>CM077157.1:126254053-126864071 GCA_039583875.1 Platanthera guangdongensis
CGTTTTTTACTTATTTTTATTCAATAAACTGCTCCTATTTTTGTAAATATTATACTAACTTATTTTATTTTATTTTTCAGGAAAAAATGAAAAATCTGCCAAAATTGACATGTCACGCCCGTGACATATTGGTCACGCCCGTGACCAGGGCGTGACACGTCAAAAACTGTGAAATCAGCAATTTTCTGAAGTGCAAAGCCTGACACGCCCGGGGTCACGCCCGTGTCACCCGACACGGGGCGTGACCCAAGCCCGTGTCACTCCACTCGACGATTTCATCTCGACGATCGTCGAGTGTCGACACTAGCAGTCACGCCTAGAGTCACGCCCGTGACCTAGGGCGTGACACCTCTTTCCGCTCGACGATTTTCAACTCGACACTTTCAGCTCGACATTCGTCGAGTGTCGACACCAGCCGACACGCCCAAAGTCACGCCCGTGACCTAGGGCGTGACCTTTCCAGCTAGCCCAACAAGACCTGCCCGAACACTTTCGGCGCGCACCGCGCCCAGATCCACCTGCTTGACACGCCCAGAGTCACGCCCGTGACCAAGGGCGTGACCACTGCGAGACCGACACGTGTCCAGCCCGAAGTCCACTTTCCCGTCAAATCGCCGGCCGCCTTCCAAGTAGTACTGTCACGCCCCCTGTCACGCGCGTGACCAAGGGCGTGACCCATGTAAATTTTTTCTATAAATTCCAGTCTTCTACTTAGGATTTCTGTTCCTTTTTTGAACCATTTTGCTTAGGGGTTGTGCTGCCGAAATGCTTCCAAATGCTATGTAAGAGATATTTTCTCCCCCTCTCCTTAGCCTTTTTGTTTTTGTTCCTTTGTAACCGTGTTTTTACTTAATAAAATGTGTTATTTTCGTATCTTCATATGGTGTTGGAATGAGTCTAAGCAAAACTCCCTTAAGCAATCTTATTTTCCCTTTTGTTTTAACTTAGTTTTTTTTTCGTTCTTCTTTATATGGGTGTGTGTGTGTATGAGGTTAGAGTTTTACTTTTATGTTTTCATAATTTCGTTACTTAGACTTGTTTAGATTGTGATTGTTATAGCTTTATTTGCATTCCTATAGATCCGTAAAAATATTTTCAAAGTAATTTTATTTTTTTTCTAACTTAGATTTTCGTGTTTTGATTGTAAAACTTTTTCGTTCTTTTCGTTTTATTTTCACTTTTTAATCAGTTTTACGGAGTTATAGGAATGATTATATAGTTGTTTTAATTTTTCGCGCACTTTGATTTTTCGTTTAAACTTTTGCTCTTTTAATTTTTTTCGTTCTCTTTTTATGCATTTCTACCGCATTCTAGCGGTAGAAATGTATTCGTTTTTATTTTTCGAGCACTTGCGTTTTCATTTTTATTTGCAAAACTTTCTTCCCGTTTAATTTTTATTTTCGCTTTTTATGCATTTCTACCGCATTTTAGCGGTAGAAATGCAGTTGTTTTAATTTTTTGTCAACTTAGTTTTCTTAATTTTTTCGCTCATGTGTGTGTGCGCATTTATTTCCGCCTACTCGTTAAGAGTTAAATGGCGCTTGCTTATTTTACTTTCTGTAGAGTGCGTGAGTTTGTAATTTTCCTTTTTTCCGCCTACTCACTTGAGTTTAATGGCTGGATTTTATTTCGGTAGAGTGTGTGTGTTTTCATTTATGTCGAGAGAGAGTGTGTGTGCGTCGCATTTATTTTGTCCTACTCGTTTGAGTAGGACCCGTATTTATTTTCTCCTACTCATTTGAGTAGGACTTGCGTGTGTGCGTTTTACTGCTTTCATTTCTCCCGCCCACACATTTGCGCCGGGACTCGCAATTTACTACTTTCTTCAGTACTACTCGTTTGAGTAGGACTTGCAATTTTCAGCTTTCCTTTACTGCTTTCATTTTACTGCTTTCATTTACTGCTTTCTTTACTGCTTTATTTTCTGCTTTTCTCGCAAGCCGTCCCCATTCCGATGAGTGGCTAATCGTTCTTAGCCCTCGGCATCGAAGAGCATTGGACAGATAAAATAGCTTAAAATAATTAAAGGTCTAATCTTTCTAATTAATTAAAAGTACTTAAGGTTTGCCCGGGGTTTACGACGCGTAGGACCACATATCGATGTGTGGGCCCTATTTTCGTTTTCCATACGCTCGCCGAGAGGCCGTGCGTATGGACAGATCACCCCTTGGCAAAGAGAGTTCCGCGCTAACCCTCGAGAGAGGAGGCGCCCCAACTCTACCGGATTGGGTTCCCCACCCAATAGCGGGGTTCTTAGCGTAATGCGGGCGTTAAGAGGAATCCTTCGTCGGACGAGAGCCCGGTCGAATAGTCTTAGCGTTCAGGTGAGCAATAGCCCTATAGCTAGGTGAGCTCATTTTAGTGGAACCTCCACGGCCAAGTCTCCGCCTTAATTAATTAGAAATTTAGGAGCTCTTTTTATTTAAAGTCTATTTTAGTTCAATTGTTTTCTCGGTGCCATCGAGCTAAGCTCTTCATCGACACCACCTTCAAGCTTTCTTTTTATGCTTTCATTTTCTTTCTGCCATTTTCTGTATTTTTATTATATATAAAATATCCCGACAAGATAATTATCGGTAAAATAATAGTCCCCTCCAGGGAAGAGTAGAAATAATCGAACCGGACCCGAGAACAATACGACCTCGATATTCCACCCGGAATATCCTGTACTACTCACGATAGGTGCACTTGCCTCCTTTCGTTAAAACTCGATCTAAACCGTTTTATATCCAAAATAAATAAATACGCGCGCCCCGTTTTCTTAAATAAATTCACTTCCGCCTTTTTCTCAAATAAAACCGCCGGGTCGCCGCGTGACCGAAAATAATTTTGGAGTTTTAACCATCATCAACCCTAATTCCCCTTTTTTCTCTTCTTTTTATATCTGTTGATTTGAATCAACGACACAATTTGAGTGTGGGCCCAGCCAAGGATGGTCAGCACCACCTCCCTCAGAAAAGGAAAAATAGTAGCTTATGGCACTACTGCAGCTTTCCCGTAACGACATGAACTATTTTGACTTTGTTGACTTCTGGTGACGTCAGTAGGGGTCATCCAGTGCTGCTGTAGCTTTCCCGCAATGGCATGAACTATTTTGACATTGTTGACTTTTGGTGACGTCAACAGTGGTCATCACCTTCTAGACATAGAAAAATTTCAGAACTCATTATGCATTGAGTGATGTTAAGTCACTCAATGCCAGTTGACTTGGCTCATCATTAGAAGTGTTGAGTGAACATGTCTCACTCAATACTTATGGACTTATAGAAATTTCACTGGCTTTGTCTCAGCGGTTCCTTCTCAAGTGTCTCAGTGGTTTCTTCTTCACAGCTAAGACTATTTCCTGACTCAGCAGTTTATACTCGACTGTCTCAACGCTTTCAACGCTTTTTTCTTCACAGCTGAGACTCTCCTGCCTCAGTGATTTCTTCTCAACTGTCTCAACGCTTTCAACGCTATCTTCTTCATTAGAAGCATTGAGTGAAGCTGCTTCACTCAACGCTTCTAGACTTAGAGAATTCCTGCTTGTTTTGTCTCAGAGGTTATGCTGAGACATTCTTCTCAGCTGTCTCAGCTGTCTCAGCTGTCTCAGCAGTCTCAATGCTTATGTTGATACTTTCTTCTCAGCTGTCTCAGCTATCTCAGCGGTCTCATCTCTTTTGCCTTAGTCAAATTATCTGACTTCCAGCATACTCTCTTTGTTCACCTGTCCAAGCAAGGACAACCTGCATGCATGAAGTAAAGCACACATCAAATATATTATGTGTGTATGTCATTGACCAGTTTGACTTCTTATAAATCTGGGACATTGGGATCAATAGACCCAACAATTTCTCCCTATTTAAAGAAGTTAAAACTTTGCTTGATCAATAATACAGGTCATTGACATACACAGCTTATTTAACATAAAAACGAAAACTTGTGTAACATCATTAGAGTTTGGAAATGTTACCACATTTCTCCAGCCTGTGGAGAATTACTCAGTCCCCATAGCATTCACATTTCTCCAGCCTATGGAGAATTAATCACTCTCACTTTTTGACTTATGCAATATGGAGATTTTAATGGAGTTTTCTCCCCCTATCTGTCTGGGCTTGATTCCATTGCAGCTATTGGGCTTGCTCCCCCTCCACAGTTGCACACTAGCATCATTATTTTGTGGAAGGACTTGTACTACCTGTAAAAAAGACAGTACTGCATATGGTAGAGGAAATAATTGAAGCTACACAAGATTCAACATAACCAATTCAAATTTGAAGGTGTCGAATTTGGCTTCATCTAGTGGCTTAGTGAAGATATCAGCCACTTGCCTGTTTGTAGAGACAAACTCAAGGTTGATGTCTTCCCTTCCCACATGTTCTCTAATGAAATGATACCTAATTTCTATATGCTTAATCCTGCTATGAGAGACAGGATTCCTAGCTATAGAAATTGCAATAGTAGAATCATGAAAGGGTGGAGTTTTACTTATCTGAATGTTGTAGTCCTGAAGTTGATGATGGATCCACAATAGCTGAGCACAGCAGCTCCCAGCTGAAATATACTCTGACTCAGCAGTTAAGATTACAACACTTGTTTGCTTCTTGCTCCAAGAGACAATCCTTCCACCCAAAAATTGACAGGAGCCAGAACTGCTCTTCCTGTCCTGCTTGCAGCCTGCAAAAACTGCATCTGAATAGCATGTTAGTTCAATCTCCCCATTCCTGGGATACCATAGGCCAAGATCTGGGATTTCCTTAAGATATCTCAAGATTCTTTTCATAGTAGTGTAGTGAGACTCTTTAGTGCAGGTCTGATACCTAGCATAGACACATGTTGCATACATAATGTCAGGCCTACTTGCAGTGAGGTAGAGAAGGGGGCCAACTATACCACTATACAAAGTTGTATCAACAGGTTTCCCTCGATCATCTTTGCCTATAGGCATACTTGAGCTCATGGGAGTTCTTATGGTGGAAGCATTCTCCATACTATATTTCATGATTAGCTCCCTAGTGAACTTTGACTGGGATATGGATAGACCATCATCAGTCTGTCTTACTTGAAATCTCAAGAAGAACTTCAATTCACTCATACTACTCATCTCAAACTTCCCCTGTATAAGTTTTGCAAACTTCCTGCAGAGGTTGTCATCAGTAGAGCCAAATATTATGTCATCAACATAAATCTGGACTAGGATGATCTTGCCCTTAGATTCCCTTAGGAATAGGTTCTTCTCTATCTTTCGCCTTGAGAATTTGTTCTCAATCAAGAAGGTAGACAATGTCTCATACCATGCTCTAGGGGCTTGCTTGAGCCCATATAGAGCTTTCCTAAATTTATACACAGCAGTAAGAGAGTTAGAATCTACAAAACCTGAATACTGCTCTACGTAAAGCTCTTCTTTCAAGTCTCCATTCAGGAAGGCTGACTTGACATCCATCTAGAAGACTTTGAATCTCTGGAAGGATGCAAATGCAAGGAACAGCCTGATGGCTTCCAACCTTGCAACTGGGGCAAACATCTGATCATAATCAATCCCCTCTTCCTGTCTGTACCCCTTGGCCACCAGTCTAGCTTTATTCTTTATTATAATGTCATTTTCATCAAGTTTATTTCTGAAAATTCACTTGACTCCAATGACATTATTTTCATTTAGTCTGGGAAGCAGCTTTCATACCTTGCAGCTTTTGAACTGGTTCAGTTCTTCTTGCATTGCACCAATCCAGAATTGGTCATGATTTACCTCTTCAAATTTCATGGGCTCTTCTTGTGATAGGAAGCTGGAATAAAGAGCTGCGTTGAAACTCCTGCTTCTGGTCTGTACAACTTGTTGGACAGCTTCCCTCTCCACATTCTTCTTGCATAGCTGGGTCTTTATTTTTGATGGAGAGTTTTTCCATCATGACTTTTGTACCTGCTGAACTAGGCAAAGAGCTTGACAGCTCACTATCAGTCATGCTTGACTCATCATACACTACATGGACAGATTCTTCTATAACTTAATTAGTCAAGTCATAGACTTTATATGTCTTACTATTATTGTTGTACCCAATAAAGATTCCCTTATGGGATTTGGTAGCAAACTTAGTCACTTTTGACTTACTATTATTCAAGATGAACCACTTGCAACCAAAGATCCCGAAATAGGATATATTTAGTTTTTTGTCTTTCAAGATCACATAGGGAGTCTTCTTGTGGACTTTGGTGATAGAAGCTCTATTGAGAACTTGACATGCACTGTTAACTATCTCAGCCCAGAAATATTCAGGTAGAGAAGTGTCACTCAACAATATTATCCCAGCTTCTATGAGAGGAGAACACCCAAGCCTCAACCCATTTTGCTGGGGTTCTTGGAGAGGAGAATTCTTGATGAATCCCTTGCCCTTCATAGAAAGTAGTCATGACAGCAGACTGAAATTCAGTTCCATGGTCACTTCTTATTTTGACCACAGAGCATGCAAGTTCATTCTGAATCTGCTTGACAAAATTCATGAAAACATCAAGGGTTTCATCCTTTCTTCTAAGGAAGAACACCCAAGCAAATCTGGAATACTCATCAACTACCACAAGGGTGTAGACATTCCTACTTAGACTATGAATAGGCATAAGACCAAATAAGTCCATATGCATGAGATATAAGCATCTCACTGAGTCCTTGGTCCCAAAGCTCTTGAAGGAGGTCTTAGTCTGCTTACCCTTTTGGCAAGCAGCATAGATACCCTCCTTGGAGCATTTTATTTTGGGACCATTTCTTACTAGCTCATCACTGAAGAGCAGACCAATGGTCTTATAATTCAAATGAATAAGTCTCTTGTGCCATTGGACACAATATGAGACATTGTCATTTGCAACTAGGCATATATAGGAACTACTATCTAAGCAAGAAAAGTTTAAACAATAAACATTCCCACTCCTAGTGCCTGTTAAGATGACACTTTGGTCAATTAACCTCTTGATGTGGAACTTATCCTTGTGAAAGGACATGTCATAACCAAGGTTACATAGTTGGCTTATGCTTATGAGGTTGTGTTGCAACCCCTCCACATAAGCCACCTTTGTGATGGTGATTTTTCCATTTGAGATCTTACCATAACATCTGGTTATTCCCTTGTCAGAGCCTCCAAAGATGACCATACGCCCATTCTTTAATGGAGTTAATTCCTTCAGCAGCTCTTTATTTCCAGTCATGTGCCTGGAACATCCACTGTCCAAGTACCATTTAGGGGAATTGGTACTTGAACTAACCTGAAAAAGAACACAAATCATCTCCCCTTAGGACCCCAATATCTATTGGGTCCTAGGTTCACATTAGCCTGAAAATAACCTTGCTTTCCTGCAGTATTCCTGACAGGTTGGCTACCTCTTAACACTGAAGGATTGTGCCAACAATCTGCAGCATAGTGGCCGACTTTGCCTAAGCACCGACACTCATGGATATTAAATCTCCTTTTCTGTTTGGGACCAGCATTTGGCCTGATTGCTCCCTGAATAGTGGGAAGATGTACTGCTATATATTTCTGTTTTCTTTCAGCAGCCATTTGACTGAAGGAAAGTCTTTCAGCTGACTATTTTGGTCTTTTCTGAGACCCACCTGCTTCATGTCTCTTTTTAGCTAACATGCATCTGATAGAATCAGAAACTGCCATTCCAGCTTTGCTAGAAGACTCACCTTGAGTCACTACATTTGAAGGATGACTCAGATTTCCTGCAGCAGTATTATCCTTGAGTTTTGGGGCTGGGGCACCATAAACAAATGGTCCAGGATGAGCCATTTAAATTTCCTCGTGGGTAGCCTTAAGGGCCCTCACATGACTGTAACTTCCACCTTGGCTAGGGCCACATTGGTCCATACCAGTGTATCTGCCATTCTCTAGTGACCATAAGAGCTTTCATGGTCATACCTGTTAGAAGGCAACAAGACTTTCTGAAATGAAATTGGAGGCAATGAGGCTAGAAGCACTACTGGTGCCTTCCCCTTTCCCTTTCCTTTTGGATTAGGAGGTCTAGCAGGTCCCTTAAATCCTAACTCTTTCTCACCCACTTGGGTAAGGTGGGTGTCAATTAAGAGAAGCACGGTGTTTGGCTTAGAAAACTTGGTCAACGGTAATTTCTCATTTAAGAGATCATCTTCTAGTTTCTGGATAAGTTTCTCATTTGAGATTCTTACCACAGACTGCATATCAATGATCTCCTTGAGCTTGGCTGATTATTCATCCATATCATTGAGAGCTTTTTCTTGGCCTTCACACTGGCTCCTAAGAATGAGTAGCTCTTTTTCCTGTCTCTTGGCAAGGAGCTTGCACTTCTTGAATTCTTCAAGAAGTTCTCCATACTTGTCAATTATAGAGTTGGCATCATCCTCAAAATCTGAATCCCCTTCATCTCCTGATGATTGAGCTTTAGAATTTGAGATAGACTCATGACTTGAAATATAAGGCTGAGATTTAGAATTTACCGGAGCTTGTCAAGGCTGATCCTGGCTGCTCTCTTCATCAGTTATTACCCTCAATCTGTGCCATTGAACATCTTCTTCTTCATCTTTATCCACCTCTGAGTCACTATCAGAATGTGATAGAGGGGGCCCTGATCCCTATCCTAGCAGGGTATTCTTCAGGTTCTCCTTTAGCAACAGCCATTAGCCCAATGTTGGCTTCTTCTTCTTCACTATCTGACCCAGAGGAAGAGTCAGAATAGGTCTTTTCCTTATTGGCCATGAGGGACTTCTCTTTCTTCTTTCCCTTGTGGTGCTTCTTCACTCCTTCTTTCCCCTTCACTGGGCAGTCAGCAACTATATGCCCAGGTTTGATGCAGCAGAAATAAATAACATTAGAAGAAGTTTGTTTGCTAGAGTTAGGAGCATACCTGTCCTCCTTCGAGGATTTCCTTCTATGCTGTGAGGAAGAGGAAGGTCTACGGTTCTTCCAATGCTCCTTCTTCATGAATTTCTGAAACTGCCTAGAGAAGGTAGCAAGGTCCTCATCAGACATATGGCTCTCGAGGTGCTGGTCTTTGAGATCTCAGAATCTGACTCAACAATTTTCCTGAGTAGAGAGTTCTTCCATCTGCTCCTGGTTGGGGCATCAGCTTTGAAGGCCACAAACTTCTCCTTGGCCTGTGACTTACTGCTCTTCTCTTCTTCCTTTCTTGCAGCAAGCTGCATCTCATATGACAGCAGCTTTCCAAACAGGGTTGGAGGAGGAGTGTCAGCCAACTTGCCCATTTCCCTAATGACACAAATCTTTGTGTCCCAATCCTTTGTGAGTGACCTGAGAAATTTTTCATTCAGCTCATAGGTGTTGGAGACCCTTCCATATGTTCTCAGTTCATTCACTATTCTGAAAAATCTCTCAAAGCTCTCAGCAATGCCATCAGACTTCCCTTGTCTGAAGGCCTAATACTCCTGGTTGAGCATGGATTTTCTGTCATCCCTCACCTCCTCTGAACCCTCCATGAACACAACTAGGGTATCCCACATCTCCTTGGAGGTCTTTTAGTGCACCAGATTCTGGAAGGTTGAATCATCTATTGCACTATCAATAATGTTTTGAGCTCTCTTATCCATGGAGTCAAGTAGGAGCTCATCTTTGTTCATTTCATCATAAGATTTAGGTGTCTGGATGTTGGCATCCAGAACTGAGGTCTTCATAGGGATGAAGGATAGCTCTTTAACTGTGTATATCATAGGGTCAACAGCTTCCATGAATAGTCTAACCCTTTCCTTTTTGCAGATTGGTAGTTTCATGGCCCCAAGTTCCTAGTAGTTTACAGCAGACCCCATTCTTATGTCTTATAGCAATCCTTGGAGGTATACTCAGATTGTTAGATCCTTTTGAGCAAACTCCCTCTGATACCACTTGAAAGTTATTAAATTAAGATTAGCTAATCACCTAGAGGGGGGTGAATAGGTCTTTAAAATTTCTTAAGTCTTTTTGTTATTTTCTTACTAAATGATCTAAATCTTGTTCTTAATATCTGCAATATAAGAGGAAAACAAGCAACACAGCAAGCACACAGATATTTATAGTGATTCCCCAATTGGATACATCCACTTTCCCTCCTACCATTCTAACTTATGTTAGACAAGGCACAAACTCCTCCAAAATGCTCCTCGGGGCTTACACCTCAGTCCCTTAGCCTTACACACAGGTTCTCTTCAGAACCCAACCTCAGAACCACAAAGGTTCCTACCTCAGAGCCTTACAGTGCTCCCACAGCTCAGTGGTCCACAGACAATCTACCTAAGCCTTATCTCTAATGCCTACATCTCAGGATTTTCAGCCCTACAACTTCAGGCACAAGGCCCTACTCTCAGAGTATTGCAGCACTCCTACAGCTCAGTACCCTTCCAGGTACCTACCTCAGTGCCCTTCTAGTCACCTACAGCTCAGCCTCCTCCAGGGCCTACAACTCAGTGATGCACTTGTCACATACAGCTCAGTGACTCACCAGTCACCTACCTCAGGCACTAGGCCCTACTACTCAGGTTGGGAGGATAGCCCTACTCTCAGATCCACACTTGGATCCTACCTCAGTACCCCAGCAGGGCACCTACCTCAGTGACTATTTAGTCACCTACAACTCAGGCCAAAAGGCCCTACAACTCAGATTCAGCAGGCTGAATCCTACAGGAATTATGTCAAGAAGTTGAAATAAATTTAAACCACTGACTCAGAGATAAATCTCTGAGTCTACCTTACTGGGCTGAGCAGATATCAGTCCAGCCCTCTGGCTGTAAAAGGAATGAGTCTTCTTTTATAGCAACTGCTTCTTTACTGTACTGAAGAGCAGTTATCTATTGTTGAAGGCAGATGGCCCTTCAAACAGTTATCTTCTTGCTGATTAGATAAATCAGCTGCCTTGTTCTACAAAGAACTAACTTGCTGAACTTGAAAAGAGCTTCAGATATCTTTCTCTGCCTTGCTGGCTTGCACTGCTGGACTTGGCTTTCAAGCTTATCGGAGAAGATGAAGTCCGCCTCTATTTTCTGTATTTCTTCATTTGTGGTTGTTAACCCTAATTCCCCATTTTCTCTTCTTTTTATATCTATTGATTTGAATCAACGACACAATTTGAGTGCGGGCCCAGCCAAGAATGTTCAGCGCCACCTCCCTCAGAAAAGGACAAATAGTAGCTTCCGGCGCTACTGCAGCTTTCCCGCAACGGCATGAACTATTTTGACTTTGTTGACTTCTGGTGACGTCAGCAGGGGTCATCCAGTGCTGTTGTAGCTTTCCCGCAACGGCACGAACTACTTTGACTTTGTTGACTTTTGATGACGTTAGCAGTGGTCATCAACTTCTGGACTTAGAAAAATTTCAAAACTCATTAAGCGTTGAGTGATGTTAAGTCACTTAACGCTAGCTAACTTAATTTTTCATTAGAAGCGTTGATTGAACCTGCCTCACTCAACGCTTCTAGACTTAGAGAAATTTTACTGGCTTTATCTCAGCGGCTCCTTCTCAACTGTCTCAGCGATTTCTTCTTCACAGATAAGACTATCTCCTGTCTCAGCGGTTTCTACTCGACTGTCACAATGCTTTCAACACTTTCTTCTTCACAGCTGAGACTCTCCTGTCTCAGCAGTTTCTTCTCAACTGTCTCAACGCTTTCAATGCTTTCTTCATCATTAGAAGCGTTGAGTGAAGCTGCTTCATTCAGCGCTTCTGGACTTGGAGAATTCCTGCTTGCTTTGTCTTAGCGGTTATGCTGAGACATTCTTCACAGCTGTCTCAGCGGTCTCAATGCTTATGCTGAGACATTCTTCTCAGCTGTCTCAGTTATCTCAGCGGTCTCAACGCTTTTTCCTTAGTCAAATTATCTGACTTCTAGCATACTCTCTTTGTTCACCTATCTAATCAAGGACAACCTATATGCATGAACTAAAGCACACATCAAATACATTATATATGTATGTCATTGAGCAGTTTGACTTCTTATAAATCTGGGACATAGGGATCAATAGACCCAACAACATTCTAAAAAGGCCTTAATGTATGTTATGAGCGGCGTATACATGCAATATTATGCATCTCATACTATATAACATCGCATTCAACGAAAATGAAAAAATCTTATGTCATTCATGTGATGATTATTTTGCATCCCTTACTACATAACAGTCGCATGTTGCCACCTATGAGGATCCATATACAAACATATATTATGCATCTCATACAACATAATATGCCCCGTATACTTTTTGTCATGCTTATGAGTGTAGCGTTTGTGCTTCATCCAAGACATACTGATGACACATCGGTGTGTGAATGCAATGGAACAAGACAACTAAAACTAACTTGAGATGGTTGCTCGACCAATTGTCAAACAACCCATCCCTCTGATACCAACTGTCACAACCCGAATTTTCTCCGAATTTAAATGTAAATCTGAGTAAGAGAAAACACGTGTCGTGATGCCACGCCGTGCAGGGGATAACTACAGACGTCCAGGCAAACACCAATCCCAACACAGTTTATGAAAATATTAAGTTATGATGTGAGAAAAATCATTTTTTAAGTTAAGTTTTGCATGGCTTTATCTCTCGGCTCAGTGGATCAACAAGTCCACATGTGAAATTATAATTTTATGCTGCGTAAAATTGTATATTTATATTATTTGACATCCTACATGAGCAAAAAACATCCTTATAGGACAACTCATGGTATCCAAGGCTCTAGATTTAGTATAAGTATAGAAATTTGTTTGTGCGTTCAATAAGATATAGTGACTTTAGCTTTTAGAAAGTGATATGCATGAGATAGAAGTAATACTTTTGTAATATAAAATATTTAACATGCAACCTAGCATAAAACCTTACCCGAGAGCAAGTAAATCCACACAATCATATAGAAAAAGGCTTAGCAGCTAACAAATACTTAACATTAAACAAAATCTAGTGTGGGTCAATAATCCTGACACAAACCCACTAAAATATATGTATGTCTAAATAAGAATAAAACAACACACTACCTCATAAACGGTGAGGAAAAGAGACAACTGCAGCCACCAGTTAAAAACCAACACAAGCCGCTGACCGGCTACTTCTCCAAACCTGAGGCATTCAAAAAAACACCTAAGCAAGAATTGAAATACAAATGGCGAACAAGAGTAAATATGTTAGTAATAAACCAAAAATAGTTAAAGGGTTACCAACCCACCATGAGGAAACTGACAATACTCAGCAAATTAATCATATGACAAAGGTAAAAGGTTACTTATTGAGTTCAAAGTAAGAAAGTTGCATCAAGTGTGAAAAGAAGCCATGGTTCGAGAAAATCTGTAAAAGTAAGCAAAAATACATGTACCTGTACAATACAAGGAAAGAGACTTAATAAATTCTACTCATGTGAATCATTGACATTGGTAAGAAATGGTCCTGATTCGGTGGCCACGTTGTCCAACCCGAACTTACAGACCCAAAATATTTCAAGAAGGTGCTGTGGCGGTGGCAGCATTGTCCAACATAACTAGGTAGTCCAATTGTCTCAATAAGACACTAGGGTGGTGTCCTCAATATCCAACTCAACCCATCAGTCCAAACCTATAAACAAGGTACTATGGTGATGACCATTTTGTCCAACTTAACCTCACAGTCCAAAAATAACTCTAACAGTGTATTGATTCACAATTTGGCACTAGGTTGGTCGTCCTTTATCCATTGCCAAACAAAAGCCACACTTAACATCCATAAACACTTATAACCCCAAATAAACCACAGAAACTCTCTTTTGACATAAAGGAAGAAAGTTCCCAAGTAACAATCATTCTAAGTCATACACGACGAATTAGACCCAATTCGGCGAAATTTTTCAAGTCCACACGGATTCATCGAGTATACTCGACGAATATAGTGGATACACGACGAATTTCACTTATCAACATTAATTATCTTAATATACGACGAATCGGCGAAATTATCTCAAGTCAACGAAAAAAGCGGCGAGTCAACTCGAAGCCGCATTGAGTGCGTTCAATGCACTCAACGCCAAACAGCTAAACTCAATGATTCTGCCTTCACTCAATGTCGCGTTGAGTTCACTCAATGCTTTTGCCTTAGCACCAAAACATCACTCAACGCACTCAACACCAAACTAGCATTACTCGACGAATTCGTCGAGATAACTCGACGAATTTGACTTAGACTCAAATCTCACTCAACGTTTTCAGCACCACACTGGCATATTCGACGATTTCGTAGAGATAACACGACGAATCTAACTTAGTCTCACAGACCACTCGTCTCTCTCAATGCCAAGCCTAATACACTCTACGCCAAGACATAACTCGACGAATTTAACGTCTGATACTAAACAACTTAAGAATCACTCAACGCCAAGCATTACCCGACGAAATTACTTCGGATACTCGACGAATTTGACTATGCTCATACTGATACTCGCCGAAATTTACTTGGAAAATTCTCAGCTTATAGCTGACAACTCTAATAACTCATAATTGACAAAATTTAGATTTGCAGTCACTAATTCGACGGATTAATCTTACTAAGAGCCACATTAGACGAATTCAAGTTATTAACAAAGACTTAGTAACAATCCACCTTTCGACAGATTAACCTAGACTAATAGTTATATACTTGACGAAATTAGACTAGTTGGGCTGACATATTTGGTGAATCCTAACTCCAACCTAACAGAAAAACACTCTGCAGGATAAGCTTAGGCTAACAGCCTGCAAACAGGCGGTTCCAACTTAGCCGAATAGTCAAATACAACAAATCTACTAAGACAGACAATCCAATTACGATGAACGACCCTCGCCCGGGAGTTTCACACTAGACAACAATCGATAATGGCCATACTCAATCCTAATCCTAATTTTTGTATAAGGAAACAATCAAGAAAAAAGGAAACAAAGAACAAGCAAGAGGGAAAACTGTCACTTGCCTCCAACCTTGTTAAACTTCGGCCGCACAACCACTCCTCTTCACGGATTTGGTCGCAAGAATACTTAAACAACAAATCCTGAAACTTTTCAGGACGAAGGAGGGTCAAAACGAAATTCCTAACACCAAAAATTTCACGAAACGGGAAAAACTCACTGTAGAAACGTAGATATTGGTGAGAGCTATCCGGATCTACTCTCCGACGAGAATTTGAGCACCAAAGCTCCTGCAATCGGAGGTCGAAAGCCTAAGAGAGTCTGTCGTTCTCGCTCTTTCACAAACAGGCCGACGGTTTTGGGAAGAAGACGATGAATAGGGTTACGTCTAATCGCAAGGATATTTATAGTGGATAAATAATATAATATATTATTATTATAATTAAAATGTCTGATTGACCAAAACTCACACTAACACAAATTTCTACGAAAATCGCACCGTAGCTAAATACCGACGCTATGAATCCAACGGTGAAGTCGAAATCGAAATCCGACAAACAAAACTCGGGCAAACACTCCCCGAAGTTAAAACACAACATTCTCAAAAAGGCTCCGCCGTGTTCCAAAACGAATCCCGGCTCGCAAGAGGATATCAAAACTCACAAGAAATTAGCCATGCTAATATTCTAAGTCAAAACCTCGGGTACCAATGAGCAAGAAGACACGATCCAACAACGACACCCGTTAATCAAATGTCAAAGTAATGCCCTGACGTCAAAATACGTCACTAAAGAATTTAAATAAATCTTGGAAAATCAGGCGCGTTACATTTTCCACGAGAGCGCTCCCACCAAGGCTCCGCTTTAGCAGGAACGCTTCTATCGAGATTCTGTGCACTTATAGATTTTCCCAGTCGGAACGATTCCATCAAAATTCCATGGACTTACAATTTTTCAAGTTTGAGTGCTTCCATCGAAGCTACGATTACATAGTCTTTTTTTTATTTTTCTTCTACTTTGAACTTATAACAGAGATGTGCTCTGTCATCCTCCGAGAAATCATACACAAACTCTCTTAAACTGAAAAAAAAATAGTGGATTTTGGCTTGACATGGATCCAACCATGTGATTTTTCACCATTTCTGGATTTTCCACATAAAAAAGTCTATTGTCTTTTACTACTATTTTTTCTTTGACTATCTGCGCGTGCAACTCGACTCTGATCAAAGACGGTTTGATTCTCCGAACCGGGAAAAAATCGGGTGACCCGCAACAATATTATATGTTATAATTTGAAAAGTATATTAGTGATTACTTAAGTTATAAATTAATATATAAGTTTTAAAAAGTAATAAAATATTAAAAAGAAGAAATGGAGGCCCTCTATTTTCTCTTTCTTCTCAAAATTTAGAGGAGAGGGACTATCTCCATATTTGGAGCCCCATATAAAGATTGGTTGGAGTAACATTTTACACCAAAAATAGTGAAATGGAGAAAATAATGAACCATTGGAGATGCTCTCTAGGGAAGAGATTTGTGCTGGGTCTGTAAAAAAACAACCGTTCTGGGCAAAATATGGGAGAACATACCTAAAACGGCGGTGGATCAGGGGTAGTTGCGCCGTCCAGGGCATAAAACGGGACAACGAGCAGGATCCGACGAGCAGTTTTAGGTGATTTCGCAAGAAAAAATCATTCTCTCGGTGGGCAAGCGCACACGAGCAAGAAACAAGAGATAGGGGTTTCCAACGACCAAGTTGCTGCCATTTCGCACCCAGGAATCGCCCAGGAGACGGGAGAACGAAGCCTCTGGTACAACAATGGGCTGAATAGGAGAGAGGCATTCTCAGCATCGGGAGTGAAACAGTAGGAGGGTTTGGAAGGAATAGTACGGTTAGTTATGAGTGCGAATAACAATGGCCATAACCTGGGTGAAAGATCGGGAACTTGAGAAAATAAAACATTATGTATTTTTCTTAATGTATTCTCCCTACATGTTTTTTGTTTTGTTTTGATTTGAAGGTCTAGTCCGTAATAGATGTTAAAGCATAATAATTCAGCAAAAAAATTGAAGATTATGTTATAATGCTTCAAAAATACATATAATTTTAGCTGTTAGTAAAATTCTTCGAAGTTATTAGCAAATACAAGAAATGCTGATGACAAGGTCGAATTTTCATTGAAACAGCTTCTCGCTCAAACAAATAATGGCTTGATCGGCCACATCAGCAGGCCCCTATGAAGAGCCGCTGTTGCAATTCTCGGTGGTGGTGACCGTGGCGGCAGCCGCAGCTTTTCTAATACTCTCAATAACAAAACCTCTCTCCACAGCATAATCAACGAAGCTGTAGAGCTGAAGTACTCCATCCCCATACCTGTCCCCAAAAATATTGATCTCGTTCTTGGCTTTCTCCTTCAGCTCGCCGACAATCTCCGTGGCCCTCTCCATCCCGAGAGCCATCATCATGCTGTAGTTGCTCCTCATCTTACCAGATTGCCTGTTGCTCCATATCACCCTCTTCTCCTCCAATAATATGTCATCGACCACTTCATATTGTTGAAATTTGTGAAGTGAAAGTGGGTGATGGAGAAGGCCGGGCGGTCTGAGCGGTCTGAGTCCGCGGCATGTGCGGACTAATGGTTGCGGACTGGTGTGCGGCCTGGATAGTGTATGGCCAGTGACGGAGCCAGAAAATAATGTCAGGGTGGGCAGACTCATTTCATAATGTAGTTAAAAAAATTAACTTAAATTATTCAAGTAACTGTATTAATACAAGAAAAATAACATATGAATATTTAAGAATATTTCAACTAAATTAAAATTAAAAACACATAACATTACCTTTCATAGTTGACCACGTCGACTTTTCATATTTTGAAAGCGTTTGATTATAGTCTCATTATCAATACTTTTGAATATATCTCTTTCAATATATGTAACCAAACAATCATTCATCATTGAGTCTCCCATCCGATTACGCAGATGATTTTTCACGATATTCATTGCAGAAAATGCCCTCTCAACTGTAGCTGTTGCAACTCGTAAAACCAATGATAATTTCAGGAGCAAATAAACCAAGGGATATAAAATATCCTTCTTTTTCTCAACCATCTTTACTGCAAGATCACCAATTCCATTTACTTGTGCAAAATCACTATCAGCCCGAACATCATAAACATAAGTTTCCAACTGACAATTCAGTTCCATAATATCTAAATTTGAAAATTCTGATGGATAAAACTCAGCAAGTCGTCTTAATTTTTGCTTATCAAATTCAGAAAATGAATTATTCGGACTCAAACATGCAACACAAAGAAGTAGTTCTGTATTTCTCTCCGTAAATCGGGTATTCAATTCTTGAAGCTGCATATCTATCACATTATAAAATATCTCAACTCGATAATGATGTAAATTTGTCATTTCTTGAACCCTTCTTCTTGATCGGCCTCTTGCAACATATAAAGTATTCATATCTGGAATACTAATTTTGTAATTATTACAGAATAAAGAAACTTCATCAAATAATTCTATCCAACCTTTATCTCGTTTATCCTGCAACCTTTGTTTAGAAATTTGCACTAAATGCATGGCATTACAAATATCTTGGTCTTTACGTTGCAATGCCTGTGAGAGACTATTTGTTATTCCCATTATATCTCTCATCAAAAATAAAACAATTATGAAATCAAATGATTGTAGTGAATCTAATAATGAAAAGGTCGTTGCTTTATGATCAGAACTTGAATGTGGATCTTTTTCAACAATCTCGAGAACATCGATAATGGAGGAAAACATCACAATTATGTTAAGCAATGAACCATAATGTGATCCCCACCTAGTATCACCTGATCTTTTTAAAGCTCTTTCTTGGTTTAAACCAGTACCACTTAAAAGTTCACCTTTTTGCAAACCTTCAACAATCTTAACAAATTGAGACTCGCGTAAAAGTTCTTGACGCTTACATGAGACATTGATTATATTGGTCAAAGTGACAGCCAATTCAAAAAGGCAAGCAACTTGAACATGATTTTTTGCAACTGCTACTAACGATAATTGAAGTTGATGTGCAAAACAATGAACATAAAATGCAGAGGGGTTTTCTTTCATAATTAGAGTTTTAAGTCCATTAAACTCCCCTCGAACGAGTGATGTTGTACCAAAAGAGAACCACCCAAAACAAACATTTCGCAAGGGGGTGTTCTCTCCCAACAAAGAACAACGAGGTTCACCAAGCCTTCTCGAGCGTATTTTTTTTAAAGCAAAAAATTAACGCCACAGAAAATCAACAAAAACATAGACAAATTGCACAAGATGAAAGTGGAGGAACGTCGTTACCAAAACCAAGAGATTATGGTCGTCGCACAACAATCAAAGAAATTTCTCCTGCAGAAAGATCTGGACCGTTCGTCAGCTACAATTTCACTCCAATTTCTCCTGTAGAAAATCCCTCCTGCAGAAATCATCAAAGTTTATGACCGCTATCAAGAAAATAAACGGATGGTATTTGTTAGGTATCTTATAAATTGTAATATTAACATAAGTTAATGTAATATGTTAAAGAACCAGCTCAGCCACAAGCTTTTAAAGCTTGCAGGGGATATTGTTAAAGAACAACAGAAGCCCCTCAAGAGATCAGAGGGAAATAATCAAAAACTTCAGATGCTGCAAAAAGAACTGAAAGACATGAAAATTCCACTCGGCAAGGAAGAAAAATTGTTAAGTTACCAGCTTTCGATCAGGAATCGGGAGAAGAGGAGCACCGACGAGCCTCGATCGGAATCGACGACGACTCGGCGAGGCGGGCGGCGACCAGCGAGCATCGATCGGAATTCCGAAAGGATGGAAAGGGGAGCAGGCAAGCAGGAATCGGGAGAAGAGGAGCAGTCGCCACTCGCCGAGATTTAGGGCCGGCTGGAGGCTGGAGCGGATATAAGTATACATATATATAAAAGAATAGACTGCGGTTCTTTCTAAAAACCGCAGTCTATTCTTTTATATATATATAAAAATTAGGATGTACAACCCGCATTTTAACCATGCCCGTATATTTATTTATTAATATATATAAAACATAGACTGCGGTTTTTTCTAAGAACCGCAGTCTATGTTTTATATATATTAATATATATATATATATATATATATATATATATATATATATATATATATATATATATATATATATATATATATATATATATATATATATATATTCATAGTCCATAGACTGCGGTTCTTTCTAAGAACCGCAGTCTATGCTTCGTATACTCTGCGGGCAATTTTTAGGTACGGGCAAGTGAATTTGGGGGTCAAGATGGTCTCAAAACGAAAAGTGATCAACATGAAAGTTGTAGATCTAGGCGAGACGAACAACGTTCATGTTGATCACTTTTTGATTTAGAGTCGATTTGGACCTCGATTTGGGCCCCGAAATCGGGGCGGCGGAACTGCTACAGTAAATCGTTCCGCCTCCCCCGATTTCGGGGGCCAAATCGAGATCCAAGACGGCTTCAAATCAAAAGGTGATCAACATGAACGTTGTTCGTCTCGCCGAGATCTACAACTTTCATGTTGATCACGTTATATTTTGAGAGCATCTTGACCCCCAAATTCACCTATCCGTCTATACATATATATATCTATATATATATATACTAGCATCTTCGAACGGGCTCCGCCCGTTCTCGATGCGTCGCTGCGGGCTTCGCCCGCAACCAAGCGGGCTTCGCCCGCAACCAAGCGGGCTTCGCCCGCAACCAAGCGGGCTTCGCCCGCAACCAAGCGGGCTTCGCCCGCAACCAAGCGGGCTTCGCCCGCAACCAAGCGGGCTTCGCCCGCAACCAAGCGGGCTTCGCCCGCCCCGGGCTTCGCCCGCCCCGCGGCTTCGACCGCCACCGCGAAACCCGTCCTTCCGCCGGCCAAATTATAAAAAATCAAATAATATAATTATAATCGAATAACAATTGATTTAATAAAAAAACAAAAAAAATGAAAGCCCGTCCCGCGGCGGGCTTCGCCAGCCACCGCGAAGCCCGCCCTTCCGCCGAGCAAATTATAAAAAAATCAAATTATATAATTATAATTTAATAATAATTTAATTAATAAAAAATAAAAAAAAATGATATAAAAAATAAAACAGAAAATTTAATTATAATTTAATTAGAATTTTTTTAATAAAAAAATGAAAAAAAAAACGAAAATCCTGGCCCGTCCGCCTCCGCCTCGCTGCTGCCACTGCCGCCGGCGGCGGAGCCGCCGGCGGCCTGCCCGGCCCCCACCGGCGGGTTCGCCGGCCTCCGGCGAACCCGCCGGGGGTTGTCCGGCGGCGAGCGGGCAGGGCCACCGCCGGCGGTGGCCCTGCCCGCTCGCCGCCGGACAACCCCCGGCGGGTTCGCCGGAGGCCGGCGAACCCGCCGGTGGGGGCCGGGCAGGCCGCCGGCGGCTCCGCCGGCGGCGGCGGGGGTGAGACCGTGAGTGAGCGGGAGGGAAACATGGGTATCGGGTTTTTTTGGCTTTTGAACAGTGTTTTAAAAGTAGATTTGGTTATTGGCAGACCTCCTGCTTTGAATCCAACGGCCCGTATTTGATGGAGCTTGATTGGACGGTCCAGATGAGATTCATGGTGTGATCCAAATATGCATATTGTATTATATAATAAAGATATGCATAGACTGCGGTTCTTTCTAAGAACCACAGTCTATGTTTTATATATGTTAATAAATATATATATATATATATATATTTATATATATATATATATATATATATATATATATATATATATATATATATATATATATATATATATATATATATATTCATAGTCCATAGACTGCGGTTCTATCTAAGAACCGCAGTCTATGCTTCGTATACTCTGCGGACAACTTTCAGGTACGGGCGTACGGGCAAGTAAATTTGGGGATCAAGATGGTCTCAAAACGAAAAGTGATCAACATGAAAGTTGTAGATCTAGGCGAGACGAACAACTTTCATGTTGATCACGTTTTGATTTAGAGCCGATTTGGACCTCGATTTGGGCCCCGAAATCGGGTGCGGCGGAACAGCTACAGTAAACCGTTCCGCCTCCCCCGATTTCGGGGCCCAAATCGAGGTCCAAGACGGCTTCAAATCAAAACGTGATCAACATGAACGTTGTTTGTCTCGCCGAGATCTACAACTTTCATGTTGATCACGTTTTATTTTGAGACCATCTTGACCCCCAAATTAACTTGTCCGTCTATATATATATATGCATAGACTGCGGTTCTTTCTAAGAACCGCAGTCTATGCTTTCTAAGAACCCATAATCTATGGAACATTTCGCAAAATTCAGGGTGGGCAGCTACCCACCCTGGACTATACTTAGATCCGCCCCTGTGTATGGCCAAGGAAGTCAGCAACTTGGGCATCTAGTCGAGCGGCCTGAGCGGACTGTGTTGGCGGTCTGTTGGAGGTGCACAGCTTGATGTCCGGCCTTGCATTCAACCAATTCTTGAGTAATCTGGCGGATTGGAAGTTGTATCCGCGGTGTGTTGGAGGACTTGTTTATTGCGTCCGCGGAGTCCGCATTTGTGGACTGGCTTTGGAGATGGACTTTTGTTCTTGCCTAGCTCTCCATGTTGCGATGGATGTTTCACATCCTTGTGGCGGACTGTCCTGCTGATTGGCGGTCTGGGTCTTCTGTGTTCGCCGTGCTCGCTCCAGTTGCATGTTGGACTGCTGGACTTGGTCATTTTCTGTGACAAGTCCATGTTGTCCGCAGAGTCCGCTGTTGACCGGGCGGAGTGCCTGTTGGTCGTGGACTCGTGGCGGGCTGTGGCATTGTTGTCGAGCTATGTGGACTGCCACTTATGTCTGCGTACAATGTGCGGACTGATGCAGCATGAGTTGCGGTTGTGTCCGCATGCTGTGTTGAATTGCGGACTGATACAGCATGAGTTGCGAGTGTATCCACATGCTGTGATGAGTAGCGGACTGGCGCTATGCTTGCGTTGGGCGGACTGGCGTTGCGCTTGTATTGTGTGGGCTGGCATTATGTCCGCATGGTGGCGGACTGGCCTTTGACCAGGCGCCTGGAGGATTGGTCTGGCCAAGTCCTTGCGGACTTGGCAGACTAGGTTGTGTTAGCGCGCGGGCTAGGGTGGTGACTCTATTCACTAGCGTGATGACCACACTCCTCACCCCGCCTATAAATAGACCCCCCTGACACATCTACAGTAACTGAGTGAACAGTAAGTGAGGGCTTGGTTAATTGTTGCGGTCTGTATTTTGCTGTCCGCGCGGGTTGAGCAGAGATAACTGTTTGATGTTTGTAGGTTGCGCGGTTAACACTGAGGAGTCAGGAGTTAGGCTTTAACTGCGGTCAGCATCAGTGAAGTGTGCGGTTTCAATCAACGGTTTCAGCAGGTCGCTTCTGTGGCTTGTCAGGTTTCTCTGCTTCAGCTTTCCAATTTCAATAACCTATCCGCCGAACTCGGCGGTCCAGGCAGTCTGCTCTTCAGTTCAGCATCAGCTTATAGCAGTCAGCGAATAACGGTGTGTCCGCGCGACCTCGCAGTCTTGGCAGACTCTGTGTTCTATTCGTCTTCTAGTAGCAGCAGCAGTTCGGGCGGTCTCGGCGACTTTGGCGGACTGGGCGGTCTCGACGGTCTCCAGTCCTGTCCGCTCGAATTGTTTTTTCTTGTAATTTTTCATGTTCCTGTGTACTGGCGAAATCATGTCTCGCCATTTATACCTCTCTCTGTAAAGAAGAAATAAAGAAATATATGATCTGCTTGCCCCTGTGATTGCATTTGGTTGTTGAGCTTGCTTTCCTGGTTTCTGCACGTTCAAGGTGTGATCTTGATAGTTCTGAGGATATTAATTTGACATTAGGCTATCTCGTTGACCACTTTGAGAAATTTCAATATGGTATCAGAGCCAGGTTTAGTTGCTTGAGTGGTGATCAACTTGTGTTGTTGCTCTATGCTTCTGAAGGCATAACCAATGTTGTTGCAATGAAAGGGAACTATGCAAGAGGTCTGGGTATTGAACTCTTGACCACGACTAACTTTAAGAAGTGGAAGTCATGTATGAAGAGTTTTCTTCTTTGCAAGGAGTTATGGAGGTCGTTAGTGGTGACGACAGGCAGGAGGTTACTGCTGCTTTTGGAACTACAGAGCAGGTGAGAGTCTGGAGGAAAACTAACGCAAAGGCGGAGTTTACTCTCAAGAGAGCTGTTTCATCGGTGTTGTTTGATCACATCACTGGATGTGAGTCGGCTGCTGATATTTGGACAACTATTGATGGGTTGTTCAACAGGAAGAATGTGGCGAGGCTATAGTTCCCGGAGAATAAGTTGACTAGGACAACTCAAGGAGACCTGACTATCTCTAAGTTATTCTTGAAGATGAAGAGTCTGTGTGCTGAGATATCAGCGTTTGATCCTGATGAGCCCATCTCTGAGGACAAGTTGAAGAGGCACATTATCCGCGGCTTGCGGAAGGAGTATGTTGCCTTTGTAACCTCTGTTCAAAGCTCGACAACTCAGCCATCTCTGTAGGAGCTTGAGAACCTGCTTGTTTCGTAGGAAAGTTTGGCCAGACAGATGGCTGGAGTGACTATCTCTGAAGGAGGTAGTGAAGCTCTCTTCACAGGCAAGAAGAAGAAGAGATGGGAAGGAAAGAAGAAGAACACTGCTGCTGAAAATGAGCCTTCAGCTTCCTATCAACCAGAGAGGAGTTCTGCTCCTAAGAATGATTGGAAGAAGAACTTGAAGTGCTACGAGTGTGATCAACGGGGACACTTCAAGCGTGACTGAAAGGTCAAACTGCAGCCTGGGCATGCTGCAGGAAAGGAGGAAGCTTGCTTGAGTATTGAAGAAGCTGGATGGGGCAGAGCTTTCATGACGGGCACTTGTGTCCGTGCTTTGTCCGCTGTCGACTTCAACGACGAGTGGATCGTAGACTCCAGGTATGGTCATCACCTCACCAGAGGCAAGTCGAAGTTCTCTTCTCTGCAAGCCTACCCAGGTAACGAAGCTATCATAACTGCTGATAATATTGTTTATACAGTAAATAAGGAGGGGGTCGTGTCCTTGGGTAGTGATAATGGGCCACTCACGTTAAGTAGTGTGTATCATGTGTCAGGCATGAAGAGGAACCTCTTCTTTGTGACCAATGCGGTAGACACAGGTTATCACGTTCTATTTGGGCCAACAGAAGTGAAGTTCCTTCGCAACGTATCAGCGGTAAAGGCTGATGTTGCTCATGTTGGGAGAAGAGTTAAGAACTTGTTTGTTCTTGCAACAGACTCTTATATTGATCGAATGCGGCCCAACGATAGCGCTGCTATATGGCACGAGAGGCTGGGGCATATAGGAATGGATAAGTTGAAAGCTATGGCAATAGGAGCCTTGTAAGAGGCTTTCCTAAGCTATCTTCTTTTGGCGATGGTCACATTTGTGCGGGATATCTGTACGGCAAGGCTCATCGCCTTCCGTTTGATAAGTCACAAATGAGGGGCAAGAGACCATTGGAGTGTATCCATGGTGACTTGATGGGACCAACCATCACTGTTAGCCTTGGTGGAAGCAAATACATGCTTGTTCTGATTGATGACTACTCAAGATACACTTGGGTTTATTTCTTGAAGGAGAAGTCAGAAGCTTTACAGGTGTTTGTGGAGTTCAAGGAGCTAGTGGAACGCCGGCTTGGCTTGCGGATCAAGAAGCTTAGAACAAACAACGGTGTTAAGTTTGTCTCCTCCGAGTTTTTTAACTTCTGTAGGAAGCACGGGATCCAGATAGAGCTTACTTATGCTCATACTCCACAACAAAATGGAGTAGTGGAGCGGAAGATCCGTCATCTGACGGAAACCTGCAAGTGCTGTCTTCATGCGAAAGACATTCCTAGGTCCTTCTATGCAGAGGTTATGTCTTGTGCTTCTTATGTCATCAATCGGATGCCGCTCGGTCCGATCAACATGAAGTCTCCTTTTGAGATGTTGTTGAAGGAGAAGCCAAGCGTGGAACACCTTCGGGTGTTTGGATCAACTGGCTATTTGCATGTCCCGTATGCTTCAAGGATAAAGCTTGATGCAAAGGCAAGGAAGCTTGTCTTTGTTGGCTATGATGAACGGAAGAAGGGATGGAAATGCATGGATCCTGCGACGAATAAGTTTGTTGTATCAAGAGACGTGGTCTTTGATGAACTGACGTTGTATGGAGGTGGTTCGGTTGATCTAGCAGAGAGCAAGGTTGATGAACAGCAGAAAATGGTTGTTGAAGTTCTGGAAGAGGAGCTTGCTGTTTCACCAGCAGCTCATATTGCTTCAAGCTCTGAGGCAGAGGTTTCTGGTTCTGTAAGCAGGGGGAGCTTTGCTCAAAGTCTGCCCGGGAATAGAGCTGAGCCTGAAGAAGCAACAGAGGAGGTGTGCAAGGAGCAGACCCTTCGGAGATCAAAGAGGGTTGTTAAGCCACCAGCTCGGTACTGTGATGAGAATGCAGTGAGTTTTGTCTCCTACTTCTTTGCAGGTCCTTTGGATGAGCGAGATCCTGCAACCTTCAATGAGGCCACTGGAGTCAAGGAGTGGGAAGATGCCATGAAGGAGGAGATTGCTGCTCTCAAGAAGAATGAAACCTGAGACCTTGTGCCCAAGGTTGATGACATTACTCCAGTGACTTGCAAGTGGGTGTTCAAGTTGAAGAAGAAGTCTGATGGGAGCATTGATAGATACAAGGCTTGCCTTATTGCTCGAGGATTCCTACAATAGTATGGAGAAGACTATGCGGAGACATTTACTCCAGTTGCAAAGATGACTTCAGTTCGGGTGGTGATTACCTTGGCTGCTTGCAAGGGATGTAGAATATGACAGCGTGATGTGAAGAATGTTTTTCTTTACGGAGAAATTGATAAGGACATCTTCATGGATCAACCACTTGGTTTTGTTTCTAAAGTTCATCCGGACTATGTCTGCAAGCTCAGGAAGGCTCTCTACGGGTTGAAGCAAGCTCCTAGAGCTTGGTATGGGAAGATAGCAGACTATCTTAAATTATGCAGTTATCTTGCTTCCAACTCGAATTCCAGCTTGTTCATCAAGAAGAAGGGGGAGCTGCAAGTCTTGGTCCTGCTGTATGTTGATGATATGATCATCACAGGGAATTCAAAGGAGGAGGTAGTTAGGCTCAGGGCTGAGCTAGCTATTCGCTTTGAGATGAAAGACTTGGGAGAGCTTCATCACTTTCTTGGTCTTGAAGTGGAGAGGAAGGAGAGCGGGATACTAATCTGCCAGAAAGGATATGCGGATCGCATTGTCAATCGATTCGGTATGGACAAAGGAAAGAGTTGGTCTACTCCTCTGGATTTTGGTCTAAAGCTTCGACGAGATGAAAGAAGGATTCTTCCTGATCCCTTGGTGTTCAGAGATCTAGTGGGGAGCTTGATCTACTTAACGATTACAAGGCCAGACATTGCCTATGCTGTTTGCCGAGTAAGTCGGTTTATGGCTGAACCAAGGAAGTCTCATCTGGTAGCGGCAAAGAACATCTTGAAGTATGTCAAGGAGACTTTTGATATAGGACTCCTCTATAGAAGGGACACTATGTTTTCTTTGCTTGGATACACGGATGCTGACTATGGTGGTGACTCAGATGATCGAAGATCAACTTCGGGTTATGTGTTCACTTGTGGATCAGCTTGTATCTCGTGGTGTAGTAAGAAGCAGGACATAGTGTCAGTGTCTACTACGGAAGCAGAGTACAAGGCTTCAGCCTTGGCTGCTCGGGAAGCCATCTGGTTGAGGAGGCTTATAGATGATGTTCATGAGGAAGTGCAAGGTCCTACTTTACTCCGAGGTGATAATGAGAGTGCTCTCAAACTGGTGAACAATCTAGTGTGTCACGCAAGGACCAAGCATATTGAGATCGAGCACCACTTCATAAGGGAAAGGTGTTGGAGGGATCTCTTCTGGTCGGGCATGTTCGGAGTGAAGATAATCTTGCTGACATCTTCACGAAGCCACTGTCGAAGGGGCCATTTCAACGGTTACGAGGCTTGCTGAGCTTGATCACCACTTCTCACTTCAAGGGGGAGTGTTGAAATTTGTGAAGTGAAAGTGGGTGATGTAGAAGGCCGGGCGGTCTGAGCGGCCTGAGTAGTCTGAGTCTGCGGCCTGGGCGGACTAATGGTTGCGGCCTAGTGTGCGGCCTAGGCGGACTGGTGTGCGGCCTGAATAGTGTATGGACAAGGAAGCCAGCAACTTGGGCATCTAGACGAGCGGCATGAGCAGACTGTGTTGGCAGTCTGTTGGCGGTGCTCAACTTGATCTGCGGCCTTGCATTCAACCAGTTCTTGAGTAACCGGTCGGATTGGAAGTTGTATCCGCGGTGTGTTGGCGGACTTGTTTATTGCGTCCGCGGATTTCGCATTTGTGGACTGGCTTTGGAGATGGGCTTTTGTTCTTGCCGAGCTCTCCATGTTGCAATGGATGTTTCACATCCATGTGGCAGACTGTCCTGCTGATTGGCAGTCTTGCTCTTCTGTGTCCGCCGTGCTCGCGCTAGTTGCTTGTTGGGCTGCTTGACTTGGTTATTTTCTGTGACATGTTCATGGTGTCCGCAGAGTCTGCTATTGACCGGGCGTACTGTCTGTTGGTCGTGGACTCGTGGCGGGCTGTGGCGTTGTTGTCGAGTTGTGCGGAATGCCACTTATGTCTATGTAGAGTGTGCGGACTGATGCAGCATGAGTTGCGGTTGTGTCTGCATGCTGTGTTGAATTACGGACTGATGCAGCATGAGTTGCGAGTGTATTCACATGCTGTGTTGAGTAGTGGACTGGCGTTATGCTTGCGTTGGGCGCACTGGCACTGTGCTTGTGTTGTACCTGCTGGCATTGTGTCCGCATGGTGGCGGACTGGCTTTTGAATTGGTACCTGGAGGATTGGTCTGGCCAAGTCATTATGGAGTTGGCGGACTGGGTTGTGTTAGCGCGGGGGCTGGGGTGGTGACTCTATTCACTAGGGTGGTGACCACACTCCTCACCTCACCTATAAATAGACCCCCCACGACACATCTACAGTAACTGAGTGAAAAGTATGTGAGGGCTTGGTTAATTGTTACAGTCTATTTTTTGTTGTCTGCGTGGGTTGAGTAGAGATAATTGTTTGTTGTTTGTAGGTTGCGCGGTTAACACTGAGGAGCCAGGAGTTTGGCTTTGACTGCGGTCAGCATCAGTGAAGTGTGCGGTTTCAATCAGCTATTTTTGCAGGTCGCTTCTGTGGCTTATCAGGTTTCTCTGCTTCAGCTTTCCAAGTTCAATAACCTGTCCGCCGAACTCGGCGGTCCAGGCAGTTTGTTCTTCAGTTCAGCAGCAGCTTGTAGCAGTCTGCGAATCGTGTGTCCGCGCGACCTCGCAGTCTAAGCGGACTTCATGTTCTATTCTTCTTCTAGCAGCAGCAACAGCAGTTTGGGCGGCCTCGGCGACTTTGGCAGACTGGGCGGTTTCGACGGTCTCCAGTACTGTCCGCTCGAATTGTTTTTTCTTGTAATTTTTCATGTTCATGTGTACTGTCGAAATCATGTTTTGTCATGTATACCTCGCTCTGTAAAGAAGAAATAAAAAAAATATATGATCTGCTTGCCCCTGTGATTGCATTTGGTTGTTGAGCTTGCTTTCCTGGTTTCCGAACGTTCAAGTTGTGATCTTGATAGTTCTGAGGATATTAATTTGGCATTAGCCTATATCGTTGACCACTTTGAAAAATTTCAACACATATAACACCCCTAGAGCCCTCCCGTACCTTTTTAGAGCCTCGATCTCCACCTTGCTGGCGCCGCCCAGCAGTCCACCGCATACCACAGAGCACTCTGCCAGTTTTCCGAACTACTTCTCCAGCACAGTCATCACGTCTGTTTGCACATTTCTGACAGCAGACAATATATCGAGCATCTGACCGGCGGCCATGTCGGTGGATCCCACGGTGCAGGCGATTTCTACAATGACGCGGAGGACAGCCTCCAGCGGGACGGGGAGTTCGGGGTGTGTCCAACGATGTGGCGAAAGGCGCGTGGAAAGAGAGCATCGCCAGCAAGGAGGGCGAGTCCGATGCCGAATACAGTATGGTTAGAGGGGTAGGCACGGCGGAGCGGGGCTGCATCCATGCAAGGGAGGTCGTCGTGGATGAGAGATGCAGAGTGGATCATCTCGAGGGCACAGGCGGTGGGGAAGGATGTGGATCTGTCCCCGCCGCCGAGATCGCAGGTTGCCATGCACATGGTCGGAGCAGCACGTTTGGAACCATTGGACAGAACGGTTTAGGGTTTAGGGTGAGACTGTTGTACGGTCGAACGTGCAAATAGACAAAAATTCTTTAGTGAGTGCGAGAGATATTTGATTACGTGGAAAACCCGCAATGGAGGAAAAAATCACGCGGCCAATTTGTTGTCAACCTATCTTCCACTATTTCAGAGTTTGTTATATAGACGTTCAGGTGATGGCTAGGGCGATAGGCCACTTCTCATTACACTTTGATAGATGAGAGAGTTAGGGAGAGTTTTGAGCGTCGCGGGATCTTTGCGCACTTCCAGGCTCTATGTTATCCTGTAATCCTTCCCAGTGGCCACTTGAGGACACGTCACTTGCTCTAACATCTCGGGCACAATCTGAAACTCTGTCGATAGTAGGGAAACTGTCCACTTCCGGACTCGTGTCTTGATTCAGACGAAATTTGTTCTCCCCCGCGATGATCGTCAGAGTTACTTGCGTGCAGATAACCTATAGAGTGAGAGTGTGTGTAGAGATAGACATGAAATTCGCCAAAGCTAGTGAATTGGAGAGAAGATTTTAAATTAAGTGGTGAGTGGGTCTATTTATAAACTTTTATGGGGGCGGCCCGATAATTTCGCCCTGTAACTACCGGACGGACAAACAAAAACGCTCTGATCTGGGCACACAGATTGTCACTTTTAGGGTAAAGACAACCCCAGCCCTAGGTCAAAAAAAAATCAGCCCGTGGGGGGGGGGGGGGGGGGGTCGGCGGCCCAAGGCTGGCAACCAGGGCGTTGGACCCCCCTAGCCCCCTCGGCGAGCGACCGGGAGGGAGTAACCATCCTTGGCGGGGCCGACCAAGGCCTCCCCTTGGCCTAAGCGGCCAAGGGATGGCCACCCCCTTGACGACGGCCTTTGGCAAAGCCAGCCACATCCAATCAGGGGTTGCGGCCTGCGCGGGGGCTGTGGACAAAGCCGCCTGCGCCGGGGCACCCACGAGGAGGCCACCCCCTTGGCCGAGTCCCACCGCATCGGGGCGGCCGTCGGGCGGCCTCCCATGTTGCGAGGGGTGCAACCGAGGCAGCCTACCATAGGGCGGTCGAGGGAGGTTGCTGAAAGACTTTGTTTTCAAGGTCAGCTAACACATAGAGGGGGTGAATAGGTTTTAGACCTCTTTAAAATTATCTAGACCTAACCCTGATTAAACTGTTCTTAGTGTTTTGATTATTCTAGCTTTCAAGACAAACACACAGAAGGCAAATATTTATAGTGATTCCCCAGATTATGGGTACGTCCATTATCCCTCTCCGCCTTTCTAACAGCTTGCTAACATGGCACTTCACCAATTTCTCGGCTCCAAAGAGCTTACAACTTGATCCCGCAGGACCACTCAGTCCCCTTCAAGACTTACAACTCAGGCACTAAGCCCTATCACTCAGTGATTAAATAATCACCTACCTTAGGCACAAATACCCTACAACTCAGGCTGGAAGGACAACCCTATAAACTCAGAGAGATAACTCATCTACAGCTCAGGCCAATGGCCCTACCTCAGATCTATAACAGAGATCCTTCACTTGGCCTTTATAACACAGGACTACAATCTCAGATCTAAAAGATCATGCACTCAGATCCAAGACTGGATCCTATAAACAAAATTAGGTTGAGATGGTTTGACACCAGAGAAATATCTCTGTGTCAACTTCCTAGGCTGAGACTGAATCTGCCCAGCTTCTTCTCGACAACAAGATGAATGTATCTTCAGTGGACTACTTCTTGTGCTGGAAGTAACTGTTGTTGAAGACTGTAGATTAGACAATGCTCTTCTTCTTCAATCAATAACTGGACTTGCAGAATCCGACGGCTCTGCTACTCTTCTCTATCAGAAAGATTTTCTGAACTGCTGTCACTAGTGAAGATTGCAACAGCTAACTCTTGCCGCTTTCAGGTTCACTGATCAGAACAAAACCTTCAAGCTTGTCAATAATAGCAAGGAAGACGATGATGTTCGGCCGCAATGCGTAATCAGAAAACCATAAAAAGTTTTTTTTTTACTTTCAGCCAATCTTATCCTTTTATAGTCAGCTGATCAACGACTCTTTGTACTGTGGGCTCAGCCTAAAAAAGGACTAGTTACCACCTTCCATTTGCAGAAAACGACAACAGTTGTTCGTCAGCGCCATTAAAGGCATATTGCAGCTTTCCCGCAAGGAATTTGAACTGCGTTGACTTTGTTGACTTTTGCTGATGTCAGTCATTCTAGACTTAGCCAAATACACAGAATCACTCCAGGCGTTAAGTGCGTTGAGTGAGCTGGTTTCACTAGCCGATTCTGGACTTAGCTTATTCTTCGGCTCTTTCTGCATCCATGGTGTTGAGAGTGTTGAGTAGTTGGCCTTCAATCAATGTCATTTGCATTAGCTCCTTCTGAACTCTGCCAACTACTAAGGTGTTGAGTGAACTGACTTCACTCAATGCTTCTATACTTAGAAACTTTTCTTCTGAATAGAGATATTGAGTGTGTTGACTTCACTCGACGCTTCCTGCCTCAACCTCATCTTTTGACTAGGCATTGAGTGAACTAGCTCACACAAGGCTTCTAGACTTAGAAACATTTCTTCTGAATGGAGGCATTGAGTGTTGACTTCGCTCAACATTTCCTGCCTCTACCTCATATTTTAACTAGGCGTTGAGTGAACTAGCTTCACTCAATGCTTTTGGACTTAGTCAAATTCTATCACTCCTTCTGGCTTTGACTTCTTGAGTTGTTCTCAATTCTTCTGTCATATAGCGTTGAGTGAACTAGTTTCACTCAACGCTTCTGTACTTAGACAGATTTTTCTGTCTATCTTCTTTGGCTTTGATAGAATCAGCAGGGCGTTTAGTGAACTGGCTTCACTCAACGTATCTGGACTTAGAAACTTTTCCTTTGACAGAATCTCTCTGGCTTTGGCTGAGGCAGCTTTACTTAACGAAATTGCTGCATGGCGTTGAGTGAGTTGACATCACTCAATGCTTGTGGACTTAGTCGATCATTCTACCAGCTGAAGCTTGGCTTTGACTATCCACACCTGACTCAACACTTTAGCTCATCTGGCGTTGAGTGAGCTGTCCTCACTCAATGCGTATGCACTTAACCAGAATACTTCCCTTTGTCAGCGTTATCCTTGACCTCTAGCGTTGGGTGAATTGGCTTTACTCAATGCATGTGGACTTAGGCAATTTAATGCCTTTCCAGCATCCTTATTTGTGCCCACTTATCCAATCAATATGATAAGGACTATCCTACATGCATTAACTTAAACACACATCAAGTACAACTATGTCTAAGTCATTGACTTGTTTGACTTCTTACAACTCTAGGATATCGGGATCAATGAACCTAACAATCTTCTCCTATTTGAAGAAGTCAAAACCCACTATCAACTTTCTTGGTCAATGACATGAACAACATATGCAATAACAAAATATACTATAATTATAAAATAGATCTAGGAAGATTACAACATTCCCTGGTTGTATGGTGATCATCAACTACTCCCCTTGAATTATTGCAAGGTATGTGATACCACTTGAAGGCCTTGATTACCTTCACCCCATTACCCTATATGGGGACATCTGTTTCTCCCCCTATATTTGTTGCATGATAGTGATCATCTTCTTTTCCCTTTGATGCACTTGATTACTTGATCAACCTCTGATGTTACTTGATCAATCTCTTCTCTTCCCCTTTTGACTTTTGAATAATCAGGGAGGAGCTATTCGGCCTTGATTGTCTTCTCCCCCTAGCTGATTGCAGATGATACCATAGGTGTAGCTGCCAGCTTTCTCTCTTCATGAGGCTGAATTTGCTCCTATAGCTGCTGGACTTAATCCCCCTCAATAGGATCACCTTCTATCATCATGTTCCTGATAGAAACTTTTGTCTCCATTGCAACTTAAGGTCTTCATCACCTGCAAGAAGAACAAATCCTGCACCCAATATATCTTAGGGAGTAACTGAAGATAGGATAAGTTCAACATACCCAACTCAAACTTAAAGGTGTTGAACTTTGCTAAATCTAGTGGCTTTGTAAAAATATCAGCCACTTGCTTGTCTATGGGGACAAACTCTAAACTGATGTCTTCCTTTTCCATATGCTTTTCAATAAAATGATACCTAATTTCTATATGCATAGTCCTACTGTGTGAGACAAGATTACTAACAATAGAAATAATACTAGTAGAATCATAATAAAGAGGAGTTCTACTTATCTGGAGGTTATAATCCTAAGCTGATGCTGGATGCAACGCAACTGAACACATCAGCTACCTACTGAAATGTACTCTGACTCTACAGTTCATATTGCACCACTTATTTGCTTCTTACTGCTCCAATACACTAGTATACCTCTCAAGAACTGACAGGTGCCTGAAGCACTTTTCCAGTCCTTTTTGTAGCCTGCAAAATTTACATTTGAATAGTCTGTTAATTCAAAATCTCTATTTATAGGGTACCATTTTCCAATATTTAGTGTGCCCTTAAGATACCTCAAGATTCTCTTTGCAGCAGAGTAATGAGATTATTTAGGGTAGGCATGATACCTAGCACAAACACATGTAACATACATGATGTCAGACCTACTAGCAGTAAGATATAGAAGGGAGCTAAATATCCCTCTATATAAAGCCTCATCAACAGGTTTCCCTGCTTTAACTTTGCCTATAGGAATACTTGAGCCCATGAGAGTTTTCATGGTGGAGGCATTCTCCATACCATATTTTTTTAATCAACTTCCTGGTGAACTTGGACTGGGATATGGACAAGCCATCATCAGTCTGTCTAACTTGGAGTCCCAAGAAGAACTTGAGCTCACCCATACCGCTCATCTCAAACTTTCCTTGCATAAGTTTAGCAAACTTCCTGCAAAGGTTATCATTAGTAGAACCAAAGATAATGTCATCAACATATATCTAGACTAGGATAATCTTGCCCTTAGATTCCCTTAGAAATAGGGTCTTGTCTATCTTCCCACTTGAGAATTTATTCTCAATGAGGAAACTAGACAAAGTCTCATACCATACTCTAGGAGCTTGCTTCAACCCATATAGAGCTTTCCTAAGTCTATAAACAAAATTAGGGGATTAGAGTCAACAAAACCTGAATGCTGTTCAACATAGACCTCTTCTTTTAAGTCCCCATTTAGGAAGGCTGACTTCACATCCATCTGGTAGACTTTAAATCCTTGTTAGGAAGCAAATGCAAGGAAGAGTCTTATAGCTTCAATTCTAGCTACTGGGGAAAATGTCTGATCAAAATCGATCCCTTCTTCTTGCATGTATCCTTTAGCCACCAGTCTAGCCATATTTTTCACTATCATGTCATTTTCATCAAGTTTATTTATATAAATCCACTTGACTCCAATGACATTATGTCCTTTTGGTCTGGGAACCAGCATCCAGACCTTACATCTCTTAAACAGGTTTAGTTCCTCTTACATTACTCTAATCCAGAAGTGGTCTATGTTGGCCTCTTCAAATTTCCTAGGCTCTACTTGTGCAGAAAACTTGAGTAGAGTGATGTGTTGAAACTCTTGCATCTGGTTTGGACTCCTTGGCTTGCCTCACAAATGATCTGGTGTAGTAGATGGTCCTTTAGATGCCTGACAGCTGGAGGCAACCTTTCTTCGCCTTCTAGAGCATCAGTGGCTCCATCTAGCAAAACTTCATTCATAACTTCTGTGTCTTTTACACCCTCTGGACAACACATATTCTCATCCTTATCCTGGACTACCATATCATCTTCCTTGATGGTGAGCTTGTCCATCACCTTCTCTATACTTGTAGAACTATAAGAAGATCATAACCTCTTATCACTCCCCTATCTGATCTACGAAAGATGACTTTGGGTCCATTCCTTACTGGAGAAAAATCTTTCAACAAGCTCCTTGTTCCAGTCATGTGCTTTGAACATCCACGGTACAAGTACCATATAGGGGTATGGCGACTTGGTCTAACCTATAAGACATAAATAAGTTAACCTTAGGACCCTAATCCTTATTGGATCCTAGGAACAAGTTAGTCTGATAATAAACCTGCCTACCTATAGTTCTTCTGACAGGTAGGCTCTCTCTTTCTCTTGGTACACTAGAATTGTGCCAACAATCTATAACATAGTGGCCCACCTTGCCACAATACCAACACTCATGGATATTATACCTTAATTTTAGAGCTGGTCTAGTAGCTGTGTTGACAACAACTCTCAATCTAGATAGTACATCAATAGTCTTATTCTTATATCTTCTAGCCACTCTCTGACTTGGGGTGTGTCTGATAGTAAAAGTACTTGGAATATCTTAAGCCCTACCAGTAGTAGTCTTCTTTTCAGAAAACATACTCTTGATGGCCTCGGATATGCCCAAGTATGGCTTGCTGACAGACTTTCCCCTGGTAGGGAGATCTCGAGAATAGGCAGCTGCCTTATTCTTGAGTGTAGGGGCTGGTGCACCAAACATAAATTGTCCATGATTGGCCATTTGGACTTCCTCATGGGGGCCTTGAAGGCACTAATACCGCTGTTATCTCTTCCACTATAGTGGTGAACATCTTTGTTCCCTTTGGTGGATCTACCATTCATCTAATGACCATAGATGCTTTCTTGGTCATACCTGTTTGAATGTTGCAGCACTGTCTTGAATGGAATAGAGGGCTTGGAGGCTAGTGGCTATACTGGTGCTTTACACTTTCCTTTGGGATTGACAACTCTTGTAGATCCCTTGAATCCCAACTGAAAGTCTTTAATTCAAGGATAGCTAAATCACCTAGAGGGAGGGGGGGGAATAGGTTATTGGTCTCTTTTTGAGTTCTTTTATGTTTCTTCTTTAAGAGCTTTAGCTTTTAGTTATTTTATGTTGTCAAGATGTACACAACCTGCACAATGAAAATAACACAGAAAAGCACACAGTGATTTATAGTGGTTCCCCAAATGAGTACATCCACTTTCCCTCCCACCTATCCAACTATCTTGTTAGACTAGACATGTAACACCCCCATCCGTCGTATGACATATAATAGAAGGTCCAGCTGAAACCTGACGCCATAAACCATGGACAGTCGGACGGGTTACGTATGAATAACCAAACTATACAATTAAGACTACTCGTCCTAACATAGGGCATTCTAGCGGAAGCTTTTAAACAGTTGAAAGAACCCATAATTGTATCCAATAAACATGAATGTCCGCCACCACTACAGCTGGAATGAAAACAAATACACTGAAAGGTACACGATCTTATGGCCTTATAGACATTCACTTAATAAAGTAATGTTTTCCATACATCGGCTCGCAGGCAAGCCACACATGACAAAATAAGGAACAACTATTCTCTTTGGCCTTCTAGGGCCAGCACAGCAACATGGGCTCCAGCCTGCTATTTGGTACTCGGCTCCGCAGCACCTGCAAGCAACATTCCACCGTACGGTGGCAAACAAAGCAATGGTCAACGAAAGCCGAGCAAATTATAACCACCTTGTCCCTAACTCGGGACGACGATGCTCCTTCCCTACAATTCATTAGCCCAGCCAAACAATATAGTACAAACATGCTTCGCCACAGGTGTAGGCTCGCACAACCAAACACCTCGTGCACTCAGGGTACATTAACGGTGAATCTGGTCAATTCTGTGGCTTCACCACCATCACCGGGATGGCAATAACATGAGCATTTTAGCCTTTCTGACCACTGTCTAAGGCTCCCGACTATGCCAACGGCCAGTCCCCATCAATGGGTCTCTCGCACCGAACCACATAACCCAGGTCCGATTCCACTTGACCGTTGCTCACACCGCCTAGTCACCTTAAGACCTACGCGCGGGCCAAGCTTCTCTCCGATCCTAAAATTTCCAAACAATCACATAACCCAATTATGTTCAAGGCCGGTTCCCAGACCGCCAAGTTAGCAGAACAACGATTCTGCTCAGTTTTTCCGGTGCGCCTTGGAGTTAATCCCCAAGGATCCATGCTGCAATCTACTGCGTAGAAATCCGAAAACCCAAAGCACGGAGTCTTCTCCGGTAAACCATAACAAATGCAACATCACCGATCCAGACCGACATGTCTGGGTAGGCTTCACACACAATGCATATGTCCATACTTCGATTCCGGACTCTATATGCAACACAAGGGGTACTATTCCCGTCAACCCCAAGGAACACCGCACACTCGCCGCACACTCGCGGGAGTGGGTTTCCCCATGCAAAAAGGAAGAGAGCTTCACATGCTCAAGTAGAGAATCATTACCCTTGTAGTACGTTTTTGCGCCATGGAAGATTACACGGATAGAAGTCTTCGCAACGGGATTTCCTCCACGGATCCGCTCTCGGTTCTCTAAGCCGTGCTCCGATGCTCCGCCGGCGGCCAGAATCCTCCTCCTTCTTCCTCCTCTCTTTAACTCCTTGAAAGAGAGTGCTTAAGAGAGAAATGAGGAATTGATCCTATATTTCTAACCTTAACAGAGCAGGAACTCATCTGGGCCGTCATATCTTAATTAAAGAAAACGAACGGCTCAGATCCGCTCAAAAATGCCAAAAACTATGCCAAACACGGCTAGGCACACGACCGTGTCCCAGGCCGTGTGCCTCGATTTAGGCACGATCGTCGAACACAGATGAAATTTATGGGGATAGATCTTAACTACAACTAATTAGAGTTATATGCTTCAATAAAGAAAATCACAACACAAAAATGAAGCAAGAAGATCAAGCAATATAAAAGACACAAGGATGTATAGTGGTTCCCCAACCTGGGTACATCCACTCTTCTACCACCATGATATGAATCCACTCAGATTTTTGATCAGGTGCCTGACACCAATTAGCTTTTGATCAGGTGCTCAAAAACCAAACCTCAAGTCTTTTGGTCCAGTGACTTGTAATCAAGAATCACTTTTGAAGGGAGATGACAACCCTTTACATAGTAGGGGTGAGAGAGAGTTGATTATATCTTCTTTGTCAACAATCAGAGAGAAGACTTATGGATTATTGATGGTAGCAAATGGCTCCCCCTGAGATATTGAATGGTTCAGGGAAATATGGAAGCCTTGTTGCAGGGTGATAGACCTTCAAGCTTGCAGCCTTGACTAGCAGAGATTCAGGAACTTCTTGACTGATAGGTGTTTGTTGTCCTTGAAGTATCCTAGAGAGTATAAGGAAGAACAAGACTCTTGATATGAATGGATGTTCTTCTTCTTCAGATTGATGTCACTTCTCTGCTCTAGGGCTTCTAGTTGCTTTGATGATATTGGTCTGAGTGTTCTACTTGTTGATCACTGTCTATCACTGGTTGTCACTTTCCTATCACTGTGTTTTTTTTCTCTATGTTTCTTGTTATCTCTGTATATGTTAGGACATTTGAATTCCTTAGTTTTATGGCGGAAGAAACATTCCCGAGAGTAGAAGATGTTTTGGGAATTGATCCTGACTTAATTCTTCTGTAACTGTCCGTTTGAACTGCTATTATCATTGGGAATGTTGACTGTAATTAATCCTCAATTAATTCTGCCAACTGTAATTGATTGCGCATAATTCGTCGACCTGAACTTGGAGTTCATCGAGCTGTCTTGAGTTTGTCGACACAAGCCCTGTATGTCGACACAATCGGCTTCAGGTGTCGACACAGTTGCTGTCGATAGACATTCTATGTGTCGACACAATTTTTATGTGTGTCGACACAGTCTGGTTCCTTTGTTGATCTTTGAGTTTAGCGATCGTCGACCTGAGATCAGAGTTCGTCGAGCTCAGCTGGAATTCATCGAGCTGAACTTCTTGCTTGAGACCAGAGTTCGTCGACCTGAGTTCAGAGAAGCAACTCATAATTCGTCGACCTAAGTTCGCCGTTCGTCGAACTGAGTTCGACGATCGTCGACTTGATTTTCTGACTGAACTGCATTTCTTGGAATTCTTCTGAGGCACATCTGGAAATAAACCTATGACCCATGACTATACATTTTGGGTCAATCTAAGAAAACCTAATAGTGATCCTTGCCCAAATCATAACTGGGGTTCCAACAATCTTCCCATATTTGGGTGAGGACTCTATTTACATAAAAAACACATAAAAATATGAAGCAAAAATAATCTGCTTGAATTATAAGGTTTTCAGCAGATATAGAAAAGTGCTTTAAAATAAAATAAATAAAAGAAAACTATTGCTGCATCCTTCAAAGCAGTTTCCTCTTTGTAAAACAAACAATCTCCCCTATTTACTTTTCCTTGCCCAAATTCTTTGCCCAAATCTAAGTAGACTTTATAATCTGTTAGAATAATTAGTCTCTCTACTACTGTAGCCTTTTTCAAACAATTTCTCAGTATACAGCCACTGAAATATCCTTGATATTGGCTGAGACTATTGATTTTGATGACTATCAAATATCACTGCTTCATTGTGGTAAAGCATGACTTGTCCTGCAAAGAGAGGTTAGAAGTTCTGGACCCAGATTACCTTGGGTGCTGGTTATCTTTTATAATAATTAGAAATAAAGAAATATCCAGGTTTATTTTTATAACAAAGTGGATGATATTTCCTAGGAGGAATTATCCACTCAGTGAAAGGTTTTTTAAGATATTGAGTTTGATTACAATTTTGAAAGGAATAAAAATTTATGTTCTGAAATCTTGAGTTCGACGAATTAAAGTAATTTCGTCGAACTGAGTTCGACAAATGGTATTGAGATCGTCGATCTCTGCTCAGAGAATAATGGAAATTGTTTTCTCTGTTCCATTTTCATCGGCCTCTGTTCGACGAATTATATCTATTTCGTTGAGCGTAGATTTCAGACTAGTTAAGATAGAAATCTTTGTTCATAGTTCGTCGAGCTTTGTTCGACGAATGGTGTTGTTTTCTCGATTCGACGAATTATTTTGAACAAGAAATTTCTGAAGATTTTTAGTTTGATTTGAGAAAACTTCAGTTATTTTGTCTATGTTCTCTAACTTTTCTTTTTCTGTAATTGATTCCAAATGACTTATTTGTTCAAAAGCAATTTTTAAATCTTCTTTAAGTTTTATATTTTCTGAAGATACATTTTTTAATTTCTCTCTGAGAAGTTTTATTTCCTTCTCAGATTAAATTAAATCTTTATATAATAACTTAAATTCTTCTGATGAAAGATCAAGGGTAGTGATTACCTGATCTTCTTTTTCTGATTCACACTCTGTTTCTTCTTCAGAGTCTGTTTCTGCATCAGTGTTGCTGCAAGAAACATTTATTGCCATTAGGCAAAATTCTCTAGCTCTTGCTTCTTCTTCATCTTCAGTTGTGCAGGATGTAGCATCTAAGTCACTCCAGGTTGCAGCTTTAAGGTTTCTTTCTTTAGCTGATCCTACAGCCAATGCTGTGAGAGAGTCCCACATCTCTTTTGCACATGAACATTCAGCAAGTTCCTCAAAGATGTCATCAGACATTGATTGTGACAGGATGTTCATTGCTTGTGCATCAGCAATCTTAAGCTTTTTTTGGGCATCTGTCCATTAAGATGATGGAACAACATTGATGCTTGATGTTTCCTGAGATTGAGTTGGACCTGACAAAATAGATTTAAAGATGTTTTCATCAATGGTGTCCATATAAAACCTAATCCTTGTTTTCCATAGTGCAAACTTATCAAGATTGCACATTGGTAGTCTGGTGCTTGAAAAGTCTTCAATTTGTGACATGATAAACTCTAAAGATTTTTTAGATCTATCAGATCATTTGGGTTCAGTTGTTAGCCTGTACAACCAAAGTAACCCACTCTGATACCAATTGAAAGTTATGGGTATAGATCTTAACTACAACTAATTAGAGTTATATGCTTCAATAAAGAAAATCACAGCACAAAAATGAAGAAAGAAGATCAAGCAACACAGAAGACACAAGGATGTATAGTGGTTCCCCAACCTGGGTACATCCACTCTTCTACCACCCTGGTAGGAATCCACTCCGATTTTTGATCAGGTGTCTGACACCAATGAGCTTTTGATCAGGTGCTTAAAAACCAAACCTCAAGTCTTTTGATCAGGTGACTTATAACCAAGAATCACTTTTGAAGGGAGATGACAACCCTTTACATAGTGGGGGTGAGAGAGTTGATTATGTCTTCTCTGTCAACAATCAGAGAGAAGATTTGTGGATTATTGATGGTAGTAAATGGATCCCCCTGAGATATTGAATGGTTTAGGGAAATATAGAAGCCTTGCTGCAGGGTGATAGGCCTTCAAGCATGCAGCCTTGACTAGCAGAGATTCAGGAACTTCTTGACTGATAGGTGTTTCTTGTCCTTGAAGTATCCTGGAGAGTATAAGGAAGAACACGACTCTTGATATGAATGGATGCTCTTCTTCTTCAGATTGATGTCACTTCTCTGCTCTAGGGCTTCTAGTTGCTTTGATGATATTGTCCTGAGTGTTCTACTTGTTGATCACTGCCTGTCACTGGTTGTCACTTTCCTGTCGCTCTGTTTTTTTTCCGTGTTTCTTGTTATCTATATATATGTTTGGACATTTGAATTCCTTAGTCTTGATGGCGGAAGAAACATTCCTGAGAGTAGAAGATGCTTTGGGAATTGACCCTGACTTAATTCTTCTATAACTATCCGTTTGAACGGCTATTATCACTGGGAATGTTGACTGTAATTAATCCTCATTTAATTCTGCCAACTGTAATTGATTGCGCATAATTCGTCGACCTGAACTTGGAGTTCGTCGAGCTGTCTTGAGTGTGTCGACACAGGACCTGTGTGTCGACATAGTTGGATTCAGGTGTCGACACAGTTGGTGTCGACAGACATTCTATGTGTCGATACAATTCTTCTGTGTGTCGATACAGTCTGTTTCCTTTGTTGCTCTTTGAGTTTAGCAATCGTCGACCTGAGCTCAGATTTCGTCGAGCTCAGCTAGAATTCGTCGAGCTGAACTTCTTGCTTGAGACCAGAGTTCGTCAACCTAAGTTCAGAGAAGAAACTCATAATTCGTCGACCTGAGTTCGTCGTTCGTCGAACTGAGTTCGACGATCGTCGACTTGATTTTCTGACTGAACTGCATTTCTTGGAATTCTTTTGAGGCACATCTGGAAATAAACCTATGACCCATGACTATATATTTTGGGTCAATCTAAAAAAACCTAATAGTGATCCTTGCCCAAATCATAACTGGGGTTCCAACAATAGGGACTCACACGGGCTCAGACACGCCCGTGTTGGGATTCTGACACACCCGTGTCCTGGGACCGTGTCACAGAAAACTGCCACACCAACCGACACGACTCTTGGGAACACGGGTACTGACACGGGTAGGCACACGCCCGTGTCAGATGACACGCCCGTATCACTCTGCCGTGTTTCCTGCCGTGTCCTTCTCTGGACACAGCCAGGCAACAGAGGGCTCCACACGACCTTGGACATGCCCGTGTCCTAGGCCGTGTACCCCTAACCAGGAACCAAAAATTCCCTTTTTGACGGGACCAGCTCGATTATGATTTTCAGGGCATTACAAATCTCTCCCCCTTAAGGAATTTCGTCGCGAAATTAAGTAAAGGTACATAAAATTAAATGTTACCTGAGTGGAATAACTCGGGGTATTCCTCCAACATAGCTTGCTCTTGCTCCTAAGAAAGATCCTCACGTCCGCAGCTATCCTAACAGACCTTAACCATTCAGATTTCCTTGTTGCGGAGTTGTTTGACTACAATGTCTTCTATATGTATAGGCTTGACCTTTGTCATCAACTCGTAATCAACCGGAACTTGATCGACCGCAACTATCTGCAAAGGATCTTGCACTGCCTTACGCAACACCGATACGTGGAACACATCGTGCAACCCACTCAACTCCACCGACATCTTCAATCTATACGCTGCTTCGCCAACATGCTCCCGGATTTCAAATGGTCTAAGGTATCTCGGACTCAGCTTCTTCAACAGTCGAACCCGCGAAACACCCTTGAAAGGCTTGATTTTTAAATATACCCAGTCGCCAATATCGAACTCCTTGTTCCTATGATTGGTGTTATAGTACTTTGCTTGCTTGTCCTGAGCAATCTTCAACCTTTCCTGAATTGTACGTACCATTGAAGTGGCGTCTTCCACTGCTTGACGTTTATACAACTTTGACTCGCCTGTCTCCAACCAAGACAATGGCGTACGACATTTCCTCCCATACAAGGCCTCGAAAGGTACCATACCAATACTCGCTTGAAAGTTGTTGTTATATGCAAACTCCACCATGTACAGGTGATCTTCCCAATGCTTTTCGAAATCTAGGACGCATATGCGAAGCATGTCCTCCATCGTCCTATTGACCCTCTCAGTCTGACCGTCCATCTATGGGTGGAATGCTATGCTGAAACTCAGCTTAGTTCCCAACAAACTATGAACCAGCCTCCAGTCCGTCGACGTGAAGCGTCCATCTCGGTAACTAACAATACTATATGGAACACCATGCAACCATACGATATTATCCACATAGAGTTTGGCTAACCTTTCCACCAGATCTTCCTTCCTATTCGGGATGAAGTGCGACACTTTTGTCAACCTATCTACGACCACCCAGATGACGTCGTTTCCCCTCTACGACTTTGGCAAACCATGCACAAAATCCATAAAAATGTCCTCGAATTTCCATTCTGGGATAGGCAAGGACTTTAGGAAGCCTCCGGGTTTCTGGCACTCGCTTTCACCAAGGAACAAGTTTGGCACTTGTCCACATAAAGTGCTATATCCTTCTTTAATCCTAGCCACCAGAATAACTTCTTCATGTATCTATACATCTTCATGCTTCCCGGGTGGATTGAGTACTTGGTGTGATGTACCTCATACATCAACTCCTCCTGAAGATTATCCACACTAGGGATGCATAGACGACCGTCCTTCATCAGTAGTCCATCCTCAACCACAAACTGGGAATTTTACCCATCCAAAGATTCATCTAAGATCCGCTTCATACTACTATCCTGAAATAAAGCCCGTCGAACTCTATCAGCTAGATCATACTACACCTCTGTCCAACACAATATCGCCTTGGCACTAGACCGTTTAGCAATACAGGAGATCACTAATGCCTCGAAATCACGGACCAAGCTCTCATCATGTATCAACAACCAACTGGCCTGCGCAGGAGCCCTGCGGCTCAACGCATCCCCTACCGTGTTTCCTTTCCCAAGTACATAATGTATCTTGAAGGTATAGTACCCCAAGAACTCCATCCACCTCCGCTATCTCATGTTCAGATCCTTCTGATCAAGCAGGTACTTCAGGCTCTTATGGTCGGTGTATATATCGACCTTTACCTCGTACAGATAGTGCCTCCACATCTTTAGAGCAAATATCATGGTCGCTAACTATAAATCATGAACCAGATAATTCCTCTCATGAACCTTTAACTGTCGTGATCCATAGGCTATCACACCCATGCTGTAGTAGAACACAGCCCAAATCACTGCCCGAAGCATCACTATAAATCTCAAACCCTTCGGTTCCACTCGACGAACATAAAATAGGCGTCGTGGTCAATCGCCTCTTCTACTCTTCAAAAGCCTGCTCACACTCCAGCGACCAGACAAACTTTTGATCTTTCCTTGTCAACGTCGTGAGTGGTAACGCTATCAGCGAGAAGTTCTCTACGAAGCGCCTGTAGTAGACGGCAAGCCCCAGAAAGCTCCAAACCTTCGCCACTGTAGACAATACAGGTCACTCCCGTATCACTGCTATCTTTGTCGGATCCACCGCTATCCCTTCTCCACTAACAACATGACCAAGGAACACTACTGAGGATAACCAGAACTCACACTTGGAGAACTTAGCATACAACAGATTCCTCCTCAACGTCTCCAACACCATGTATAGATGCGTGTAATGGTCCTCCTCACACTGCGAGTATACCAAGATATCATCGATAAATACTATCACGAAATGATCCAGTTATTCTCTGAACGTCCTGTTCATCATATCCATAAACACGGATGGCACATTGGTCAACCCAAACGGCATGATCGTGAACTCATAATGCCCAAACCGCGTGCTGAACGCTGTCTTTGGGATATCGCTTTCCCTTATCCTCAATTAGTAGTAGCCGGACTTCAGATCTAACTTCGAATATACTGTTGACCCAACCAATTGATCAAATAGATCGTCAATCCTGGGGGTCGGATATTTGTTCTTCTCCGTAAGCTTGTTCAACTCCCGATAGTCAATATAGAGTCGCAAGCTCCCATCCTTCTTCTTAACGAAAAGAACCGGTGTGCTCCAAGGTGACGAACTTGGACGCACATACCCTTGCTCCAACAACTCCTGCAGTTGCACCTTCCACTCCGCCATCTCTCGCGGCGCTATCTGATACGGAGAGCATGACACTGTTTTGGCACCCTGTACTAGCTCAATGGTAAAATCAATCTCCCGCTGAGGAGGAGCTCCTGGGAGATCATTTGGGAACACATCAGGAAACTCAGACACAACTGGGATACTGTCCAGACTTGGTCTAGGCATTGAAGGCTGCACTAAGGTGACAAAAAGCTCTGCACTAGACCGAACTTCCTTAATCACTTGAAGGGCCGGCATCAAAACTTTACCCGACCCATTCATGCCCGCAAACGTAGTCTCCCGATCAGTATGTAGTCCCAACCTAACCTCCTATCGGTTGTAATCAATGTAAGCTCGCTGCTCCGAGAGCCAGTCTATACCAAAGATTACGTCGAACTCCACTAATGGTAGAACCAACGCTCGCAAATCAAACTCATGATCCCCAATCCGAATCTTTACCACACAGAACTTATCCACGTGCATTGAGCACCCATTGGGCAACAACACATCCAACTTGTCTTTTGCCTCGAGGAAGGGACCCAGATGCGCGATATGAACCTTTCGGACAAGAAGGAATGCGATACTCCCGTATCAAACAGGGCTCTCGCCGGACGATCGAAAATCAACACGAAGCCTAGCACCAACAAATATAAGATAACATATAAAAAGGTAACAACTACATAAAGTTAAACTGCTATAATTTAACTCATAGCTGTCACTACGTCAGCTTATTTCATGGCCTCTTGCAGTCCAAGATTATAAACTCTAGGCTGGGATGGAGAATGATGGGACGCAGTTGACTCCACCGCCTTTCCTTTCTCTTCATAGGTCGCTCCATGCTTCCTCTCGGACTTTGCACGTCCGCTCCAACACTCACGAGCAAAGTGCCCCATCTTCCCACAGTTGTAGCAAGCTCCTGGAACTCGACTTGCAGTTTCCCCCGACGCACCAGATGAAGGGGCTGAGTTCGAAGTCTTCTGCTTCTTGTTCCATCTGCGGAATCCTGACTTTGCATTTGGCACTTTGAACTCTGCCTTCTTTTCCCTTAGGTCCTTCTTCTCTTGGACTTTCTTCACAACCTTTTCCAATTACCGGGCCAAATTGACCAAGGCTAGGAAGCCTTGCGCCTTAGGCCCAACAAGGAGTAACTGTAGGTTGCCGCATAGACCCTTATAAAATCGGTTGGTCTTCCTCTCTTCTTCCGTAAACATAGCATCAGCATACCGACCCAATCGTGTAAACTCGTGGAGATAATTGTCCACGCTTTTCGCTCCCTGAGTCAACCCAAGATACTGATTTTCCATCTCAAGCTTCTGAGCAGAGGGTAGATATCTGGCCAAGAATAATCTTGAGAATTCCTCCATAGGCACATCAGCAAGCTGCCTTCCCACTAAGAGATGAAACTCCAACTCATCCCACAGCAACCTCGCCTCACCGGCCAAAAGGAAGGCCGCTATGCTGGTCTTCTGCCACTCCTCAGTTAACGTGGCCGTCAAGACCCTCTTTATCGTAGAGAGCCAATCCTCAGCTTGAGCTGGCATTCCAACCCCATCGAATCTCGGAGGATTAAAGCCCATTACATGCTTGAGCTGTCTCTCCGTAGCCCTCCTCGGCTCTACCTGATCCACTGGCAAGCGTTCCACCACTCTCGGCTCTGCCACCCTAACCGGTTCTTGCTCATTCACAGGAAGTGCATGATGCATCTGCCCTATAGGTTAGGCATTTATCATGGCAAAAACTGCTTCAGCCACTAATCTGATGGTCTCCGCTGAAGGAGGTATTGTAGGCACATCCCTCGGTGCACAACTTTCCACTGATTGCGAATGCTCCGATTGACCAGCACCACTCCTAGCTGCCTATAATAGCAAAGAACCTAGATTAGACGACACACAAATTGCTAAAAGCAATCATTAGAACACTCAGGTTCCACAAAACAAGTGTATTTTTCATTCCTAAGTTGACATTCTTGGGTTCTTTTTGATGTTATAATGGTGACGCACACATGTGCTCACCACCCCTTAAAAGAATTCGCCCACGAATTCATTTAAGCCTGACCGTAACCAGAAGTCTGATACCAAATTGTAACACTCCCATCCGTCGTATGACATATAACAGAAGGACCAGCTAGAACCCGACGACATATACCACGGACAGTCGGAAGGGTTACATATGAATAACCAAACTATCCAATTAAGACTACTCGTCCTAACACAGAGCATTCTAGCAGAATCTTTTAAATAGTTGAAAGAACCCATAATTGTATGCAATAAACATGAATGTCCACCAACACTACAGCTGGATTGAAAACAAATACACTGAAAGTTATACGACCTTATGACCTTATAGAGGTTCACTTAATAAAGTGATGTTTTCCATATATCGACTTGTAGGTCGGCCACACATGACAAAATAATGAACAACTATTCACTTTGGCCTTCTAGGGCTAGCACAGCAACATGGGTTACAGCCCGCTTTTTGGTACTCGGCTCCGCAGCACTTGCAAGCAACATTCCACCGCACGGTGGCAAACAAAGCAACGGTCAGCCAAAGTCGACCAAATTATAACGACCCCGCCCCTAACTCGAGACGGCGGTGCTCCTTCCCTGTAATTCATTAGCCCAGCCAAACAATATAGTACAAACATGCTTCGCCATAGGTGTAGGCTCGTACGACCAAACACCCCGTACACTCAGGGAACATTAACGGTGAATCCGGTCAATTCCGTGGCTTCACCACCATCCCCGGTATGGCAATAACATGAGCATTTTAGACCTTCTGACCACTGTCTAAGGCTCTCAACTATGCCAACGTCCAGTCCCCATCAATGGGTCTCTCGCACCGAACCTCATAGCCAAGGTCCGATTCCACTTGCCCGTTGCTCACACCGCCTAGTCACCTTAAGACCTACGCGTGGGCCAAGCATCTCGCGGATCCTAACATTTCCAAACAATCACATATTATGTTCAAGGCCTGTTCCCAGACTGCCAAGTTAGTAGAACAACGATTCTTCTCAGTTTTCCGGGTGCGCCTTGGAGTTAATCCCCAAGGATCCCTGCTGCAATCTACCGCGTAGAAACCCAAAAACCCAAAGCACGGAGTCTTCTCCGGCAAACCATAACAAATGCAACGTCACCGATCCCGAACGACATGTCCGGGAATGCTTCACACATAATGCCTATGTCCGTACTTCGATTCCGGACTATATATGCAACACAAGGGGGACTATTCCCATCAACCCCAAGGAACACCGCACACTTGCCACACACTCGCGGGAGCGGGTTTCCCCATGCAAAAAGGAAGAGATCTTCACATGCTCAAGTAGAGAATCATTAACCTTGTAGTATGCTTTTGCGCCATGGAAAATTACATGGATAGAAGTCTTCGCAACGGGATTTCCTCCATGGATCCACTCTCGGTTCTCTAAACGGTGCTCCGATGCTCTGATGGCGGCCGGAATCCTCGTCCTTCTTCCTCCTCTCTCTAACTCATTAAAAGAGAGTGCTTAAGAGAGAAATGAGGAATTGATCCTCTATTTCCGACCTTAATAGAGCAGGAACTCATTTGGGCCGTCAGATCTTATTTAAAGAAAATGAATGGCTCAGATCCGCTCAAAAATACCCAAAACTGGGCCGAACACGGCTAGGAACACGGCCGTGTTCAAGGCCGTGTGCCTCGATCCAGGCACGATCGTCGAACACAGAGACGCATACGGGCTCAGACGTGGCCGTGTCGCAATCGACACGTCCGTGTTGGGATTCTGACATGCCCGTATCCTGGGACCGTGTCACAGAAAATTGCCACGCCAACCGACACGACTCTTGGGAACACGGGTACTGACATGGGGTGGCACATGCCTGTGTCAGATGACACTCCAGTGTCACTCAGCCGTGTTTCCTGTCGTGTCCTTCTCTGGACACAGCCGAGCAATAGAGGGCTCCACATGGCCTTGGACATGCCCGTGTCCTAGGCCGTGTACCCCTAACCAGGCACCAAAAATTCCCTTTTTGATGCAACCAGATCGATTACAATTTTTGGGGCGTTACAAGGAACTTCTCCAAAACTTGATCCAAAGAGATTATACCTCATATCCCTTAGGATCTCTAAGTCTCCTCCCAGACTTACTTCTCAGCCACAAGGGCCTACAACTCAGTGGTCAGCAGACCACCTACATCAGGATGTTAAGCCCTACACTCAGGCTGGGAGGATAGCCCTACCTCAAATCCACAAATGATCCTACCTCAGAGCTCTACAATGCACCTACACTTAGTGAACCTCAAGCCACCTACCTCAGCCTTATCTCTAAGTCCTATAGCTTAGGCTTTTCAGCCCTACAACTTCAGGTATAAGGCCCTACTCTCAGAGTGTTGCAGCACTCCTACCGCTCAGTACCCTTCCAAGTACCTACCTTAGTGCCCCTCCAAGCACCTACAGCTCAGTGACAAACTTGTCAACTACCTTAAGCACAAAGGACCTACACTCAGAGAGAAGCACTCTCCTACCTCAGGCAATTAAGCCCTACAGCTCAGATCCGTACTTCAATCCTACATGATGAAGGTGGGTTGGTGGATATTCTTGATACAAGAGATATATGTTTCTCTATGTCAAGCTTCTTGACTGAGATAAACTGAGCCCAACAATGACTATAAGAATTTATTTCTTGAGTCTACCTTCACTGAACTAAGAAGTAATTAGTCCTAACTACTTCCACATCAACAAGTATTTACTTGAGCTGGGAGTGACTTGAAGAGCAGTGCTCTACCTCTTTCTAAACTGAGCCTGAAGCTCAACCCTAACTACTACTTCACAGCACTAGGGATTTTTCTAGGTGGTCAGTGAAGTTACTGCAGCTAATTGCTGCTACCTGAGCTGAGAAAATCTCAGCTCTGACTTTGCAGACTAAGATAGCTCTGCCTTTTCTCCCTTTCCTAGGTTGAGGTGATTCAGCCCTGACTTTGACTCCTGAGGAATAGTCCCCGGAGTCTTCTTTCAGATCTTTGCTTCTTCAAGCTTCTTCTCTTCACAGCTTCCAGATTATGATCTTTAGGATGCTTGTACAGCTGGAACTGTGAAGAACTTGCAGCAAGGGTCGGCCCTTGGCTGCTTCCTCTTTCCTCAGAGAAATACTCTGGACTTGCTTGCTGGTGCAGATGAAGATGACAGCAGTTATCTTATTGCTGATGATGTTGATATCAACAACTAACTTGCTCTTCGTCTTGCTAAGTTGAGCTTCCAGTACTTCAGCACAGAATAATGGAGGAGAAGAAGAACAGCCTGATTGATTTTACCAAAAGCTTTCTCTTTAAAGACTTTTCCTTTTATTAATTTTGACCCAACGACTCTTGAGCAGTGGGCCCCACACATTTAATGGCCAGCAACAACCTTGCTTTAACGCCAACTATCGTACAATATGTCTACTACAACATTTGTCGCGTACTGTAGCCATCCCACCACTAATTTGAAATATGTTAACTTATTGACTTGCTGACGTCATCAGCTGTGTACTTAGCCAAAAATCAAGCAACATTAGTATAGGCGTTGAGTGAGTAATCATTACTCAACGCCAAAACACATAGACAGATTTATGTCTATCTAGGCGTTGAGATCGTTGAGTGAACAAGCCTCACTCAACGCCATTTGCCTTAGCCAAAATCTTCCTGCTTCTTTGTCGTTGAGAGGGTTGAGTGTGTATTCTTCACTCAACGCTTTTTACCTTAGCTAATTTTCTGCCTCTACAACATCTTAGGCGTCGAGAGTGTTGAGTGAGAATGCCTCACTCAACGCTTTTTTCCTTAGCCAATTTTCTGCCTCTGTAGCATCTTAAGCGTTGAGAGCGTTGAGTGAACATGCCTCATTCAACATTTTTTGCCTTAGCCAATTTTTTGTGTTTAAAAAATACTGACTTAACTGTCTAGCGCTTTCTTGTTCTCTGCTGAGACAAACACTTGTCTAAACTGTTATGATGAGGCGAACATTTGTCTCAGCGGTTATGCTGAGACCAACACTTGCCTTAGCGGTTATGCATTAGATAAAATCTTCCACGTAACTTTAGGCGTTGACTGACTCAGTTTATCTTACTCTGAACTGAGTTTGACGAATGATGAACTGAGCACGACAAACTCTGAACACAGTTCGACGAATTCTGAATTGAGATCGACGAACTCAGAATCTCAAACTATTATTTTAGCTCGACGAATGATGAGCTCAGCTAGACGAACTCTGAACTTAGTTTGACGAATTTTGAACTAAGTTCTACTAAGTTAACTTAAAGCCTTTTGTTGTATGGCGTTGAGTGTGTCTTCATCACTAAATGCCAAACTACTTAGCCATATTTATGGTTTGCCAACATTCTTTCTTACCTCGGGTGTTGAGTGAGCATGCTTCACTCAATGTCTATGGACTTAGCTGCAATGTCAACTACTCCTTGACTTCTGGCATTGAGTGTGCTTACCTCACTCAATGTCTGTGGACTTAGGCAAATTCCTGTCTTTCCAGCATCTTTTCTTGGTGTCCACCTTTCTTCATTATGACCACAAGTCACATCACTTAGACAATCTATCTAGACTTGTTCCATAGAACATCCTGCACAAGATGAGCTTAAACAACATCAAATGCAACTATGATCTTAGTGTTGATGGTGATGCCTCTTCAAATCCACTCTAGGGAACATTATGGGCAATGGACCCAACAATCTCCCACTATTTGAGGATGGCAGAACACCGAGCAATACTAAGAGACATTACCATAATATGCAGAATAATTTCATGCAGCTATAGATTAAAATCTGCTACAACTACTAGCTTATGCTATATTAATTCAATGCGCTTCATTTAATTGTATTGACTCAATAGGTTAAGTCAATGCATCTTCATACTACTTGAGCAATTGCTCAAGTAATATGCACTCTCATTTATACGACTTAATATTTAAAGGTAGCACCACTAGAAGCACTTACCTCAAAATATACATTGATACAATCATGGCTCATCATGTAGTCAGTCATTGCATTTCTCATACTACTATAATCTTTTCCAGTAATATGAACCGACTCAACATGACCTAGTCATGTCAAGTATTGCTTCTATATCTCCTCCTTATGTATTGACACACATCTCCCCCTTTCTGTCTTCTTCATTAGGTATATATATTGAGGGAGGAGAAGGATCATGAGAGAGATTATCTCTTGATCCTAGTCAAAGTCTTATGTTGATAACACTAAGGAAATTATCCTAGTGATCAATCTATTAGATTATGAGTCATACCTTTTGTGTTGATACATTGAAATAACACAACACTACATCACTTGAACTTGCTGCACACAAAGTTCCACTTGCTGACATTGTATCTATAGAATCAACATCCACTTATGGTGATATCATTGATAAACCACATCACTGCAGCCCCTTGGCACTTGAGTGAACCATGGATGCACTTGAACTGGATGCTAGCTGTTCCTCTTCTCATAATCTCCCCCTTGGTCTGTGCATTGTCCTTAAGACAACCTAATCACCAGTTATGACACCAGATTAACTGCAGTAGCTGTCTGCTCCCCCTCAACTGAGGCATCCTTGTCAGATTCCTGATAGACATTCGAGTCTATGCCACTCTGGATACAACATGATGGTCTTTATAGTCATGATGTCACATCAAGGACATATTTACCTGGAGGTTATGGTTCTGAAGCTGTGGCAAGATTCTCATCACTTTAACACAGTAGCTCCATTGTACCATGATCACTTCTTGCTGAGCCAGATCTTCTCCTTATCTTTAGCAACAGACTTGCCTTTGGCTTTAGCTTTTTGATCAGCATCACAAGTGTTTTCAGCCCACTGAGTACTATTTTGATCATTACATTGATCTCCCCCCTTGGTTTCTAAATAGTCATGGAGTAGCTGGTCTGTTGTGATTCTCTAATCCCCCTAGCTGATTGCTGATGATACCTCTGGTGCAGCTGCTGACTTACTCTTCTCCTGTAGCTGCTAGTCTTTAAAACCACTTGATACCATCCTCTAATTTTGATACCAAGTCTTTCTTTACACTAATATTCCCATAGGAATGTGTTTACTTGAATTAATAATAGCTGGAGAAATCCAGATGTTCTAGTAAACTGATTAGCTTGTCATCCTCCAGTAGGTACCATCACCTGGGTAGTTTCCCTCTCAACCTCTGCAATGTCCATGGGGACAAGCTGATCCTCAGCAGTAATGCTGATCTATTCTATGCTGGGGAAACTTTGGGTAAGATTCAAGCTTGCCCAGCAACCTTGACTGAACAAGCTCCCCATCAACATTTGCACAGATCATGTCCTTATGACTGTCAGTCATCATTTCAATTGATGATATCACATGATAATTTGACCCTTCTGTATTGTGGGTCTGATCAGTTCAGCATAGTGTGCCTCTTCCTTGCTGCTCACAGAGGAGCTACTCCTAGGGATTTTCCTCAGTGATAAGTGCACCCTACTTATTCTTCTCCTAGTTTGCTGGTGTGGCAATAAAGCTTAGTCCAACCAGACAGTCCTACTAGTTGGATCCTGCTGGTCTTTGCCCAAGACTTATGCACCTTATCCTTCTTTAGGAATGCAGACAACATCCTTTTCCTTGGGGTATGAAAAATAGGATAACTTCCTTGTTCCAGACCAAGTTCTGGAACACCTTTTGCCCAAGTGCCACATGGGGGATGGGCACTTAGAATAACCTGTAAAATAGAATTATCTTACATTAGGACCCCAATAGGTACGGGGTCCTAGGTTCTGATTAGTCTGAAATCTGACATGCCTACCTAAAGCATTTCTGACAGGTAAGCTAACTCTTACTCTAGAAACAGAAGGATTATACTAGCAATCTAGGGAAAAATGCCCACCTTACCACAACACCAACACTCACGAATATTATATCTTCTTTTCTGAGCAGGTCTTGTTGTGTGGTTAACTGCTGACTGAACAGAAGGAAGAGCAGCACCAACTTTCTTCAGGTTCCTTTCAGCAAGGATCTGACTGAAGGTTATTCTTTCAGCAGGCTTCCTTTGCTTGCCCTAAATGGTATTTACAGCTGTCTTCTTTGCAGAAGACAAGCTGTTTATATCATCAGAACTAGCCAAGTTAGGCTTACTGGTAGACTGACCCTTGGTCTGAGACCTTACTGGATGGACTTGAGTGAAAGTCACTGCCTTTCCTTCATGAGTTGTGGTTGAGGCACCAAATATAAATGGACCACCATGGGACATTTGTACTTTTTCATGGGGAGCATCATAGGCACTCATTCCCCTACCATTTCTTCTTCCATTGGAAGATACTCTTGTATTCTTACAAGAAGAATTCCCATTCTCCCAGTGACCATGCATGCAGCCTTGGTCATATTTTGAGAAGAGAGGATTACCTTGTGAAAGGTTGATTGTGGCACAACAGGAACTTGGCCTCTCCTCTGAGATTGGATAACTTTTGAAATCCACTCAGATTCAGATTTTCTCTTGATAGCATCTATCTTAGAAAAATTTGCCACTATCCTCTTCTCCCTTTCAAGTTTCTCTTTAAGAACCTTGATCATAGAGTCATTATATTTGATGGACTCAACATGGACATCTACCATGATCTTCAGATGAGCTACCTCCCTCTCTTTCAGAGATAGCAAGGATGAAGTCTCATCTTGCTGAGAAGCAGCTAGCTGGAGGGAGGCAATTTCCTCTGCTTGTTCCTTAACAAGCAACTTGCTTTTATTGAAAGCTTTCAGAAGTGCAACATGATTCTCAATTAATTGATTGATATCATTTTCTGATAGAGGACTCTCATCAATACTTGATGAGGAAGCATCCGAGTTTGAGAAGGACTCAAGACCTGAGACATAAGAATAACTAGACAGAGATTGTACCTGATCTGACGGAGGCTGATCCTGGCTGAATTCTTCTTCTTCTGGTGTAGCAATCAGCCCTTAGCATCTGCATTCACCTTCCTCAGCTTCATCCACCTCTGAGTCACTATATGAGTGTGAGAGAGGGGCCCTGATCTCCATTCTTGCATCTGCATTGACATCGTCATCTACAAGAGCAACCAATAGTCCAATGTAGTCCTTATTCTCACTGCAGACTTGAAACTTCATTGAGCCCCACTACATATGGTTCTCCTTTGAACCCACCAATGTAACCTTTTAGCTATCCTTTGAGGTCTACTCAGATTGTTAAGTCTTTTTTTGAGTAACCTCCCTCTGATATCACTTGAAAGTCTTTAATTCTAGGATAGCTAAATCACTTAGGGTGGTGGTGGGGTGGGGTGAATAAGTTATTGGTCTCTTTTTGAGTGCTTTTATGTTTCTTCTTTAAGAGCTTTAACTTTTAGTTATTTTATGCTTTCATGCTGTACACAACCTGCACAACGAAAATAACACAGAAAAGTACATGGTGATTTATAGTGGTTCCCCAAATGGGTACATCCACTTTCCCTCCCACCTATCCAACTATTTTGTTGGACTAGGCACTTCTCCAAAACTTGCTCCAAAGATCTTACACCTCAGATCCCTCAAGATCTCTAAGTCTCCTCCAAGGCTTACTTCTCAGCCACAAGGTCCTACAACTCAGTGGTCAGCAGACCACCTACCTCAGGCTATTAGGTCCTACACTCAGACTGGGAGGACAACCCTACCTCAAATACACAAAGGATCCTACCCCAGAGCTCTGCAGTGCTCCTACACTTAGTGACCCTCAAGCCACCTACCTCAACCTTATCTCCAAGTCCTACAGCTCAGGAGTTTCAGTCCTACAACTTTAGGCATAAGGCCCTACTCTCAGAGTGTTGCAGCACTCCTACAGCTCAGTACTCTTCTAGGTACCTACCTTAGTGGCCCTCTAGGCACCTATAGCTCAGTGACAAACTTATCACCTACCTCAGGTACAAAGGCCCCACACTCAGAGAGCAACACTCTACTACCTCAGGCAATTAAGCCCTATAGCTCAGATCCAAACTTGGATCCTACAAGATGAAGGTGGGTTGGTGGATATTCTTGACACAAGAGATGTTTCTCTGTGTCAAGCTTCTTAACTGAGATAAACTCAGCGCAATAATGACTACAAGAATTTATTTCCTTAGTATACCTTCACTGAACTAAGAAGTACATAGTCCTAACTACTTCCACAACAATAAGTATTTGCTTGAGCTAGAAGTGACTTGCATAGCAATGTTCTGCCTCTTTCTAAACTGAGCCTGAAGCTCAACCCTAACTATGACTTCATAACACCAGGGAATTTTCCTGCTGGTCAGTGAAGTTATTGCTGCTAATTGCTGCTACCTGAGCTAAGAAAATCTTGGCTCTAACTTTGTAGACTAAGATAACTATGCCTTTTCTTCCATTCCGAGGCTGAGGTGATTCAGCCCTGACTTTGACTCCTAAGGAATAGTCCCCTGAGAGTTCTTTCAGTTCTTTGCTTCTTCAAGCTGCTTCTCTTCACAGCTTCTAGATCAAGATCTTCAGGATGCTTGTATAGCTGGAACTGTGAAGAACTTGCATCAAGGGTCAGCCCTTGGCTGCTTCCTCTTTCCTCAGAGAAATACTCTGGACTTGCTCGCTGGTGTAAATGAAGATCACACCAGCTATCTTGCTGTTGATGATGTTGATATCAACAGCTAACTTGCTCTTCCTCTTGCTGACTTGAGCATCATGTACTTCAGCGTAGCAACCATGGCAGAGATGAAAAACTGCCTAATTGCTTTATCCAAAAGCTATCTTTCTCTGTAAAGCCTATTCCTTTTATTAATTTTAACCCAACGGCTCTTTAGCAGTGAACCCCACATATTTAATGGCTAGCAGCAACCTTGTTTTAACGCTAACTATCGTACAGTAGGCCAGCGACAATATTTGTCGGGTACTGTTGCCATCCCGCCACTAATTTGAAATATATTGACTTGTTGACTTGCAAACGTCATCAGCTGTGGACTTAGCCAAAAATCAAGCAACATTAGTATATGCGTTAAGTGAGTAATCATAACTCAACACCAAAACACTTAGACAGATTTTTGTCTATCTAGGCGTTAAGAGCGTTCAGTGAACAAGCCTCACTCAACGCCATTTGCCTTAGCCAAAATCTTCCTACTTCTCTGACGTTGAGAGCGTTGAGTGTGTCTTCACAACTCAACGCCTTTTTGACATAGCCAATTTTCCGCCTCTGCAGCATCTTAGGTGTTGAGAGCGTTGAGTGAGCATGCCTCACTCAACACTTTTTGCCTTGGCCAATTTTCTGCCTCTACAACATCTGAGGCATTGAGAGGGTTGAGTGAGCATGCCTCACTCAATGCCTTTTGCCTTAGCCAATTTTTTGTGTTTAAAAAACTCTGGCTTAACTGTCTCAGCGCTTTCTTGTTCTCTACTGATACAAACACTTAACTCAGCGGTTATGCTGAGACTAACACTTGTCTCAACGGTTATGCTGAGACCAACACTTGTCTCAGCAGTTATCTCACACCCGCATTTTCTCAACATTTAAGTTATATCAGAGTAAGAGAAAATACGCGCCGTGATACAACGCCGTGTAGGGGATAACTGCAGGCGCCCAGGCAAAACCCCAAACTCTACAGTTTATATGAAATCCATAAGTTATTAAGTAAAAACCAGTTTTAATTGGATGGCTGTATCCCTCGACACTGTGGATCAACTATTCCACGAGTAAAAGTATAGTTATATGCTGTGAAAAATACTTTGGTTATGTTGATTAACACCCTACAAGAGTATAAACATCCACAAAGGACAACTCATGGCATGCAAGACCCTCGATTTATTATAAGTATAGAAATAATATTTACGTTAGTTAGAAAATAGTATTTTAATTTTGGAAATATGAGATGTATGAAGTACAATTAGTAATACTTTTATAGGTGAAAATACCTAACATGCAACCAAGCATAAAGCATTCCCAGAGAGCAAAAAAAACAATCACAATAGGAAAAACTAGTGGCTTAATAAAGTATTCAACAATTTAAAAGGAAACCACCAGTGGTCATCAACGTACTAACACAAACCCACTGGTCAGTATGACTGTCTGTACTAACAAGAAAACAACTAAGAACTACCTCGCAAGGCAGAGGAAACCTCAGCAACATTGCAGTCCACTAGCAAACTCCAAACCTAGCCGCTCAACCGGCTACTACTCAGAACCTGAGATATTCAAAGAAAGAACACCTCAATAATAAAAACATAAGTGATAAACAAAACTATCAGTAAACAAGGGAGTAACAAGATTACTAATCCCAAACCTGAGTAGGTGTCAAAAGAAAGCACAACATACTAACTAGATATTTAGAACGAAGAGTTAACTTATAAAGTTAAAAGGTAATGAAATTTGCACCAAGGGAGAACACAGTTATACTATGGAAATAATCTGCAAGGAAAGGTAGAAACAACATTAGATTAATCCATAGGAAATATAAACGGGGTAAAGGCTCAATAAACAGGTGAATCATTAACACCGTAATGCAACCGGATCTGAGTCAGGACCAAACCGGTCAAACCCGAACTAACAGACCCAAACAACACAAAAATAGGACTGTGGTGGTGGCCATCTGATCCAACACAACCCAACAACCAAAAATGAGACACAAACATGTCCTGGTGTAATGATTCACGAAACTAAGCCAACCAAACCAACCTCATATATCCAAATACCCATAAACCCAAACTCAACAAATTCAGCAGAAAACTGACGAGTCTAGCTTGGCAAGACTAAGCCTTAGTGATACATGTCAAATCGGTGAAAGGACAAAAAGCTAAGGAAAAAGCGTCGAGTACACTCGACGCCACGTCGAGTGCAGTCAACGCACTCTACACCACAACGAAGCACACTCAACGCTTAAACACAGTAGCAAGAATCAGATGATGGCATTGCGTGAGTTCAGCTCACTCAATGCTTAAACACATAGCTGCCAAAACAAATGATGACATTGTGTGAGTTCAGCTCACTCAATACTGTCGACGCTATAACACTTAGATTGCGGAGACAATGCGAAGGCGTTGAATGAGTTCAGCTCACTTAACACTGTCAACGCTTTATACTTAAATTGTCGAAAATAGAGTGACGGCGTTGAGTGAGCAACACCAAGATTTCCTGATGGCGTTGAGTGTATACAACACACTCAACACCGCGTTGAGTGTAGGTAACACACTCAATGCCTTTTGACTTAGTGTCAAATTCTGATGGCGTTGAGTGTATGCAACACACACAACGCTGCATTGAGTGCACTCAACGCACTCAACGTTTTTACACTTAGCGCCGCAGACCTCTCAGCGAGGCGTTAAGTGTAATCAACACACTCAGTGCCACGTTTAGTGCACTCAACGTACTCAACGTTTTTATAATTAGGCTTGACATTGGATTTAATGCTAAGGGTACACTCAACGCCTAAGGGCTATACTCAACGCCTGGGGCTGTACTCTACGAATCTTGCTCCATTCGACGAATTGGCTCAGCTCGACGAACTCCGTTCGACGATTTGCGATTTATTCGACGAACTCCGTTCGACGATTTTCCTTTGTTCAACGAACTCCGTTCAACGAATTAGCTTCAATTCGACGAACGCGGACCACTCGAAACCAACAACTACTCCAAGAAACTAATACATTGAATGATATGATTGTTGAACATGGCCGGAAAAAATAATACCATAAAGCTGATTGGCAAAGGCCGGATCTAACCTGAAAGAATTGGTTTCAAGATGTTCTAAACACCTAGAGGGGGGGGGGGGGGGCGGGGGTGAATAGGTTCAATTCATTTTCTAACTTAGGCAGATAATTCTATCTAGTACAGCAATGTATTCAGCAAAAAGTACAACACAACATTCATAGATTGCACACCAGTTTTATAGTGGTTCCCCAAATGATGGGTACATCCACTTTCCCCCTTCGCCTATCTAGCAGTGTACTAGATTCGGCCTAACTTCCTTCCTTCTTCTCAGATCCGCAGATCTTACATCTCAGAACCAAGAATGGTTCCTACAACTCAGAGTGAATCCACACTCCTACAGCTCAGGCACAAGCCCTACCCCAACCTCTTCCATAGGCCTACAACTCATTGTGACACCCCACTCCTACAACTCAGGAAACAACCCTACCTCAGCCTCTATCACAGGCCTACAACTCAGGGAGCAAATTCCCCTACCTCAGGCACTCAGCCCTACCTCAGCCTTTATAATTTAGGCTTACAACTCAGAGATGTAAATCTCCTACACTCAGATCTATTACAGATCCTACAAGAATTAATGATGAAAAGTTGTTGATATCTTCAACCAGATGGAGAGAGAATTGGTTGAAGGCTTCTTGATCAGTTCTTGATAGAACTGATTTCTTAAGGATCAACCTGACTTAGCTTTCTTCAAAGTTTCTTGAATCTGAACACAGTAGGGTTGATCTTCTTGATGTTGGAGTTGATCTTTAATCAGCTTCCTTCAGAAATCAATCTGAATTCTTCAGGCAGACTGTTCAGAATTTGCCTTCACTGGATGAGAACTTCTCTCCTTCTTATTTTTGTCTCTCTACAATCTGTTGACTGTTTCTTTCCCTTCTTCTGGATTCTCAATCCTTCAGAGATTATAATTGATTGGCTTGAATAACTTCTCTTTGTTCTGTATCTGTTGTTCTTGTGGTTGTTATTAATCTCTTCTTAATTGTTGAGAGAACATATCTATTTATAGGCTGAATCCATGGTAACCGGCTGTTCCGGTTTCAAACTATCTTCTGACACCTCTGACAGATGTGATAACAATGTCAGTAATGACAACTGTCAAGTCTTCACTTGTATTACTTCAGCCTTCATTGAACTTTGACTCAGCAGCAGAGAATGTCGACTAAATTCTTCATATGTGTCGACACACATAGTCCATGTGTCGACACAAGTCTTGTTGTTGTCGACACAGCTTCTGTGGAATGTGTCGACACAAGTTCTATGTGTCGACACAAACACTCCTTGTCTTGACAAAATTGGTGTCGACAGAATTCTGGTGTGTGTCGACACAAGTTTTGTGTGTCGACACAGTCATGGTCGACAGAATTCTGGAATGTGTCGACAACTTCTCTGTTTGTCGACACAGCTCCTGATAATGTCGACACAAGTCTGGACCTTAGTGTCGACACAGCGTTGTCGACAGATTTTCTGTGTGTCGACACAAATTTTGGATGTCGACATAATCTGGCCCTTGGTGTCTATACAGCGTTGTCGACAGATTTTCTGCTTGTCGACATAAATTCTGGATGTCGACACAATCTGGCCCTTGGTGTCGACACAACGTTGTCGACAGATTTTCTGTGTGTCGAGATAAATTCTGGATGTCGACACCATCTGGCCCTTGGTGTCGACACAGCCATTCCCAAGTGTCGACACATGTACTTAGAAAATTTTCCTTTCAATTTTCTTAACATGCACATGATAACTTAACACAACATCAAATAGAACTTGATGCATATCATTGAGTTAGGTGAGGCTTCTCCAAATCTGGTACATATTTTCCAATGTACCCAACAATCTCCCCCTATTTGGAGAAGTCATAACCCTTAGTCAATGATATACATCACTTATAATAAAATTAACAATATGATGTATAAAAACATTCAATGACAGGGAAACATATAAACCAAACAAGCAAATAATATCACCACAGAATATGATATAACAATAACAAGCATGAATCATTGTTTTGTTTAAAACTTCACAATAGTTTGTTGACAATAGATTACATGGAGTTTAAAACTGAAAATTACAATGTTTTATAATCAAGTCAATCTATCCTAAGGCTGATGAGGCTCCTTGATTACTATGCCTTTTCCAGACTGGGTCCTTGCTTGTACTGGATCTTCAGTATCTTCAGCTGGATTCTTGCCTTTGAGATCCTTCTTCTTAAGTTCTTCAGCCTTAACTCTTTGCCTTTCAAAATAGTGAAAAGGCTTAGGAAAGTATTTACTGGGTTCTACTGCTGTAGCAGGTATTCTCCCAGCCTTGTGATCCCTTATGAACTGCTGAATAACATCTTGTCTTTGCAGATATTTATTCCACTCAACTTCATAATACCATTTACCTCTATATGCATTTTATCTTTGACAGCTTGCCAGGCAGTGAGTATTATATTTCTGGAGGTTGGACTCCATCTTTCAAAATCAGGCTTCAATTCAGCCTGCTCTCTAAATCTTTTCTTTGAGAGTTGATCTTCTTGCTCTTTATTCAGTGCTGCTTCTAACATGTCCACTTTCGCAAAGATAACATTCTTAGTAGCCTCCAGAGGACTATACATCTGGTGAACCAGGTGTTGAATTTTCTCAAAGTTAGAAGGGGGATATATGATTTGAGCTACTTCCTACTGACCTCCTTCAAATCCTGCAGCTTGAATACCTGACTCAGCTGTATTATCATCATCACATAGGTGAGGATATCCCAAAGTTGCTCTAACAGCATTTGTTATCCATTTAGCATGCTCTAAACTATCATTGACTATCAACCTCTCTCCCTTTATGACTTCTCTTTCAATATGATCCCTGAGATCATTCTTTTGGAACCTTATTTGATTAACTAGATAATTGGTTCCCTCTGTATAATAGGCTTTAAACTTTGGTAACTAAGCAGATATAATCTTCTGAGAGCCTTGAAGTGCAGATTGGAAAGTGGCTAAATCTTCTTGAAGTTTCTTATCAAATTCTGACTTCTCTTTAGCCCTTTCCTCAGTTAATGCAGTTGCTTTATTCTTTAATTCAGTAACAATCACATTATGTGATTCAGTAAGATTATCATTCATTCTAAGCTGATTTTCTAGGACATAGCCTTGCTTGAGCACTTTATCATCAATCTGTGTTCTTGCCTCTTGTTGCTGTTTGGCCAGATATACTACAACATTACCTCCTTTATGGAAGCAATCTGTCATCTCCTTCTTATTCTGGTTAACTTCAAATCTGATGGATTTTATGCCTTAAGCCAAAGTGAATTGAAGGTCCTTATGGCATTCATCTATATATTTCTCCATGGCAGCTCTTTGCTCATCCATTTTAATTTGCAGAGCAACCAACAATGAACTGAAATCAACTGTTGGTGCTGAGGGTTGTGAGGCTGTATGTAAGACACCTCGTCCCCGGATCCCAAAACCCAACAATGAATCTATTATCCTACGAAAAAATATTTAGACACACACAAATGAGGAGAAATAACAAGTTACCCACGGAAAGAAACGTTTTTCTGTATTCGAAGTCGATGACGATCATGCGAGAAACTCCTCGTCACTTTCGATCTCCCGCTCCGAGGTTGGCCGCTATCGCACACGGGCACCGTGGAGAAATTCACTCGCTCACACAAGGAGGTTCCACGAAATCTCAAACATTCCTCTGTTTTCCGAAGCCACAGGAAAAACACAATCAACACTCAGACCTCATTGTCCGCAGCAGCCAGCCGGCCAACTAAATTCCTAAGCTAACTGCAATTGCTACACCTCTCCAATAGGTTTATGAACAACAACAATCTCATTAACAGCCTACAACAATCTCACCTACAGCACTCCTCAACAGGAATCAACAATGGCAGCAATCAATTTCATTAATATCATTCACCAACTCTCTAAAACAGGTACATCTCCCTTTAATAGGATTACGACACTGCGTGTCGACTCACACCACATGCAAATACCACGTCAACATATCATGGAAGGGGCCTCGGAAGTAAACACGAGGACACAGCCCAACCATCCATCCACACCTTATCTCAACACAACCAAAACAAGTGACGGTCAACACCGCACTTACATCCCTTCACAATACTACCCGTAGGGAGACGACTCTCTAAGTATTGGACTACAAGACTCATTTCATTAATCAAACATGTCCATGATCATAATCTATTCATCTATATGACTTTCCAAATGATGACAATGTAATATAAACATGATGCGCATATAAAGATCGATCACACTTTTCATTTGATAATGTCATAATATAAACATGAAGTGCACAATTATCAATCTTTCAATTCCTACCAATTCAGTTCATTTAAATAATATTGTTTCTCAATTTGATAATATGAAATCTACAACAAATGATTAATCATTCATCCAAGCCAAGCGTCTTGCATTATTAATTCCACCGAATCAAAATCCATTTTCCATTAAGCCCAGAATTTAGGTGCAGGCTGAATCTGGACAGCAACTTCGACCGGAGATTCCCGAAGCTACAGGAATCCGGTGAAGACGTGTAATCCCATGATGGAAAGGTCTTTTCGAGGTCTACAACTCTCGTATTCCGACCTCAACCCAGATTCGACATTATCCTATTTGAAATCGGACTTGAAGTCTGCTGAATACAGAACATAGTTTCTGCATACAGGATTTATTGAACACCATATTTGTTTAGACTTTCCCGTGGCTACAGACTTTGCCAGAAGTCATGTAACATTCGTTGGAAAGGTATTTCCAAGGTCTTCAACTTTCGTGTTTAGCCGAAAGCCAAGATCTGGCCATGTCACACTTAAAAATGGCCACAAAGTTCGCTGTGTGCAGAATACAGATTCTGCGCGCATCTTAAGGCGGCATGACCGGCATCGGTTCATCTTCTTCCTCAATGCGATCATCCCAAATCATTCCAGAATTTTCTCCACCCTTATTCAACCTCATGAGGCCAATACTCTTCACGAAACCATCCTCCATCATCATATAGAAGAAGAGAGTGGTTGAAGAGATCTAAAATCTAGAACACAAGTCCTAGCATGGCCAAACCTAGAAGACTTCTTCTCTCCATCAAGCCTCTTTTGAGCCGATGTCTCTCCTAGGAAAATAACTATAGACCTAGCACCAAGGGAGAGGGTAGGAAACTCACATTGGCTCCAGCGGTACCACCATTTCCGGCCATGGATCTCGTATTTCTCCTTGGCGGCATCTTCTCTTTCACGGCGATGGCGGATCTCCTCCGGTAGAACTTGCTCCAGCAGTTTTTCCTCTCACCTAGAGTTCTCACAGGAATTAGGGGATGAAATGAGTAATAAAACAGCTAGGGTTTTATCTCTCCCTTATATATAAAATGTGACACGGGTAGGGACACGGCCGTGTCCTTACCCGTGTCCTGCCTGGCGAAGCAGCAACGACAGTTTCCATGTCGGTTCAATATTTGACATGGCCATGTTCCTGGCCGTGTCCTTGGCCGTGGCCTTCTCGGGTTGCATCTCGATGATCCATCAAAATCGTCGACTGGAGCACACGGGTAGGGACACGCCCGTGTCTCTACCCGTGTCATGTTCATTCGTCGAAGTCGACGCGCAGTTCGTCGATCTCGACACCTTTCGTCTAGTGGAACTCAACACACACGGGTAGGGACACGCTCGTGTCACTACCCGTGTCCCTGATGTCGACACAGCTCGTCAGTCTCGACACGGCCTGTCGATTGTAACTCGGCACACACGGGTAGTGACACGCCCGTGTCGCTACCCGTTTCACATGATGTCGACACGGCTCGCCGATCTCGACATGCCTCGTCGAGCTCAACTCGACACACACGGGTAGGGACACGCCCGTGTCGCTACACGTGTAGCTACCCGTGTCACTACCCGTGTCTCTACCCGTGTCACTACCCGTGTCTCTACCCGTGTCACTACCCGTGTCTCTACCCGTGTCACTACCCGTGTCACTACCCGTGTCTCTCTGCACTGATTTCTCCACTTCTCCACAAGTGCAGTCCAATTCCCTGCACTTCTCAGGACTCGAGTCAACCCTCCTGACTCAAAAACACAAACGAGGGGCCTAGAGCGATTCGGGACGTTACAAATCCTATAAACAAAATAAAAGATTTCGTCCCCGAAATCAGGCTTAGGCTGAGGGGAGAAATGTATAACAGGAAATTTAACATATGCTTTTAAATAAGATTACCTTGAGCAAACAACTCCGGGTAGCGTTGCTGAATCAAATCCATTGGCTCCCACGTGTACTCCTCTTTCCCATGATTCGACCATAGCACCTTCACCAAGGGTACACTTTTGCGGCGCAAAGTTCTTGTCTCGATGTCAACAATCCGCACCGGCTCTAGTCGCACAGACCTATCTGATGCCACTGCACCATCAGTAGCGGGAATATACTGGTCGGACCGCAACAGTGCTTTTCGAAGCGACTACAAATGGAACACGCCGTGGAGATTTTCTAGTTCTGGTGGTAACTCCAACTGATAGGCCAACGGGCCGATCCTTTCTAGTATAGTATAAGGCCCAACATACCTTGGGCTGAGCTTTTTCACCCCACGTACCCGCGACACACCATGCATCGGCCGAATCTTGAGAAACACTTTTTCTCCCACTTGGAACTCCACCATCCGGTGCTTTTTATTGTAATATTTCGCCTGTCGACTTTGAGACTCCAACATGCGATCCCGTATCAATTTGACCGCCGCATCAGTATCATCTATGTATTCGTTTCCCAATGCCTTCAGATCTTCATCTTGCGCCCAAGACAAGGGAGTCCTGCACCTTCTTCCGTAAAGGGCTTCATGGGGCGCCATGCCGATGCTCGCCTGATGGCTATTATTATAGGAGAATTCCACTAGTGGCAAGAGCCTTTCCCATGGCTCTCCTCTGTCCAGCACACATAACCTCAATAAATCTTCCAGTATCCTGATGGTCCTTTCAGACTGCCCGTCCGTCTGTGGGTGGAATGCAGTACTAAAGGTTAGGAGCGAGCCCAAATATGGCTGTACTGCCTTCCACTCATTGGATGTAAACCAACCATCCCGATCCGAAACAATTGTCTTGGGCACGCCATGATACCGTACAAATTGCTCCACAAAAGGCGTACCAAAACATCCACGTGTGCTTCCTTCTTCATTGGAATGAACCGGGCCACCTTTGTCAGTCGATCAATAATAACCCACACTGAATCATTCCCGGAGCGGGAATGAGGTAACCCATGAACAAAGTCCATGGAGATATCCTCGAATTTCCATTCGGCGATGGGCAGCGACTGCAACAAACCACCGGGACTCCTGCATTCAGCCTTCACTCTTTGACATGCTTCACAATGAGTGACATAATACCGGACATCCTTCTTCATTCCCGGCCAACACATGGTCTTTCGCAACCCGGCGTACATCTTAGCAATACCCGGGTGCACTGAATATTGAGAGGAATGTGCCTCTCTCAAGATATCCTGCCGAATTTTGCCGCCCTTGGGAATATAGAGTCGGCCACGAAAATAAACAAGGTCGTCTTTGAGTGTGTACTCATCGGTGGTCTCATCTTCAATTGCCTTGATTGCCGGGGCCAAGGCCGCATCCATTCCTTGCTCCTCCCGAATCCGGTCTCGGATATCACAAGCTATATTCATGTTGGCCAAATACTCCGCATACTCTGCCGAAGGAGCCTTGAATACTAGAGTAATTTCCATCTCCTCGATCATCCGAGCCAACTCCATACTCATCAACCGAGACTCTGGCTAGAGCATGGCACTTTTCTACTCAAGGCATCGGCTACCGAGTTCGCTTTCCCGAGGTGGTAGTTCATGGTGAACTCATAGTCGCATAGAAATTCCAACCACCGCCGTTGTCTCAGGTTCAACTCCTTCTGAGTGTGGACATACTTCAAGTTTTTGTGATCGGAAAAGATCTCGCAGTGGACGCCATATAAATAATGCCTCCAGACCTTCAAAGCAAACACCACTTCTCCCAACTCCAAATCATGAACCGGGTAATTGATTTCATGTTTCTTTAACTGCCTTGAAGCATAAGCGATCACATGCCCGTGCTACATCAATACCGCTCCCATCCCTTGATATGACGCGTCCGTATAAACCTGAAATCCTTCCTTCCCTGACGGAAGTGCAAGGATGGGGCGGAGGTAAGCCTATCCTTCAACTCTTGAAATGCTGCTTCACATTGAGGTGTCCACTCAAACGACACACCCTTCTTCGTCAAGGAGGTAAGAGGAAAGGCAATCTTGGAAAATCCTTTCAAGAAATTGCGGTAGTACCCAGCAAGTCCAAGAAAGCTTCGTACTTCAGCCGCCGACTTCAAGGGCGACCACTCCTTCAGGGCTCGCACCTTTGCTGGATCCACCGCTAATCCTGCTCCACTGATCACATGCCCCAAGAAGGCAACCTCCTTAAGCCAGAATTCACACTTGCTAAACTTGGCATACAAGGCGTGCTCCTTCAATTTCTTCAAAACCAAGGTCAGGTGCTCGACATGCTCCTCCTCCGTCTTTGAGTAGACCAAGATGTTGTCGATGAAAACAATGACGAAGATGTCCAAATAAGGTTCAAACACCTTGTTCATCAGGCTCATGAAGGCCGAAGGGGCATTTGTGAGCCCAAACGGCATTACTGTAAACTCATACAAAACATATCTCGAACTGAAGGCCGTTTTCTGGATGTCCCCTTCTTGTATCCTCAACTGATAGTATCCGGAGCGCAAATCCAATTTAGAAAACCAATGTGCTCCCACTAGTTGATCGAACAACTCATCGATCCGAGGTAGTAGATAAGTGTTCCGCACCGTCAACCGATTGAGTTCCCGATAATCTATGCACAATCGCAGGGTTCCATCCTTCTTCTTTACGAACAGCACAGGGGCTCCCCATGATGATGAACTGGGGTGAACGAACCCTGAATCCACTAGTTCTTGCAATTGAACTCTAAACTCCGCGAGTTCTTTCGGGGCCATTCTATACAGAGCCTTGGACACAGGCTTGACACCTGGTACTAGATTGATCTGGAAGTCAACCTCTCTATGCGGAGGTAATCCTGGTAGCTTCTCAGGAAATACCTCGGGAAAATCCCGCATAACCCGTACATCCTTTAATTCCAACGCTTCCTCCTTCAACTCGAACCAGATCATGAAGACCTCGTCCCCCTTCATATGAGCTTTTACAACCTGGACGTAAGATAACATCATGCGATACGCGGAGCCAATACCTTGGAAGATGACGTCAGAGTCTCCATGTCTCAAATAGATCCGCTTCTCCGCGCAGTCGATCCTCGCGAAGTGCCAATCCAGCCATGCCATGCCCAAAATGATGTCAAACTCTGGCATTCTCAGAACTGTGGTCGGCGTATCAAAGGCCTTCCCATCAATAAATAACTCCAACTCGCACTTGGTGGTCGCGATCATCTCCGAGCCGTCCGGAAGGCGTACACGTCGAGCTATGCCAGTGAAGTATTGTACACCCTCCACATCTTTTATGAAATCCTCGGACACAAAGGAGTGTGAGGCACCGGTATCGAACATCGCATAGGTCGTCTTCCCGCCAATAATCACGGTGCCTAAGTACCAACAAACAAAACTTATTGCTAGTGTCTAGTAAGTTCTAATCAATTCAAGTTAGACCATGCAAATATGTAAATTAATTAAATCACACATGCAATCACATCTTGGGGCTTCCGTTCCTGCGCCATGTCAAGCGCGTACACTTGATCCCAAGCAGGGCCGGGGTTACCTCTTGGCGGTCCTCGTCCTCGACCACGCATATATCCCCACCCTCGAGGAGCTGCTGGAGGGAGAGCGTGAGGTAGAGCAGGAGGGATGTTCCCAAATAACTGCGGGCAGAAACGCCGGATGTGGCCCGGCTGGTTGTATTCGAAGCACACCAGACCACGACGCCCTTCAGGTTGTTGAAATTGCTGAGGCTGTGGGGGTGGAGGCAACGCAGGCGGCTGCAGAACTGGATGCTTCACCCTATAGTTTCGGTGGACACGCCCTCCACCTCTTTGATAACCTTTTCCTCCTCTGAAGTCCCGCCTCCTTCTATTGCTTGGGCTGGCTTCTATCACGTCCTCCGCAAGCCTCTTACTACATCCCAGGTGGTCCGCCTCCAATCTTTTCGCCATATCAATGATATCCGCCATGCTACCATCCGCTATAAACAAAAGGGACTGCCTTAGGGGATCTTGCAGCCCTTTGTAGAAGCGCTTGTCATAACCTCTGTCATCCAACTCGTAAGAATCCGCAAACCTTACGATATGCTGGAATTCCCGCTGGTATTCCGTAACCGACTTTGATCCCTGCTTTAATAGAAGAAACCTCTGCTCAAGCTCATCTCGGGCCGATGTAGGGATAAAGTGCTCCAAGAAAACACCTGAGAATTCACTCCAACTTATCTCTGTGTAGATCCGGCCTTGGAAGGTAGAGCCCATGAGGGACTTCCACCACCTCTTCGCATGTAAGTCCAAGACGGACACTGCCAACGTCACTGCCATGTTAGCCGGGCAACGGATACCAGCCAACAACTCCTGTACTATGTCTAGCCATTCCTCTGTACGTACGGCTGACTCCGTCCCAAGGTAGACTGGAGGGGAGAGAGCCCGGAAGGTGCTCAGCCAGTTGGAGCTCGGGGCCTGTTGTTGCACCGGAGCCTGCTGTGCCTTAAAAGCATCAAGAATGGCGTTGAGCGTCTGCCCCAACTCAGACTGTTGGAACTGAGTGGGTATGGGAGGGGTAGGAGTACCCCCCATCGGCTCAACATGCAGTGGAACCTACACATACATGACAAATTTGTGTTCAGGTTGGCTAAACTTAAGGTCAAAGTTGGACAAACTTAATGTGAATTACATAAGGGCACACCACTGCTTCCGCTAAGTCAGTTTGTCCCCAAACTAACTAACCAAACGGGGGTGGCACCATTGTTGAATGACTTCTTAGTTGAGGATCGTGGCAAATAGATACCATTTGTAAGACACCTCCTCCCCGGATCCCAAAACACGGCACGAAGGGGGAGTCTTATGCCCGGAACAGCCGCCTTGCGGTAGCATTAGCACACGGGCTAACCTGTACCACAAGACGCCTATTCCACCGGCTACAACAAAATCAATCTATCATGCCAACCCAACCAAATAAATAAGCAAGAGAAGTCAAAATCCACACTAAATATATAATGTCCAAAACATCAATAATGAGAAGCTAAACATGCTTCTACAAAATATAAGAGTACATCTAATCATTTCCCAAACGGGCTACATCAGAGTAATCAAAATACTAACATCAGTAACCGACGGTATCGACGACACCATCACTTCAGGCCCTGTCGTCCTGGCCTAGCTGTCCTGCTGCGTAGTCTGCGGCTGCTCTACCTATGGTGTGACCTCCTAAAAGGAAGACGTAGCAACCATTAGTCGAAACGACTAAGTGGTTTCACATCCGCTCCCCCGGCGACTCCTCGGCACCGGGCAGAGAAAAGGAACAAGAGTATAGTATATAACAAGTATGCAAGTAAGGAAGTACAAGCAGGTGGCAGTAGTGTAGGAGCAACAGTATCATAATCAGTATTTATTTAAGAGCTACACTAAACTAGCAAGTATAAGTAACAGCAGGAAAGTAACTTAACTTATAAGAATGCCCATACAAACTTATAAGTTAAGGATCGGGTTACATAAAAGTAACTCATCGTATAAGAGTGCCCATACAAACTTATACGATGAGGATCTTGTTGTGCAATGCTATGAAATGCTATGAATGCTATGAAATGCTATGAATGTTATGCAATGACTCACCCATGCACACCCATGGAATTGCTATGTCGACACAGACTATAGTTCCCACTTTTCGAGCAGGTAGCTAACCTCTCAGGCATCAGCCGTCGTGGCGAGGCGCTGACAGTAGAACGAGCACTTCTACTACTAGGCGGGTATCACACTACTTCACCTAGGCCTCCGTACGACTCAATGCTAAGAACACAATAACGGAGCCCATGCGTACTATGGCCCAGCGGGGTCTTGGGTAGATGTGTACCAAGAACACAGCCCGAACTGGCCTTGTGTGACCCGGAAGGGGCCTCGGAAGAAAGCACGAGGACACAGCCCAACCGTTCACATGGCCGGAGGGGCCTCGGGACGTGAACACCGAGGACACAGCCCAAACTGACCAAGTCTAACTGCCAACTCCCGTCGGTGTGACGACTGGCGAGCCCGTAGATCTGCCACACTATCCTTAACCCAGGATTATGACACCGCGTGTTGACTCACACCACATGCAAATACCACATCAACATATCATGGAAGGGGCCTCGGAAGTAAACACGAGAACACAGCCTAACCATCCATCCACACCTTATCTCAACACAACCAAATCAAGTGACAGTCAACACCGCACTTACATCCCTTCACAATACTACCCGTAGGGAGACGAATCTCTAAGTATTGGACTACAAGACTCATTTCATTAATCAAACATGTCCATGATCATAATCTATTCATCTATATGACTTTACAAATGATGATAATGTAATATAAACATGATGCGCATATAAAGATCTATCACACTTTTCATTTGATAATGTCATAATATAAACATGAAGTGCACAATTATCAAACTTTCAATTCCTACCAATTCAGTTCGTTTAAATAATATTGTCTCTCAATTTGATAATATGAAATCTGCAACAAATGATTAATCATTCATCCAAGCCAAGCGTCTTGCATTATTAATTCCACCGAATCAAAATCCATTTTCCATTAAGCCCAGAATTTAGGTGCAGGCTGAATCTGGATAGCAACTTCGACCGGAGATTGCTGAAGCTACAGGAATCCGGTGAAGACGTGTAACCCCACGATGGAAAGGTCTTTCCGAGGTCTACAACTCTCGTATTCCGACCTCAACCCCGATTCGAAAGTATCCTATTTGAAATCGGACTTGAAGTCCGCTGCGTACAGAACACAGTTTCTGCATAAAGTATTTATTAAACACCATATTTGTTTAGACTTTCCTGTGGCTACAGACTTCGCCAGAAGTCGTGTAACCATTCGTTGGAAAGTTATTTCCAAGGGCTTCAACTTTCGTATTTAGCCGAAAGCCCAGATCTGGCAACGTCACACTTAAAAATGGCCACGAAGTTCGCTGCGCGCAGAATACAGATTCTGCGCGCATCTTAAGGTGGCATGAACGACATCGGTTCATCTTCCTCCTCAATGAGATCACCCCAAATCATTCCAGAATTTTCTCCACCCTTATTCAACCTCATGAGGCCAATACTCTTCACGAAACCATCCTCCATCGTCACATAGAAGAAGAGAGTGGTTGAAGAGATCTAAAATCTAGAACACAAGTCCTAGCATGGCCAAACCTAGAAGACTTCTTCTCTCCATCAAGAATATTTTGAGCCGATGTCTCTCCTAGGAAAATAACTATAGACCTAGCACCAAGGGAGAGGGTAGGAAACTCACATTGGCTCCAGCGGTACAACCATTTTCGGCCATGGATCTCGTATTTCTCCTTGGCGGCATCTTCTCTTTCACGGCGATGGCGGATCTCCTCCGGTAGAACTTGCTCCAGCAGTTTTTCCTCTCACCAGGAGTTCTCACAGGAATTAGTGGATGAAATGAGCAATAAAACGGCTAGGGTTTTATCTCGCCCTTATATATAAAATGTGACATGGGTAGGGACACGGCCGTGTTCTTACCCGTGTCCTGCCTGGGGAAGCGGCAACGACAGTTTCCATGTCGGTTCAATATTTGACACGACCGTGTTCCTGGCCATGTCCTTGGCCGTGTCCTTCTCGGGTTGCATCTCGACGATCCATCAAAATCGTCGACTGGAGCACACGGGTAGGGACACGCCCGTGTCTCTACCCGTGTCATGTTCATTCGTCAAAGTTGACGCGCAGTTCGTTGATCTCGACACCTTTCGTCGAGTGGAACTCGACATACACGGGTAGGGACACGCCCGTGTCACTACCCGTGTCCCTGATGTCGACACAGCTCGTCAGTCTCGACACGGCCTGTCGAGTGTAACTCGGCACACACGGGTAGTGACACGCCCGTGTCGCTACCCGTGTCACATGATGTTGACACGGCTCGCCGATCTCGACATGCCTCGTCGAGCTCAACTCGACACACACGGGTAGGGACACGACCGTGTTGCTACCCGTGTCGCTACCCGTGTCACTACCCATGTCTCTACCCGTGTCACTACCCGTGTCTCTACCCGTGTCACTACCCGTGTCACTATCCGTGTCTCTCTGCACTGATTTCTCCAGTTCTCCACAAGTGCAGTCCAATTCCCTGCACTTCTCAGGACTCGAGTCAACCCTCCTGACTCAAAAACACACACGAGGGGCCTAGAGCGATTCGGAACGTTACACTGTATGTAAAGCTTTCTTATAATTAGAGCTTTTCTTCTTGTAACCATCAATTTTATCTTCTTTGCTCTTTGTGCTTCTCCATAATCAGATTCTGAAGAACTTTCTAGATTTACTGTGTCCTTTGGACTTGTGGGCAGCTCCTTATCAGCTCTTGACAACTCCCCCTGAGTCCCTATCTCCTCTCCCTCAGTTCTTGGCACAACTTCCTCAGTTCGTACTTCTTGTAAATCAGGGAATAATTCCTCAAGAGTAAATTCATGTTGCTGTTGAACTGGAGGAATATCTGTATCTTGTACATTTAATGGAATATCATTTAAAGCAGATGTATTATCCATAGATACATCCTGTGCAGGGATGTTGTCATGGTGTGTCTGTTCAACATTAGTTAAAAGCACAGTGAGTGAATCTGGCTCAGTATCTAATATAGTTTGATTAATATCATTTATTACCTCAAGAATTATTTGAGTGGTTGTTTCACTCTCTAAAGCAGCCTGCTCTTTCTCAAGAGCACTTTCTGGAGGCAAGACTTCTTGTTGAACTGGTGAAAGTTCATTGGCTCCCCCTAGAGGAGGCACATCCTGAACTTGATCCAGTGGGATGGTCCTTTCTGAAATATACTCCCCCTGCATTTGACTATCATCTACATTCTTAGGAGGAGATGATTTCATTGTAGATTCTTGTTGGTCTTTATCTGAACTGAAGATTACTTGTTCTTCTGAATCACTAGAAGATTCAGGCTTCTTGGAGTTTGTCTTTTTCTTTTGCAGTGGTGGTTGGTTCTGTGGTGTAGAACCATCTTTTGTCAAAACGTTTTCCCACCTGGATAATATTTTCATATCCATCCATCTCATGTGGTTTATTCTAGATACAGTTGTGTAGTTGAGCACTTCAGGAATATTTATTGTCAGATACAAACTCAGAATGCTAACTAGATTAGGTTTCTTTAGGCTTTCCTTGATCTTATCAAAGATCACTGCAGACCAGTTAGTCTTTATTTTGAAAATAATTCTGGTCATCAAGCTGAACATATATGCTGAGATCCTGTCATGTCCACCTGGTTTGTAGAGAATTAATTTTCCCACAATCTCTGAGAGAAATTTTCCTTATAAGTTCATTCCTTTCCTTTGCATGGATGATTCAATCTTAGTGTTGGGATTTAGGCCACACCATTGAAGAGCTTCTTTGGTCATTGAAGATGTAACTTCATCATCTTCCTGAGTCCTGGGCAATTGAAGTGTTTTACTCAGACGCTTTTGGGTAAGTTTCACCTTGCTGCTTGAATTGATGACCTAATCTTCAATCGAGTTGAATCCAAGGTTGCTTTTGTATAGAATTCAATAATTTCTGTCTTCCAGATCTTGGTAGGTTCAGAGACTAGATATTCTAAACCATTTTCTTGGATTAGGGTTATCACATCTTGAATCTCAATCTCTGCACTCTCAAAAGCATTGGGAACTAACTCATAGCCTTCGTTGATGTTGGTATCCAACTTTGGCGCCATTGATGACGAGAAATTTGAGGAGAAGAGTGATGAAGGTTTGTTTACTCAAGGTTTTAGTCTCGAAAATGTTGAGAGCTTAGTCGACAAAATTGTTCTGTGACCTATTTATATGTTTGTCAACACAGAAGGCCAAAAGGAGGGATAAAAGATACTTAATGTGTCGACACTATAGAGATTGTGTCGACACAGAGTTCTAATGTCTCGACCGAGTCAGACAACACTTTGTGTCGAGACAGTTTGTGATGTGTCGACACAGACTTCTTAATAGTGGACTTTAATATATATGTGTCGACAAAGACTTCTGTATGTATCTACACAACTATCTAAATGATAGAACTTCTATGTGTCGACACCAACCTCTGAGTGTCGACACCACTATCTCAGCACTACTTTGATGTGTCGACACAACTTACCTTAAGTGTCGACCCAACTTATTATATGTCTATATTGACTTACTTAGCCAGAATTACTAAGTTATTCTAGGTTTAACATGCCTATTTCAATTTTGAAATAATTGAACTTAGTTTCAACTAATGGTTTAGTAAACATGTCAGCAATTTGATTATTTGGGGTGACAAATTCCAAACAAATATCTTCTTTTTCAACATGCTCTCTAATGAAGTGAAATCTAATTTCTATATGCTTTGTTCTGCTATGTGATATAAGGTTTTTAGCAATAGAAATAGAACTTGTAGTATCATAAAATAGTGGAGTTCTACTTACCTTGAGACCATAGTATTCAAGTAGATGTTGAATCCACAAAAACTGAGCACTGCAGCTGCCTGCAGCAATATATTCAGACTCTGTAGTGGAAATTGCAACACTAGTCTGCTTTTTACTGCTCCATGATACTAGTCTACCACCTAGAAACTGACATGTGCCAGTGGTGCTCTTTCTATCTACTTTGCAACCTGCAAAGTCTGCATCTGAAATACCAGTCAGTAGAAAGTCTCTATTCATAGGGTACCAAAGACCAAGATTAGGTGTGTCCTTAAGATATCTCAATATTCTTTTAATAGTAGTATAATGAGATTCTTTAGGGCTTGCTTGGTACCTAGCACAGACACATGTAGCATACATACTGTCTGGTCTACTAACAGTTAAGTATATGAGGGAGCCAATTATCCCTCTATATAAAGACTCAACTACAGGTTTTCCTGCATCATCTTTGCCTAAAGGCATACTTGTCCCCATTGGAGTTCTCATGGTGGTGGATGACTCCATACCATATTTCTTAATTAACTCCTTGGTGAACTTAGACTGTGATATGGATAAACCATCATCAGTCTGTCTTACTTAGAGTCCCAAGAAGAATTTGAGCTCACCCCTGCTCATCTCAAACTTCCCTTGCATAAGTTTTGCAAACTTCCTACAAAGGTTGTTCTCTGTAGATCCAAAGATTATGTCATCAACATAAATCTATACTAGGATCATCTTACCCTTTGACTCCCTAAGGAATAGAGTCTTGTCTATTTTCCCCGTTGAAAATTTATTTTCAATGAGGAAAGTAGACAATGTTTCATACCAAGCCCTAGGGGTTTGTTTCAAACCATATAAGGTTTTCTTAAGTTTATAAACAAAATCAGGATAAAGTGGATCAACAAAACCTGCGAGCTGATGAACATAGACTTTTTCTTTCAAATTACCATTTAGGAAAGCTGACTTGACATCCATTTGGTATACTTTGAAACCTTGGAAAGCAGCAAAGGCCAGGAATAACCTTATTGCTTCCAATCTTGCCACTGGAGCAAAGGTCTGATCAAAGTCAATGCCCTCTTCCTGTCTATAACCTTTGGCAACCAGTCTTGCTTTGTTCTTCACTATTATGCCATTTTCATCCAGTTTGTTCCTATAGATCCACTTTGTCTCAATTATGTTATTATCCTTTTGTTTTGGAACCAGCTCCCATACTTTACACCTTCTGAATTGATTCAGCTCCTCCTGCATTGCATCAATCCAGTTGGAGTCTTGTATGCCTTCTTCAAATTTTTTTGGTTCTAACTGTGATAGGAAACTTGAGCAAAGTACTGTGTTCATGTGTTCGCTTCTAGTTTGCACACCATGTCTGGGATCACTAATGATTTGGTGTGCAGGATGATCCTTTAGATTCCTTATTGTTGGAGGCATTCTATCAGCAATTTGAACTTCTTCAATTTCTTCACCAGGCTGAACTTCATTGTCTTCAATGTCAGCTTGTGGACCTTGTACTCCCCCTGGACAGTAGCCATCATTTTCCACATCCTGCCTTACCTTTTGATCTTCATTAATGGTCAGCATGGCCAACATTTCTTTTAAACCTGTTGAGCTACAAGGATTTCTAGACAACTCACTGTTAATTAGCTCAGATTCATCAAACACTACATTAACTGATTCTTCTACAACTTGTGTAGTCAAGTTGTAGACCCTATATGCCTTACTATTGTTGTTGTACCCAACAAATATCCCATCTTGGGATTTGGCAGCAAACTTAGTTAGGTGAGACTTGCCAGTGTTAAGCACATAACATCTGCTACCAAAAATCCTAAAGTAGGATATGTTTCGTTTTCTGCCCTTCATAATCTCATAGGTAGTCTTTTTGTGATTCTTAGTTATAAATGCTCTATTGAGAACATGACAAGCAGTATTTACTGCCTCAGCCCAGAAATATTCTGGGAGTGAAGTGTCACTGAGTAGAGTTCTACCAGCCTCAATGAGAGTTCTATTCTTTCTTTCAGCAATTCCATTTTGCTGAGGTGTTCTAGGTGAGGAGTATTCCTGATGAATCCCTAGTTCTTCACAAAACCTTGTCATACACTCAGACTGAAATTCAGTTCCATGGTCACTTCTGATTTTGACCACTGAATTGTTAAATTCATTCTGAATTTGTTTAACAAAGTTATGAAAGACAGTAGGGGTTTCAGATTTCTGCCTCAAAAAGAAAACCCATGTATATCTAGAATAGTCTTCTACTACCACAAAAGTATAGACTTTCCTACCTAGACTATGAACTGTTATAGGACCAAATAGATCCATATGCAAAAGGTACAAACACCTCACAGAGTCTTTGGTATCAAGACTATGAAAAGAGGATTTGGTCTGCTTGCGTTTTTGACAAGCTGAGCTTATACACTCTTTTTTGCACTTAAATTGAGAACCATTCCTCACTAACTCTAAACTATAGAGCTATCCTATAGTCTTATAGTTCAGATGAGCTAGCCTCTTGCGCCATTGGACACTCTGAGATTCTTTCTCATCTGCAACTAAACATATAGGAGAGTTCATGTTTCCATAATCAAAATTTAAACAATAAACATTCCCTTTTCTATAACCAGACAAGATCACCTTCTGATCACTTATCCTTTTGATCTGACACTCATTTTTAATAAATGAAATGTCATACCCAAGCTCACTCAGCTGACTTATGCTTATCAAGTTATGTTTCAAACCTTTTACATAAGCCACTTGAGTGATTGTTATAGAACTGGAAGAAATATTACCAAACCCTTTTATGACCCCTTTTTTTGATCCACCAAAGATCACTTTGGATCCATTCTCTATGAGAGTATAGTCCTTTAACATTCTTCTTATTCCAGTCATGTGTCTGGAACAACCACTGTCCAAGTACCATATAGGGGTATGGTAACTTGGACCCACCTGCAGCAAATAAAATTAATTTTCCTTAGAACCCCACTTTTATTGGGTTCTAGGTTCATGTTAGAATGAAACTTGATATTCTTACCAGCAGCCTTCCTCACAGGTAAGCTGCCATTCTTCCTTACACCGGTGTTGTGCCAGCAATCCATGTCATAATGCCCTATCTTACCACAGCACCAACACTCATATCTATTATACCTCTTTTTAGGTACAGTTTTAATAGCATTGCTGTCAGCTGTTCTTAACACTGTTGGTACAGTAGTTCTTTGCTTGAGTGCTGGAGCTACACCCTTGTCATTCAGAATCTCAGGCTTACCATAACTATGTATGATATCATGATCATATCTATTAGTTGGCTGCCATACATTTCTGAAGGAAATGGGGGGTTTGAAGGCTAGAGGTTGTACTGGGGCTTTGCCTTTTCTTTTGGAATTAACAGCCCTTGCATTTCCCTCAAAGCCCAATCCAGTCTTACCCTTTTTAGGAATAATGTCATCAATTAAAGGTAAAACTGATTTTGGCTTAGAGAACTTAGCCACCAGATCCTTTTCCTTCTGAAGTTTGACTTCCAAATTTTTGATTTGATCATTCTTGAATGTAATAGTATCCATATGAATAACAGTTATGTTTTTCAGTTTGGCTACTTCATTCATCTTTAGATCCAACAATTTTTCTGAATCTAATGCAGCCAGCTTAAGATCAACAATTTCCTTGGTATGTGCTTTATTAAGGATTCTGCTTTTCTTAAGTGCTTGCAGCAGGTCACCATATTCATCAATAAGTTGATGAACATCTCCTTCAGATTCAGATTCATCTATATATCTTGATGCAGATGCTTCTGATTTTGAACGAGTATAGTAATCAGAATCTATTGAAGAATTGTTTACCTTACAAGGTCCAGGATGATCCTGGCACTGATCTTCTTCTATCAAGGCCATCAGCCCTTTACAACAAGGTTCTTCAATTTCATTTACTGAATCCAGCCACTTCAAGAATTCAGCCTCTTCTACATCCTCTTTAGTTGCCAACTATCCTATATTTGCTTCAGCTTCAGCCTCAGAATCTGATGATGAAGAATCTGACAAACCTTTTTGCTTCTTTGCAACAAGGGATTTCTCCTTCTTGCCCTTATTTTTTGGTTTCTTCTTATCATTAGATTCTTTCCTTTTGTCAGGACAATCAGCTACCACATGTCCTGGCCTGTTGAAGCAATAACAAACAATCTTAGTTGAAGATAATTTACTAGGTTTAGAGCTATACATATCCTTCCTAGAGGATTTCTTTTTCTGATAGTAATCATCCTTGGATTGTGAGGATGATGGATTGGATCTCCACTGTTTCTTCTTCAAAAACCTTTGAAATTGTTTTGAGAAAGCTGCTAAGTCTTCATCAGAATTTGGACTATCTGATGTGTGACTGTCTGAACTTTCTAAAACAACTTCTGCAGCTTTCCTAGGAGGTGATGGAGACATCCTCCTATCCTTTCTTATGGCTTCAGTCTTGAAAGCCACTCACTTATCTCTATAATCAACTTTATTACTTTTCTCCTCCTCCTTTCTGACCATCAGCTGCATTTCATATGAAAGCAGTTTGCCAAATAATGTTGGAGGTGAAATTTCTGCTAGTCTGACCACTTCCCTAATGACACATATCTTGGTATCCCAGTCCTTAGTTAATGATCTCAGAAACTTATCATTTAACTCATATGTAGTGAATACTCTTCCATATGACATCAGTTCATTAACTATTCTGAAGAATTTCTTGTAACATTCAGTTATGCTGTCTGTTTTAGCTTGTCTAAAACTTTCATACTCCTGATTTAGCATAGACTTTCTGTCTTCTCTTACCTCTTCTGAACCCTCCATGTAAATAATTAGGGTGTCCCACATTTCTTTGGAGGTCTTGCAGTGAATCAAATTTTGGAATGTTGAATCATCTATGACACTGACTATTATATTCTGTGCTCTCTTATCCATAGTTGCCAAGATGATTTCATCCTTTGTCATTTCAGAATACTTCTTTGGTGTCCTGAGAGTTGCATCAAAAACTGAGACTTTCACTGGGATGAATGGCCCTTCCTTGACTATCATGTAGATTCTTGGATCTGAAGCTTCCATAAACAATCTAACACTTTCTTTCCATATGCCAAAAATCTCTTTCCTGCATATTGGTAACTTTATAGAACCAAACTCCTTATGATTCTCAATGGAACCCATTTTGCCTAATAGATTTATGCCTTGGAGATCTACTCAGACTGTTAGGTCTATTCTTTGAGCAATCTCGTTCTGATACCACTTGAAAGAATTGGTTTCAAGATGTTTTAAACACCTAGAGGGGGGGGGGGTGAATAGGTTCAATTCTTTTTCTAACTTAGGCAGATAATGCTATCTAGTACAGCAATGTATTCAGCAGAAAGTACAACACAACATTCATATACACATCATTCACAGATTGCACACCAGTTTTATAGTGGTTCCCCAAATGATGGGTACATCCACTTTCCCTCTTCGCCTATCTAGCAGTGTACTAGATTCGGCCTAACTTCCTTCCTTCTTCTCAGATCCGCAGATCTTACAGCTCAGAACCAAGAATGGTTCCTACAACTCATAGTGAATTCACACTCCTATAGCTCAGGCACAAGCCCTACCTCAGCCTCTTCTACAGGCCTACAACTCAGAGTGACAACCCGCTCCTACAACTCAGGCAACAGCCCTACCTCAGCCTCTATCACAGGCCTACAACTCAGGGAACAGATTCCCCTACCTCAGGTACTCAGCCCTACCTCAGCCTTTATAATTTAGGCTTACAACTCAGAGATGTAAATCTCCTACACTCAGATCTATTACAGATCTACAAGAATTAATGATGAAAAGTTGTTGATATCTTCAACCAGATGGAGAGAGAATTGGTTGAAGGCATCTTGATCAGTTCTTGATAAAACTGATTTCTTAAGGATCAACCTGACTTAGCTTTCTTCAAAGCATCTTGAATCTGAACACAGTAGGGTTGATCTTCTTGATGTTCGAGTTGATTTTCAATCAGCTTCCATCAGAAATCAATCTGAATTCTTCAGGCAGACTGTTCAGAATCTACCTTCACTGGATGAGAACTTCTCTCCTTCTTGTTTTTCTCTCTCTACAATCTGTTGACTGTTTCGTTCTCTTCTTTTGGATTCTCAATCCTTCCGAGATTATAATTGATTGGCTTGAATAACTTCTCTCTATTCTGTATCTGTTGTTCTTGTGGTTTTTATTAACCTCTTCTTAATTGTTGAGAGAGCATATCTATTTATAGGCTTCATCCATGGTAACCAACTGTTTCGGTTTCAAACTATCTTCTGACACCTCTAACAGATGTGACAGCAATGTTAGTAATGACAGCTATCAGGTCTTCACTTGTATTACTTCAGCCTTCATTGAACTTTGACTCAACAGCAGAGAATGTCGACTGAATTATTCATATGTGTCGACACACATAGTCCATGTGTCGACACAAGTCTTGTTGTTGTCGACATAGCTTCTGTGGAATGTGTCGACACAAGTTCTGTGTGTCGACACAAACACTCCTTGTCTTGACAATGTTGGTGTAGACAGAATTCTGGTGTGTGTCGACACATGTTCTGTGTGTCGACACAGTCGTTGTCGACAGAATTCTGGAATGTGTCTACATCTTCTCTGTGTGTCGACACAGCTCCTGATAATGTCGACACAAGTCTAGCCCTTAGTGTCGACACAGCGTTGTCGACAGATTTTCTATGTGCCGACACAAATTTCGGATGTCGACACAATCTGGCCCTTGGTGTCGACACAGCGTTGTCGACAGATTTTCTGTGTGTCGACACAAATTCTGGATGTCGCCATAATCTAGTCCTTGATGTTGACACAACGTTGTCGACAGATTTTTTGTGTGTCGACAAAAATTCTGGATGTCGACACAATCTGGCCCTTGGTGTCGACACAGCGATTCCCAAGTGTCGACACATGTAATTAGAAAATTTTCCTTACCATTTTCTTAACCTGCACATAATAACTTAACATAACATCAAATACAACTTAATGTATATCATTGAGTTAGGTGAGGCTTCTCCAAATCTGGTACATATTTTCCAATGTTCCCAACATAACCCTATTCCCAAAAACTACCACAAAAGGAAGAACAGTATGGATCATATACAGGAAAAGGCAAGCTTGGCAAGCGGAAGAAGTCACCACTTGCCTCAAATTGCCGAAACCAGCCACATAAACGCTTCTCCTCAAAGATCTGGCTGCAACAACACCTAAGCAATACTTCCTGAAACTTTTCAGACGAAAAAGGGTCAAAACCGCATATCTAGACCTCTAAAAATCCAAGAAAGTGGAAAAGATTACCATAGAAACGTAGATCTAGGCAATATCTACCCGGATCCACTCACCAAAGAAGAAATCAAGCACCAAAACTCCAGAAATCGGCGGACGATGGCTTTGGAAAGTCCACGACTCTCGTTCTTCCGCAACAAGCCGACGGTTTCACGAGGGAGACAAATGAATAGGGTTTGAAGCGATGGGTTCTATTTATTCTGCTTTTATCTGATTATTTTATTATAGGATAACAAAATTAATTAAATAAAACGTCAAAAAGACCCGAAAACCAAACTTACACGAAATTTTACGAAAATTGCACCATAGCAAAATACCGATGCGACGAACCTAACGATTCAGTCAAAATTAAGATTTGATGAACTAAACTCGGGTAAAAACCTCCCGAAGCCAAAACACAAGCATTCCCAAAGATGCTCCACCGAGTCACCAAAATAGACACGACTATCTAGGAAATCTTGCAAACAGGTTAAACCCAGCCACACACAAAAAAAATCTAAGAGCTAAAACCACGCTCTAACAATGGCAAATGCTGAAAACACGCCAATGTAACCCCCTGACGTCATAAACATGCCAGATAATGAATTAAACCAAATATCGAAAAATCGGGGGCGTTATAGGTTATGCCTTAGCCAAACTCTTCCTATTAACTTTAGGAATTGACTGACTCAGCCTGCCTTACTCTGAACTAAGTTCGAGGAATGGTGAACTGAGCTCAATGAACTCTTATCTCAGTTCGACGAAGTCTGAACTGAGCTCGACGAACTCAGAATCTCAAACTCTGATTTTAGCTCGACGAATGGTGAGCTCAGCTCGACGAACTCTGAACTTAGTTCGACGAATTTTGAACTAAGTTTGACAAAGTTCAACTTACAGCCTTTTTGCTGTATGACATTGAGTGTGTCTTCATCACTCAACGACAAACTACTTAGCCATATTTATAGCATGCCAACATTCTTTCTTACATCTGGACTTGAGTGAGCTTGCTTCACTCAACTCTTGTGGTTTAACTGCAATGTCAACTGATCCTTGACTTCTGGCATTGAGTGAGCTTACCTCACTCATTGCCTGTGGACTTAGGAAAATTCCCGCCTTTCCAACATCTTTTCTTGGTGTCCACCTTTCTGCCTTATGACCACCTATCACATCACTTAGACAATCTGTCTACACTTGTTCCATGGAACATCCTGCACAAGATGAGCTTAAACAACATCAAATGCAACTATGCTCTTAGTGTTGATGGTGATGCCTCTTCAAATCCACTCGAGGGAACATTGTGGGCAATGGACCCAACACCAAACCCTTCTTGTCGTTTGGGGAGGAGAAAGAATCTATCAAGGGCAGTATTGAGCTGAGCTTGGAGTAGCCAACCACTATCCTTTTCTCCCTCTCGAGCAATACTTCCAAGTCACTTATTCGGTTTTCCTGGTACTCTACGTGCCTATCTGGATGAGGGAAATAGTTTCTTATTCACTAATTTCACTCATTTTTAGATCCAGCAGGGAAGCTGAGTCTACATCCTGGGAAGCAACAAGCTGAAGAGAAGAAATCTCCTTAGCCTACTTCTTAGCCAGCAACTCGCTTTTCTTGAAAGCACTCAGAGGGACACCATATTTGTTAATTAAAGAATTGACATCTTCCTTAGATTTAGTGTCTCCTTCATCTCTTGATGAATGAGCTTCAGAATCTAGGCTTGCCTCATAGACAGACTCAGAAGAAGACCTAGACAAAGAATGTACCTTTTGTTGACTTGGCTGGATTCTTCATCTATCATAACCACCAGCCCATAGTAGCAGCTATCTTCTTCTTCTTCTTCATCCACCTCTGAATCACTATCTGACTGTGATAGAGGGGCCCTGATTTCTATCCTAAAAGTAGGATAGTCTTCATCTTCTGCAACAGCAACTAGCCCAAAGTAGGATTTCTCTTCTTGTTCAAATTCTAAAGAAGATGACTCATTATCTGTTTAGCTCTTCTCTTTCTTGGCCACAAAGGACTTTTACTTCTTACCCATGTGCTGATGGTGGTGCTTCTTCTCTCCATCCTCTCTTCTCTTTACTGGGTAGTCGGCTACAACATGCTCTTGCTTGCTCTAGCAGTAGCAGATAATATTAGTAGAATTCTGTATGCTAGGTTTAGAACCATACATGTCCTACTTGGAGGATTTCTTCTTTCCCTTGTAGTAGTCCTCCTTATCATGAGACGATGAGGAGGGTCTGCTATTCCTCTGCTTCTTCTTCATGAACTTCTGAAATTGTTTGGAGAAGACAGCAAAGTCTACATCAGACATGTGGCAGTCTGATGTGTCTATCTCCGAGTCAAGCTTAGCATCCCTCCTTGGTGGAGATGGAGTCTTTCCCCTACTTCTCCTTATGTCTTCAGCTTTGGATGCCACTAACTTTTCTTTAGCTTGAGACTTGCTATTTTTATCCTCCTACTTCCTGGCAGTCAGCTGCATTTCATAGGACAATAGCTTCTCGAACAGTGTTGCTGGAGGAGTGTCAGCAAGCTTTGCCACCTCTCTGATGGAACAGATCTTAGTATCCCAGTCTCTAGTTAGAGACCTGAGAAACTTTTCATTCAGCTCAGAATTGCTGAAAACCCTGCCATAGCTCCTCATCTCATTGACTATCTTGAAGAATCTCTCATAACACTTTGTTATGCTATCAGTCTTGCTCTGCCTGAAAGCCTAATACACTTGGTTAAGCATGAACTTTTTTTCATCTCTGACTTCCTTTGTGGCCTCCATATAGACCACTGAAGTGTCTCATATCTCCTTGGAGGTCTTGCAGTGCACCAGATTCTGGAAGGTGGAGTCATCTATGACACTAACTATAATATTTTGTGCCCTCTTATCCATGGTGGCAAGGATGACTTCATCCATTGTCATTTTAGAATAGGTCTTGGGTGTCTGGTCATTTGCATCCAGATCTGAGACTTTCATAGTGATGAAAGGTCCCTCTATGATAGTAATAAAGATCCTAGGGTCAGCTACTTCCATGAACAGCCTAACCATCCCCTTCCATATGCCAAACCCTTCCTTCGTACAGATTGAAAGCTTCATGGCACCCAGCTCTTTATAGTTCACTCCTGAACCCACAAGGACAATTTTTTGCTGATCTTGCAGATCTACTCAGACTATTAAGCCTTCTTTGAGTAACATCCCTCTGATATCACTTGAAAGACTTTGTTTTCATGGTCAACTAACACCTAGAGAGGGTGGGGGTGAATAGGTTTTAAACCTCTTTAAAATTATCTAGACCTAACCCCAATTAAACCATGCTTAGTGTTTTGATTATTCTAGATTTCAAGACATACACACAGAAGACATAAATATTTATAGTGGTTCCCCAGATTATGGGTATGTCCACTTGTAACAGCCCATTTTGCAGCAAGAAAATTTTATTTGGGTGACACGGCCTGGGACACGGCCGTGTCCCAGGGCGTGTCCTGCTCGAGTGCGGAGCCATTGAGAGTTCGACGAACAATGCGTTCGATGAAGTGTTCGGGAGGAACAAGCCCCATGTCACGGGCGTGTCATGGGGCATATCACGGGCGTGTCTGACCCAAATGACTACTAGAGTGATTTTATCGAGTAGGTCTCGAGTAGGACTCGAGTAGTGGTGACACGGACGTATCATCCTTCGGACACGGGCGTGTCATCCTTCGGACACGGGCGTGTCCTGTTCTATGTTGATGACTCGAGTAGATCTCGAGGAAATGTCTCGAGTGGGTAGAAATGTCTCGAGTACCTAAGGAACATGGGCGTGTCGGTCATGTGACACGGGCGTGTCATGACTAAATACACAAGTAGTCCTCTCGAGTAGGTCGCGAGTATGACTCGAGTGAGGGACACGCCCTATGTCACGACCGTGTTTGGGCTGACACGGGCATGTACCCTGGGCGTGACCTGTTTCGTGATAAGGCGGTTTGTGCTCCGCTTAGAGAACACGGCCTGTGACACCGGCGTGTCACAGGGCGTGTCAGACCCAAATAGTGATTTTATAGCTTTTTTGTGGCCGTTCATTTTCTTCAGCTGGGATCTAACTGCTGAGAGACCTTCCTGCTTCCTTAAGGCCGAAAACTGAGAAGGAAAGTTTCATTTTATATTGTCCTTCATCTTTCTACAAATCTAGAGAGAAAGGGAAAGGAAGAAGGGTGAAGAAGAAGAGGGGCTGATCTCTGGTGGAGCTTGAGAGTGTCAAGCTGAGATCCGAGGCCGGCGTTGTAGAGGAAAAGCAGTTGCGGTTCTTTCTATCCAGCTAGGAGTTTATGGCACCGAAGTGGTCTTCAAGGGTAATGACCTTTCTTCCTAGCCATGTGAAGGCTTCCTTTTTGGCATATACATGTGATTCCCCCACCAGAGGGTGGATTGTAGTAGGAATCCTTGGGTTGATTCATGGAATCCCCAATTGGTTGACATATAGATTCGAAAATTGATTACGGAATCGACATGCTGTGTGAAGCCCATCTGCACAGGTTGGTCTGGATTGGTGATGTTGCATACGAACTGGAGAAGAATTCATGATAAACGCGTAGTTTAGGAGTCGATGGGTTAGACCTGTGAAGGGAAGTAACAGGAAGTACTGGAGTGGTAGTCCAGGAAAAATACCCGTAGATTGTTTGTGCTTTTGGGTTCTACCTGCGAAGAAAAGTAGCAGGAAGTACTGGATTGGAAGTCCAGGAAATATCCTTTGTGATGCTTGATGTTCTAGGGGGGCACCTGTGAAGAGGAGTAACAGGAAGTACTGGCGTGGTAAGCCAGGAAAGACCCTTGACATGTGTGATATGTGCGGGATCATACCTGCGAAGTGGAGTAGCAGGAAGTATTGGTGTGCCCAGGAAAGATCCGCAAATGTTGTGATACAAAATGGGTGTAAGAGAAATGCCCAGGCTTGAATGCTAGAACAGGATTGGTGAGACCGACCCGTGCCTTTTGTAGCTGCGAGTACGCCGTACTCGGTGATGGCAAGGAGATTTGAGCAATGGTGGGTGGAGGATCCGACCTGCGTTATGTCCGTCCGACGTGAGACCTGAAAGTGTAGTCTGTTGGAGCGCATAGTAAGAGGCTTAGTCCTGCCCGCCATGACACAATGGGGGGCTACAGGCCAATCCCGGTGTATAAGACTAGAAACTCCGGCTGCACGCTATGGAGAAAATGTTGAAGTGATTTACCGTTGGGGTGCGACCCTGATACGGTGGTGGGACCCTAGTTCATCGGTACACCAAGAATGTGCCCTGAGTGCACAGATCGTCGGGCCGGATGGCTGACGGTTATGATGGCATGTGTGCGTGAAAGCACATTTTATGAGATATATATATACATGCTTGTGATATATGTTATGCCTGCAGGGAAGAATACCGCTGCCCCGAGAAAGGGGTAGGGTCGTTATAATTTGGTCAGCTGAATGTTGACTGTTACCTCTGTTTGCCACTTTTGGGTGGAATGTCCATGTGCAGGTGCTGGAGAGCCGAGTGAGATGCATAAGAGCTGATGTCCCTGCTGCATTTGCTGCTGCCGTTGCTAAAATGGAAGTGTTATGTTTTCTTTTGATGTGGCCGGCCTGCGTGCCAATGTTTGAGGCCTCTGTTATGAAAGCCTTGTAAGACCATAAGGCCAACTGTTTATGTGTGTTGTAAGACATTCCTAAGATGTATAAAATGTGGAGTTTTTATATGTTGGACATTCAGGTGTGGAGTTCAAGTGTAGTGTTATAGGCTTCTGCTAGAATGCAATGTGTTAGGGTGCGATGTGCTACTCTGGTATCATGTCGTAACGTCACTGCCTGTTTTGTGGTATATGTTGTGGGGCCCCGGCCGGACCATCTAGTATATACGATGTAAACGTATGGGGTTGTTACATTTTTGGTATCAGATGTCTTGGTCTTTCCCTCTCAAAGTCGTGGTCGACTTCTTTTGTGGGGTGGCGAGCACGTGTCTGTGCGAACCAAGTTAACACAATTGAACTCCTGAATGTCCATGGTAGGAATGCAAATACATGTGTTTGAGGAACCTACACATTCCTAACTTGTTGCTTTTGCTTGTGTACGGTCGCTCATGTGTGTGTCTTGTCCACCTTTAGGTGACGCGAAGTGGTACGGTACAATCGGAGCCCCAATGGTCTGATGAAAGTACGGCACCAGCTGAGGTGCCTACACCTCCGCCTTCTGCGGAAACAGTGTGACAAATTGCTGAGGCTTTGTTTGCTATTGTTCAAGGATAGCCGGTTGGGCAGGCGCAAGGGCAGGCGCAAGGGCAGGCGCAAGGGCAGGCGCAAGGGCAGGCGCAGCAGGCCGTGAGGCCAGAACATGTTATGGCAAGGCCAGAAACTGTACCGGCTATGAATCCTCGAGCAGCTGAGAAACAGTTAAAGCATTTCATGAGTTTTCACCCTCCTACATTCTCGGGAGTGGGATCTCCTGCGTAGGCTGAAGACTGGTTGTCGCGTGTCAAGAGGATTATGACGGCGATTGGAACGGAGGAGCATCAGAAAGTCATCTTAGCCTCATTCTTGCTGGAAGGAGAGGCTCATTTGTGCTGGGATGAGATGGAACTACATCACTTGGCGGGTAGACCGTTGACACAAGTGTCCATGGAGGAATTCTCTCGGCTCTTCCTAGCGAAGCACCTTCCGGCGGCACAGCGTATAACCATGGAAAATGAATTCCAAATGCTGACGCAAGGAGAAGGTATTGTGCAAGCTTACCTGCATGAGTTTACACGCTTGTGGAGGTATGCGGGTTTGATTTTTGCTGATGAGCAGAGGAAGACAAATTGGTTCTATGAAGGACTGCGGGACGAGTTGAGGTTCCTACTTTCTAGTTCTGTGAACCAAGGCTTCCAGGCGTTAGTTGACACTGCTTGCGTGCTGGAAAAAGATATGAAGAGGGTGCAAGGGAAGAGGGCCTTGGCTGTGTCACAGCAGGAATTCAAGGCGCCCCGAGCGATGAAGTTATTTTATATGAAGAAATGGGGCAATAGACCAAAGACGACAGGACAAGCTCCTTCTTCAGTTGCATCAGGAGCAACTTTGGGGGCCACCTCAAGGTCAGATACTCGTACATGCTTTAATTGTGGCCGGGTGGGACATATAGCCCTGGATTGTCGGGTGCCGCCCAAGAGTGAAAAGAAGGCGGGAGTGTCATATGCAGAAAAGGGCAAGGCAGTGGTGGAATCCTCTGCATCGCAGGCGTAGCCCTGGGTCTACAATCTTGGCCTGCAGGAGGCCATCAAGCAGAGTGACGTCGTCACAAGTACGAGTTAAGATTTGCGCATTGTATTGCTTATATGCTTTGATTATTGCATACAATCTTGATATGCGGTTTGTATGTGTGACGTGATCACAGGATTTGTGATTATTCTGAACACGCTAGCGCGAGCACTGTTTGATACGGGTGCATCGCATTCTTTTCTGTCTAAAGAGTTTATATAGCGGCTTGGGATACCTAGTCGTGTGAAGACAGATAGCATCAGAGTGATGTTGTCGAATGGTTGTTTGATGCTCGCGAATCGAGCTTGCGATGTGGTGGTCTAAATAGGAAGACGTGACTTTGGTTTGACTGCATCTGTCTTGCCACTATCGGAATTCGACGTGATCTTTGGGATGGATTGGATCGCAGAGCAGCATGCCTTGATTAATTGCCAGTCCAAAGAGATCATGTTGGGCCAGAATACTGAGCAGGAGACTAAGTTTGCGGGGATGTGAGGAGTGGGAGGGACGTTGATGTCTGCACTCTAAGTTGTCAAAGCTGTTCGGAAAGGCGCGAAGTTATACTTCGCGTTAATTCAGGCTGTGGAGCCTAAGGCCAGTGTGTGTGATGTTCCGATAGTGTCGGAATTTACAGATGTGTTTCCCAAGTATCTCCTTGGGATACCACCCCAGCGAGAGATTGACTTCACGATCAAGTTAGTGCCAGGTGCGAAACCTGTCGCCCGCTCGCCATATTGCATCGCGCCAAAGGAAATGGTGGAGTTGAAAGTCCAATTGCAAGAATTACTGGAGCAGGGTTATATACGCCCAAACATGTATCCTTGGAGCGCCCCTGTGCATTTTGTGAAAATTAAAGACGGTGGCTTGCGGTTATGTAATGATTACCGCGAACTGAATAAGCTTACCGAGAAAAATAAATATCTGATTCCGCGGATTGATGAGTTATTCAATCAGCTAGTGGGATCGTCCGTCAACTCGAAGTTGGACTTGAAGTCTGGGTACTACCAGTTGAGAATCCGGGATGGTGAAATTCCCAAAACCGCATTTGGAACACGGTACGGGCACTACGAGTTGACGGTCATGCCGTTTGGACTGTGTAATGCGCCCTCAATATTTATGGACTTGATGTACCGAATATTCCGCAAGTACCTGGATCTATTTGTGATAGTGTTCATTGATGATATCCTGGTGTACTCGAGATCAGAAGCCGATCATGAGAAGCATTTGCAGTTGGTGATGAATACATTGAGGCAGAATCAGATCTCTGCCAAGTTCTCGAAGTGCGAGTTTTGGATATCGTCGGTGGCTTTTCTGGGCCAAGTGGTGAGTGGAACGGGCATAACAGTGGATCCAGCGAAGATAAGGGCCATAGAGGAGTGGCCAGTGTTGTCTTCAGTGGCCGAGGTCAGGAGCTTCCTTGGACTAGCGGGCTACTATCGAAGATTTGTTGCAAATTTCTCACGGATCGCTTTGCCGCTGACCACGCTGACGTGAAAAGATCAGAAGTTCGTTTGAACGCCAGAGTGCGCACGATCGTTTGAAGAGCTAAAGATTCGGTTGACCACAAATCCTGTGTTGTCATCGCCATGTGGTACCGATGGATTTGTAATCTACAGTGATGCCTCAGGGAGCGGCTTAGGCTGCATTCTGCTGCAAAATGGAAAGGTGATTACTTATGGCTCACGCCAGCTGAAGGTGCATGAACAAAACTATCCCGTCCATGACTTAGAATTGGCAGCAGTAATCTTTGCACTAAAGCTGTGGCGACACTATCTTTATGGCGTGAAGGTGGAGATCTATACAGATCACAAGAGCCTAAAGTACCTGTTGGAGCAGAAGGACCTGAATATGCGATAACGAAGGTGGTTGGAGTTCCTCGGGGACTACACCTTCGAGATTCAGTATACTCCCTGGAAGGGGAATGTTATCGCAGATGCCTTAAGTCGGAGAGCTCCGGTAAGGGTGAGCTGGTTGCAGCGACATGATGAACGTCTCATCCAGGAGTTGGAAGCATTGGAGATCTCGTGTGTTGACAAGAATTCCACCGCCGATGCATGTTTGAACTGGACGGAGGTGCAGTGTGACCTTGCAGACTGGATTCGATGAGCAACAGGGTTAGATGAAGATCTCCTACGCTATGCTAAAGAGGGGCCAAAGGGAAAGTTCTCCTGGGATGACGGTCTTTTGCGGAAAGAAGGTCGTTTGTGCGTCCCTAATTTGGGTAAATTGGGGGAAGAACTGATGTATGAAGAGCATTTTATGAAGTTCTCAATCCACCCTGGGAGCACGAAGATGTTCAGGGATATGAAAAAGTTGTTCTGGTGGTCAGGGCTGAAGAAAGATGTTGCTCATTATGTGGCCAAATGCCAAACATGTGCTATGGTGAAGGCGGAATGCCAGAAGCCGAGCAGTTATTTGAAGTCGTTGCCGATTCTAGAATGGAGGTTTGATGATATTTCCATGGATTTCATGCACGGGTTGCCGAGATCTCAGCGCGGAAATGACTAAATTTGGGTGATTGTTGACCGGCTGACGAAAGTGGCACACTTCCTGCCAAACAGACGGGATGATTCGGTGGAAACTTTGGCAAAGTTGTATGTTGACTAGATTGTGCGGCTACACGGTGTTCCTCGGAGCATCGTAAGTGATCGAGATGGGCGGTTCACATCAAATGATTGGAGGCTAGTTCATCAACTGTTGGGTACGAAGTTACAATTCAGTATGACCTTTCATCCCCAAACTGATGGCCAAACTGAAAGGGCCAACAGAACAATGGAAGACATGCTTAGTATGTGCGCCCTCGACTTTGGGAAGATTTGGGAAGATCATCTCTATATGGTGGAATTCGCTTACAATAACAGCTACCAAGCGAGCATCGGCATGGCGCCGTATCAAGCTCTGTATGGACGGAAGTGTCGTACTCCCTTAGCTTGGGTACAAGCGGGCGAAACCAGAGTTTATAGGCATAATGATGTCGATGAAGAAAATTCGACAATACGTACTATTTGAGGGAGACTATTGATGGCTCAAGATCAACAAGAGAAGTACTACAACGCCAAGCACCGGAATGTGGAGTTCGCGGTAGGCTATTGGGTATACTTTAAGATCAAACCCTTCAAAGGCATATCCGGGATTTGACGCCTGAAAAAGTTGAGTCCAAGATATTTGGGTCTGTTTGAAGTGGTTGAGCGAGTCGGAGAAGCTGCGTATCTGTAACGCCCCCGATTATTCTGCGATTATTTAATTCTCATTTGGCGTTACGTTGACGCGTTTCCGACATGTGCCATTTGTTAGAGCGTGGTCTTAGCTCTTTAGGTTCCTTGTGTGGTTGTTGGTAGCCTTTTTGGCAAGATTCCCTAGCAAGCCGGGTCCGTTTTGGTGACCGGTGAGGCCTCTCGGGGGATGCTTGTGTTTTGGCTTCAGGGAGTGATAACCCGAGTTTTGTTCGTCGAAAGTTGATTTCGACTCTGCCGTTGCGTTCGTAGCGTGGGTATTTAGCTACGGTGCAAATTTCATCGAATTCTGAGGATGTTTGGGTTTCGCGTCGTTTTGTATTTTATTTATATTAATGCGATATTATATTATATATGGATATTTTGTTTAGATAGTAGCAGTTACGGTGAATAGGGGGCTGACAGCGTTTGGTTTGGCTAAGAATAGAAAATATTTGGGATCTAGCCGCTATCTATATATAGCCTTAGAATTGAATTAAGCGGGCTATTTACTGTCTTATTTCGGGTAACCGCCGTCCCTGTGCAAGAGAGAAAAAAAAACGGCGGGCTGCCCTTGCCTTCCACCGCCGATTTCCAGAGTTCTAGCGGTCAGATTTTCATTACGAGGGTAGATCTGGAGTGCTCTGCCCTAGACCTTCATTCCTACGGTAAGATATTCAATTTTCGTGGTGTTTCTAGGGGTCTCGGAATTTTTGGTTTGTTCTTTTCCTCCATTAAAACTCTAGAATCCAGGTTTAGGTGCTGTTGCGGCTGGAGCCGAGAGAGCGAGGAAGGGCTGTGCAAGATAAATCGCTGGAAATTGAGGCAAGTGGTGCTCTTCGCCCTTGCCAAGTAGTGGCTTCTTCATTTTCGTTCCTTGTTGTCAAGTATTAATTTCAGATCCTTCAATTGTCTAGTTTTTTCCTTAATCGTGACAAGAAATTGTTAAGCCTACTGAATTTACTCCCTGTCCAGTTATTTGATTTATCATCCAGTTGAGATATTGTCTAAATTTCTACTCTTAGAACCTAGGAATGCTGCTTAGCCTTGTCAGATCTCGCTATTACTGCAATTTTTGGCCTACTGTCAGTTTGCTGTAGTGTTATAATGCTGAGTTCTTCATGGGTAGGCTAGGTTTTGGTGTAAATTGGCTTGGCATTTGTGGTAGCAGTAGCAACAATTTCCTTTTTCCTTTCCATAGTCTTGAGGATTTGAGTGTTTCTAGGCTAGTAGAAGTTGTCTGGTATGATTGGTGGAACATAGAAGTGTTTGCTGTAGGATTAAAGCGTTGTCAAACATTTTGTGCACTCAATGCTGATAGGTCGTCGATCTGAGTTCGACGAACATCGTCGAACTGAGATCTACGATCTCCGGTCGCCTGTGATCGACGAAGGTCGTCGATCTGGGTTCGACGATAATCGTCAAACTGAGCTCGACGATGTTTTCTTGTGATCTGAGTTCGACGATTTCCCGTGGCCTACGTTCGACGAAAAATTGTCGAACTGAGTTCGACGAGTTCCGGTGACCTGCGTTCGACGAAAAATCATCGAACGGAGTTCGGACCTGTGTTCGACGAAAATCATCGAACGGAGTTCGACGATTTCCCGTGACCTGTGTTCGATGAAAATCGTCGAACGGGGTTCGACGATTTCCTGTACCTGGAGATCGACGATTTCCAATAAGCTGTGATCGGCGTTTATTTCTTTTGCCTTTACCGAATTTTTCGTGTAATTTCTTTCCTTCCCGAGTGATTACCTCCTAGGTGGGGATGTCTTGTCGGCCATTCATTTCTTCCTTTATTTTGTTTGAAGGCTGAATCATGGGTTATGGAAGGTAATTGTATTTTGACGCTCTAAAGGAGTAGGATGTCTTGTGTGCGAGCCGTGGCCGCCACCTTTTAATCCCAGGTACGGGCTGGGTGTTGCCGTGGCCGCCACATTTTAATCCCAGGTACGGGTTGGGTATGTGGTGGCCTTGTGCTGATACAGTGAATTTTTAGTTGGAACTGTTTTGTTTGGGGGACTGTTTTTGGTCACCAACTCAGGTCCATGTTGTTTACTATTTCCATTAACTCACAAATTAGGGTTGTTAGATGTTTTCTTCCTTTATAGATTGCAACATGTTGTTGGTATACTTTTGCCTTGTAGCCTCTGCAGGATTTGAGCAGGGCTTGTTGTTGTTTCCCTATACTTGGTGTACTTTGGCTTACTTGGGACAGCATTTGCTTTTACTGTCATGCTTACTCTCTTTCATTCCATTTTGATATTATGCTCTAATTCAGATTTTTTTTATTTTACTTGCTGAGGTATTCTTTTCTTCTCTAAATGTCTCAAGTTCTGATTAGTAGCCGAGTAGGCGGCTAGTTTTGCTGTGTTGTTGCTGGTGATCTCTTGTACTGAAGAGATCAGTTTCTTGGTCTTGTGAGGTAGTTTTCTGTTATTCTTACAGACATACAAGCTCGCCAGTGGGTTCGTGTCAGGTTGTTGACGCCCGCTGGTGGTTTTTGCTTATGATACTATATATGTTTCTTTTACTGCTACCTTTCTGGAGATAGTCTATTTACTCTTGGGAAGTTTTATGCTAGGTTGCTAGTTACTTTTAAAACTAAAAACACTATTATAAGTATATCTCATGATCAGCATGTTTATAAAACTCATACACTACTTTCCAAGCAACGTAAAAAATATCATTTTCATACTTATAATGTAAAATAAATCTAGAGTCTTACATAGTATAAGTTGACCTCGAGAGTCACTTATGCACTCTCATAGGGTGTCAAATATAAATAAAGTATTTTTCTGCTACGTATAAGTATAGTTTTAAAATTGTGGACTAGATGATTCACTGAGCCGAGGGATACGACCTTTAAAATATAACTGATTTTCTAATCATTAAACATATGAATATTCATAGTCTAGTTAGATGGTGTTTTCGTGAGTGTCGACAGTTATCCCCTGCTCGATGTGGCATCACAACGCGTGTTTTCTCCTACTCTGATACTCCTTAATTTCAGAGAAAATGCGGGTTGTGACAATTGGTATCAGAGGGAGGTTGCTTGACAATTTGTCGGACAACCTTTTCTTGTAGGTATTAGATGTTTAGTGTCATATCATACACACACCGATATGTCATCAACACATCTTGGCTGAAGAACGAACACTACACTCATAGCATAACATGAAGTATACGAGGCATATTATATGGTATGGGATGCATAATATGTGTCTGTATATGGATCCACCATAGGGGCAACATGTGAGGGTTATGTAGTATGAGATGCATAACCTCACCACATGAATGCGACTAACACGTTTCTTTTTTTGTTGCATGAGAATGTTATGTAGTATGGGATGCATAATATTTTCATGCTTACGACACTCATGACATGCATTAGGGCCTTTTTAGAATGCATAGCACAATCATGCATAACATAACATTGTGTAAGCACAACGTGCCAAGCTAAATATTTGCAGGATGACATATATACACACATGGTTTTAAATTAGAAAAAGAATATAAATTCATGCATTCCCGATCTAGGCACAAGAGTTAGTTGATGGTGGTTAACCATCCTAGGTTAGACATAGCATCACTTTTGTTAAATAAAATAAAATCCCAGAGCAAGTATAGCAGTTAAAAGTTCATATTTATGTATGTATTGTCTGTATTGGTAGTTTGTTTTAACTGATGTACTAGGTTCCGAATGGTTTTAGGATGGCGAGACGTCCTTCGACTAGGTCGACTCCCCTATTTGAGGGTGAGTCTTCAAGAGTGTAGAGTGGTGCGGTGATCGAGAGTCTGCGTCAGAGCAATGATACCTTGACCAGGCAGTTGGTGGATATGCAGGACCAGATCTAGTCTCTGGTGGCAGGGGTGGCAGGACAAACTCAAGGGGTACAAGCCCCTGCAGGGGGGTCAGCTGCTCCTCCCCCTCCTGCTCCCCTGAGACCTCCAGTGGTGGTGCCAACAGAGATGGCCTTTATTTCTCAGTTTCAGAGACTTAGCCCTCCTACATATGATGGGAAGGCAGATTTCATGGTCATAGATGATTGGCTGATCTCCATGGAGGAGATGTTCTCGTACTCCGGTGTTGCAAATGATTAGAGAGTGATGATAGCCGCATATCAGCTAAAGAGTTTGGCTAAGAGCTGGTGGCTTAGTGAAAAGGAGAGCTTAGTGGCCGGTTGCTCTTGGGGATTATTCAAGGAGATGCTGTTGAGGAAGTTCTTGCCTTCGGTCGAGCGTGACCGACTAATGAACGACATCCTTCACCTGAAGCAGAGGTAACTCACGGTCAGTGAGTACGAGATAGAGTTCAGTACGTTGAGCCAGTTTGCCCCTGGGTTGGTGAGTGTTGAAGCAGATCAAGTCAAGCGGTTCCTTGGTGGGTTGAGGAGCGAGGTTCAGCAGTTGGCCAGTGCTTATGGATCAGAGACTTATGTAGGGGTAGTGGAGGCTGCTCTAAAAGTGGAGGCAATTGAGATCGCAAAGAATAGAGGCCAGCAACTGGGGAAGGACAAGAGGAAGTATGCTGAAGAGAAGAACCCCCAGGTACTCGATGCTGCTTCGGGAAAGAAGAGCAAGGTAGTGTGCAGCTTCTGTGGCCGGTCATGCCACCCTGTTAAGAGGTGTTTCAAGAAGGCGGGAGGTCAGAAGAAGGAGCAAGTTCATGCTATTCAAGGTGCTCCTAGGAAGGATGTTTCCTGTTTTGCTTGCAAGTGACCCGGGCATGATGTTTCCTAGTGCTTGTCACAACCCGCATTTCCTCAATGAGTACATCGTATCAGAGCAAGAGGAACTACGAGTTATGATGCCACGTCATGCAGGGGATAACTGCACACGCTCAGGCAAACCCTTGACGCTTACTGTATGAGTTGAAATCCATCAGTTAAATACAAGAAAACCGTTTAGTATAATGGCCGTATCCCTCGGCCTTAGGAATCAAAATGTGTGTTTGTACGCGGTGGAAATACTTTGTTTACTTATGACGATCTCCTATATGCAGTCTATATTTGACATAATATACGAAATCATCTTTGTTTACGTTATTTGGAAAATATTTGTTCGGTGACCAAAACATGTTATGCATGTTCTATAATAATAGGTTTTGTTTAGCTTAAAAATACCTAATGCAACCTACCATAAATCCTTCCCAAGAGTAAGTAGACCTCATCTCATTCAAATGAGTCACATTAACAGTCTAGCTTTCATATATATCACAAGTAAAGAAAGCCACCAATGGGCGCCAACAAGCTGACACGAACCCATTGGGGCACAAACTTGTCTGTACAAGCAAGTAAGAACTACCTCGCTAAGCAAGCTTGGCTAGCTCCCAGTAGCCTCCACCAACAAAACCTAGCCGCTCAACCGACTACAACCTGCACCTGAGGCATTCAAGAAAGAACACCTCAGCAATCATGAAAGCTACACAATAGAGTATGAAGTTCAGAAAAAATATGACGAAGGGGCTTACCGACCCCGTAGAAATGGTTCATGTAAGTAAAATGAGTAAACAACACAAGTGGAACACAAGTGTTCAACACTATCAATCCAAAGTGTCAAACGCACCAAGTGCGTGCAATTCTCACCAAGTCCTGCTCAAACCGCAGGAGCAAAAAGGCAATACACATGCCCAAGCCATCATCTTTAGCACAAGAAACAACCATCCTAGTGAAACATAAGCAGCGGTTAAGTTCGATTCCGCAAGGGTCTTTTGGTGGCAGCCCTAAAGTGGAACGCACCAATAAAAGCTAGCCCAAATCGGGGCCAAAATGGTGCTCTACACCACAACTCCAAACCCGGTGGCCACCAAGGCTTAAACCACACCACCCCTCACCGAATCCTCACACAAACGCTCCTGCCATGGTTCACAATTCACCTCGCAAAACTCACCATAAGCGAACCCAAGCTCAACCCCATAAGCAAATCTCACCATAACCCAATTTACAGACGTTTCCTTCCTTTGTCCTCACTCATGACGACAAATTACCCAAGTTATGTCAAACTTGCTAGAGTTTGGTTACTTGAACAAGAAAGAATCACATGAACAAGAAAGGCTACATGAATCAAACTAACTACATGAATCAAATTAGCTACATGCATCACATGAACAAGAAAAGTGACATGAAGCAACTTAGCATAAGACTTACTTGAGCATAGGGAAATTCGATAAGCATGTAAGACATGAGGATCAAGAGGATTCATGACTAAACCAAAACAAGAATAACAAGGCTAGTGAGGTACAACACAAAACAAGAAGAACAAGCTAGTAAAAATGACAGAGGCAACTAGCTAAACAAGATTGGTAAGGGTGAAGAACACCACTTGCCTGAACCGAGATGACACCGCGACGGCTGCTCCTCTCTTTCCTTCCCTTGTCTTAGCTTTGCTCCCTTGATTTCCTTTTGGAATGAGGAAGAAGATGAAGAAGAAGATGAAATGAGGAGGAGAAAACTCTGTTTCAGCCTTATTTCCTCCAGAACCGAGCTGGGCCATCTGATCCAGAATCAAAGAAATGAACGACACAAAAAAACTGGAAAAAAGTGATTTTCGGCCCTATCACGCCCTGTGACACGCCCGTGTCACAGGGCGTGTACCTTAAGCGGCGCAGAAAGTCAACAAAACCAAGTTTATCCACAAGGTACACGGCCGGGTACACGCCCGTGACCGGTAGGTCACGCCCGTGACCGGTAGGTCACGCCCGTGACCTAGGGCGTGTAACCCGTGTCTCGACATCTCGTCGACTCAAAGTGTCGACACTCGACAATGCTGGACACGCCCTGGGACACGCCCGTGTCACAGGCCGTGTCCCCTCTCTCGACACCCGACACTCGACACTCGACACTCGACATAGCGGGACACGGCCCGTGACACGCCCGTGTCAAGGGGCGTGTACCCCATTCATCGAGCTAAACTCGATACAAGAAATTCGTCGAGTTCAGGAGGTCACGCCCCAGGTCACGCCCTGGGTCACGCCCTGATACGCCCGTGTCGGGGGGCGTGTTCCTCCCGCAACTTCGTCGAACGAAGTTCGATGACTACAAAGCCAAACCACATCCCGAGCTAGACACGCCCTGGGACACGCCCGTGTCCCAGGCCGTGTCATGCACAAAAATGACCATTTTTCACTCTTTTGAAAAGTGTTTCTGTTTCGTCCTAGACCATTTCTTCCTTAAGAACTTTTTACCTCTTTTTGTTTTTTGTACCCATCTTCCATACCCTCAACCCGTTTTGAGCAACCTTACCCGGGCTCGAAAAAGTGCAAGCATTCCCTAAGAGGCCTCACCGAGTCCCCACAAGTGGACTTCGACTTGCTGGGGAAGCATGCAACTAGGCAACCCAAACAGCCACTCGAAAACCCGCAGGAAAACCATGCTCGAACAACGGTCAAAGCTAACGTAACGCCCATCAAGCATATGCACTTGGTCAACGACAAACAATACGGGGCGTTACAGTCACTCCCCCTAACAAAAAGTTTCGCCTCGAAACGTATCCATCATTTTGATATAACTCACGTGAGTAATCAACCAAAAATATGAATGCAACAAAAACACCATTTCACATACCATCTTATTCACAGGAACAAATGAGGGTGAGCCGCCCTCATCGTTGATTCGAGCTCCCACGTCGCGCTTTCCACATTCTGATTTTTCCATTGCACCTTGACCATCAGAATTTTCTTTTTCCGCAACACACGATCTTGGGAGTCAAAAATACGGATGAGCATCTCCACATAGGAAAGGTTCGGCTCCAATTGCGGCACAACATCCAACACTTGCTTGTCATTCCGCACACACTTGCGAAGTTGGCTGACATGGAACACGTCGTGAACATCAGGAAAGTTCACGGGTAATTCTATTTTGTAAGCGGATGCACCAACTCGCACAAGAATCTTGAAGGGACCCACAAACCTTGGGTCTAATTTGCGCTCTTTCCCAAATCTTTTAATTCCAACCATTGGGGAGACTTTCAGGAAGACAAAATCCCCCACAACAAACTCTAACTCCGACCTTCGTTGGTTGGCGTACTTTTCATATCGCTCTTGGGCGATCCGGATCTTCTCCCGAATAATTCGTACGACAACTTCCATGTCCTCGAGCGCCTCTGGGCCCAACAAAGGCCGCTCGCCAACCTCGGCCCAAAATAGGGGAGTCCGACATCGACGCCCATATAAAGTTTCGAACGGAGCCATTTGAAAGCTTTCTTGATAGCTATTATTATATGTGAATTCCATAAGCCGCAAACGTTCATCCCATGCTCCGCCATACTCAAGAATGTAGCATCGAATCATATCTTCCACAATTTGGTTGACTCGTTCCGTTTGGCCATTCGTCTGAGGGTGGTACGCAGTGGAATACCTCAAATCCGTCCCCAAACCCTCTTGTAGACTTTTCCAGAAACGTGAAGTAAATCGGGAATCCCGGTCTGAAATGATATTGACTGGCACACCATGCAGTCGGATGATCTGGTTCACATATAGATCCGCTATTGTCTTCATCGGGTAGTTGACCTTAAAGGGTATGAAATGAGCACACTTGGTCAACCTATCCACGATCACCCATACGGAGTCATATCCTCGTGGAGATCGTGGTAAGCCTGTAATAAAATCCATTGAAATGCTTTCCCATTTCCATGTTGGAATCTCCAATGGCGTCAACTTGCCACCAGGCCTCCCATGATCAGCTTTCACCCGCTTGCAGGTATGACATTCAGATACAAATTGCGCGATATCTCTTTTCATGTCATATCACCAGACAATTTGTTTCAAATCACGGTACATTTTAGTTGAGCCTGGATGGTAGGCCATACGTGAGCCATGTGCTTCTCGACATACCATATCGCGAATGTCTCCAACTGCGGGGATACAAAATCGACCGCGATACTTTAACGTGCCCCCATCATCAATAGCAAAATCCAGTAATTCACCCTTTTCAGTCCGCAGAAATAAATGTAAAAGCTCAGGATCATCCCTTTGATGTTGTCTTACAAGCACCATCCATGAAGGTTCTTCGACTGCCAAACGACTATACGGTGCATATCTTCCCACGAAAATATCCATCAAGAGAAATTCCTCCACAAGACGGTCGACGGAAAGATTAAATAATTTCCCCGTCTTCCGACTCAAAGCATCGGCCACAACATTCGCTTTCCCGGGATGATACGGAATATCCACATCATAATCAGCGACATATTCAAGCCATCGCCGTTGGCACAGATTAAGTTCCTTTTGCGTGAAGACGTACTTCAAACTCTTATGATCTGTGAAGATTTTACACTGTGCACCATAGAGTAAGTGTCTCCACAATTTCAATGCAAATATCACCGCTGCGAACTCCAGATCATGCGTCGGGTAGTTCTTTTCATGACTTTTCAACTGCCGAGACCCATACGCAATCACCTTTTTGTCTTACATTAAAACACAACCAAGTCAAACGTGCGACGCATCCACAAAAACGTCATAATCTATCCCTTCTGTTGGTAAGATCAACATAGGAGCGGTACATAACCTGTTCTTGAGTTCAAGGAATGAGGCCTCACACTTGTCATTCCACTCAAACGCCACACTATTCTGGGTTAAGCGAGTCAAAGGTGCGACCAATATAGCAAAAACTTCTACAAATCTGCGATAATAGCCGGACAATCCCAAGAAGCTCCAAATCTCCTTGGGTGTCTCCGCTCTCCGCCACTCCATAACTGCCGCAATCTTTTCGGGATCCACTGAAATTCCATGTTGATTAATAACATGACCCAGAAATGCAACTTGTGGTAACCAAAACTCACATTTGCTTAACTTGGCGAACAACTTTTGGTCTCGCAAAGTGGCCAACACCAATCACAGATGCTGTTCATGTTCCTCAGTATTGCGGGAGTAAACAAGAATGTCGTCAATAAAAACCACCACGAACCGATCCAGGTAGTCCTTGAACACCCGGTTCATCATATCCATGAAGGCTGATGGTGCGTTGGTCAAACCAAACGACATCACCAGAAATTCAAAATGGCCATGTCTTGATCGAAATGCAGTCCGCGGAATATCAGACTCCCGAACCTTTAGCTGATGATAGCCCGAGCGGAGATCAATCTTCGAAAATACTGAACTGTCACGCAGTTGATCAAACAAATCATCAATTCTTGGCAGTTGGTACTTGTTTTTAATAGTCACCTTGTTCAACTCCTGATAATCAATGCAAAGCCGAATCGACCCATCTTTCTTCTTCACAAATAACACCGGTGCACCCCAAGGTGAGGAACTTGGCCTGATAAACCCCTTTGCTAATAAGTCATCCAACTGTGTACGCAATTCTGCGAGCTCACGCGGGGCCATTCTGTACGACGCTTTCACAATAGGCCGCGTACCCGGCTCCAAATCAATGACAAACTCAACATCACGATCAGGGGGAAGACCAGGAAGTTCAGTAGGAAAAACATCTGGAAAGTCACGCACAACAGGAATGTCCTCCAAACGCGGCAAAACAACACTAGTCCCCACAACCAAGACTAGACAAGAAAAACAGTCGGAAACAAACAACGTCCGAACACATACCGCTGAAATCCCTGGAGAATCCTGGCAAGAATCACCATAAACACGTCCCGGCTGACCATTGTCCTTGATAAAATCCAAGAGCTTTCCTTTGCACTGGATGACAGCGTCATAGCGGGATAGCCAGTCCATGCCCAAAATGACGTCAAAATCTTCCAAATCGATCCCTTTGAAATCAACCTTCGCTAAGAAATCCCCCAACAAAATGGGACAATCAAGCAGACCCCAGTCTGCAACCACAGAAGTAACGGAAGGAAATTTCACCAAAAAGGCATTCCCCACTCGATCTGGTGTCAAATGATACCGATCCAGAAAGGTTCGAGCCACAAATGAATGGGCCGCGCCAGAATCAAAGAGAACACGCGCCCAACGATTCTTTACCTTAAAGTGTCCTATAATGGTACATATGTAGCTAAGAACTACGCACAAGAGTCATAAACAAAACGTGAACCAGAGGAAGGAATCGAACCTGAGATAACCTGAGGTGGCCTTGGTTGCAGCACAGGCTGGTTTTGTGGGCACCTTGCCTTGATATGTCCCTGTTTACCACACTGATAACAGGCTTTCTCTTTGGCCCAGCAACAGGCAAAATCATGTCCCTTCCGTCCACACACTGCACACTCCAAGTCTCTTGTTGGCGCACCCTGAATGGCGTGCACCTACTCCTTCTTCTGCATCCCCAACCGCTTGAAACATTTCTCAAATGGGTGACCTGATCGGCCACAGTAGCTACATGTCTCCTTCTTCTTTTTCCTTACGTCTGATTCGTGGGAGCTTTAGTCTCCCACCAGCTGTCTCTTGCCCTGCCTCATCAGCTGCCCTCTTTGTTTTGCAGCTTCTATAGCTTCCACCTTCAAAGCAGCCTCAACCACACTAGTATAACTTGTCGCTCCATAAGCACTTGCAAACTGCTGAACATCGCTTCGGAGTCCGCCAAGAAATATCTTCACTCGGTCAGCTTCCGTAGTCACCAAGCTCGGAGAGAACCGACTTAGCTTGCTAAACTCAATTTCATACTCACTAACTGTGAGTTTCCTCTACTTCAGGTACAAGAAGTCATTCATCAAGCGGTCCCTTTCCACTGACGGCAGAAACTTGCGCCGTAACATTTCTTTGAAGGCTTCCCACGAACATCCCGCCCCTAGGCTTTCCTTTTCTCGCAACCACCAACCTTTTGCTAACCCTTTTAGTTGATAGGCGGCAAGCAGCACCTTTTGGTCCTCGGTAACGCCAGAATAGACGAACATCTCTTCCAACGTGATCACCCAATCATCCAAGATCACAAAGTCCGTTTTTCCCTCATAAGTCGGTGGTCCAAGTCGCTGAAACTGCGAGATGAAAGTCATTGTCGGAGGAACCACAACTGGGGTATCACTGCCACGGAAGGAGTCGCACTAGTGGGGCCTCTCACAGTCTCTTGCACTCTTGGTGCCAGCCCATACATCGCTGATGACATAGCTTGGAGCTGGGACTGCACTTCCTGCACCTGCCTCGTTAAAGCCTCATTACTTTGGCGTAGACTATCCATCAGGGCATTATTCTGCGTGCCCGAAGACTCGCCCTCGGATTGGGGAGTTTGCCTTATCACTGGACGCTTCGACATCCGATAAACACGTTCACCCTTATCAAGCTCAAACCCAACAAAACACATAACTGCTATGTACAGACCAGACATGTATAAATATGAACATCAACTGCTAACTTGCTCTGGGCGTTTACGCATGATGTGATGCCTAGCCTACGATGACTCACTGTCATCCCACTAACTTGTGCCTAAACCATGAATGCATGAGTTTATTTGACCCAAAACCGTGAGTGTACAGGTGTCATCAGGTCCATCTTTAGCTTGGCACGTTGTGCCCATGAAATGTTATGTTATGCGTGCTGTGCTATGCATTCTAGAAAAGGCCTTAATGCATGCCATGAGCGGTCGTACGCATTACAATGTTATGCATCCCATACTACATAGCATTGTATGCAACGAAGAAAAGAAAACGTGCTAGTCGCATCCATGTGGTAAGGTTATGCATCCCATACTAGATAACCCGCACATGTTGCCCCTATGGTGGATCCATATACAACCACATATTATGCATCCCATACTACATAATATGCCTCGTATACTTCTGTTCATGCCATGAGTGTAGTGTGCGTGCTTCGGCCAAGACATACTGATGGCACCTCGGTGTGTGTATATATTTGGCATAATATACGAAATCATCTTTGTTTACGTTATTTGGAAAATATTTGTTCGGTGGCCAAAACATGTTCTATAATAATAGGTTTTGTTTAGCTTAAAAATACCTAATGCAACCTACCATAAATCCTTCCCAAGAGTAAGTAGACCTCATCTCATCCAAATGAGTCACATTAGCAGTCTAGCTTTCATATATATCACAAGTAAAGAAAGCCACCAATGGGCGCCAACAAGCTGACACGAACCCATTGGGGCACAAACATGTCTGTACAAGCAAGTAAGAACTACCTCGCTAAGCAAGCTTGGCTAGCTCCCAGTAGCCTCCACCAACAAAACTTAGCCGCTCAACCGGCTACAACCTGCACCTGAGGCATTCAAGAAAGAACACCTCAGCAATCATGAAAGCTACACAATAGAGTATGAAGTTCAGAAAAAATATGACGAAGGGGCTTACCGACCCCGTAGCAATGGTTCATGTAAGTAAAATGTGTAAACAAAATAGGTCGAACACAAGTGTTCAACACTATCAATCCAAAGTGTCAAACGCACCAAGTGCGTGCAATTCTCACCAAGTCCTGCTCAAACCGCAGGAGCAAAAAGGCAATACACATGCCTAAGCCATCATCTTTAGTACAAGAAACAACCATCCTAGTGAAACATAAGCAGCGGTTAAGTTCGATTCCGCAAGGGTCTTTTGGTGGCGGCCCTAAAGTGGAACGCACCAATAAAAGCTAGCCCAAATCGGGGCCAAAATGGTGCTCTACACCACAAATCCAAACCCGGTGGCCACCAAGGCTTAAACCACACCACCCCTTACCGAATCCTCACACAAACGCTCCTTCCATGGTTCACAATTCGCCTCGCAAAACTCACCATAAGCGAACCCAAGCTCAACCCCATAAGCAAATCTCACCATAACCCAATTTACACACATTTCCTTCCTTCGTCCTCACTTATGACGACAAATTACCCAAGTTATGTCAAACTTGCAAGAGTTTGGTTACTTGAACAAAAAAGAATCACATGAACAAGAAAGGCTACATGAATCAAACTAACTACATGAATCAAATTAGCTACATGCATCACATGAACAAGAAAAGCGACATGAAGCAACTTAGCATAAGATTTACTTGAGCATAGGGAAATTCGATAAGCATGTAAGACACGAGGATTAAGAGGATTCATGACTAAACCAAAACAAGAATAACAAGGCTAGTGAGGTACAACACAAAACAAGAAGAACAAGCTAGTAAAATTGAAAGAGGCAACTAGCTAAACAAGATTGGTAAGGGTGAAGAACACCGCTTGCCTGAACCGAGATGACACCATGACGGCTGCTCCTCTCTTTCCTTCCCTTGTCTTAGCATTGCTCCCTTGATTTCCTTTTGGAATGAGGAAGAAGATGAAGAAGAAGATGAAATGAGGAGGAGAAATCTCTGTTTCGGCCTTATTTCCTCCAGAACCGAGCTGGGCCATTTGATCCAGAATCAAATAAATGAACGGCACAAAAAAACTGGAAAAAAGTGATTTTCGGCCCTGTCACGCCCTGTGACACGCCCATGTCACAGGGCGTGTACCTTAAGCGGCGCAGAAAGTCAACAAAACCAAGTTTATCCACAAGGTACACGACCGGGTACACGCCCGTGACCGGTAGGTCACGCCCATGACCTAGGGCGTGTAACCCGTGTCTCCACATCTCGTCGACTCAAAGTGTCGACACTCGACAATGCTGGACACGCCCTGGGACACGCCCATGTCACAGGCCGTGTCCCCTCTCTCGACACCCGACACTCGACACTCGACACTCGATACTCGACATAGCGGGACACGGCCCGTGACACGCCCGTGTCAAGGGGAGTGTACCCCATTCGTCGAGCTGAACTCGACACAAGAAATTCGTCGAGTTCAGGAGGTCACGCCCAGGTCACGCCCTAGGTCACGCCCCGACACGCCCGTGTCGGGGGGGGGGGGGGGGGGGGCGTGTTCCTCCCGCATCTTCGCCGAACGAAGTTCGATGACTACAAAGCCAAACCACATCCCGAGCTAGACACGCCCTGGGACACGCCCGTGTCCTAGGCCGTGTCATGCACAAAAATGACCATTTTTCACTGTTTTGAAAAGTGTTTCTGTTTCGTCCTAGACCATTTCTTCCTTAAGAACTTTTTACCTTTTTTTGTTTTCTGTACCCATCTTCCATACCCTCAACCCGTTTTGAGCAACCTTACCCGGGCTCGAAAAAGTGCAAGCATTCCCTAAGAGGCCTCACCGAGTCCCCATAAGTGGACTCCGGCTTGCTGGGGAAGCGTGCAACTAGGCTACCAAAACAGCCACTCGAAAGCCCGCGGGAATACCATGCTCGAACAATGGTCAAAGCTAACGTAACGCCCATCAAGCATATGCACTCAGTCAATGATAAAAAATACTGGGCGTTACAGTGCTGGTCCATGGATAAAGTCTGCTATCAGTGTTGCAAGAAGTGCTATATCCAGACAAGGTGTCCTCAAGTCCAGCCTGTTCTTCAAGCAGTTCCACTTCAGGCTTTACCTCCGCCTCAGCGCGTGGACAAGGGCAAAGGAAATCTGAACGTGATCTCTTTCGAGGATGCTCAAACTTCGACTCAGGTCATCTCAGGTTAGTTGTTTTCCTAGCTTGAAAGTTTTATTTTCTAGAATGGTTACAATTTTTGTTTTGGTGGTTCCTTAGTTGCTTATGTACTCCTATAGGAAAAATTAAGATGAATAACCGCTGGGGGCGTGTTCTGTTCGACTCCGGTGCTACCCACTCGTTTGTGGCTAGAACTTTTGTAGAGCGTTATCGGTTGATTCTAGATCAAGTTCGTGATACCTTCCGCGTCAAGTTCCCTTCTGGTGAATCTGTGTTATCATATTTGGGCATTTTGGATTGCCCTGTTTTGTTGGAGGACTTTCTTGCGAAGGCAGACTTGAAGATGACTGATCTAGAGGACTTCGATATTATTCTGGGCATGGACTGGTTGTCTAAGTATGATGCGGTGCAAAGGGAAACACTTGGACGTCATCAAGGACAACGGTCAGCCTGGAAGTGTGTATGCTGATCCGTGCCAGAATTCTCCTGTCATTTCTGCGGTATGTGCTCAGAAGCTATTTCGTTCTGATTGTTTTGCTTATTTTGTCTCGGTGATTGGGACTGCTATTAGTGTACCACGCTTGGAGGAGATTCCTGTTGTACTTGGTTTCTCTGATGTTTTTCCTGATGACCTTCCTGGTCTCCGCCCCGAGCGGGATGTTGTGTTTGTGATTGATTTGGAAACATGTACACGTCCTATTGCTAAGGCGCCTTACCGGATGGACCCTCGTGAGTTGGAGGAGTTGCGAGTCCAGTTGGACGAGTTGTTGGCAAAAGGCTTTATCAGGCTGAGTTTGTCTCCTTGGGGGTGCTCCTGTTCTATTTGTGAAGAAGAAAGATGGGTTGATGAGGCTGTGCATTGATTATAGGGAGCTGAACAAAGTCACCATTAAGAATAGGTACCCTCTGCCGAGGATCTATGACTTATTTGATCAGTTGCGTGGTAGCACAGTGTTTTCCAAGATCGACCTTCGTTCTGGCTATCATCCGCTCAGGATCCGTGAGGCAGATATTCCACGGACTTCGTTTAGATCGAGGCATTGACACTTCGAGTTTCTAGTGATGTCATTTGGTTTGACCAACGCACCATCAGCTTTCATGGATATGATGAACCGGGTGTTCAAGGACTTTCTAGACAAGTTCGTGGTGGTATTCATCGATGATGTGTTGATCTACTCTCGCAGTGCTGAGGAGCATGAGCAGCATCTGCTCTTGGTTCTATTGGAGTTGAGGAACCACAAGTTATTCGCCAAGCTGAGCAAGTGTGAATTTTGGTTGCCTCAGGTCTCATTTCTGGGCCACGTGGTGAATAAGGCTGGGATCTCGGTCGACCAGGAAAAGATTGCAGCAGTGATGGATTGGAGCAGGCAGGGAACGCCCAAAGAGATTAGAAGCTTCCTAGGGTTGGCCGGGTATTACAGGATGTTCGTGGAGGGTTTCTCTACCCTAGATGCACCTTTGACCAGATTGACTCAAAAGAACACGACCTTTGTTTGGAGCGAGAAGTGCGAAGAAACCTTCCTGGAACTAAAGAACAGATTGTGCACTGCTCCCGCTCTGACCCTACCTACTGAGGGCATGGAATATGATGTGTACGTGGATGCTTCGCATGTTGGTCTGGGTTGCGTTTTGATGCATGCTGGGAAAGTGATTGAGTATGGGTGAAGGCAACTAGAGACTCATGAGAGAAATTACCCAACGCATGACCTTGAGTTTGCAGCGGTGATTTATGCGCTAAAACTGTGGAGGCATCTAATTTATGGTGCTCAGTGCAAGATCTTCACAGATCATAAAAGTCTAAAGTACGTGTTCACTCAGAAGGAGTTGAATCTGCGCCAACGGAGGTGGATAGATTATGTGGCCGATTATGATGTGGATTTACAGTATCATCCGGGCAAGGCCAATGTGGTGGCCTATGCCCTGAGCCGGAAGACGGGGAAGATTTTTAATCTCACCGCCGATCGTTTAGTGGAAGAGTTCCTCCTGATGGATATTTCCGTGGGACGCTGTGACATGCAGAGCAGTTTGGCAGTGGCAGAGCCGTCTTGGATTTCACTTACCAGGTTGCACCAGAAGGATGATCCGGATCTTCTACACTTATACCTGAGGACTGAGAGAGGGGAGTTGCCGGATTTTTCTATCGATGATGCGGGTACCTTGAGGTACCGCGGCAGGTTTTGCATCCCCGCTGTTGGAGACATCTGGGGTATGATTTGCAGAGAGGCTCATGGATCCAGTGTTGCCTACCATCCAGGATCTATAAAGATGTATCATGAATTGAAGCAGATTGCCTGGTGGTATGGGATGAAGGGTGATATAGCCCGATTTGTTGTTGAGTGCCACACTTGCAAGAATGTGAAGGCCGATCATGGAATGCCTAGTGGCAAGTTGACTCCATTGGAGATCCCGACTTGAAAGTGGGAAAGTATTTCTATGGACTTCATTACGGGCTTACCGAGATCTCCAAGGGGATTTTATTCAGTATAGGTGATCGTGGACCGATTGACGAAGTGTGCGCACTTCGTACCCTATAAGATAGATTACCCAATGAAGAAGATAGCAGAGCTGTACTTGAATGAATTCATCCGTTTACATGGTGTGCCAGTTAGCATCATTTCGGATCGAGACTCCCGTTTTACATATCGCTTTTGGAGGAGTCTGCAAGAGGGTTTGGGTATAGATTTGAGGTATTCTACAACTTACCACCCTTAGACCAATGGTCAGACTGAGCGAGTGAACCAGATAGTCGAGGATATGATCAGGTGTTACATCTTGGACCACTGTGGAGCGTGGGATGAGCATTTGCGGCTTATGAGATTTGCATACAATAACAGTTACCAGGAGAGCTTGCAAATGGCTCCTTTTGAAGCTTTGTATGGGAGGCGCTGTAGAACTCCCTTTTTTTGGACCGAGGTCGGTGAGAGGCCTATGCTGGGTTCGGATGCACTCGAGGAAATGGATGTCGCAGTGAAGCTTATTCTAGAAAAGCTTCGTATAGCTCAGGAGAGATATGAGAAGAACGCCAACTGGCGTAGGTATGATTGGAGTTTTATGTAGGGGACCTTGTGTTTCTTAAGGTTTCCTCGATGGTTGGTGTTAAGAGGTTCGGTGAGAACCAAAAATTGGATCCGAGGTATGTGGGCCCATTTAAGATTGTTGAACGGATTGGCGTGTCAGCATATATATTGGATTTGCCAACAAATTTCCCAGATGTTCATAATGTATTTCATGTAAGCCAATTACAGAAGTGTGTGCGAAGCAGTGGGCAAGTATTGGATGTTGTGCCCCAGTTGGAGCCTAATCTTTCATATGTTGAGGTGCCGGTCCGCATCTTGGATACTCAAGATCGGGTGCCGCGGACAAAGTCTATCCCGATGGTGAAAGTTCTATGGAAGAATCGGGATTTGGAAAGCACTACTTGGGAGCTAGAGTCGGCTATGAGGGAGGCTCACCCTAATCTGTTCCCTTTATTTGATTGGTACGTTTTCTTTCTAGTAGCTCTTGTTTTGTTACTTTCCTTCTATAGTAGAAGATGTGTACGTAAAGTTTCGTGACAAAACATTCTTTTAGGAGGAGTGACTGTAACGCCCCCGATTTTTCTACAATTATTTAATTCTCGTTTGGCATTACATTGACGCGTTTCCGGCATGTGCCGTTTGTTAGAGCGTGGTCTTAGCTCTTTAGGTTCCTTGTGTGGTTGTTGGTGGCCTTTTTAGCAAGATTCCCTAGCAAGCCGGGTCTGTTTTGGTGACCGGTGAGGCCTCTCAGGGGATGCTTGTGTTTTGGCTTTCGGTAGTGATAACCCGAGTTTTGTTCGTCGAAAGTTGATTTCGACTCCGCAGTTGCGTTCATGGCGTGGGTATTTAGCTACGGTACAAATTTCGTCGAATTCCGAGGATGTTCGGGTTTCGCGTCATTTTGTATTTTATTTATATTAATGCGATATTATATTAGATATGGATATTTTGTTTAGATAGTAGCAGTTACGGTGAATAGGGGGCTGACAGCGTTTGGTTTGGCTAAGAATAGAAAATATTTGGGATCTAGCCGCTATCTAAATATAGCCTTAGAATTGAATTAAGCGGGCTATTTACTGTCTTCTTTCGGGTAACCGCCATCCCTGTGCAGGAGAGAAAAAAAAACGGCGGGCTGCCCTTGCCTTCCTTCGCCGATTTCCGGAGTTCTAGCGGTCGGATTTTCATTCCGAGGGAAGATCTGGACTGCTCTCGCCTAGACCTTCATTCATACGGTAAGAGATTCAATTTTCATTGTGTTTCTAGGGGTCTCAGAATTTTTGGTTGGATCCTTTTCCGCCATAAAAACTCTAGAATCCTAGTTTAGGTGCTGTTGCGGTTGGAGCTGAGAAAGAGAGGAAGGGTTGTGCAAGATAAATCGCTGGAAATTGAGGCAAGTGGTGCTCTTCGCCCTTGCCAAGTAGTGGCTTCTTCATTTTCGTTCCTTGTTGTCAAGTATTAATTTTAGATCCTTCAATCGTCTAGTTTTTCCATAATCGTGACAAGAAATTGTTAAGCCTACTGAATTTACTTCCTGTCCAGTTATTTGATTAATCATCCAGTTGAGATATTGTCTAAATTTCTACTCTTAGAACCTAGGAATGCTGCTAAGCCTTGTCAAATCTCGCTATTACTGCATTTTTTGTCCTACTGTCAGTTTGTTGTAGTGTTATAATGCTGAGTTCTTCATGGGTAGGCTGGGTTTTGGCGTAAATTGGCTTGGCAGTTGTGGTAGCAGTTGCAGCAATTTCCTTTTTCATTTCCATAGTCTTGAGGATTAGAGTGTTTCTGGCTAGTAGAAGTGGTTTTGTATCATAGGTGGAACATAGAAGTGTTTTCCGTTGGATTAAAGCGTTGTCCAGCATTTTGTGCACTCAATGCTGATAGGTCGTCGATCTGAGTTCGACGAACATCGTCGAATTGAGATCGACGATCTCCGATCGCCTGTGATCGACGAAGGCCGTCGATTTGGGTTTGACGATAATCGTCGAACTGAGCTCGATGATTTTTTCCTGTGATCTGAGTTCGACGATAATCGTCAAACTGAGTTCGACGATTTCCTGGGGCCTGCGTTCGACGAAAAATCGTCGAACTGAGTTCGACGAGTTCCAGTGACCTGCGTTCGACGTAAAATCTTCGAACGAAGTTCGACGATTTCCCGTGACCTGTGTTTGACTAAAATCGTCGAACGGAGTTCGACGATTTCCCGTGACCTGTGTTCGACGAAAATCGTCGAACGGGGTTCGACGATTTCCTGTGGATGGAGATCGACAATTTCCAATAAGCTGTGATCGACGTTTATTTATTTTGCCTTAACCGAATTTTTCGTGTAATTTCTTTCCTTCCCGAGTGATTACCTCCTAGGTGGGGATGTCTTGTCGGTCATTGGTTTCTTCCTTTATTTTCTTTGAAGGCTGAATCGTGGGTTATGGCAGGTAGTGTTACTTTGACTCTCTAAAGGAGTTGGATGTTTTGTGTGCGAGCCGTAGCCTCCACCTTATAATCTCAGGTACGGGCTGGGTGTTACCGTGGCCGCCACCTTTTAATCCCAGGTACGGGCTGGGTATGTTGTGGCCTTGTGCTGATACAGTGAATTTTTAGTTGGAACTATTTTGTTTGGGGGACTGTTTTTGTTCACCAACTCAGGTCCATATTGTTTACTACTGTCATTAACTCATAAATTAGGATTGTTAGATGTTTTCTTCCTTTATAGATTGCAACATATTGTTGGTATACTTTTGCCTTGTAGCCTCTGCAGGATTTGAGCAGGGCTTGTTGTTGTTTCCTTATACTTGGTGTACTTTGGCTTACTTGGGACAACATTTGCTTTTATTGTCGTGCTTACTTACTCTCTTTCATTCCATTTTGATATTATGCTCTAATTCAGATTTTTCTTATTTTACTTGCTGAGGTATTCTTTTCTTCTCTGAATGCCTCAGGTTCTGATTAGTAGCCGAGTAGGCGGCTAGTTTTGCTGTGCTGTTGCTGGTGATCTCTTGTACTGTAGAGATCAGTTTCTTGGTCTTGTGAGGTAGTTTTCTGTTTTTCTTACAGACATACATGTTCGACATTGGGTTCGTGTCAGGTTGATGACGCCCGCTGGTGGTTTTTGCTTATGATACTAGATATGTTTATTTTACTGCTACCTTTCTGGAGATAGTCTATTTGCTCTTGGGAAGTTTTATGCTAGGTTGCTAGTTACTTTTAAACCTAAAAACACTATTATAAGTATATCTCATGATCAGCATATTTATAAAACTCATACACTACTTTCCAAGCAACGTAAAAAGGATCATTTTCTTACTTATAATATAAAATAAATATAGAGTGTTGCATAGTATAAGTTGACCTCGGGGGTCACTTATGCACTCTCATAGGGTGTCAAATATAAATAAAGTATTTTTCCGCTGCGTATAAGTATAGTTTTAAAACTGTGGACTAGATAGTCCACTGAGCCGAGGGATACGACCTTTAAAATGTAACTGATTTTTTAATCATTAAACTTATGAATTTTCATAGTCTAGTTAGATGGTGTTCGCCTGAGCGTCGACAGTTATCCCATGCTCGACGTGGCATCACAATGCGTGTTTTCTCCTACTTTGATACTCCTTAATTTCGGAGAAAATGCGGGTTGTGACATTATCAGCTAGCTCTATCGGTAGACTTGAGTGGATTACATGATGTGTTCCACATCTCGGTGTTGCGGAAAGCCGTTAAAGACCCAGCTCAAGTGATCGCGGACAATCGTGTGCCGGTGGAGTATAGGCTAACAACGAAAGTGAGGCCCATTCTGATCGAGGACCGAGCCGAGAAATAGTTACGGAACAAGACGGTCGGGATGGTCAAGGTCCGATGGGACAATTGCGGTCGTTAGGAGCTTACATGGGAGCTAGAGGAGACCATGCGAGCTGAGTTTCCTGAGCTATTTTGTAAATCGATTACTTAGTGAAATTTTTGTTGTAACATGCACGTTTAATGTTATAACTTTTTGGTTGCTGGTTGCCTTCCTGTATACGAATTTCGAGGACGAAATTTCATGTAGGAGGGGAGGGTTGTAACAAGCCATTTTGCAGCAGGCAAAGTTTTTTTGGGTGAGACGTCCTGGGACACGGGCGTGTCCCAGGGCGTGTCCTGCTCAGGTGCGGAGCCGTCGAGAGTTCGACGAACAATGCGTTCGACAAAGTGTTCGGGAGTAACACGCCCCATGTCACGGGCGTGTCATGGGGCATGTCACGGGCATGTCCGACCCAAACGACTACTTGAATGATTATCTCGAGTAGGTCTCGAGTAGGACTCGAGTAGTGGTGACATGGCGTGCCTTCCTTCAGACACGGGCATGTCCTGTTCTATGTTGATGTCTCGAGTAGATCTCGAGGAAATGTCTTGAGTGGGTAGAAATGTCTCGAGTACCAAAGGAACACGGGCATGTCGGTCATGTGACACGGGCGTGTCATGACTAACAACTCGAGTAGTCCTCTCGAGTAGGTCGCGAGTATGACTCTAGTGAGGGACATGCCCTATGTCACGAGCGTGTCTGGGCTGACACGGGCGTGTAACTTGGGCGTGACCTGTTTCGGGATAAGGCGGTTTGTGCACCGCTTAGAGAACACGGCCTGTGACACGGGCGTGTCAGTCCCGAAAAGTGATTTTATAGCTTTTTTGTGGCCGTTCATTTTCTTCAGCTGGGATCTAAGGGCTGAGAGACCTTCCTGCTTCCTTAAGGCCGAAAACTGAGAAGGAAAGTTTCATTTTATGTTGGCCTTCATCTTTCTAAAAATCTAGAGAGAGAAAGGGAAAGGAATAAGGAGGAAGAAGAAGAGGGCTGATCTCTGGTGGAGTTTGAGAGTGTCAAGCTGAGTTCCGAGGCCAGCGTTGCGGAGGAAAAGCTGTTGCGGTTCTTTCTAGCCAGCTAGGAGTTCATGGCACCGATGCGGTCTTTGAGGGTAACGACCTTTCTTCCTAGCCATGTGAAGGATTCCTTTTTGGCATATGCATGTGATTCCCCCACCAGAGGGTGGCTTATTGTCGAAATCCTTGGGTTGATTCATGGAATTCCCAATTGGTTGACATATAGATCTGGAAATTGAGTACGGAATAGGCATGCTGTGTGAAGCCCATCTGGACAGGTTGGCCTGGATTGGTGATGTTGCATACGAACCGGAGAAGACTCCATGATAAACACATAGTTTAGGAGTCGATGGGTTGTACCTGTGAAGGGAAGTAACAGGAAGTACTGGAGTGGTAGTCCAGGAAAAATACCCGTAGAATGTTTATGCTTTTGGGTTCTACCTGCGAAGGAAAGTAGCAGGAAGTACTAGATTGGATGTCCAGGATATACACTTTGTGATGCTTGATGTTCTTGGGTGGCACCTTTGAAGAGGAGTAACAGGAAGTCTTGGCGTGGTAAGTCAGGAAAGACCCTTGACATGTGTGATAGGTGCGGGCTCATACCTGTGAAGGGGAGTAACAGGAAGTACTAGTGGGCCCAGGAAAGATCCGCAAATGTTGTGATACGAAATGGGTGTAAGAGAAATGCCCAGGCTTGAATGCCAGAACATGATTGGTGAGACCGACCCGCGCCTTTTGTAGCCGCGAGTACGTCGTACTCAGTGATGGCAAGGCAATTTGAGCAATGGGGGGTGGAGGATCCGACCTACGTTATGTATGTCTGACCTGAGACCTGAAATTGTGCTCTGTTGGAGCGCATAGCAAGAGTATTAAGCCTGCACGCCATGACACAATGGGGGGCTACGGGCCAATCCCGGTGTATAAGACTAGAAACTCCTGCTGCACGCCATGGAGAAAATTCTCAAGTGATTTGTCATTAGGGTGCGACCCTGATATGGTGGTGGGACCCTGGTTCGCCGGTACACCAAGAATATGCCCTGAGTGCACGGATCGTCGGGCCGGATGATTGACGGTTGTGATGTCATGTGTGCGTGAAAGCATATTATATGAGATATATATACATTCTTGTGATATATGCTATGCCTGCAGGGAAGAATACCGCTGCCCCGAGAAAGGGGTAGGGTCGTTATAATTTGGTCAGCTGAATGCTGACTGTTGCCTCTGTTTGCCAACGTTGGGTGGAATGTCCCTGTGCAGGTGCTGGAGAGCCGAGTAGGACGCATAAGGGCTGAAGTCCCTGCTGCATTTGATGCTGCCATTGCTGAAATGGAAGTTTTATGTTTTCTTTTGATGTGGCCGGCCGGCGTGCCAATGTTTGAGGCCACTGTTATGAAAGCCCTTTAAGGCCATAAGGCCAACTGTTTATGTGTGTTGTAACACATTCCTATGATGTATAAAATGTGGAGTTTTTATATATTGGACATTCAGGTGTGGAGTTCAAGTGTATTGTTATAGGCTTCCGCTAGAAAGCAATGTGTTAGGTTGCGCTGCGCTACTATGGTATCATGTTGTAACGTCACTGCCTATTTTATGGTATATGCTGTGGGCCCCGACCGGACCTTCTAGTATATACGATGTAAACGGATGAGGTTGTTACACCACTGTCCCTCTCCGCCTTTCTAACATCTTGTTAGACAAGGTACTTCGCCAATTTCTCGGCTCCAAAGAGCTTGCAACTCGATCCCGCGGGACCACTCAGTCCCCTTCAAGACATACAACTCGTTCACTAAGCCCTACTCCCAGTGATTAAATAATTACCTACCTCAGGCACAAATGCCCTACAACTCTGGCTAGAAGGACAACCCTACAAACTAAGAGAGATAACTCTCCTTCAGCTCAAGCCAATGGCCCTACTTTAGATCTATAACAGAGATCCTACACTCGGACTTTATAACACAAGCCTACAATCTCAGATCTAAAAGATCCTACACTCAGATCCAAGACTGGATCCTACAGATAGAATTTGGTTGAGATGGTTTGACACCAGAGAAATATCTCTATGTTAGCTTCCTGGGCTGAGACTGAATCTACACAACTTCTTCTCAGCAAGAAGATGAATGTATCTTCACTGGACTACTGCTTGTGCTGAAGTAACTGCTGTTGAAGGCTGTAGATGCGAAAATGCTCTTCTTCTTCAATCAATAATTGGACTTGCAGAATCCGACGACTCTGCTAGTCTTCTCTATCAGAAAGTTTTTCTAAACTGCTGTCGCTGGTGAAGATTGCAATAGCTAACTCTTGTCGCTTTCAGGTTCACTGATCAGAACAAAACCTTCAAGCTCGTCAATAATGGCGAGGAAGACGATGATGTTCGGCCGCAATGTGTAATCATAAAACCCTAAAAAGCTTCTTTCCTTTCAACCAATCTTATCCTTTTATAATAAGCTGATCAACGGCTCTTTGTACTGTGGGACTAGCCTAAAATGGACTAGTTACCACCTTCCATTTGCATAAAACGACAACAGTTGTCCGTCGACGCCATTAAAGGCATACTGCAGCTTTCCCGCAAAGAATTTGAGCTGCGTTGACTTTGTTGACTTTTGCTAACGTTATCAATTCTGAACTTAGCCAAATTCACAGAATCACTCCTAGTGTTGAGTGTGTTGAGTCAACTGGTTTCACTCAACAATTCTAGTCTTAGCTTATTATTCAGCTCTTTCTGCATCCATGGTGTTGAGAGCGTTGAGTGGTTGGCCTTCACTCAACTCCATTTGCCTTAGCTCCTCTTAAACTCTGCCGACTGCAGAGGCATTGAGTTAACTTGCTTCACTCAACGCTTCTGTACTTAGAAACATTTCTTCTGAATGGAGATGTTGAGTGTGTTGACTTCACTCAAAGCTTCCTGCCTCACTCTCATCTTTTGGCTAGGTGTTGAGTGAACTGGCTTCACTCAATGCTTCTGGACTTAGAAACTTTTCTTCTGAATGAAGGCATTGAGTGTGTTGACTTCACTCAACTCTTCCTGCCTCAGCCTCATCTTTTAACTAGGCGTTGATTGAACTGACTTCACTCAATGCTTCTGGACTTAGTCAAAACCTATCACTCCTTCTGGCATTGATTTCTTGAGCTTGTCTCAATGCTTCTGTCATATGGTGTTGAGTGAACTGGTGTCACTCAACGCTTCTGGACTTAAATAGATTTTTCTGTCTATCCTCTTTGGCTTTAATAAAATCAGCATGGCGTTGAGTGAACTGGCTTCACTCAACACATTTGGACTTAGAAACTTTTCCTTTGACAGAATCTCTCATGCTTTGACAGAGGCAACTTTACTCAACAAATTTGATGCATGACGTTGAGTGAGTTGACATCACTCAATGCATATGGACTTAGTCGATCTTTCTGCTTGCTGAAGCTTGACTTTGACTATCCACAAGTGTCTCAGCACTTTAGATCATATGGCGTTGATTGAAATATCCTCACTCAATGCTTATGGACTTAACCAGAATCCTGCCCTTTGTCAGCATTCTCCTTGACCTCTGGCATTGAGTGAATTTGCTATACTCAATGCCTATAGACTTAGGCAATTTCCTGCCTTTCCAGCTATAACACCTACCCTATAATGACCGTATAATATGGGTCTGGCTGGGGCCCCACAACATTCAGACGACACAACTTAAGCATTATAAGATGATATAAACTACCCAAACTCAAACCTCAGACAACAGCGAAAACATACAACCAAAAGTAGAAGTTATCCACCACACAGGAGTATCCCAAATGGCCTTAAGGCCTTACAATATCCAATTATCCAGAAGATTAAAACAACATTAAACAATAACAACGTGCATAAGCAATCCTATGCTACCTCGGCATGCATTCCGGAAACATGGAACATAAAGTATCACATTCCACAAAACAAAGCTATAACACATCTTGTAACACTTCATGAAGCTTAGGCATTTTTGGCCTGCGAGCTTGCTCCCGCTTGCCATCCTTGTCCTGTAAAAATTTGGTTGTAACACGGGTCAGTAAAGGCTGACCTCAACAATGTAACCAACATATCTCCTCTCGGCCATCCCTAGCGGACCCCGAGGCACTCCATCACCCTGCAGGTCAGCACTTCGTATGCAAAATACAATAACATGTAGAGCTATAAAACAGGTTTGGATGTCTCATACAACAAACACGTTTTTATGTTTATCATATAATAAAATGTGCCTACAATGCAACATGTATGCAATCCTGGGTTTCACCCATGGCACCATAAAGCGTATGCTTCTAACACATCATCACATCGGGTACTCCCAATTTCCTCATCGGCGTTCAAGCGTCAAACACAAGGGTACTGCAATTTCCCCATACAACATACAGGCCGCCACATAGAAATCTTGCTTAGGACCCACCCACTCGTGGGTATTTGACACGGGCTTGCCTGCAAGCTTGGACTTCTCACGTCAGGATTCCGCCACACAAACAAACCGATTCTAAGAACCCTTGATAGACCCCACCTATTCACGACGACCCAAGCACGGCTCCAATATCGTGATCAAGTCCACCGAAGGAGACCCAGCGGGACCCAGCTGGAATTGTCCGGGCTTGCCAAAAGCTCGACGTTCTCGTCAGTTCCATAGAAGGGGACTTGTCTTGCCGGGACACTCTCCACGCATGACTTTGTAACGTCACGGGCTAGCCAGCCGACCGCAGAGACAAATCACGCCTTAGCACATCACAATCCCAAGCCTTTCCCACCCAAATCCACCGTTCCTACCGTAACGTTCCCGTGCCCCAAGGAAAAATCTAACGTCACAATGGAGCTAACTTGTTCGGTTCTGATTACGCATACTCGCATGGAATAAGGGGAGATATACAACATCACAACTGGAGTCTTGCCGCTAACGTATTTCTAACCAAAATCCCTATGGCTCGCTATGCATCATCACCGAGTCGGACTAGCGGTCGCGACTGTGGCTTCACTCATAATGCCTAATCCACTAACAAAGCGAATTTCTAGTGCAATATCATGCCGGGGACGGACACAATCGACTCGGTGGCTCTTCTTGAACCATGGCAACCGAAATCCCTCTCATTTGAGATATCTGGTGCCTAGAATGCTTGAAAGGAAGCAAGAAAAAAGTATATGCCATGCACGCATCCTAAAACCGAGAGGATTAGTGGCATTACCTTACGACTCATCTTCTTATCCATGAAACCCTTGTCTTGCATGGTTGAAAATTAGCGCCTCCAAGTCCTCTCCGCGGGTTTGGCCTCGAAAAGATGATCAGAGGTCTAAAGCACCATCAATGGCGGAAGAAAGCTCTCTTCTTCCTCCTCCACTCTCCTTCTCAAAACCCTAACTCCCACTTCTCAAATGAGAAAATGAGGAGAAACAACCGTTCAGCCCTATAAAAGCACTCTAGAGGGAGTCTTGGGACTTAGGATCAAAACCTAAATTAAATCGAACGACTAAAAAGCCAAATGACGGAACTGCTTCCGTCTGCTACCGCCGGGCGGTAAGTACCTACCATCGAGCGGTATTTTCCCGAGCACTCGGCCAAAAAATAATGTTTCTCTAATGCCGGCGATAAGTCTAACGCCGCGTGGTAGCATCTTTCTTGAGAACTCTATGTTTTCTCGAAAACTCAGCGTTCGACTAACGGGGACCTTCATTCGACGTTCGACGAAACAGGGCTATCGCCGGGAAATACATACTATCGCCTAACGGTAATCCTCCAATGCTCTAAGAACGGGCCTTTCGTTCGACATTCGATAAAACAGGGCTATCACCGAGCGGTACCTAGCTAACGCCGCGTTCTAGCATTCAATGCTCCCAACGTCTGGCCACTCAACGCTCTCAGCGTCTGGCCACTCAACGCTCTCAGCGCTTGCCCACTCTATGCTACACTACCATCGGGCGACAACTACTACCACCAGGGGATAGCTTCCAGAGACTCAAGTTTTGAAAACTGGGGTGTTACAACTCCTCCCCCCTTACAAGAATTTCAACCTCAAAATTAAGCATGCACTTAAACAAAAGCATACCTGAAGTAAAGAGTTTCGGGAAGTCCTCTTGTATTGCTGTCTCACATTCCCAAGAGAATTCATCTCGCCAGCAGTTGTCCCAACACACCTTTACGAGCTTATCTTCTTAGTTCCTCAACTGCCGAACTTTTGAATCCACTATGCTAATGGGGCGAACTTTCGTCCCCAAGTCCTCTACTATTGGCACTACCGCCGACTCGACCACAAAACTTGCCTCCACCAAGGCTTTCCTCAACACAAAGAAATGGAAGACATCGTGTAATCCACTCAACTCTGTTTATAATGCCAACAGGTAAGCTGCTTCTCTGATGCGTCCAAAACTTCAAACGACCCCAAAAACCTCAGACTCAACTTCTTGAGTCAGTGAATACGCGAAACATCTTTGAACGGCTTGATCTTTAGATAGACCCAGTCTCCTACCATGAACTCCACGTTCCTGTGGCGAGCGTTGAAATGCTTCGCTTACCAATCTTGAGCAACCTTCATGCGCTCCTGAATGGTTCACACCAACTCACAAGCATCAGTCACCACCTCTTTTCCCAAAGGTTTGGTGTTTCCTACCTCTGCCCAAGACATCGGTGTTCGACACCGCCTTCCATACAAATCTTCATATGGCTCCATCTTTATACTTGCCTGATAATTGTTGTTATAGGCAAACTTCACCATGAAGAGTTGATCTTCAAACTTCATTCCAAAATTGATGGTACACATCCTCAGCATATCCTCCATTGTACGATTCGTTCTCTCTATTTGTCCATCGGTTTGAGGATGGAATGTCGTACTGAACTTGAGCTTTGTGCACAGGCTCTTCTGTACCAACCTCCTTTCTTTGGATGTGAACCGTGCATCACGATCACTAATGATACTCTTAGGAATCCCAAGAAGTCGCATAATGTTTCAAACATAAAGCTCTACCAGCTTTTCCACGCTATCCTCTTTCCGATTCGGGATAAAGTGAGCCACTTTGGTCAAGCGATCCATGATCACCCAAATCGCATCATTTCCCTGCTGTGACCGAGGCAAACCATGGAGAAAGTCCATGGAGATGTCATCAAATTTCCATTTGGGAATAGGAAGAGGCTTCAGGAACCCTCCCGACTTCTGACACTCGGCCTTCACTAAGGCACAAGTTTGACAATGACTCACGTACAAAGGAATATCTCAGTTGAAACTAGGCCACGAAAAGGATCTCTTCATATACAAGTACATCTTTGTGTTGCCAGAATGAATAGAGTACTTCATGAAATGAGTATCAAACATCAACTCCTCATGGAACTTGTTGACCTGTCGTATGTATATCCTTCCGTCCTTCCATAGGATCCCATCAATCATCTCTGAGGCAATACTCTCGCCTTTTTGAGCTTCCACCACAAACGGCTGAAACTCTGCATCCACAATGGTCGCATCCCGAATACTGTCGAACAAATCGTTCTGCAATTCTATCCAGTTCAATTGATTCATGCTAGACTCATCTCTTGCTACCCAAATGATGCTGAGGTACTCAAAATCTCGCACCAACTGCTCATCATGAGCTTCGATCCAACACCCTTGTCCAGAGTATTTTCTACTCATGACATCCGCCACCACGTTGGCTTTCCCTGACATATACTGAATCGCCACATCGTAGTCCCCAAGGAATTAGACCCATCTGCACTGCCATATGTTTAAGTCCCATTGATCCAGAAGATACTTCAGGCTTTTGTGGTTCGTGAAGATCTCCATCTCCACACTATACACTAGTGCCGCCGTAATTTCAACACAAACATTACCGCCACCAACTCCAAGTCATGGACGGGGTAATTCCTCTCATGAGGCTTCAACTGCGTAGACCCAAAGGATATCACACTGCCATGTTGCACTGACACGCAACCGAAACTGCATCCAGATGCGTCACTGAAAATCTGAAATTCTTCAGTCCCTTTTGGAAGACCTAGGATCAGAGCTGTCATTAGCCTTTCCTTCAAGGTGTCAAATGCTTGACTACACTCCTGAGTCCACACGAATTTCTGGTCCTTACGAGTCAGAGAAGTGAGAGGTAGAGCTATCTGCGAAAAGTTTTCCATAAATCTTCTGTAGTACCCGGCTAGTCCAAGGAAACTCCATACTTCCGCCATGGTTCTCAAAATCGGCCAATCCCTGATGGCTTCAACTTTTGCCGGATCCACCGCCACCCCATCACCACTAATCACATGGCCCCAAAATTCCACCTTCTCTAACCAGAACTCACACTTCGAGAACTTTGCATAAAGCTGGGTCTATCTCAACACCTGCAAGACTACTCTGAAGTGAGTCTCATGCTCCACCTACGATTTGGAGTATACCAAAATATCATCAATAAAGATAACTACAAAGGAGTCCAAGTATTCCTGAAATACTTCATTCATAAAATCAATGAATACTGATGGCGCAATCGTCAGCCCAAACAACATCACTGAGAACTCGAAGTGCCCATACCTCATACCAAAAGTTATCTTGGGTATGTCCTCGTCTCGAATCCGTAACTGATAGTACCCTGATTCAAGTCCAACTTAGAGTACACCACTGACCCTACCAACTGGTCGAACAGGTCATCTATCCGTGGAATCAGATATATATTCTTGATGGTCAGTTTAATAAACTCTCGGTAGTCCATTCATAGCTGCATACTACCATCTTTCTTCTTCACAAAAAGCATTGGCATGCTCCATGGCGAAGAACTGAGTCTAATGTTACCCTGCTCCAACAGTTCCTGAAATTTCACCTAGAGTTCGACCAACTTCTTTGGTGTTATCCTAAAAGGAGGACGTGACACCAGCCTAGCCTCTAACACTAACTTAATCGAGAAATCAATCTCCCGTCGAGGAGGTGCTCCAGGAAGCTACTCAGGAAACACATCCTCGAATTCCGCCACTACCGGCACCTATCCAAGTGATAACTTGGAAAGACGAACTTACAAAAATGCTACAAGAGCTACTGCTCCCTGATTAACTGCCCGCACCAACTTCATGGCCAAAATTAGGGAACATGCCACTCCACTAAGGCCCTCAAACTTAACTTCTACCTGCCCTTCGCCTCTCAGGGTCACTACCTTAGATAGGCAGTTAATACTAGCATGCTGCTCTGCAAGCCAGTCCATTCCGAATATCACATCGAACTCAACCAATGGTAGAACTGCTCCTACCAACATGAAGTCAACTCCACCTAGATTCCAACAAATGCGCCCCTTCACCCTGGTAGTCTTGGAAGACCCATTGGGCAAGCGCACCTTCAACTCTGCGTCTGTCGAGAATGACTCAACTCCAATTCTCTGGATAAAGCTTTCCGCAAGAAAGGAGTGCGACTCTCCCGTATCAAACAACACCCTAGCGGGGTATCCAGAAACTATCACAAAGCCTAAAACATAGACGACATACATAAATGGTCTCGAAAGTCTAAAGCAAAGAAATGAACTTAAACTTTTCCATACTGGTCACCATATTGGGTTGGCTGATCGCTTCTTGCTGCCCAAGGTTATAAGCCCGAAGATGCACTGTTTGGAAACGAGAAATGCTTAACTCCGCCACTTTTCCCTTCTCCGCCACACTGGGTGTCACAACTCACATTTTCTCAGTATTAAAGTACAATGAGAGTGCAAGAAAATACGCGACCGTGATGCCATGCCGTACATGGGACAACCATAGACGTTCAGGCAACCCAGTCCTCACATTTACCTTAATGGAGGAGACTTATGTTTTAAGTTTAAAAACACATTTAAGTTCTTGAGTTTACTGACTGTGTCCCTCAGTCGAACAACTAGTCCGTATGTGAGAAAATATAAATTTACGCAGCGGAAAATACAAAGCTTAATTCGTTTATTAACCTATATGAGAATGAGCACATAACACAAAATGCAATGAGATATGACTTCTAAATTTAGTATAAATAAAATAGTTTTTCTATAGCGCTTCAAAGTAGTGTGTTTTATAGTGTAAAAGTTATGCCATGCAAAACATTTCAATATGCAACTTTGTATACTTAAATGTAACTGCATGCATCCTAACATAAAACAAACAATTAGTAACAACAGTAAAAGAAACAGGTAAACTGTCATAAGAAGTCTAATACTATGGGCGTCAACAACTGACATGAACCCATTGTGAAACAGTCAGGTCTAACAAAACAACTACCTCAACACTCTGAGGTGGAAACAAACGGTCGTAGCAACCCGCAGCACCAGAAGCACAACTCTATCAGCTATACCTGCTACTGCTCTGGACCTGAGCCATTCAAAAGAAGAACACCTCAGAAAGCAAGCTACAAGTGGTGCAAAATAGTGAAAGGAAGACCAACAAATCTTGAAGCGAACGAGGGACAACAAATCGATTGCAACAAAAGTAAGTAGCAAAGCAACAAAAAGAAAACGGTACATCTAGCTGAGCAAGAAAGGCTACTCACAATAACTGGACAGAACAAAGTGTCAAACATCAGAAGGTCATATATTCATCTTTCTTTATTATTCATGTTATTCATCATTTTAAATGAGACTGATCAGCTCAATAAGAAAGAGTACTGTGCCGGGGTAAAAGGTCCACAACACGCACAAACCTAGCCAAAAGACACTATGCCGAGCGAGAAACCCCAACGCGCAGAGACAAATGGCTAAGGTAATATGCTGGGGATCAAGGTCCACAACGCGCACAGACTTAGCCATAAGACACTGTGCTGAGGGAGAAACCCCAACGCGCAAAGACCATCAGATCTTTCTTTAGTTACATATTTATTTATGCAAAGTTTCTTTTATTCAACATAGACTAATGGTCAACAAACTATAAATCGGCTCTTAATGAAACAGATACATCAAAAGGACTCTTATTAACTAGGACTTACCCGACGAGATTTTAAAGAGGGTAAACAAACAACTTGGACTGCATAAGGACATTGCAAGGTATAAGCAAGGTGAAGTATGATCAAAACAATGGGAGGCACAAGGTGTCACAATGATCAAAATGACTCGATAGTTAAAGTGACACAAAAACTATATTTGTTTACCAAATCTACGAGATAAAATTTGGGAGAAATGGTTATAGGAGAAACACACGTCATAATCCAAGATAATTAACTAGAAATTCGAGGATAAGGTTAACTTAAACATGTCAAATCTAAGAAATATGACTAAAATTTGGACGAAAAGAGTAAGAGGCTGAGCAAGAACACCACTTGCCTCAGTTTCTCCTCCAATCGGTCCTCTAAATTACTCCACGTCACGGATTTACCCAAAATAAGGCGCATGGAAGCAGAATCTATAAGGATTTGTCCAAAAGAGAGGTTAGGGCCGAAAACCGTAATGAAAAATTTCCACGAAACGAGAAATACTTAACACGATCATAAAGATCTCGATGAGAGAATTCTGAATCTATGCTCGGTTTGCGATTCCGAGCACTGTAACTCCGACGTCGGCAATCCGAAGCTTCACGAACTTACAACCCTTGTTGTCACTCTCGCTCTCTGGTTCGGTCTACACTTAAAGAAGAAGATGAAGTTGAATGGAGGGGGGGTTCTATTTATCTTTAAGTATATGAATACATATATATTTTTTGTCTAAACAGGAAGGCGGCCTTGATTCCGCATTCTTTCCAATAATTGGAGAAGTGCTCGACAATTTTCAGTCGGATGCCCTTTCTCTTTATGGAATTCGCAGTAGGGATCTGAATCTTTGGATCACTGCTCTGCAGGCTGATAAGGCCTCTTATAACTGGTCTTTTCTTTCATGACTTGGACTACTTCCTGCATAACTTGGTCTAGTTTATTTTCTAGCGAGTTATCACCCGACTATTGGTAATCTAAACCTGCTTGCGGAGCCAGTTCCGGATAAGCAGGAGCTGGTAATTGTAATCTTTGGCCTTGAGAGTGATCCCGGCTTGGGAAGAGGTGTTGATGATGTCAGAAATTCCTTCCCTTCCTCTCTCGCATTTGAAAATCCTTCTGAGGAGACTTTGGAGGTTTCCCGTACGAATAAGGAGGATCTTTCTCTGTTACAAGCCTAGAGATATAGTTGGGATTGTTTTTTTCACCTCGTATGTATAAGTTAGCAAGGCTGATCATCTCCTATTATGTCCTTGGCATTAAGATATTAGCTTCGAACAAAAGCGGTCCTTCTTTTAAACCACTTATTAGGATGAATCAGTACAATTTTGGATCGAAGTTTTCAATCTCAAGAATCTCTCTTTGGAAACGATCGACAAAATGAGCCCAAGTCTCATTCTCTTGCCGCCTGATCTCTAATAGGGCTTCCAGACCGACCTTCCTCTTTGTAGAAGTAGAACCTAAGCAGAAGTTCTCTTCGCAGTTCAGCAAAGGAAGCGATGGACTGAGGGCGCAGTCCATAGAACCAGTCTCTCACTTGTCCATCAAAGGACATTACAAGGAGTTTGCACCCAATAGTATCTGTAAGAGTCCTGAGAGCAATAGTTGACTAGAAAGCTTGCAAGTGTGTGATTGGGTCCGACTCCCAAGTGTAAACTGGTAAGCGCGGCTCTCTGAAGTGAGCTGGAGTCGGTTCTTGTCGTATACTCTCTGTAAATGGTGATGGCTCTTCATGTTCTCCAGAACATAAGGGAAAGGAAAAAATGGAGCATAAGTTGCAGTTAAAAAAGGAGCGAGAGGATAGAACGAAAAACCTACAGTAGGAGGAGCAACTGTAGGTGTTGAAGCCAAAATTGACCTCCGTGGAGTTCGGGGTCCCTAGAAAGTGGTGACCTCACACCTACTACACCTGGAGGAACGTCATGGACCAAAGATCAAGAAGTTAGAAACAGACCCTCGACTCTAGCGCGGAGGTCCCACCTCACACCCGGAAGACCTTTGAGGTCTCCCCCTCCCTAGTCAATGCTTGAGCTAGGGTGCCTTGAAGGATGAAGAGAGAATGAAGAAGTGATCCTCTCCAAGGCACCCCTAAGGGTATATTTATAGTTTTCCAAATCCCATGGACCAAAATGACCGAAATGCCCTAGGGCCAAAAGACTTTGGGCCAATAGAAAAAAACCACACCAGGGGGTAAAGGGGTAATTCCCCCCGAGGGTAAAACGGTAAAAGCATGGTGGGGGCAAGGGCAAGACCCCGACCTCTGTCCGGTCTCACCCTGCCAGGCCGCCAGGCCGTGGAGCAGGGGAGGGCAGGGGAGAGACCCCGACCTCTCGGCAGGTCTCGCCCCGCCAGGCCGCCAAGCACGAAGGGGCAGGGGTGAGACCACGGCCCCCAGCCTGTATCGCCCCGCCAGGCCGCCAAGCAGGAAAGGGCAGGGGCGAGACCCCGGCCCCCGACCGGTCTCGCCCCGCTAGGCCGCCAAGCAGGAGAGGGCAGGGGCGAGACCATGACCCCCTGCCGGTCTCGTGCCGCCAGACCGCCAAGCAGGAGAGGGCAGGTGCGAGACTCCGGCCCCCGGCCGGTCTCTCCCCGCTAGGCCCCCAAGCAGGAGAGGGAAGTGGCGAGAACCCGGCCCCCGGCCGGTCTCGCCCCGCTAGGCCGCCAAGAAGGAGAGTGCAGGGGGCAATACCCTGGACCCCGGCCGGTCTCGCCCCGCAAGGCCGCCAAGTAGGAGAGGGCAGGGGCGAGATCCCGGCCCCCGGCCGTTCCCGCCGCTCCCACCTCGCACTTATCAGGACGGGGCGGGTGCTATCCAACTTATCGCACCCGCCACCTAAAAGAGGGCCACATGGGGGAGGCAGATTTTTCCTCCCCCTACTAGTATATTCCGTGGGCTAGGCCTAAATTGTCCACCAAGAGCTCAAACCACACAAAAAGCTTAAAACCAAAAACCTGCGAATACGGGGTTGTACATAATCCCCGCTCTTTTCGAGGTTGGCACAAGCTCGGAAAGAAACGTCCAACCCAACGTATTCGGTGACTGTAATTTTCTTGCACGCCTCTCCGGGGAGTCAACCTGTCATGCCAGATGATGGGAGCCTGGGTGACGAGACCACCTCCGGGTAAAAAACACTTCACCCACCGGATGTGTCAACCTGTCATGCCAGCTATGGGAGCATGGGTGGCGAGACCCCCTCCGGGTAAAAAACACTTCACCCCCCCGAAGGTGTCAACCTGCCATGCCAGCTATGGGAGCCTTGGTGGCGAGACCCCCTCCGGGTAAAAAACACTTGGCCTCCCCGAGGGGTCAACCTGTCAAGCCAGCTAATGGGAGCCTGGCTGACGAGACGGCCTCAGGGTAAAAAATACTTGGCCTCCCCGAGGTCTCAACCTGTCAAGCCAGCGAATGGGAGCCTGGCTGACGAGACGGCCTCGGGGTAAAAAACACTTGGCCTCCCTGAGGGGTCAACCTGTCAAGCCAGCTAATGGGAGCCTGGCTGACGAGATGGCCTTGGGGTAAAAAACACTTGGCCTCCCCAAGGGCTCAACCTATCAAGCCAGCTAATGGGAGCCTGGTTGACGAGACGACCTCGGGGTAAAAAACACTTGGCGTCCCTGAGGGGTCAACCTGTCAAGCCAGCTAATGGGAGCCTAGCTGACGAGACATCCTCGGGGTAAAAAGCAGTTGGCCTCCCTGAGGGGTCAACCTGTCAAGCCAGCTAATCGGATCCTGGCTGATGAGACGGCCTCAGGGTAAAAAACACTTGGCCTCCCCGAGGGGTCAACCTGTCAAGCCAGCTAATGGGAGCCTGGCTGACGAGACGGCCTCGGGGTAAAAAATACTTGGCCTCCCCGAGGGGTACCATCGGCCCTGTCCAGCTAGTGAGAGCCTGGACAGCGGGATCATCTCGGGGCGAGAACAACTCCCTCTTCGAGAGATCAACCTGCCCTTTGAGCTAGTGAGAGCCTTATAGTAGAATCCATCTCGAGGTGATACCTACCCCACCCTCCAAGAGATCAACCTGCCCTGCCAGCTAGATGAGAGCCTTACAGCGGAATTTATCTTGAGGTGAGACCTACCCACACTCCAAGAGATCAACCGGCCCTGCCAGCTAGTGAGAGCCTGGCAGCGGAATCCATCTCGAGGTGAGACCTACCCCACCATCCGAGAGATCAACCTGCCCTGCCAGCTAGATGAGAACCTGGCAGCAGAATCCATCTAGAGGTGAGACCTACCCACCCTCCGAGAGATCAACCTACCAGCCAGCTAGATGAGAGCCTGGTAGCGGAATCCATCTCGAGGTGAGACCTACCCACCCTCCGATAATCAACCTGACCTGCTAGCTAGTGAGAGCCTAGCATCGGAATCCATCTCGAGGTGAGACCTACCTCACCTTTCGAGAGATCAACCTGCCCTGCCAGCTAGTGAGAGCCTGGCAGCGGAATCCATCTCGAGGTGAGACCTACCCACCCTCCGAGAGATCAACCTGCCATGTCAGCTAGTGAGAGCCTGGCAGCAGAATCCATCTCGAGGTGAGACCTACCCCACCCTTCGAGAGATCAACCTGCCCCGCCAGTTAGTGAGAGCCTGGCAGCGGAATCCATCTCGAGGTGAGACCTACCCCACCCTCCAAGAGATCAACCTGACCTGCCAGCTAGATGAGAGCCTGACAGCAGAATCCATCTCGAGGTGAGACCTACCTCACCCTCCGGGAGATCAACCTTCCTCGCAAGCTAGATGAGAGCCTGACAGCGGAATCCATCTCGAGGTGAGACCTACCCCACCCTCCGAGGGATCAACCCGCCCTGCTAGCTAAATAAGAGCCTGGCAGCGGAATCCATCTCGAGGTGAGACCTACCCCACCCTCTGAGAGATCAACCTACCCTGCCAGCTAGATGAGAGCCTGGCAACGGAATCCATCTCTAGGTGAGACCTACCCGGCCCTCTAAGAGATCAACCTGCCCTGCCAGCTAGATGAGAGCCTGACAGCGGAATCCATCTCGAGTTGAGACCTACCCACCCTCCAAGATATCAACCTGCCCTGCCAGCTAGATGAGAGCCTTGCAGTGGAATCTATCTCGAGGTGAGACCTACCCCACCCTCCGAGAGATCAACTTGCCCCGCCATCTAGTGAGAGCCTGACAGCAGAATCCATCTCGAGGTGAGACCTACCCCACCCTCCGAGAGATCAACCTGCCCCGCCAGTTAGTGAGAGCCTGGCAGCGGAATTCATCTCGAGGTGAGACCTACCCCACCCTCCGAGAGATCAACCTGCCCTGCCAGCTAGATGAGAGGCTGACAGCGGAATCCATCTCGAGGTGAGACCTACCCCACCCTCCGAGAGATCAACCTGCCCTGCCATCTAGTGAGAGCCTGGCAGCGGAATCCATCTCTAGGTGAGACCTACCAACCGTCCGAGAGATCAACCTGCCCTGTCAGCTAGTGGGAGCCTGGCAGCGAAATCCATCTCGAGGTGAGATATACCCCACCCTACGAGAGATCAACCTGCCCCGCCAGCTAGTGAGAGCCTGACAGCAGAATCCATCTAAAGGTGAGACGTACCCCACCCTCCGAGAGATCAACCTCCCCTGCCATCTAGATGAGAGCCTGATAGTGGAATCCATCTCGAGGTGAGACCTACCCCACCCTTCGAGAGATCAACCTGCCCCGCCAGCTAGTGAGATCCTGGCAGTGGAATCCATCTCGAGGTGAGACCTACCCACCCTCCGAGAGACCAAGCTGCCCTGCTAGCTAGATGAGAGCCTGACATCGGAATCCATCTCGAGGTCAGACCTAGCCCACCCTCCGAGAGATCAACCTGCCTCGCCAGCTAGATGACAGACTGGCAGTGGAATCCATCTCGAGGTGAGACAACTAGGCATCCACGAGAGGTACCACCAGTCTTGCCCAGCTAGTGAGAGCCTGGGGAGCGGGACCGTCTCGGAGCAAAAAGACTAGGCATCTCAATCAAACCTTACCAAATCCTACATCCTCAAACGAGGAAAATATGAGTTACATGGTCCCCTGACTCAGCTGGTCAGGGGTAGCACTTGTTACAAGACAAGGAAAAGGAAAAAAAACTTCTACAAGGCGAGGCACCTTCAGGGGGCCTAGGCATGACGGTCGTCTTCTGCTTCCTTCTCCTCGTATACTTCCATCTTGCTCAAGCTCTCCATGACCTTCTCCATCTCCTCTGCCTTGGCCAACTAAGAGATGGTGTTGACAGTCGTGACATAATACTACCTTTCCATCCTGGAGTCTCCCTTGACTCTGACCAGGATCCCTCCTGAGCTGAACTTGAGGCATTGGTGGAAAGAAGACGGCTTGCAACGAAATGCGCTGATGAGGGGCCTTCAGAAGATGGCATTGTAGCTGCTTGGAGCATGAACAATGACGAACCGGCAGTTCCTTGAAGCCCCTCCTAACTTTACTTGGAGTCCTACGCCACCCTCGACCACCTTCCTTTCTCCTGAAAATCCGAATAGGGGTCCGTCCGAGGCCAACACCCTCCTTGGCTCTACCTTCATATCGTCAAACGCCTTCTTGAAAATGACGTTAGCGGAGCTTCCGTTGTCAACCAAGATTCGGGAGACGGTGTAGCCCTCGATGGCCGTCTGGATGACCAGTGCATCACAGAACGGATCCTCATGATCCGGCAGGTCCTTCACCGAGAAGGTGATCTTCTCCTCCTGGGGCGGTGTCTGGGATGTTGAGGCGACGCTCCATCGGTACATGACATGGAGGCTTGCCTTCTGAGTGGCCTCGATCCCCACTCCACCATGGATCACCGCTATACCGCCTCGGTGTCCGACATCGACCTGGTCCTCAAACACATCATCGTCCCCTTCTCTGGGCAGAACCTCTTCAACCCGCACTGGTGGTTGTGGTTGGGCAGGGCCTCTTGCCCCCCTCACTTCCAGGAACTCGGGGCAGGTAGCTGTGGCATGCCCCTCCGCCTGGTGGAAGTCACAGTACGGTAACCCTACCCTGATCCTTCTCCTTCCCTGACGGTTCCTCCTCTCCCTTCGACCAATCTCCATTGCTTGCTGTGGTGGGGGAAGGAGCTGCCTAGGGGCTTGCCTGTGGAAGTTGAACTTCTGCTGGCCCCCATGGAAGTTCCCCCCATCTTGGACGTAACCTCTTCCCAGACCCTGAGCAGGTACTCCCTGCTGCCTCCAACCTGGTTCTGGGCCATCCTGAGCTCTCCGCTCCTCTCTCCTTCTTCCTTCCTGAGGTCTCGAGACACCTTGCTCCTTTGACTCCATCTCTATTAGCTTTGCCAACTTCTTGACAAATGCCGGGTTAGCTGTCTCCATGGCTATCTCCTCTGCCGCCCTTTCCATCTGCTCCTCAAACGAAAGGTGGGCCTTTCGAGTCAGGCTCATCTTGAAGAACCCCTCGCGCAACCCCACCGTGAACGCCATCTGGAGGGCATACCCTGGCATCTCCTGGACCTCCAAGATCTCCTCTGGGAACCTGTCAACGTAACGGGCCAGCGACTCCTCGGCCCCCTGCCTTATTAGGAAGATGGACTCAGGTCTCCTCTTCCTCTTCTTGGAGGTGGAGAAGCGAAGCTGAATGCTCCGGCTCAAGTCCACCAACCCATATATCGACCTCGGAGGGAGTTGATGAAACCAGTCCCTTGCCTTCTCCTTCAACGTGATCGCAAAGAGGCGACACTTGAAGGCATCCATCATCGGCCTGATGGAGACGGCATCCTCGAACCACTGCAGATGCCGGATGGGGTCATCCTTACCGGTATAGTAAACCATGTCTTTCTCTCTAAACCCCTCGGGAATGGGAGCTGAGATGATCAGCTCGGTGAAGGGTGACCCCCTAAGGGGTGGTCTCGCCACTTCTACTTGCGCGACCTGCTCTCCTGGGAGGTTGGCACTCACCGGGCTGGAGAATAACTCCAGGCCAGTGAGGTCTTGCTCGACCCCATCTCCCATCCTCTCCTTCCCTGGCCTTCTTCTTGGTGCACTTCCTTCTCCCCCCGCTGGGGTCATCTCACCAAGACCCCTGGGAGTCGACTCGTCGAGAGGGGCGGGGGGGGGGGGGGGGAGCTAGCTCCTGGGGGGTCGGGGTGGAGCTGCCACCTTGAGGAGCAATGCTTCGCAGCATCTCCATGATGCCCCGGATGGAGGACATGAACTCTTGCCTCCCCACAAAGGGTTCTGGGATGGGGAGATCGGGTAAGCACCCATTTTTCAGCAGGCTCATTTTTGGGGTGACACGGCCTAGGACACGGGCGTGTCTCATGGCTTGTCCTGCATTCGACGAGTGTTCGGGAGGAACAGTCGACGAGTGGTTGACACAATTTGGTCGACGATCGTCGAGTGCTTCATACACGGCCTGTAACACGGGCGTGTCATAGGGCGTGTCATTACGGTCGACGAACTCAGCCCGACCAGTTTGAGCTGGGGCGTGTCTAGTGTCGTGTATGGGCACACGGCCTGGGACATGGGCGTGTCACAGTCCGTGTGAGTCTCGGGTGATTTTGAGATTTTTCAGCCTGATGAACAAGGCCATAGACACGGGTGTGTCTGAAGGCATGTTGGGTGACACAGCCCATGACATGGGCATGTCACATGGGCGTGTCACTGGATTGGATAAGTCGGTTGAGCACCGCTTGAGGCACACGGCCTGGGACACGGGCGTGTCACAGGCCGTGTCAGGCAAACTTTATGATTGTTGGTGAAATCGTGGCCATCCATTCTTTCAGCCTGGATCTAAGGGCTGAGAGGCCTCCCTGTCTTCTTAAGGCCGAGAATGGGTTGGGGAAACTCATTTGGATTTTGAATTTCTCTTACTACACTTCTAGAGAGAGAAAGAGAGAGGAAGCAGGAGGAGGAGAGGGGGCTAATCACCGGTGGTGCTGAGGTTTGCCGACGAAAGATCTGAGGCTGACATTGCGGAGGAAAAGCTCTTGTGAGTCGTTCGAGCCAGCTTATAGCTCATGACACCAAAGAGGTCTTCAAGGGTAATGAATTTTCTTCATAGCCATGTGAAGGCTCCCTTTTTGCATATGTACATGATTCCCCCACCAACGGGTGGTCGGTTATGGGATCCTTGGGTTGATTCATGAAATCCCCAAGTGGTTACCATATAGATCCGGAAATGGAAGTACGGAATAGGCATGGTGTATGAAGCCCATCTGGATAGGTTGGTCTGGATTGGTGATGTTGCATACGAACCGGAGAAGACTCTGTGATAATTAGGAGTTAACGGGCTGGACATGTGAAAGAAAGTAGCAGGAAGTAATGGAGTGGTAGTCCAGGAAAATAACCGTAGAATGCTTGTGTTGCTTGTGCTGCTTGTGCTATGGGGTTCGACCTGTGAAAGAAAGTAGCAGGAAGTACTGGATTGGAATTCCAAGAAATACCCTTTGGAATGCTTAATGTTCATAGGGAGTCCACCTGTGAAGCGAGTAACAAGAAGTACTGGCATGGTACCCAGGAAAGACCCCTGACATTTGTGATATTTGCGGTGTCCACCTGCGAAGATAGTAGCAGGAAGTACTGGTATGCCCAGGAAAGACCCGCTAATGTTGTGAGATGAATGAGTGTAATAGAAATACCCATGCTTGAATGCCAGAATAGGATCGTTGAGACCTACCCGCGTCTTTATTTTGCCGCGAGTACGTCGTGCTCGGTGATGGCAAGACGATTTGAGCAACGGGGGGGGGGGGGGGGGGGGGGGGTGGAGTGTACAACCCCGTGTCCGGCGAGCGGGTCCCGCCAGGAAGGATGAGTGGGCCTGCCCCCGCGACTCGCACCCAAGCGGCAGGACGGGCTGAACGACTATAAAGGGCTGGCCCGCTCCTGCCCGTCTCAGGCGAGCGAGCTGGCGACCCGCAGCAAGCGAGCCGGACCCGAGCTGGCGACCCGCAGCAGCGAGCCGGGCGGACTGGCAACCCGCGGCGAGCGAGCTGGACCCTAGGATGGCGACCCGCCGGCTGACCCCCCGCATGCGACCTTTCCGCCGATCCGCCCGGCAAGAGGCCGGCAGCTCGCCCCTATCGGCTCGCGCTCGCCCAAGGAGAACGGGCGAGCCCCGGAGCCAGGTCGCGCCCGCCTCCTGCAGAGGAACTGAAGGCGAGCTGACCGCCCAGGGGTGCGAATAACCACTCAGGACAGCGGAGCCTCGCTGTTGGCAGACCGGGTTGGACTGCGCATAGCTATTCAGAACAGCGGAGTTTGGCTGTTGGCAGACCCAACCAGGGGCTCTTTGGTATTTTCAGGTCAGTTCTTTTGGTTATTGGCAGTTCAGATTCTGAAAATCTATAAATAAGACCCAAGGGGTACCTCAGAGGACACGCTTTCAGTACCTCCTTGCTCTCATTTTCAAGTGTTCTCTGAGAGTACCTTAGCTCGGCTCTTGGCTAAGGAGGGGAAGCGCTCAGAGATCTTCCGGGTTTGTGGTGGGACCTCCCTGCCGAGCCCTTGGGTCTGTCTTTTCTTGTCTCTCTCGTTGTTTTTCTTGCAGGTGCGAAGTAGGCGCGAGACCACCCCTTCCCCAAGGGTCGAACTCCACAAGGGGCCGGTTTCCGGTTTCAACATCTTGGTGCGGTGAGCGTGGAGAGTGGTCAGTGCAGAAAAGCTTCGGCGAGCTCAATGACGGGAGGTCAAGGATCTGACAGGCAGAACTCGCCGCCCAACCCACCTCTCGCGACAGTGGGGATGTTTGAAGACTTCAGGAACGAGGTGCTGGATCTCGTCAAGATCGCACTCGGCGTGCGGGCCGAGTGTTCGACTCCGGCAGCCCAGATCGCGGCCGCCCCCTCTCTGGGCGAGGACGCTCCTGGCAGGCGAGCCGGGAAGGAAGTGGCTGAGGAAGGTCGGGGGAGCGAGCTCTCGGGGCGCGAGCTCTTCCCCGGCTCGGCAGGCCGAGGCCGATTCGGCGAGCTGGGTCCGCGTGACTCGCCGGCCCGCCAGGTGGGGGGAGGCAGCCCTTTTAGCGAGCTGGTCTCCTCAGCTCCAGTACCAGACGGGTTCAGAGAGCCCGAGATGACCTACTACACCGGGAAGGGAGACCCGGTTCAGCACGTCCAGTGGTTCGAAGACGTGGTCTCCATCCGTCAGATGTCGGACGGATTCAAGTGCCGTCTCTTCGCCATCACCCTCCGGGATAAGGCGAGGGAGTGGTTCCACCAGCTGCCGGCCAGCTCCATCTATTGCTTCGAGGACCTGCGCCGAGGGTTCATGTTGAGGTTCACTACCGCAAAGAAGAGGAAGAAGGAGTCTGAGTCCCTGTTCCACATAAAGCAGGGGGTGAACGAGACGTTGGGAAGCTACGTCGATCGGTTCCAGGAGGAGGTCACCCAAGTCCAGGAGATGCCGGGCCACAGTCTGATGATGGCCTTCACACTGGGCCTGCAGCAGGGTTTCTTCCGCATGGAGCTGAAGAGGATTCCCCCCTCTCCTACGAGGAGCTGATGGAGAGGGCGGCGAGAGAGGTCGACGGGGAAGCGTCGAACCCAGAATTTGCGAGGAAGTTGGCCAGGTGGGCGACTGAGGAGGAGAAGGAGTCGAGGGGAGGAAGAAGACAGGAAGAGAGGAGGGAGGAGCCCAGGCAGAGGGAGCAGAGGGAGCAGAGGCAGCTCCAAGGACAGCAACCGGGATGGGGGCGTCAGGAGCCCGACCGTAGGCTGGGCTGGAGACCAGAGTGGCAGGGGCAGGGGCCACAGAGGGGATACTACGGGAGAGGCCACTATCAGGGGAGGCAGGACCAGTTCCACCCCCCAGGCTGGAGGCAGGGTCAGAGGCCGCGGCTCCCCGATCAGGAGGAGGCCATGGCCATAGCTCTGGGAGCAAGGAGAGGGGTCATGAGGAGGAGGAGAAGGGAGTTCAGGGTGGAACTGCCCTACTGCGACTTCCATCAGGAAGAGGGGCACGCAACGGCCACGTGCCCGGAATTCTTGGAGATGAGAGAGAACAGGGGGCGGCAGCAGCAGCAGGAGGAGGTGCGGCAGGAAGTGAGGATCGAGGAGGTCCTGCCTCGGACGGAGGAGGATCGCTGTGAAGACCGGGTGGATGTGGGGACCCGAGGAATGATCGGAGTGATCCACGGGGGAGTAGGGGTCGAGGCTTCCCGCAAGGCAAGTCTCCACACCATGTATCGGCGGAGCGTCGCCTCTACGTCCCAAACCCCGCCGCCAGAGGAGAGGATCACTTTCTCTAGAAGTGATATGCCGGACCACGAGGATCCGTTCTGTGATGCGTTGGTCATCAAGGCCGCCATCGAGAACTTCACTGTCTCTCGGATCCTAGTGGACAATGGGAGCTCCGTGAACGTCGTCTTCAAGAAGGCGTTTGACGCGATGCAGGTAGAAGCTAAGAGGGTGCTGGCCTCGGACGGGCCCTTGTTCGGGTTCTCGGGAGAGAGGAAGGAGGTAGAGGGAGGAGTCGGCCTCCACGTAACCCTGGGGGGGCAGTCCCGAAACTGCAAGTTCGTCATTGTGGACGCCCCCAGCAGCTACAGCGCAATCTTCGGGAGGCCCCTGATCAGTGCCTTCCGTTGCGTCCCCTCATCTTTCCATCAGTGCTTGAAGTTCAACGCTGAGGGGGCGCAGGTCAGGGTTAGGGGAGACCCTAAGGTGGCACGGGAATGCTACGTCACCGCGGTGAACACCATCTCTTGGCAGGAAGGGGCCGAGGAGATGGGGCGGAGGATGGAGGCAAACGAGCAGGGAGCCGGAGAGGTGGAGCTGGAGGTGAAGGGCTGCGCAGGAAAGGCGGGAGGAGGAGGTTTGGAGGAAGTGGTCGAAGTAAGGGCCGTGGCAGGGGAGATGGAGGTAGAGGTCCCCGCTCAGGAGGAAGGGGATGCCGAGGGATGGGGGGAGCAGTCCAGACTGGAGGCCGCAGAGGAGGTGGTGGAGCTGGAGGTGCTCACCCGCAGAGGCAGGGTGGAGAAGATCCGCGTCAGCGGGGGGCTGACCCCGGAGGACCAGGGCAGGATGCTGGAGTGCATCCAGAAGAACGTGGACATCTTCGCCTGGAGCGGCGCGGAGATGCCGGGGGTTGACGCGGATGTGGCTTGCCACCGCCTCAACCTGGACCCGGGAACACGCCCCGTCCAGCAGAAGAAGAGATCCACGGCGGACAAGCTAGCGGAGCCCATCAGGGAGGAGGTGGCAAAACTTCTCAAAGCGGGCTTCGTGTCCGAAATTCAATACCCCGGCTGGGTCTCGAACGTTGTGATGGTCAAAAAGGGAGACGGCCGCTGGCGACTGTGTATCGATTTTTCCCTTCTTAATAAAGCTTGTCCTAAGGATTGTTACCCCTTGCCTCGGATCGACGCGCTGGTTGACTCAGCCGTCGGTTTTTCTGTAATGAGTTTTTTAGATGCATTTTCAGGTTACCATCAGATCAGGATGCACCCCCCGGACATAAAGGATGTCTCATTCATCACAGGGGACGGCTGCTATTGCTACAAGATGATGCCGTTCGGGTTGAAGAACGCTGGTGCCACCTATCAAAAAATGATGGACAGGGTCTTCAAGGAGCAAAGGGGGAGAAACTTGGAGGTCTACGTGGACGACCTCATGATCAAGAGCCGAGACGTGGACTCCCACCTCCGGGACCTGGAGGAGACGTTCTCCACCCTGCGCCGATACAAGATGCGGCTGAACCCCCTTAAGTGTGTTTTCGGGGCTAGCCGGGGGAAGTTCTTGGGGCATCTCCTCACCCCCGCGGGGGTCGAGCCGAATCCCGACAAGGTCAAGGCAATCTTGGAGTTGGGGTCCCCGCGGAATGCGAAGGAGGTCCAACGGTTGACAGGGAAGCTAGCAGGACTGAGCCGCTTCCTCTCTCGGGCAGGGGAGAAGTGCTCCCCCTTCTTCAAAACGCTGAGGGGGGGCCAGAGGTTCGAATGGACTAAGGAATGCGAGGAGGCGTTCCAGGCCCTCAAGGCGCAGCTAACACAGGCCCCGCTGCTCCAGGGGCCGAAGGAGGGTGAAGACTTGTTCCTATATCTCGGGGTCGGGGCAGAGGCCCTGAGCTCCGTCTTGGTTCGAGAAGAGGGGAAGAGACAGCTCCCTGTCTATTACGTCAGCCGGGTCCTGAGGAAGGCCGAACTCCGGTATCCGATCCTGGAGAAGCTCGCGTTCGCATTAATCATCTCGGCCCGGAGGCTACGGCCTTACTTCCAGGCGCACTCGATCCGAGTGGTGACAGACCATCCTCTCCGCAATATCTTCGAGGGGGTGGAGCACTCGGGCCGGCTGGCCAAGTGGTCGGTGGAGCTAAGCGAGTTCGATGTCTCCTTCGTGCCACGGCTCTCGATCAAAGCTCAGGCGATGGCCGACTTCCTGGCCGACCACGTGGTAGAAGTAGCAGAGGAGGAGCTCACTTGCCCGGCTCCTTGGAAGGTGAGGGTGGATGGAGCCTCAGGAAGGCATTCACTCGGGATAGGAGTGGTCCTGGAGAGCCCCCAAGGGACTCAGATTGAGCAGACGGTGGTGGTACATTTCCCCATTACTAACAACCAGGCCGAGTACGAAGCAGTGATAGCGGGACTACGCCTGGCCAGAGAGTTGGGGGTGCTGGATGTGGAAGTTCTGACCGACTCCATGGTGGTGGCTTCCCAGATCAACGGGGAGTTCGAAGCAAGGGAGCCCGCTTTGAAGTTATACTTGGCCAAAGTGAAGGGGGTCATAGGGACCTTCCAGACCTTCTCCATCCAACACGTGCCAAGGGAAAAGAATGAACAGGCCGACCAACTGGCGAAGCATGGCCCCCGGATGGGGGGCACCATCACCGACCTGTTCCGCCCCTCCATCGAAGAGGGGGAGCTCATGGAGATCGATCAGCAGCCCTCGTGGATGGACCCAGTAATAGCTTTCCTCTCCGCGGGAGAGTATCCGGAGGGAGTAGACAAGAAGAAGTTGAGGCACAAGTCCGCCTACTACCTCCTCAAAGACGGGCAACTATACAGAAAGACCCTTTCCGGGATGCTGGCTCGCTGCGTGTCCGAGGGCGAGGCGCAGAGGATCTTGGAAGAAGTCCACTCCGGGGAGTGCGGGAGTCATTCCGGGAGTCGGACCTTGGAGGGGAGGATAGTCCGGCAGGGGTATTTCTGGCCCACCCTGGGCCGGGACGCCGCGGAGTTCGCAAGAAGATGTCATAAGTGCCAGCTATTTGCCCCCCTCCAGCTACAGCCGGCCCAGCAACTCAAGAGCATCACGGCCCCCTGGCCCTTTGCAATCTGGGGAATGGATTTGGTCGGGCCGTTCCCCCAGGCTAGCGGCCAGAGAAGGTTCCTCCTGGTAATGATCGACTACTTCTCAAAGTGGATGGAGGTGAAGGCGTTGGCAAAGGTGACCTCCCAGGTAATCAGGAACTTCGTTTGGGGGGAGATCATCTGTCGCCATGGGCTGCCCCAGGCCATCGTCACAGACAACGGGCCTCAGTTCGCCAGCGCCGAGTTCACCAGTTTTTGCGAGCAGCTTGGGATCGACCTCAGATTCGCCTCGGTCCACCACCCCAGGAGCAACGGGCAGGTGGAGGCGGCGAACAAAATCATCGTCAATCTCCTCAAAAAGAAGGTGGAAAACCTGAGGGGGAGCTGGGTGGAGCAGCTCCCCGCCGTCCTTTGGGCCCTTAGAACCACCCCGAACACGGCCACGGGGGAGACCCCCTTCAAGCTCTCCCATGGGTGCGAGGCGGTGCTCCCCATAGAATTTGAAGTTCAAACGCCGCGGGTCGGAACGGCCAGGGAAGGCCGAGAGGAATGGCAAGCCGAGAATGGGGAAGAGCTGAGACTTTCCCTCGACATGGTAGAAGAGATGAGGGATCTTTCGGCCGTCCGACAGGAGGAGGTCAAAAGGAGGATGGCGAAATACTTTGACAAGCATGTCAGGGTCAAGCAGTTCACGGAAGGGGACCTAGTACTGAAGAAGGTGGACGCGGCAGGGAGGTCAGCGTCCGTAGGGAAACTCAACCCCAGCTGGGAGGGGCCGTTCATTGTGAAGGAAGCTTTGAGGACGGGGGGCTATCGGCTCCAAAATGTGGAAGGCGAGGCCCTGAGTCTCACCTGGAGTGGAGACGACTTGAAGAGATTTTTTCCCTAATTTTCTGTAAACAACCCGATTTCTCATAATGAAGCTTTTCTTCTCCTCCCCCCAGGAATGTCATGTCTAAGCTTGCTCAGAGAGCTGGAATGAATTTGGACCCCGAGAAGATCCCGCTGCCAGGCTCCCACCTAGCTGGCAGGGCCGGAAGTCACTCGGTGTCATCCCTAGCCTCGAGAAGATCCCGCTGCCAGGCTCCCACCTAGCTGGCAGGGCCGGAAGTCACTCGATGGAATGAACTTGGACCCCGAGAAGATCCCGCTACCAGGCTCCCACCTAGCTGGCAGGGCCGGAAGTCACTCGGTGTCATCCCTAGCCTCGAGAAGATCCCGCTGCCAGGCTCCCACCTAGCTGGCAGGGCCGGAAGTCACTCGATGGAATGAACTTGGACCCCGAGAAGATCCCGCTGCCAGGCTCCCACCTAGCTGGCAGGGCCGGAAGTCACTCGGTGTCATCCCTAGCCTCGAGAAGATCCCGCTGCCAGGCTCCCACCTAGCTGGCAGGGCCGGAAGTCACTCGATGGAATGAACTTGGACCCCGAGAAGATCCCGCTGCCAGGCTCCCACCTAGCTGGCAGGGCCGGAAGTCACTCGGTGTCATCCCTAGCCTCGAGAAGATCCCGCTGCCAGGCTCCCACCTAGCTGATAGGGCCGGAAGTCACTCGATGGAATGAACTTGGACCCCGAGAAGATCCCGCTGCCAGGCTCCCACCTAGCTGGCAGGGCCGGAAGTCACTCGATGGAATGATCCAGAAAGCAATGGCCTGCGACCTAGAGCAAATTGCATTGTCAGACTCCCACCTAGCCGGCAAGGCCGGAAACTGCCCGAAAAGCGTGCGCAGCAGGACGGAATCGCAAGAGTTAGCCAGAAAAGAAGGAAAGGGTCTAGCATAGCCCCACCCTCAAGCCCCGGGAAAGGTGGTCGAGTAAACACAAAGGCCTGGGCGAGAGTCCACAGAGAGTTAAGCATGCGGCCGAGGGGCGAGCCAGCTCACCTCGCTCGGCAGACGAGCCAGCTCACCTCGCTCGGCAGACGAGCCAGCTCGCCTCGCTCGGCAGACGAACCAGCTCGCCTCGCTCGGCGGACGAACCAGCTCGTCTCGCTCGGCGGACGAGCCAGCTCGCCTCGTCAGAGCCGGGCCGCTGGGACGGGTCGCGCCGTCTGGCAATGACATCATTGGAAAAACAAGACAGGCGAGAAATGTAAAAAGAACAGTGTGTAAAAGGAACAGTAGACAGAAATATAAAGTATAAGCGCAACTCGCGCATATAACTCAGACCAGATTTTTACACATAATGTTCATCTACAAGGCAGATTACAAAAAACACGAGACCTAGAAACCCTAAAGCGGCTGGAAGCTTCTGTCGCCGGGCTCCGGCACGGGGAGGAACAGCGCCGGCACCACGTCTTTTGCCGAGAGTCCCGCTGCCTCGCTCGTAAGCAGATCCGCGCGCCTCAGCGTCTGCATCGTGTATCTCGCTGCGCTGGCCGCGTTCTTCTGCATTAACACTTCCAGGTCGTAGTCGGAGAGGTGCTCGCGCGGGAAGACCCCGCTGGCCGGAGGAGGGACAGCGGCAGCGGCCTCCAGCTCGCGTACCCGGGCCTCCAGCGCCGCCTTCTCCTGGCGAAGGGTGGCAATCTCGGCGCCCATCCGGCTCGCCGTCGCCGCGTCCTGAAAAACGGAATAGGAATTATCATAAGCTGCGTTCGCAAGAAGAAGAGATTAGCTCCGGTTGAGAGCGTACCACCCCGCCCAGATATTGCGCGAGGGTCTCCTCGGCGGCGGCGGCTCGCCCTCTCTGAAGATCCGCGTCCTCCCGAGCGAGCTTCCGGGCCTCTTCCTTCTCCTCCGCCATCTTTTGGATGGACGCGGCGTTCCGCTCCACCTGGGTACAGCGCCGCCCCACCATATGAGCCAGCTCCAGGCCGCGCAGCTGGGCCCGCGCGCTCTCGTGGATCAGCACCCGCGTCTCCTCCTTGTCGTATATGGCGGCGTCTTCGCGCGAGTACAGCCCAAAGGAGAAGCTGTACGCCTCCCCGCCGATTGTATCCTGCTCCATCCAGCTCGGCAGCAGGGTCGAGATCGTTGCGCGATTCGACTCCTTGTCCCAAGCCAGGAGCGGGACGCCGAGCTCGTCCAAGTACCTCTCGCCGTAGCCGAAGTTCCGATGCCCTCTCGGCACCGGCTCCGCAGCGGCTCCAGACCCGCCCGGCGGCGCGGAGGTGCCCGCCGCCCCGACCGGGGAATCGCTGGTCGAAACAACCAGCGGGGGCGAGGGGGCCTCAGTCGACAAGACCGCGGGGGCCTTACCCTTTCTTTGGCCCGCGGATGGTTGTTGATCCGCGGTCTTCGCCACCTTCGGCGGAGGCGCTGGTTGCCCGCCGCCCGGTCGCTTCTTGGCCGGGACCGATGAGATGTCGCGCTGGGCGGCATCCGCGGCCTGGGCGCGGGCGAGAACCCCGGGGGGGATCCGGGCGCTTTCGTAAGGAGGATGAAGGGGAATGTCGCGTTCGCCTGCGAAGAAGGGAAGGTGAGATGAAAGAAGAGTGGGAAAGTAAGGACTAATGGAGACGAGTAGCAAACCTCCCCCCGGCGGGACAGCCGCGAGATCGTCAAGGTGGCGGCGCAGGAACGCGACCTCGAAGTTCTTCCCGACGAAGAACGCGAACAGGTCGGCTTCATGGCCGCCTAGGTTGGGTGGCCGGTAGCTCGCCTCGCTGAGCTGCACCGGCGAGAAGGGCACGTTGCCGAAGTCCCCCTTGACGAACAGGAACTTCTTCAGCCAGTTGTGGCTCTTGTTGACGGTCTCCCGCACCTTGAGGTGGGCGCTGGAGAAGTAGGCCGTCCCGTCTCGGTTCGCCCTGAAGGAGAACAGCTTCCGGAATACTGCGAGGCTGAACTCCACCCGCTCCTCTCGCAAGAAGCAGGCGAACCCCATCATGACGGCGATGGAGTTTGGGGTCATCTGGCCCAGGACGACCCCGAAGTATTTGAGCACCTGGCGCACCTCGGGCCACAGGGGAAGTCGCAGGCCCACCTCGAAGTGAGCGAGAGGGATGGCGAGCTCATCCCCAAATAGGTCGTTGATCTTCTCCCTCTCATCAGGTCGCCTCGCAGAAAACCCGGCCGGGATGTGGTCGCCTAGAGCTTCCAAGTATTCGCGCTCTGTGATGACGGCGCGAGGGAAATCGTGCTCAGAGAAGGTCCAAGCGCATTTGCTTCGGCCGTCCGCGTCGCCGCCGCCTCCGCCCATCCCCGTTGATTCGCCGCCGAACGCGAGAGAAAAAGCCGGGAGGCGAGCTAGAATCGCACTTCGCGAGAAAAGGGGAAGCGAGAAGACGTTTGGGATTCGGTGGAGAAATAAGGGCCGGCAGGACCTATTTATAGGAAAAGAGAAGGGGCGGGAAACTTCCCGCCAAAAGATGGGGTGCGGATAGCAAAAATTAATCCGACGGTTCGACTTCCCGCGCGCGAGCACACCTCAAAGGTCGAGCCGGCACGGCTCTCGCCCGGCTGCAACTGCGGGAGACCGGCGCGGGCGAACCAATCCCAACCCGCACCCGCACGGCGTGCCGCGCGAGACGGGAGATTCCCCGTCTAGCGAGCTCCTCGGCTCGCCCCCGCCCCGATCAGCGCGAAGAGAAGAATGGACCTTTCCCCCTAACCCGCACACAGAAAACCAAAGAAAAGCAGCGCAATAATTTCAATACATCTCAGCGACAAAATAGTGAGGCCCATAGGCGGGCTAAAAGAGTCGCAAGCAATTACAAATACAAATACAAGATAAATGCGAGATGACGGTAACCCCGCGGTATCACGCGAGCGAGGGGCAAACAACTGGGTCAGTACTCGACCCACTTCCACCTGTGCCGCCTCTTCGTTCCCGCCCGAGGCGGCACGCGGGGATCGTGGTAATCGCGAACCGCCACCAGCTCCCGCTGAGCCAGGCCGACCTGCTCCATGGCGCTCTTAAGATGCCCCTCGGCTCGCGTTATATGCACGCCCGGCGAGGTGACGTCGTCGTCTTCCGCTTCACGCCGTGGGCCCTCCAAGGCCGCGAGCCGGGCATCGGTCTCGGCCTTGTCGCCTTCAATCCTCCTTATGGCCTCCTGCAGCAGCAGTGTGTGTTTCTGGAATAGCCGCGTCACCTGCCTCTTCATCCTCGCCGCATCGTTCGGGTCGCCCAGATAGTCAGATACACTGTCCACGTCAGGCGGAGGCGAGTACCCTTCGCTCATCTCGGTCTCAGGCGAGGCCCTGCGAAAGCCTGCGAGCAGGGAGGGGTCAGAATGAGCGAGCAAGAGGCAAAATCAACGATGAAAACCAGCTCACCAGGGGTGGGCACATCGCCCGCACCGACAGATGGGCGGGAAGAGCCCGGCCGATCCCGAAAGTTCCCTCCCTCGAGGGTCTCAAGAGATTTCCCCAGCCCATGGGAGACCGCCGGACGGGGAGTTTCCGGAGGTGGGCGATCCGGACCTGGGGAACTCGCGATCTTCTCAGGCGATGAAGGCGGGGGACGATCCTCTCCCCGGTTCTCCACCTCCTCACAAGGAATTACCTGCAAAACAGGGAGTCAGACGAATAGCGATAATCAGCGGAAGGCCACGCACCCCGGGGACGACCTCAGCACCCGCCGCCGAGCTGGAGGCCGGGCAGTCGCCCGCCAGAGAACGCTTAACGATCTTTCCCTTCGCCGGCCTGAAGAGGGGGCCGGAGGATCCGCGAGCTAGCCATGGGGCGGCCTCGAGGGCCTCCTCCTGAGTCTGCAGGACCGCTGCCGCCAGGCGAGCTCGCACTTCTTCGCTAACCGGCATCGAGGAACAAAAGTCTGCTCGGAGGAAATAAGGGGATTTGGGGAGCCTCCTACAGGGGTCAGCGGTATGTATTTATAGCAGGACAGTGGGCCCCCACCAGAAGATTCCCTGCCAGCTCAGCACGGGGGCTCGCCGAACACGCGGGTTGGATGATTCTTTCCGAGCTTGATTCAAGCTCAAAAAGAGCGGGGATTGTGTACAACCCCGTGTCCGGCGAGCGGGTCCCGCCAGGAAGGATGAGTGGGCCTGCCCCCGCGACTCGCACCCAAGCGGCAGGACGGGCTGAACGACTATAAAGGGCTGGCCCGCTCCTGCCCGTCTCAGGCGAGCGAGCTGGCGACCCGCAGCAAGCGAGCCGGACCCGAGCTGGCGACCCGCAGCAGCGAGCCGGGCGGACTGGCAACCCGCGGCGAGCGAGCTGGACCCTAGGATGGCGACCCGCCGGCTGACCCCCCGCATGCGACCTTTCCGCCGATCCGCCCGGCAAGAGGCCGGCAGCTCGCCCCTATCGGCTCGCGCTCGCCCAAGGAGAACGGGCGAGCCCCGGAGCCAGGTCGCGCCCGCCTCCTGCAGAGGAACTGAAGGCGAGCTGACCGCCCAGGGGTGCGAATAACCACTCAGGACAGCGGAGCCTCGCTGTTGGCAGACCGGGTTGGACTGCGCATAGCTATTCAGAACAGCGGAGTTTGGCTGTTGGCAGACCCAACCAGGGGCTCTTTGGTATTTTCAGGTCAGTTCTTTTGGTTATTGGCAGTTCAGATTCTGAAAATCTATAAATAAGACCCAAGGGGTACCTCAGAGGACACGCTTTCAGTACCTCCTTGCTCTCATTTTCAAGTGTTCTCTGAGAGTACCTTAGCTCGGCTCTTGGCTAAGGAGGGGAAGCGCTCAGAGATCTTCCGGGTTTGTGGTGGGACCTCCCTGCCGAGCCCTTGGGTCTGTCTTTTCTTGTCTCTCTCGTTGTTTTTCTTGCAGGTGCGAAGTAGGCGCAAGACCACCCCTTCCCCAAGGGTCGAACTCCACAAGGGGCCGGTTTCCGGTTTCAACATGGAGGATCCGACCTGCGTTATGTCCGTCCGACGTGAGACCAGAAGGTGCAGTCTGTTGGAGCGCATAGCAAGAGTATTAGGCCTACGCGCCATGAGACAATGGGGGGCTATGGGCCAATCCTGGTTCACTAAGACTATAAAACTCTGGCTGCACGCCACAAAGTAAATACTCAAGAGAGTTACCGTTGGGTTGTGACCCTGATATGGTGGTGGGCAAATGATTTGCCAGTACACCAAGAATGTGCCCTCAGTGCACGGACCGTTGGGCCGTGTGGCGGATGGTTGTGATGACATGTGTGCGTGAAAGCACATTATATGAGATATATTGCCATGCTTGTGATATGATATGCCTGCAGGGAAGATTACCGCTACCCCGAGAAAAGGGGTAGGGTCGTTATAATTTGGTCAGCTGAATGCTGACCGTTGCCTCTGTTTGCCACCCTTGGGTGGAATGTCCCTGTGCAGGTGCTGGAGAACCGAGCGGGACGCATAAGGGTTGAAGTCCCTACTGCTTTTGATGCTGCCCCTGCTAGCCCTCGAAGGCTATTGTGAATGTACATGTTATGTTTTCTTTTGATGTGGCCGGCCTGCGTGCCATTGTTTGGGCCACTCTTTGAAAGCCCTGTAAGGCTAGAAGGCAAACGATGTTTACATGTTGTAAGACATTCCTATAATCTATAAAATGTGGAGTTTTATATGTTGGACATTCAAGAGAGGAGTTCAAGTGTATAGGCTTCCGCTAGAATGCAATGTGTTAGGTGCGCTGCGCTACTCTGGTATCACTCCGTAGCTTCATCGTCTGTTTTGTGGTATATGCTGTGGGGCCCCAGCCGGACCTTCTAGTATATATTATATGAACGGATGAGGTTGTTACATTTTTGGTCTCTACTGTCTTGGTCTTTCCCTCTCAAAGTCATGGTCGACTTCTTTTGTGGGGTGGCGAGCACGTTTTTGTGCAAACCACGGTAACACGTTTGAAGTCTTGAATGTCCATGATAGGAATGCAAATTGGAACCTGCGTGTTCCTATTTTGTGCTGTTTGCTTGCGTAAGGCCGCTAATGTGTGTGTCTTGTCCCCTTTATGTGACTCGGAGTGGTGCGGGGCAATCAGAGCCCCAACGTTCGGATGAAAGTACGGCACCAACTGAGGTGCCTACACCTCCACCATCTGCAGAAACTGTGCGACAAATTTCTGAGGCTTTGTTTGCGATGGTTCAAGGAAAGCCGGTTGGGCAGGCGCAGCCGACCGTGAGGCCATAACAGGTGAAGGCGAGGCCGGAACCTGTTGTGGCTGTGAATCCTCGAACCGCTGAGAAGCAATTGACGCGGTTTATGAGTTTTCACCCACCGACGTTCTCGGGAGTGGGAGCTGCTGCACGGGCTGAGGATTGGTTAACGCGCGTCAAGCGGATCATGACGGCGATTTGAACGGAGGAGCATCAGAAAGTCACCTTAGCTACCTTCCTTCTTGAAGGAGAGGCTAGACTGTGGTGGGACGAGATGGAGCTGCATCACTTGGCGAGTCGTCCCTTAACACAAGTATCGATGGACTATTTCTCTCGACACTTCCTAGCGAAGCACCTTCCTGCGGCGCAACGGATTGCCATGGAGAATGAATTCCAAAGGCTGACGCAAGGTGATGGCAGTGTGGAAGCTTACCTGCATGAGTTTACATGCTTAGGGCGGTATGCGGGTTCAATATTTGCTGATGAGCAGAGGAAGACAAATCGGTTCTACTAAGGATTGCGGGACGAGTTGAGGTTCCTGCTTTCTAGTTCTGTGAACCAAGGCTTTCAGGCGTTGGTCGACACCGAAAGCGCGCTGGAAAAAGACATGAAGAGGGTGCAAGGGAAGAGGGCATTGGCTGTGTCACAGCCGGAGTTTAAAGTACCCCGACCGACGAAGTCATTTTATAAGAAGAAATGGGGCAAGAGGCCCAAGACGGCGGGACAAGCTCCTTCTTCAGTTGCATCAGGAGCAACGTCGGGGGCCACCTCAAAGCCGGATACTCGTACGTGCTTCACTTGTGGACGGGAGGGGCATATAGTTCGAGATTATCGGGTGCCGCCAAAGAGTGAAAAGAAGGCGGGAGCGTCATATGCAGAAAAAGGAAAGGAGGTGGTGGAATCCTCTGCCTCTCAGGCGCAGCCCCGGGTCTACAATCTTGGCCTGCAGGAGGCCATCAAGCAGAGTGACGTCGTCACAGGTACGAGTTTAGTGTTTGAGTATTATTTTGTTTGTATGCTTTGTTTATTGCATCTGTGTATGTGGCTTGTGTGTAATGCGATTACCACAGGCTTTGTACTGATTCGGAACACGCTGGTGCGAGCACTGTTTGATACGGGTGCGTCACATTCTTTTCTGTCTCGAGATTTTATAGTGCGGCTTGGGATACCTAGTCGTATGAAGACAGATAGCATCAGAGTGGTGTTGCCGAATGACTGTTGGATGCTTGCGGATCAAGCTTGCGATGTGGCGGTCCAAATAGGAAGTCGGGATTTCAGTTTGACTGCATCTGTATTGCCGATATCGGAATTCGATGTGATATTTGGTATGTATTGGCTTGCCGAGTAGCATGCCTTGATTGATTGGCAGTCCAAAGAAATCATGTTGGGCCAGAATACCGAGCATGAGACAAAGTTCGTGGGTATGCGAGGAGTGGGCGGGATGTTGTTGTCTGCACTCCAAGTCTTGAAGGCTGTTCGGAAGGGTGCGGAGTGCTACTTCGCCTTGATTCAGGCCGTTGAACCTAAGGCCAGTGTAGGTGATGTTCCGATTGTGTCGGAATTTGCAGATGTGTTTCCCAAGGATCTCCCTGGGCTACCACCCCAGCGAGAGATTGACTTCACGATCGAGTTGGTGCCAGGTGCAAAACCTGTGGCCCGCTCGCCATATCGCGTCGCGCCTAAAGAAATGGCGGAGTTGAAAGTCCAACTGTAGGAATTGATGGAGCAGGGGAATATTCGCCCAAGCATGTCTCCTTGGAGCGCCCCTGTGCTTTTTGTGAAGAAGAAAGAAGGTGGCTTGCGGTTATGTATTGATTACCGCGAATTGAATAAGCTAACCGAGAAGAATAAATATCTGATTTCGCGGATTAATGAGCTGTTTGATCAGCTAGTGGGATCGTCCGTCTACTCAAAGTTGGATTTGAAATCTGGTTATTATCAGTTGAGGATCCGGGAAGAAGATATTCCCAAAACCGAATTTGGAACAAGGTATGGACACTACGAGTTCACGGTCTTGCCGTTTGGACTATGCAATGCGCCCTCAGTATTTATGGACTTGATGCACCGAATATTCCACGAGTACCTGGATCTGTTCATTGATGATATCCTGGTGTACTCAAGATCGGAAGTTGATCTTGAGAAACATTTGCGGTTGGTGTTGAATACATTGAGGCAGAATCAGCTCTATGCCAAGTTCTCGAAGTGCGAGTTTTGGCTATCGTCAGTGGCTTTTCTAGGCCATCTAGTGAGTGGAGCGGGCATAGCTATGGATCTAGTGAAGATAAGGGTCATATAAGAGTGGCCGGTGTTGTCTTCAGTGGCCGAGGTCAGGAGCTTCCTTGGACTAGCAGGCTACTACCGAAGATTTGTTGAAAACTTCTCGCGGATTGCTTTGCCGCTAACCACGTTGATGCGAAAAGAATAGAAGTTCATTTGGTCGCCAGAGTGTGCGCGAGATTTTGAAGAGCTGAAGATTCGGTTGTCCACGGCACCTGTGTTGTCATCGCCATGTAGTACCGATGGATTTGTAATCTACAGTGATGCTTCAGGAAGAGGCTTAGGCTGCGTGCTTCTGCAAAATGGAAAGGTGATTGCTTATGGCTCACGCCAGCTGAAAGTGCATGAGCGGAACGATCTTGTCCATGATCTTGAGTTGGCGGCGGTGATCTTTGCACTAAAGTTGTGGTGACACTATCTTTATGGTGTGAAGGTGGAGGTCTATACAGATCACAAGAGCCTAAAGTACATATTGGAGCAGAAGGACTTGAATATACGACAACGAAGGTGGTTGGAGTTCCTCGGGGACTACACCTTTGAGATTCACTATACTCGCGGGAAGGGGAATGTTGTCGCGGATGCCTTGAGTCGGCGGACTCCGGCAAGAGCAGCTTGGTTGCAAAAACATGATGAACGTCTCATCCAGGATCTGGAAGCGTTAGAGATTTCTTGTGTTGACAAGAATGCCACTTCCAATGCATGTTTGAACTGGACGGAGGTGCAATGTGACCTTGCGGACCGAGTTCGACGGGCAACGGAGTTGGATGAAGATCTCCTACGCTATGCGAATGCTGGGCCAGAAGGGAAGTTCTCCTGGAATAACGGTCTTTTGCAGAAAGAGGGCCGTTTGTGCGTCCCGAATGTGGGTCAATTGAGGGAAGAATTGATGTATGAAGCATATTATACGAAGTACTCAATCCACCCAGGGAGCACGAAGATGTTCAATGATATGAAAAAGCTATTTTGGTGGCCAGGGCTAAAGAAAGATGTTGCTATTTATGTTGCCAAATGTCAAACCTGTGCTATGGTGAATGCAGAATGTCAGAAACCGGGCAGTTATTTGAAGTCATTTCGATTCCAGAGTGGAATTTTGATGATATTTCCATGGATTTCGTGCACGGGTTGCCGAGATCTCAGCGAGGGAACGATTCTATCTCGGTGATTGTTGATCGTCTCACGAAAGTGGCACATTTTCTACCAAACAAGCGAGATGATTCAGTAGAAAGTTTGGCAAAGCTATACGTGGAACAGATTGTACGGCTTCGCGGTGTTCCTCGGAGCATCGTAAGTGATCGAGATGAGCGATTCACGTCAAAGGATTGGAGGCTAGTTCACCAGCTGTTGGGCACGAAGTTGACTTTCAGTACGGCCTTTCATCCCCAAAGGGATGGCCAAACTGAACGAACCAACAGAACGATGGAAAACATGCTCAGGATGTGCGCCCTAGACTTCGGAAAGAGATGAGAAGATCATCTCTACATGGTGGAGTTTGCTTATAATAACAGCTACCAGGAGAGCATTGGGATGGCACCGTATGAAGCTCTATATGGAAGGAAGTGTCGTACTCCCTTGGCTTGGGTAGAAGCGGGCGAAGCAAGAGTTTATAAGCGTAATGAAGTCGATGAGGTAAACGCAACCATTCATGCTATTCGAGAGAAGCAACTCATAGCCCAAGATCGTCAAGCGAAGTACTACAATGCCAAGCACCGGAATGTGGAGTTCGCGGTAGGCGATTGGGTCTACTTGAAGATCAAGCCCTTCAAAGGCGTATCCCGGATTCGACGTTTGAAAAAGTTGAGTCCAAGATATTTGGGTCCATTTGAAGTGGTTGAGCGAATCAGAGAAGCTGCGTATCGGCTAGCTCTTTCGGCAGACTTTGGTGGACTACATGATGTGTTTCACATCTCGGTGTTGCGGAAGGCTGTTAAAGATCCATCACAAGTGATCACAGATGATCGTGTGCCGGTGGAGTATGGGCTAACAACGAGGGTTAGACCCATTCAGATCGAAGATCGAGCCGCAAAACAGTTGCGGAACAAGACGGTCGGCATGGTTAAAGTACGATGGGATAATTGCGGCCGTGAGGAGCTTACATGGGAGCGAGAGCAGACCATGCGAGCTGAGTTTCCCGAGCTATTCGTGTAGCGATTGCATAGTGAAAATTTTATTGTAACATAAACGTTTCATGTTATAAAACTATTTGGTTGCTGCTTGCCTTCCTGTATACAAATTTCGAGGACGAAATTTCTTGTAGGAGGGGAGGGTTGTAACAGCCCATTTTTCAGCAGGCTCATTTTTGGGGTGACACGACCTGGGACACGGGCATGTCCCAGGGCGTGTCCTGCGTTCGACGAGTGTTCGGGAGGAACAGTCGACGAATGGTCGACACAATTTGGTCAACGATCGTCGAGTGCTTCGGACACGCCATGTGACACGGGCGTGTCACAGGGCGTGTCAGCACGGTCGACGAACTCAGCCCGACGAGTTTGAGCTGGGGCGTGTATAGTGCCGTGTATGGGCACACGGCCTGGGACACGGGCGTGTCATAGGACATGTGAGTCTCGGGTGATTTTGAGATTTTTCAGCCTGATGAACACGGCCACAGACACGGGCGTGTCTGAAGGCGTGTTGGGTGACACGGCCCATGACACGGGCGTGTCACATGGGCATGTCACTGGATTGGATATGTCGGTTGAGCACCGCTTGAGGCACACGGCCTGGGACACGGGCATGTCACAGGCCGTGTCAGGCAAAATTTATGATTGTTGGTGAAATTATGGCCGTCCATTCCTTCAGCCTGGATCCAAGGGCTGAGAGGCCTCCCTGTCTTCTTAAGGCCGAGAATGGGTTGGGGAAACTTATTTTGCTTTTGACTTTCTCTTACTACACTTCTAGAGAGATAAAGAGAGAGGAAGAAGGAGGAAGAGGAGAGGGGGCTGATCACCGGTGGTGCTGCGGTTTGCCGACGAAAGATTCGAAGCCGACGTTGCGGAGAAAAAGCTCTTGTGAGCCGTTCGAGCCAGCTTAGAGCTCATGGCACCAAAGAGGTCTTCTAGGGTAACGACTTTTCTTCATAGCCATGTGAAGGCTCCCTTTTTGCATATGCACATGATTCCCCCATCAGCGGGTGGTCGGTTATGGGGATCATTGGGTTGATTCATGAAATCCCCAAGTGGTTAGCATATAGATCCGGAAATGAAAGTACAGAATAGGCATGATGTGTGAAGCCCATCTGGACAGGTTGGTCTGGATTGGTGATGTTCCATACGAACCGGAGAAGACTCCGTGATAATTAGGAGTCGACAGGTTGGAACTGTGAAAGAAAGTAGCAGGAAGTACTGGAGTGGTAGTCCAGAAAAATACCCGTAGAATGCTTGTGCTGCTTGTGCTATGGGGTTCGACCTGTGAAAGAAAGTAGCAGGAAGTACTGGATTGGAATTCCAGGAAATACCCTTTGGAATGCTTAATGTTCATAGGGAGTCCACCTGTGAAGCGAGTAACAGGAAGTACTGGCATGGTAGCCAGGAAAGACCCCTGACATTTGTGATATTTGCGGTGTCCACCTGCGAAGAGAGTAGCAGGAAGTACTGGTGTGCCCAGGAAAGACCCGCTAATGTTGTGAGATGAATGGGTGTAATAGAAATACCCAGGCTTGAATGCCAGAACAGGATCGGTGAGACCTACCCGCACCTTTATTTAGCCGCAAGTATGCCGTGATCGGTGATGGCAAGGCGATTTGAGCAACGGGGGGTGGAGGATCCGACCTGCGTTATGTCCGTCCGACGTGAGACCAGAATTTGCTGTCTATTGGAGCGCATAGCAAGAGTCTTATGCCTACGCGCCGTGAGACAATGGGGGGTTACGGGCCAATCCCGGTTCACTAAGACTATAAAACTCCGGCTGTACGCCACAGAGTAAATTCTCAAGTGAGTTGTCGTTGGGCTGTGACCCTGATACGGTGGTGGGCAACTGATTTGTCAGTACACCAAGAATGTGCCCTGAGTGCACGGACCGTTGGGCCGGGTGGCTGACGGTTGTTATGGCATGTGTGCGTGAAAGCACATTATATGAGATATATTGACATGCTTGTGATATGATATGCCTGTAGGGAAGATTACCGCTGCCCCGAGAAAATGGGTAGGGTCGTTATAATATGGTCAGCTGAATGCTGACCGTTGCCTCTGTTTGCCACCCTTGGGTGGAATGTCCCTGTGCAGGTGCCGGAGAACCGAGCGGGACGCATAAGGGTTGAAGTCCCTACTGCTTTTGCTGATGCCGCTGCTAGCCCTCGAAGGCTATTGTGAATGTACATGTTATGTTTTCTTTTGATGTGGCCGACCTGCGTGCCAATGTTTGGGCCACTGTTTGAAAGCCCTGTAAGGCCAGAAGGCCAATGATGTTTACATGTTGTAAGACATTCCTATAATCTATAAAATGTAGAGTTTTATATGTTGGACATTTAAGAGAGGAGTTCAAGTGTATAGGCTTCCGCTAGAATGCAATGTGTTAGGTGCGCTGCACTACTCTGGTATCACTGCGTAGCTTCATCGTCTGTTTTGTGGTATATGCTGTGGGGCCCCGGCCGGACCTTCTAGTATATATTATATGAATGGATGGGGTTGTTACAGCTCGCCGAGATCATCACTACCTCCCTGACCTCTAGTCATGACACTCTTCTGAGATCTTCTGTGCTGGTCACTCTCCACGCTCACCACACCAAATTGTTGAAGCCAAAATTGACCTCTGTGGAGTTCGGGGTCCCTAGAAAGGGGTGACCTCACACCTACTACACCCGGAGGAACGTCACGGACCAAAGATCAAGAAGCTAGAAATAGACCCACGGATCTAGCGCGGAGGTCCCACCTCACACCCGGAAGACCTTTGAGGTCTCCCCCTCCCTAGCCAATTCTTGAGCTAGGGTGCCTTGAAGGATGAAGAGAGAATGAAGAAGTGATCCTCTCCAAGGCACCCCTAAGGGTCTATTTATAGTTTTCCAAATCCCATGAACCAAAATGACCGAAATGCCCCTAGGGCCAAAATACTTTGGGCAAATAGGAAACAACCACACCGGGGTAAAGGGGTAATTCCCACCTGGGGTAAAACGGTAAAAGCATTGGGGTGGGGCAAGGGCGAGACCCCGGCCTCTGGCCGGTCTCACCCCGCCACGCCGCCCGGCCGCGGAGTACGGGAGGGCAGGGACGAGACCCCGGCCTCCCGGCCGGTCTCGCCCCGCCAGGCCGACAAGCACGAAGGCGCAGGAGCGAGACCGCGGCCCCCGGCCGGTCTTGCCCCGCTAGGCCGCCAAGCAGGAGAGGGCAGGGGCGTGTCCCCGGCCCCCGGCCGGTCTCGCCCCGCCAGGCCGCCAAGCAGGAGATGGCAGGGGCCCGACCTCGGCCCCCGGCCGGTCTCGCCCCGTCAGGCCGCCAAGCAGGAGAGGGCAGGGGCGAGACCCTGGCCCCCGACCGGTCTCGCCCTGCCAGGCCGCCAAGCAAGAGAGGGCAGGGGCGAGACCCCGACCCCCGTCCGGTATCGCCCTGCCAGGCCGCCAAGCAGGAGAGGGCAGGTGCGAGACCCCGGCCCCCGTCCGGTCTCGCCCCACCAGGCCGCCAAGCAGGAGAGGGCTGGGGGCGAGTCCCCGGCCCCCGGCCGGTCTCGCCCCACCAGGCCGCCAAGCAGGAGATGGCAGGTGCGAGACCCTGGCCCCTGGCCGGTCCCGCCGCTCCCACCTCGCACTTATCAGGACGGGGCGCGTGCTAGCCAACTTGTCGCACCCGCCCCCCAAAAGAGGGCCACTGGGGGGAGGCAGATTTTTCCTCCCCCTACTAGTATATTCCGTGGGCTAGGCCTAAATTGGCCACTAAGAGCTCAAACCACTCAAAAAGCTTAAAACCAAAAACCTGCGAATACGGGGTTGTACAGTAGGAGCTAAAGGGTAGGGATGACTTCCCCGAAAATTTAAGAATCTTTCTAGACTTCCTCGGGCAGTGTCACAACCCGCATTTTCTCTGTATTAAAGGATATATCAGAGTATGGAGAAAACACGCGTCATGATGCCACGTTGGTAGGGGATAACTGCCGACGTTCAGTCACGACCACAACTAACACTTTTCGAAAGATTTATGAGTTATTTAAGAAAAATCCAATTTTAAGTTAAGCAGTTAGCCGTATCCATCGGCTTAGTGGATCAAATAGTCCACGATTAAAAAATATAGTTAAACGCTGCGAAAAATACTTTAATTAAGTTGATTTTAACATCCTACATGATTGTGAACGTCCCATAAGGACAACTCATGCTATTCAAGACTCTAGATTTATAATAAGTATAAAAAATGTCTTTACGCTAACTAGAAAGTAGTGTTTTAGTTTTGAAATAGATGACAAGTATGAAGTAATAATAGTAGAGTTTTGTAAGTTAAAATACCTAACATGCAACCTAGCTTAAGGCCTTCCCAGAGAGCAAGTATATACAACCACAATAAACAGACAACTCAGAAGCTTCGCGAAGTAATTAGTATTTCAAAAGAAAACCACCAGTGGGTGCCAACAACTTGACACGAACCCACTGGTATGCATGTTTGTCTGTACTAAAGTAAACAACCCATGAAAATACCTCACAAGGGTGAGGAAAACTCCTGCAACAAGAAGTCCACTAGCAAGCTCCCAAACATAGCCGCTCAACCGGCTACTGCCCTGAACCCGAGGCATTCAAAGGAAGAACACCTCAGCAAGAAAAAAATACAAGTGGAAAAGGAAAATAATCAGGGTAAAAGTGCAAGGTAAGAGATGGGTTTACCAAACCCGAGTACAAAATGCTGAAGACCACAATTGAATAACCAAATAATTATAAGTACAGTAAAATCAGTAGTCAATGAGTCAATCGAGTAATTGCACAAAGTGTAGAACGAAGCAATGCTTCAACAATATCTGCAAGGATTAACATAAAAAGCATAGACTGACGTAGAAGCAAACTGAGCATAAAACAGCTCGAATAAAACATAAACATTAACACTTGGCAAAATCAACCGGGCGGAGTCAGTGACGAATTATCCCAAACCAGGTTCCCAAGCCCAAATGTCTCAAAAACACAGAGGCCCTGCGGTGGTGGACACTTGTCCAAACCCAAACCAGCAGTCCTCAGAAAACAGAGACCAAACATCTGCCAAGTGCAACGATCCACAAACGATGTCCAGTTGGTGGTCCTTTATCCACTGCCAACCATTATAGCCGAAGAAACATCAGAACCTACCCAAATCCCAAGTTCAAACCTTAAGATAAACCAAAAGCAATCCTAAAACCATCCTACGGACTAAACCCGCCAAAATTAGACAAAAACGGTGGAACAATTATAAGTCCCAGCAAATTCGGCGAGTATACCCGACGAAACTCAAGCATACCCGTCGAATTCGACAGCGATACTCGACAAATCTCTCAATACTTGGCAAAAATGCCTTGCAAAATCAGGCGATAGTCGACGATTCCTATCGATATTCGACGAACGACACTCGACGAACTGTGTTCGACTAACCTGCAATACTCCATCATATTACTCAACCAATTCGGCGATACTTGTCGAATGAACTGGTGATACTCGCCGAAAACGACTTAACTTAAATTTGGCGATACTCGCCGAATTCCTACCTGATACCCACGGAGTTCTACTTAGGCTACCTATCGTAACTCGACAAAAATTCCTTATCTAACCCCAACGATACTCGACAAATCACTACATGATATTCGCCGAATTTTACTTATCTCATATTTTTCCTAATCCCTATGATTTGGCCGAAAATCAAGATCGAACCTTGAGGGATCTTGCATGCTTCCTATTCTACTCCTATTCTCTAAGGGAGGAAGAAAAAGATCAAGTAAACTAACAAGCAAGGGGGGAAAGATCCACTTGCCTCAAAACTTCGGAGAAACGATGCCCGCTCGTCCCACTTCAAGGATCGGCCATAGAAAGCCCTAAGCAACGTTTCCTGGAACTTTTGGAGGAGAAAGTAGGTCAAAACCTCAATTTATAACGTACAAAATTCGGGGAAACAGGAAGTTCTTACCACGATCGCAAAACCCTCGCCGCGAGCTTTCCAAATCTCCTATTAATCGATGAAACCCACCACTCAATCACCCGAAATCGGTGGCCAAAAGCACCGTCCGTCCGCCGAACGCCCTATCTCGTGAAATATGTCGTTGTCGGGTTAGGGAAGGAAGTGTACAGTAGGTTTCGTTTATTGCGTATATATATATATATATAATAATAATAATTAATTCATAATACATTACAATAAATATTAATAACTTCCAAAACATAATCGAAAACCATAACAACTCGGAATTCTACGAAATTCCCATAGCTAAATACTGACGCTACAAAACAAACAACGAAGTCGAAACTCAAATTTGACAAAAAAACACTCAGGCAAACACCTCTCGAAGCCAAAACACAAGCATTTCGAAAAGGGCTCCACCGAGTCGCCAAAACAGACCCGACTCGCAAGGGAATCTTGCAGACAGGCTAAACCCAGCCACCCAGAAAACTCAAAGAGCAAAACCATGCTCTAACCATGGCACAAGCCAAACATGCTGATGGCGACGATGCTATGCGGTCGTGGATCCCCGTCATAGAGAGTTCGTGGATTGGGACGATCTATGCATCAAGCTCGAAGATGAAACTCTACCACGACGTTTCTCCGCCAACTCCGCCGCTACATGTTTTGCTCGACGTCTGCCGCCGTCGTTAAATAAAATATATAATTATAAATTAAATAGCTCTATATTTTATCAATTATTATTTTTAGAAATTTTTATTTTAAGCAATTCTATTTCATACAATTTAATTAATGTAGTTTAATTCATGTATGATGGGTCATTATAACCATCTAGTATTTTATTTCATGCAAGTACTGTTTTATTTCTCTTATGATGGGTGCATATAACCATCATAAGTTTATTTTATTTTCAAGGGTGGATATTGAGTGGTGTAGGCTATATATAGCCATATTATGAAGAATAATGTAATGAATTGATGAAATAAGAAAACCCTAATCTTGATTGAGATTTCCTTCCTCCTCTCCTCTCCTCCTCTCAAAATTCGGCTATCCTCTTGCTCCCCCTCTTGGCCGCTGGCCACTCCCTTCCCCCTCTCTCTATTCGGCCTCCTCTCCCCCTCCTCCTCCCTCTACAAGTTCTCCACCAAAATAGCCCCTCCTCTCCCTTTTCAACAGACCAGCCATCTTTCTTTCAACCACCAACCCGAGCATCCCTTTTTCCCCTCCCAAAAAACCTAGCCGACCACCCACCTTGCCGCCACCCTCCCCCTCTTTTCCTCTCTCTCGGCCACCCTCCTCCATCTCCCACCCGAGCACTCCTCTCTCCATCCATACAAAAAAACAAGCCCCCTCTTGCCCTCTTTGGCGTTCGGCCCCTCCCCTTCCTTCCCCTCCACTAACCAAAATCCGACCACCAACAACACCACCCGACCCCTTCATCAACACCAAAACACCGGCCACCCACATCTCTCCCCTAGCCTCCACCTCTTCATCATCTTGAGTGAAATATTCCACCACCTTCTCTCTCCTATTTCCTTATATATTTTAGGTTTCAATACTCTCTCTCTTCTAGGGTTTTTCAAAGTAAAACGGCGAGCGTCTTCATCGTCCTGTGCGGATCCGAGGGTTTGCATGGAAATAGAAAATCAACCACCATCATGAGCGCTTCCTCCACTTCATATTGTGGACGGACTTCTTGGCATTGGGTAACGATGTACTAAAACCATCTCTTGTGTGTTTCTTCTAAATTTTTGCGAGATTTGGTGGAATTAGAAGGATAGTTTTTTGTCCTGATTTATATTGAAATGCGTGCTGAATTACAATCTGATTTTTAAGCGTTTAATATTCAGTATATTTCCATAAACTTGGTTCGGGTAGATCTCGTGAACGTTAGTGGAAATCAGTTTTGTTACCTTAATTTCTCTTTGAGTCCAAGTGATTTGGCTACCCTCATATTAATTAATTTTTGGGATAGATTTGGACTTTATTTTAAATCACTATTTTAGTCCAGGTCCTCTCGTATTGGTTTGTGATTTGCAATCGAATAATTTTACTTGGAATTGCTAATTGTCCGGATCGGATAGGTCCTATTCGCTTGAGCGAACATTGACATATAGCCCTTGTTTAATATATAAAAGGGATAGCATCCCTTTGCGTTGTTTAATGTTGACAATTATGCTAATAATTGCTTGGGTAATCGATAGTGTTATTTAGAGAAATCGCTCACTACGTATTTTTTTAATTACCGAACCTAAGAACGTGTAGTTTAATCCGTCGAACACATGGTCCTGCATCAATTTGGTATCAGAGGAATGCTCACGTCAATTTCCTAATTGGCACCCCCCCTTTTATTAGTACGCCGATACGCACTTGCACGTTTCATTGCCAAAATAATAAAAATAATTTTTTATTTTTGGTCTGCAAATAGCATTCTAAAATTTTATTTTTCTGCCAAAAAAATCCAATTTCTTTTTTGATAATCTACTATTTATTTCCAGCTAGAAAATACAAAAAAATGTATTTTCATTAAATCATTATATTTAGTTAGTCATTTTTAAAATTTTAATTTTTAGTGTGCAAATAGCTGCCTATATTTTTTATTTTTCTGCAAAAAAATAAAAAATTTATTTAATATTCTTCATATTATTTTCAGCAAGAAAATCAAAATTTTATAATTATTACCCGAGTCGCTAAGCGGGAACAAATCCATCTATCTTATATTTTATGAGTCAGAATCCTTAATTCATTGCATGTGCACAAGAATCAGATCGAGTTTTCTCTCCGGATCTCAGTGATATGATGGCCTATGACATTTAAGTTTCCCGTTTAGACTATTGGTATGATAAAGCCATGGCTAAACGTACCCCAACCTTGCCATCATGCCCTAGGAATTCCAATCGTCCCCACACTATTCCTCGCACTAAAAGTGAGATACCCACGTTTGATGGTTATGGGAATTCTCAAAATTTTCGGGACTGACTTAAGTGGGTAGAACTTTATTTTGATTGTCACGAATGAGATGACCACCAAAAGATTATCATCGCCCGAGAGAGGTTAATTGGTCAAGCCCAGGTATTTTGGTTAAACGAAGAGCGCCGTGTTGGTAGTTATAAACATACTTGGCGGGCAATACGTAGCCTACTCTCGGATCAATTTGATCCCACCTATCTCCGTACTACTAACACCAAGCCTGTGAGTATCGTTATGACACTAGTCCCATACCTGCCTATAGGAATGATTATATACATAACACTAGATTAGTTCCCCCAAAAGGTTGGCCTGCCCTTAGTGTGCCTACTCCGACCTTTAGGGAAACTAGTCCTAATAGATCATATATCTTGTACTAAAAAGATGTTACTACTAGAGCTTTGTATCCTTTAGCCTCGACGTCTAAGCTCCTTGATAAAGTGACTGATACCTCTGAGGATTCTGATGTGGATATAGTATCTCTAGATTTTGAAGTTGACCAGCTAGGTGAGAGTATTCCTTCACGTATGATAGTGCCCGACGAGTCTGATGATTCTGTCTGTGAGGGAATCCCTAGTGATTTATAAGATGATGTATGAGATGATTACATTCTGATCTCTGAGATTATTCCGTTTTCTATTACTTGCACTGCTAGTGTTGCGTCTAACCACCCTAGTATTGAGTGCCCTCTACAGGATACGATCCCCATCATGATAGGTCTACGATCGCACCCACTGAGATTGTATCTGAGTTATCTGAGGAGCCTGAGAGTGAGGATTTCCTTATTGATATTGTGGATGAGTTACCATCTGAGGGAAGGGTAATTTTGGATGATTATATTATTGTACACCTGGATGAAAGTTCTTGGATGATATCACCATTGGGTGAAATTTATACTGATTTGGATTTTATCCCGGGTTTGATTTTGTCGACCCTTCCTCCTGATTATTTGCCTACATTAGATGACTTTTTAGGATGAGGAATCAGTAGTCCTAGTCTGATTTTTTGTGACACGTCCACTCTACTAGTTCCTATATTGGCGTTGTCTCAGTGCTTAGATATTAGTAAGTTGAGCGTGATAGTATTTGGTCTGTTCATCGCACCCCATAGATCTGACTACGTATCACATTTGACTATTCATTTTACTGTATGTTTGTCTACGGTTCTGTCCTCGACTACGACTGATTCTGATTCTTTGGCAATTGTGCCTCTGTATGTGGTGTCCCCTATACATACTTATATACCACACCCAGTCGCATGCATTTACCCACCGCCTTTTGATGACCCTCATTTCCACACGTTAGTGACTATAGAAAGGCGACATGAGTTGTATTGCTCACACATCCTTTCACATCCGGGAGCGTCCAACTCCATTATTTATGATGAGCGGTTCTCCTTGGCATATTATCATGCCAAGCGTGAAAATATTAAAGTTAAAATTCAAACTGGAGACTTGGAGCTCAATGAAATCATTTCCGATTATAAGGCTCCCGTGCCACCAGACTTACCCCCTTATCCTCTGCTTTTTGATCCAGTCATGTAGCACATGGATTCTCTCCTCATTTATCTAGTACGTTAGTGTTTCATTTTAAGTTCTGTCACACGCACTTCCACTCCTTTCCGAGACGGTCCGATGCTAGATTTAGTGATTTGGGTTTAGTCTGATAAGTCCCCGAGCGGATGCCTTCTGCTCCGTTAATAAATTAATACGTAGGAACGCCGACCCATCCATGATTATGAAGAACGCCAGATTTCATGCTTTTATTTCAGAGTTTTATATAGCACATGGTGTTCTACATTATTTAAAGATTCCGAACTTTTTACTGTACATCTATGTTCCACCTGAGTGGTTTTCTTTGTTCTCTACCACATGTTCTCTTTGGATGGGGAGTGTTAGGATTGTCATATCTAATTTCCACGTAGACTCCTTGATTCTTGAACCAGATGGTAAGATGCATGTTTTATTTCTTTTTCTTGATACCCTTTCGAGTTTCCTCCAAAGTCTTGTTGTTTCTTCGCCAGACATGTTCTCAGTATTGTTGGATGTTCATGGTACTACGACAAGGATCGCGGGGCCAGATTTGCCTCATGTTGCTGCTGCTTTTGACTGTTCTCCCCTCACGGGCCACTCATCGGTGATGAGTAATTTTGATTGGGGGAGGATTGATGGCGACGATGCTGATGAAGCCGTGGATCCCAATCATAGAGAGTTCATGGATTAGGACGATCGATGCCGCAAGCTTGAAGATGAAATTTTATAATGACATTTCTTCGCAAACGCCGCCGCCGCTACATGTTTTGCTCGACGTCCGTAGCCGCCATTAAATAAAATATATAATTATAAATTAAATAATTGTAATTATATATTTTATCAATTTTTATTTTTAGCAATTTTTATTTTAAGCAATTTTATTTCATGCAATTTAATTAATGTAGTTTAATTTATGTATGATGGGTGATTATAACCATCTAGTATTTTATTTCATGCAAGTACTATTTTATTTCTCTTATGATGGGTGCATATAACCATCATAAGTTTATTTTATTTTAAAGGGTGGAGATTGAGTGGTGTAGGCTATATATAGCCATATTATGAAGAATAATGTAGAGATTTGATGAAATAAGAAAACCCTAATCTTGATTGAGATTTCCTTCCTCCTCTCCTCTCCTCCTCTCAAAATTCGGCTATCCTCTTGCTCTCCCTCTTCGCCTTCGGCCACTCCATTCCCCCTCTCTCTATTCGGCCTCCTCTCCTCCTCCTCCGTCTACGAGTTCTCGACCAAAACAGCCCCTCCTCTCCCTTTTCAAAAAACCAGCGACCTTTCTTTCAACCACCAACCCGAGCCTCCCTTTTTCCCCTCTCAAAAAACCTAGCCGGCCACCCAACTTGCCGTCTCCCTCCCCTGCTTTTCCTCTCTCTCAGCCACCCTCCTCCACCTCCCACCCGAGCACTCCCCTCTCCTTCCATACAAAAAAAATACCGAGCCACCTCTTGCATTCTTTGGCATTCGGCCCCTCCCCTTCCTTCCCCACCACTAACCAAAATCCTACCACTAACAACACCACCTGACCCCTTCATCAACACCAAAACCACCAGCCACCCACATCTTTCCCCTAGCCGCCACCTCTTCATCATCTTGAGTGAAATATTCCACCACCTTTTCTCTCTCCTTTTTCCTTATATATTTTGGGTTTCAATATTCTCCATCTTCTAGGGCTTTGTAAAGGAAAACGACGAGCGTCTTCATCGTCCGGTGCGGATCTGAGGGTTTGCATGGAAATAGAAAATCAACCACCTCTGTGAGCGCTTCCTCCACTTCATATTGTGGCCGGACTTCTTGGGATTGGGTAACGGTTTACTAAAACCATCTCTTGTGTGTTTCTTCTAAATTATTGTGAGATTTGGTGGAATTAGAAGGCTAGTATTTTGTCCTAATTTATATTGAAATGTGTGCTTAATTAAAATCTAATTTTTAAGCGTTTATTATTCCGAATATTTCCGTAAACGTGGTTTGGGTAGATCTCGTGAACGCCAGTGGAAATCGATTTCGTTACCTTGAATTCTCCTTGATTTCAAGTGATTTGGCCACCCTCATATTAATTAATTTTTGGGATTGATTTGGACTTTATTTTAAATCGCTATTTTAGTCCAGGTCCTCCTGTATTGGTTTGTGATTTGCTAGCGAATAATTTTACATGGAATTACCAATTGTCCGGATCGGGTAGGTCCTATTCGCTTGAGCGAACATTGACATATAACCCTTGTTCAATCTATAAAAGCGGTAGCGTCCCTTTGCGTTGTTTAATGTTGGCAATTGTGCTAATAATTGCTTTGGTAATCAATAGTGTTATTTAGAGAAACCGCTCACTACGTATTTATTTAATTATCAAACTTAAGAACGTGTAGATTAATCCGTCGAATCCATGGGCCAACATCACAAGCGCAAACGTAAGGCCCTGACATGAAAATTACGCCGTTACAGGAATAAAAATAAACACCAAAAAATAAGCGGCGTTATAGCTACCCCTCCTAAAAAGAAGTTTCATCCCGAAACTTAACATAATAGGATCAAATCCCAATCAGAAAAAAAACAATCATATGCAAATAGAGGAGGAAACACTTACCAAAATATCAAGAGAATAGATGAGGATGAGCCTCCCTCATAGCTGACTCCAACTTCCAAGTCACGCTTTCCACGTCTTGGTTCCGCCACAAAACTTTAACTATCAGTATTATCTTCCTTCGCAATACCCGATCTTGAGTATACAAAACACGAACCAGCACTTCCACATATGAAAGGTTAGGATCCAACTGGGGCACAAAATCAAGAACTTGCCTGTCGCTTAGCAAACACTTCCGCAATTTGCTTACGTGAAAAACATCATGCACACTAGGAAAACTTGCGGGCAAATCCAGCCTATAAGCTGACACACCAATCTGTTCAACAATTTTAAAAGGTCCCACGTACCTCGGGTCCAACTTGTGGTTCTTACCAAACCTTTTAACTCCAAACATTGGGGAAACCTTAAGAAACACAATATCCCCTACAGCAAACTCCAAATCGGACCTACGTTGATTGGCGTTCTTCTCATCTCGCTCTTGAGCTTTCCAAAGCTTCTCTCGAATAAGCTTTACAAAAACTTCCATTTCCTCTAACGCTTCAGGATCCAACAATGGTCTCTCACCAACCTCAGCCCACGACAAAGGAGTTCTACATTGCCTCCCATACAAAGCCCCAAACGGGGCCATCTGCAGACTTTCCTAATAACTGTTATTATAAGCGAATTCCATAAGTCTCAAACCCTCATCCCATACCCCTCCGTGGTTCAAAATATATCATCTGATCATATCATCAATGATCTAATTTACTCTTTCCTTTTGACCATTATTTTGCGGATGATAAGCAATGGAATACCGCAGATCGTTACTCAATCTTTCCTGTAAACTCTTCGAAAAGCGAGACATAAACCTGGAATCTCGATCTGATACAATACTAATAGGCACTCCATGTAACCTGATGACTCCATCCAAGTACATCTCAGCTATTTTCTTCATGGAGTAATCGATCTTAAATGGCACAAAGTAAGCACATTTCGTCAATCTGTCCACGATAACCCAAACTGAGTCGAGTCCACTGGGAGATCTCGGCAAACCAGTAATAAAATCCAACAAAATGCTCTCCCACTTCCAACTTAGAATCTCTAAGGGTGTCAACTTCCCTCCAGGCGTACCATGATCGGCCTTCACTTGCTTGCAAGTAAAACAATCTTAAACATACTTAGCTATATCGCCCTTCATACCATACCGCCAGACAATCTGCTTTAGATCCTTATACATTTCAGTAGAACAAGGGTGGTAGGCAACACTGGAACCATGTCCCTCATTGCACAATTTAACTCGAATATCTTCAACATTGGGGATACAAAATCTGTCGTGGTACTTCAAAGTACCCGCGTCGTCAATCGAAATGTCCGACAATTCCCCTTTTGCAGTTCTATTATAAAGGTGCATCAAATCAGGATCATCCTTTTGATGTAGCCTCCTCAGTGAAATCCAAGAAGTATCTAACATTTCCAAACTACTGGGCAAGTCGCTAATCCACACCGATATGTCCATCAGAAGAAATTCTTCCACCAGCAAATCCACAGAAAGATTAAAAATCTTCGCTGACTTTCTACTCTAAGCATCAGATACCACGTTAGCTTTGCCCGGATGATATTGAATCTCAACATCATAATCAGTCACATATTTTAACCACCTTCGTTTGCGAAAATTCAATTCCTTTTGAGTGAAGACATATTTCAAACTCTTATGATTAGTGTAAATATTGCACAAAATGCCATATAAAAGTTGCCTCCATAACTTCAAGCCATAAATCACAGCAGCAAATTCTAGATCATGCATAGGGTAATTCCTTTCATGAGTCTTTAACTGCCTCGACCCATACGCTATCACTTTACCTTCTTGCATCAACACGCAACCAAGTCCAACATGATATGTTGGTGCAACCATAGTGATCTGGAAGTGATCAAGCATGCAGCCTCACTACCAACTCAGTATGATCCTATCAGGGTCGCATATAAGATTGTGGAGAAATTGAGAGATTGGATCTATACTATTTCGCTCATATGATGAGTTGAAGGATATTGAAAAAGGGGCTGAAAATATTCTAAGGCATTTGGCGCTGAGTGTGTTTAGCTCACTCAACTCCATAGGGCTGAAGTCATTGAGTGTGTTTAGTTCACTCAATGCCATGGAGGTTGTATGATTCTAAAGCATTAGGCGTTGAGTGTCTTTAGCTCACTCAACGCCATCAGGCTGAAAGCTTTGAGTGTCTTTATCTCACACAATGCCATCCGGCTTAAAGCATTGAGAGCGTTGAGTATAGTCAACGCTTTCGCGGGTTAAGTGTTAACTCTGCGAATGTTAGCATTGAGTGTGTTTATTGTCGCACTTAAGTGTTGAGTGCGTCGAGTCCAGTCAACGACTTCATCGAGTAAAGGGTTTACCTGGGGAATCTGGCTCTTAGGCGTTGAGTGTATTGTATTCACTCAACACCGTTCGATGAATTTGTTCGACGAATGTAGTTCGACGTTCTGTCATGCGGCGCAGATTTCGTCGAGCTGAGTTCGATGAATCCAGTTCGACGTTCTAGACTTTGGCACAGATTTCGTCGAGCTGAGTTCGACGAATCCAGTTCGACATTCTGGCTTTGGGCGCAGATTTCATCAAGCTGAGTTCGACGAATGCGTTCGATATTCTGGCCTTTGGCGCAGATTTCGTCAAGCTGAGTTCGATGAATGCGTTCAACGTTCTGGCCTTTGGCTCTAATTTCATCTAACAGAGTACGATGAATTATTCGTCGAGCTGAGTTCGACGAATGCCCGTACTGTGTCAAATGTTGACTTGCTGAATCTATCTCCTGGGATATTAATATGATGTTTTAGGGTTTTCTGGAGACAGTTGTTTTCTTTCATCACACGAGCCGCTACTGTGTGATAAGAAGAAAACCTAGAAACCGGACGGAAGTGTTCCACCAATCCTGTAGCCGATTCCGATCCCGATCCCAATCCCAGTGGGTGTCGTCGCCGCCGCTCCTTCAACAGATCTAGCAGTCTATGGAGACGCTGAGTGTCCTCTCAAAACCTAGCGCTTGTGGACAAGTTTTTGTGGGTTCTCCCGATCATGTGGATTACTGTTGAGGCGTGGATATACTTTCTGCGCTCAAGACTCTAGCTGCTGTGTGGCCGACCTGATTTTTTTGGAGCATCTAGGTTGAGTTCTGACTCAATCCCTCAAAGGTAATTTTTATTACATCATGGTTTACTTCTTGATTCATGAATATTGCTAGATCCGAACTCATTTGGGTTTTTCTTGTTCTTTTTTCGCTGCGTGCACAAGTGTTGTGCCACCCACAAAACCCAACTGTGGTATCAGAGGGAGGTTGCCAAAAATATTCATTATTTCAGAAGTTTATGTATCCATGACATGTAGATTTGGTGATTTTGAAGTGTTCCAAATGCCCAAATCTAATCTTGGATCTTTCCAAGAATACATGTGATTTCTTCGAGTTTACTCCTTTACAGTAACCGTCACTGTGTTGGTTTGTGAAACTAAGTATGTGTTAGATTTTGAATCTCACATAAAGTGATGTGCTTGTCTACTATGTAAGTGGAATTGGTGTTGCTCATGTCCCGTGCATGTAGGTCTGAATATTTGGACATGTTCTAGATGTTCAGACTTAGACCAGTTCATCAAGTGTTGATGATTCTTGTGCACATCTGAGATGCATTTAGATTATGCTTGTTTTATTTTATTATGCTTGATGTGCACGCTGATTAAGTGTTAACCATGATTAAAGAGTTAATCATCTATTTAAAATCCCTTAAGCAATATTAAGTTTTCAGATGCCTTCCGATGGATGACACTCTTCTTGCCTCTATCGATGAAGTGTGGGCTTGCCAAAGCAAGGTGCATTAATCTATCTTGGTGAGGGTGCGAGCGGATAATTGTGATATCCCATTATCGACATGGGGTCTAGCTTAACTGGGTGTCCTCAAAGGTTGAGTGCCCAGAGGCATGGGGTTGGCATGCACCATATGATGGATGCAAATAAAGAGTTATTCACCAGCCATACAAGAATTGCTTTGTGATGCAATTGGCAAGCATTGCCTACCTAAATAGCTGCATTGTGAGAGAAAAGCCAAAGCTGACTCATAGTGTTTGTGAAATATGGATCTTGTACACTAAGAGGGTTACTCGCTAAACTCTTCGAATTGATATCGAGGGTTATCAGTTTGATAAAAATAGTGGGAGCTTTTTATTAAAGTCTTAATTGAATGATAAATTGTATTTTGAAATGTGGTACTAATTTGCTTTGCTTGTATTCTTGTAGAATTTCCATGGCAAGTGGTTCACACTCTACCCTGTCCCTCAGAGCGATCCTTGAGAAGGAGAAGCTGAGTGGTACAAATTATTTGGACTGGTACAGAAACCTGAGAATTGTTCTCAAGCAAGAGCACAAGCTCTATGTTTTGGAAGAGGTATCCCCTGATGAGCCTGCCGAAAATGCACCCCGTGCTGATAAAGATGCTTATAAGAAGTATCTTGACGACTCCTTAGACGTCGAATGTCTCATGTTAGCGACCATGAACTCTGAGCTTCAGAAGCAACATGAGAAAATGGGTTGTAAGGAAATTGATGAGCATCTCAAGAAAATGTTTCAAGGGCAAGCTCGTCAAGAGAGATTCGACGTCACCAAGGTGTTGTTCTAGTGTAAGATGGGAGCTTGGGACCTAGTAAGGACTCACATACTCAAGATGATTGGGTATATCGATAACCTTGAAAGACTAGGTTTCCCTCTAGGCCAAGAGTTGGCTACAGACCTGATCCTACAATCGTTGCCGGACAGTTATGAGCAGATCGTCTTGAACTATAACATGAATGAAATTGACAAGAAACTGCCCGAGCTCCTAGGCATGTTGCGAGCTGTCGAGATTAATATGAAGAAGGCCAAGTATGCAAGCCCCATATTGATGGTGCAAAATGTCAAGGGCAAGGCCAAGGGCTTCAAGAAGACGAAGGTGGGACCTAAGTCTGGACTGGAGCCCAAGTCTTCTACACTGAAAGAGAAGGGCTCAGGGAAAGAAGGGAAGTGCCACCACTATGGCAAGGCTGGTCATTGGAGGAGGAATTGTCCTTCATACATTGAGGGTATGTAGAGGACAATAGGAGGTATGACCTCCACTTGAGGTATATATGTTATAGAGATAAACCTTTCTACTCTTTCATCCTGGGTATTGGATACCGGATGTGGTTCTCACATTTGTATAAATGTGCAGGAACTAGGAAGGAGAAGAATGCTGAGTAAAGGAGAGGGGGACCTCCGCGTTGACAATGGAGCAAGAGTTACCGTTGTTGTCGTGGGGGTTTATTGTCTTTCTTTGCCCAGAGGGTTTGTAATAAAACTAGACTATTCTTATTTTGTTCCTTCCATAACTAGAAACATTATAACCATTTCATTTTTGGACAAGGTTGGTTTTTCTTTTATTATTAAGAACAATAGTTCTTCAATATTTAAGATTGATGTTTATTATGATGTAGCCCAAATGTTTAATGGTCTGTATGTTTTGAACTTAGACCATCCGATCTTTAATATTGAAATACTAAAAGACTAAGAACAAATGACTCGAACCCTACGTATTGTTAGCATTGTCATTTGGGCCATATAAATGAGAAATGTATATCCAAGCTCCATAGAGATGTACTGTTGGACTCATTTGATTATGAATCATTTGAGAGATGCGAATATTGTTTGTTATGTAAGATGACTAAAGTTCCTTTCATTGGCTTCAATAAGAGGGCTGATGATCTCTTGGGTATAGTAGATAATGATGTATGTGGACCCATAAGTTCTATGGTTAGAGGTGGGTTATTCTACTTTGTTACATTTACTGATGATTTCAGTAGATACGGATACGTGTATCTTATGAAGTGCAAATCTGAAACCTTTGAAAAGCTCAAAGTGTTTAAAAGCGAAGTAGAAAACCAGCTGGCTAAGAATGTTAAAGCACTCTGATCTGATCGAGGTGGCGAATACCTAAGTCGTTAGTTCCGTGATCATCTGATTGAGTGTGGTATTGTATGAAAACTAATTCCACCTAGAACACCACAACATAATGATGTGCCTGAGAGGAGGAATCGTACTTTCTTAGATATGGTACGGTCGATGATGAGTCATGCAGATCTGCCTATTTCCTTTTGAGGCTTTGCTGTAAGACCCCCCTATCGGATCCCAAAACACGACATGAAGGGGACTTATGCCTGGAAAAGCTGCCTTGCGGTAGAGTTAGCGCACGAGCTAACATGTACCACAAGACACATATTTCGCCGGCTATAATCAATATCAAAGTACATATGCCAACCCAACCAAAGTATAAACAAGAGAAGTCAAATCCACACCAAGTATATAGTCCAAATATAACAAATAAGAGAAGCTAAAACATGCATCTACTATATCATAGTACAACTATAAAATTGCCCAAACGGGCAACATCAGAGTCGCTCAACACTCACGTTCGTAACCGACGGTAGCGACGGTACCGTCACATTAGGCCCTATCGTCCTGGCCTGGCTGTCCTGCTGCAAAGTCTGCGGCTGCTCTACTTGCGGGGAGACCTCCTAAAAAGGAAGACGTAGCAACCGTTAGTCGAAAAGACTAAGTGGCTTCACATCCGCTCCCCCGTCGACTCCTCGGCACCGGGCGGAGAAAGGAACAGGGGTACAATATGTATAAGTAATTAAACAGGTACAAACATGTGGTAATAGTACATAAATAACAATATTATAAACTAGCAGTTCTACTTGAGCAATAGTAAATCAACAAGTACAAGTAACTACAGCAGGTAATTAACTTAACTTATAAAGATGCCCATATAAGCTTATAAGCTAAGATCAGTTTGCATAAAGTAACTCATCGTATAGGAGTGCCCATACAAACTTATACGATGAGGATCTTGTTGTGCAATGTTATGAAATGGTATATATGCTATGCAATGACTCACCCATGATGACACACATGCAATTGCTATGTCGACACAGACTATAATTCCCACTATTCAAGCAGGTAGCTAACCTCTCAGGCATTAATCGTCGTGGCCAGACAGTGACAGTAGAGCGGGTATCTCTACTACTAGGCGGGCATCCACATTGCTTCACCTGGGCCTCCGTACACCTCAACGCTAAGAACACAACAGCGGAGCCCATCCGTACTGTAGCCCAGCGGGGGTCTCGGGTAGATGTCCACCGAGAACACAGCCCCGAACTGACCTTGTGTGACCCGGAAGGTGCCTCGGAAGTAAGCACGAGGACACAGCCCAACCGTTCACTTGGCACGGAAGGGGCCCCGGGACGTGAACACCGAGGACACAGCCCAACCGCCCAAAGTCTAACTGTCAACTCCCGTCGGTGTGACGATCGGCGAGCCCGTAGACCTGCCACACTATCCTCAACCCAGGATTACGACACCGCGTGTCGACTCACACCACATGCAAATTCCACATCACCGTGGCATGGAAGGGGACTCATAAGTAAGCACGAGGACACAGCCCAACCATCCACTCAACATGGAAGGAGCCCTGGTAAGTGAACACCGAGGAACAAGCCCAACCGCCTGTCTATATCTCATCTCAACACTAACCCAACTAGTGACGGTGAACACCGCACTTACATCCTTCCACAATACTACCCGTAGGGAGACTGCGCTCTAAGTATTAGACTACTAAATTTCATTACAACCATCAAATATACTCATGGCCATAATTTATCCTTCTATATGTCATTCCAAATGATTTCAACATGATATAACATAATGCTCATATATAATAGTTTACCAATTTCTAACAAGATATTTCGTTTAAGTAAGCTTGCTTCACAATTCCGTTATATGAAATTCAATTAGTAAACATCATCATTCATAGCACTATGGTGGTTGACATAAAATAATTCACCAAAATCTCCAGTTAATTTGCAATATCGATTCCACCGAATCCAAATCCATATTATATAAAAACCCAGAGATTAAGTGCAGAATAAATCTGGACAGCAAATTCAATCGGAGATTCCCGAAGCTACAGTAATCTGGTGAAGACTTCTAACCCCTCGATGGAAAGGTCTTTCCATGGGCTACAACTTTCATATTCAGCCCACAACCCAGATTCAACAGTATCATACTTGAAATCAGCCTTGAAATCTGCTGCGTACAGAACACAATTTCTGCATGCAGGATTTATCGGACGTCATATTCGTTCAGACTTCCCTGTGGCTACAGACTTCTCCAGAAGTCGAGCAACCACTCGTTGGAAAGGTATTTTCAAGGGCTTCAACTTTCGTGTTTAGTCGACAGCCCAGATCTGGAAATATCACACCTGAAAATGGCCAATAAGCTCGCTGCACGCAGAACACAGATTCTGCACGCATCTTAAAGAGGAATGAACGGCATTGATTCATCTCCCTCCTCAAGTTGGTCTTCAAAAAACACAGAAATTCCGCCTCCCTTATTCACCCTCATGAGGCCATGATTCTTCATGAAACCATCCCCCGTCTTTGCATAGAAGATTGGAGAGGTCGAAGACACCACTAACCTTAGATCACAAGCCCTAGGATGACCTCTTCCTAGAGAAATCACCATCTCGCTAGTCAAGACTCTTTTGAGTCGACATCTCACCTAGATATCTACAGATCTTGCATCAAGGGAGAGGGGAGGATGCTCACCTCATTTCCGGCATTTCCACTATTTCCGGCCATGGATCGTGTAACTCTTCTCGGTGGCATCTTCTCCTTCACGGCGGCGGCGGATCTTCTCCTCCAAGACTTGCTCCTATAGTTTTCCCTCTCTACAAAAGTTTCTCTCAGGAAAAAGGGTTGGAATGAAGAGTGAAAACGGCTAGGGTTTTCACAACCATTATATATGAAAAGTGACACGGGTAGCGACACGCCTGTGTCCTTACCCGTATCCTGCTTGGGCGAAGCGTCAACGACGGTTTTATTGTCGGTTCAATACTCGACACGGGTAGGGACACGCCCGTGCCCCGACTCGTGTCCACATGACACGGCCGTGTTCCCTGGCCGTGTCCTTCTCTGGATACATCTCGATGAACTCAACTCGATACACCGACACATAGGTAGGGACACTCCCGTGTCGCTACCCGTGTCATACATTTCGTCGATCTCGACACACTCTATCGAGTTCATCTCGATACACTCTGTCGAGTTCAACTCGACACACACATATACGGGTAGGGACATGCCCGTGTCTTTACCCGTGTCATTCATTTCGTCGATCTCGGCACACTTCGTCGATATCGACACGCTCTGTCGAGTGCAACTCAACACACGGGTAGGGACACGCCCGTGTCTCTACCCGTGTCAGTCCAGTCACGCCCGTAACCCAGGGCATGTAACCTACTCGACACCTTGTCAAGAGAAAATTGTCGACCTCTCGACACAACGGGACACGCCCTGTGACACGCCCGTGTCACAGGCCGTGTACCACTGCTTGCCATGTCGATCTCGACACACTTCGTCGATCTCCACACACTTCGTCGAGTCCAACTCGACACACACACGGGTAGGGACACACCCGTGTCTCTACCCGTGTCCCTTCATAGGGGTAGTGACACGCCCGTGTCACTACCCGTGTCCTTCTCTGGACATACTCGAGTGGTCGATTCGAGAGCTGGCCTCTCCCACACGGGTAGGGACACGCCCGTGTCTCTACCCGTGTCCTATGTTGAAATTTGTGAAGTGGAAGTGGGTGACGGGACAGGCCGCGCGGCCTGTGGCGGACAGCTTTGGCGGACTAGGCGGACTGGGCGGACTGAGGTTTGCGGCCTGGTGAGAAGTCTGGTGGAAGCCGGCTGTGTTCTGAGAGGGTTGTTGCATGGAGTCCGCGGTTTGGTGCGGCCTGGTATCTGCGGATAGAGAGGCTTGCAGACTGGTGCTTTGCTTAGTGGTCGCGGGTACAAGCTTGTGCTGTTGGCGAGTTGGTTCGAGTTCGCGGGAAGCCTTGCGGACTGGTGTGTCCGCGGTTTGGGCTGTTGCGGACTGGGCCTTGAGCTTGGCTGAGGCCTTGTCGAGCTCAGGTGTTACAGCAGGTCTTGCTGTGGAGACCGGTTGTCGGACTGGTGTTGGAGTCCGGGAGGAAGCTGCTGTGTTGGACAAATGCGAGGAGCTCGCGGACTGGTTGCGGTCTGCGCTAGGGTGTTTGGCGGACGGGACTTTTTGTCCGCCATGCTCGCACTGGCCCTTGATGGTTTTGGACTTGGTCACACACTGTGCCAAGTTCATGGTGTCCGCCGTATCCGCCAAGTCCGCTGTGACCGGGCGGACTGCTGCTGTTTGCCTTTGGTCGTGGACTTGTGGCGGATTGAGGTGTGAGTCTTGCGGACTGCCTCGGGTTGGTGCGGACAGCCATTGAAGGGGTTTGCTGTCCTGAAGCAGTTGGAGCTTTGCGGGCTGGTGCCTTGTCCGCTTAGCTTGGGCGGACTGGAGAGGGTTCGTCAACGGTTGCCGTGCTCCTGGCGGTTTTTCCTTGGTGACCGGCTAAGTCCTCGCGGACTGAGCGGACGGTGGTTTGTATTCGCGCGGACTGGGGTGGTGTCGCTATCTCTTGGGTGGTGACCACATTCCTCACCTGGCCTATAAATAGGACCCCCCTGGCACATCTACAGAAACCTGAGTAACGTGAGTGAACAGTAAATTGGGTTTGGCGAGTGCTGCGGTCTGTGTTTTCCAGTCCGCGCGGATTGTTTCAGGCTGACGGTTTGCTGTGTGCAGGTCGCGCGGATAACTTCAAGGAGCCAGGAGTTTGGGTGTGACTTCGGTCAGTGCTTGGAAGTGTGCGGTCTCTGCGGACTCAGCAGGAGGTCACTCTGCGACTTGTCAGTTCTGTTTCAACTTTCCCAGCTTCAATAACCTGTCCGCCGGCTTCAGGCGGGTAGGGGAGTTCCTCAGTTCGGGTTCAGCAGGAGGCGAATAACGGTCTGTCCGCGCGGCCTCGCGGTCTCGGCGGACTCCGTGGTATTCGGCGAATTGCAGCATAGCTTGGGCGAGCTCAGCGGTCTCGGCGGTCTCGGCGACCTCGCGGTCTCGGCGGACTGGAGTGCTGTCCGCCCGGCTTGTTTTTTGGTTCTTCCTGTTTTCAGCTGTAATACTAGCGAAATCATGTCTCGCTATGTATGCCTCGGATTGTAAAGAAGTGAATGCATAATAAGACCTTGTGCTTCCATTGTTTTGTTGGGTGCAACCTCTAGTCCTTGGGTTTTCCGCAGGTTCAGCGTGCGAACTGGGTAGTTCCGAAGATATTATTTTGGCGTTTGGGCTATCTTGCTGACCACGTTGAGAAAATTTAACATGGTATCAAAGCGAGGTTTCTGAGGTTGCGGAGGTTCAGTTGCGTGAGCGGGGGTCAACCAGCGTTGTTACTCAGTGATTGAGTGGTGATCAACCTGTGTTGTTGCTCGGAGCTGCTGAAGGGTACCAACAGGTGATTGCAATGGAAGGAAGCTTAGCAAGAGGTCTGGGCATTGAACTCCTAACGCCGACTAACTATAAAAAGTGGAAGTCGTGCATGAAGAGTTATCTTCTAGGCGAGGAGCTGTGGGAAGTTGTCGGTGGAGACGACAGACAGGAAGTTACTGCTGCTTTCGGTACTGCTGAGCAGGTGAGGCTCTGGAGAAGAACAAATGCTAAGGCAGAGTTCGTTCTGAAAAGAGCTCTCTCTCCGGAACTGTTTGATCACATCATAGGATGTGAGTCGGCTGCTGATATTTGGACAACCATTGATGAGTTGTTCAATAGGAAGAATGTGGCGCGGCTTCAGTTCCTGGAGAATGAGTTGGCCAGGGCAACTCAGGGAGACCTTTCCATCTCCAAGTACTTCTTAAAGATGAAGAGCTTGTGTGCTGAGCTGTCGGCACTGGATCCTGATGAGCCTATCTCTGAGGCAAAGATGAAAAGGCACATTATCCGCGGCTTGCGGAAGGAGTATGTGGCCTTTGTTACATCTGTTCAAGGGTGGGCTACTCAGCCGTCTCTGCTGGAGCTGGAGAATCTGCTTGCCTCGCAGGAGAGCTTAGCAAAGCAGATGGCTGGAGTGAATCTGAATCAGGAAGGCAGCGAGGCTCTCTTCTCAGGCAAGAAGAAGGGTTGGGAAGGGAAGAAGAAGAAGAAGGTGCAGGCCGCTGTTGAGAAGGAGACTTCAACTTCATATCCGCCGGAGAGGAGCAATGCTCCTAAGGACTGGAAGAAGAATCTGAAGTGCTACCGGTGTCATCAGCGAGGGCACTTCAAGCGGGACTGCAAGGTCAAACTACAGCCTGGGCATGCTGCGGGAAAGGAGGAAGCTTGCTCGCGAAGTGAAGAAGCAGAATGGGGAGGAGCTTTCATGACAGGCACTTGTGTCCGGGCCTTATCTGCTGAGGACTTCAACAGCAAGTGGATCATCGACTCTGGGTGTGGTCATCACCTCACCGGAGACAAGTCGAAGTTCACCTCCATGCAGGCTTACTCAGGTAATGAAGCTATTATCACTGCTGATAATACTGTTTATGCAGTAGAGAAGGAGGGGGTCGTGTCTTTGGGTAGTGATCAGGGGCCACTCACGTTACGGAGTATGTATCACGTGCCGGGCGTGAAGAAGAACCTCTTCTCGGTGACCAATGCGGTGGACGCTGGGTATCATGTTCTGTTTGGGCCAACAGATGTGAGGTTCCTTCGCAACGTATCAGCAGTGAAGGCTGATGTTGCTCATGTTGGGAGGAGGGTGAAGAACTTGTTTGTTCTTTCCACCAGTGCCTATATTGATAGGATGAGGGCCAATGATAGTGCGGCTATCTGGCATGAGAGGCTGGGGCATGTTGGCATGGACAAGCTGAAGGCGATGGCTAGTAGAAGTCTGGTGAAGGGGTTGCCGATGTTGTCCTCCTTTGGTGATGGGCATGTTTGTGCGGGCTGTCAATATGGTAAGGCACATCGCCTTCCATTTGACAAATCACAAACAAGGAGCAAGAAACCATTGGAGTGTGTTCATGGCGACCTGATGGGACCGACGGTTACTGCCAGCCTTGGTGGAAGCAGATACAAGCTTGTCTTGGTTGATGACTACTCAAGGTATACTTGGGTGTACTTCTTAAAAGAGAAGTCGGAAGCCTTTCATTTGTTCGTGGAGTTCAAGGAGTTGGTAGAAGGCCGGCTTGGCTTGCGGATTAAGAAGTTTAGAACTGATAACGGGGGGGAGTTTGTCTCTTCCGAATTTTCTAACTTCTGCAGGAAGCACGGGATCCAACGAGAGCTTACTTGTGCTCACACTCCACAACAAAATGGGGTAGCGGAGCGGAAGATCCGTCATTTGACGGAAACCTGCAAATGCTGGCTGCATGCGAAAGATATCCCAAGGTCCTTTTGGGCGGAGGGAATGTCTTGTGCTGCTTATGTTATCAACCGGATGCCACTCAGCCCTATCAACATGAAGACTCCTATAGAGCTATTGCTGAAGGAGAAGCCGAGTGTTGGACACCTTCGGGTGTTCGGTTCAACTTGCTACGTGCATGTCCCGGATGCTTCACGGACAAAGCTGGATGCGAAGGCAAGGAAACTTGTCTTTGTTGGCTATGATGAGCGGAAGAAGGGATGGAAGTGCATGGACACTGTGACGAAGAAGTTCGTGGTGTCAAGAGACGTTGTCTTTGACGAGCTGACGTCATATGGAGGTGGCTCGGTGGAGCTAACCGGAAGTAGCAAGGTTGAGGAAGCACCGGTGGAGGCTGCTGAAGGCTTGGAAGAGGAGCTTGCTGTTTCACCAGCAGCTCCTGTTGCTTCGAACTCCGAGGCTGAGCCTTCTGGCTCAGGAAGCAGGGGGAGCACTGCTCAATTCTTGCCCCAGGTAGGAGTGGAGCCTGAAGAAGCAACGGAAGCCGTGAGCAAGGAGCCGTGTCTTCGGAGATCGAAGAGGGTGGTTAAGCCACCGGCTCGGTACTGTGATGGGAATGCAGTGAGCTTTGTCTCCTGCTTCTTTGCAGTTCCTCTGGATGAGCGAGAGCCTGCAAACTTCAACGAGGCCACTGGAGTGAAGGAGTGGGAAGGTGCCATGAAGGAAGAGATTGATGCTCTGAAGAAGAATGAAACCTGGGACCTTGTGCCCAAGGTTGATGGCATTACTCCGGTTACTTGCAAGTGGGTGTATAAGTTGAAGAAGAAGGCTGATGGGAGCATTGATCGATTCAAGGCTCGCCTGGTCGCTAGAGGATTCTCACAGCAGTATGGAGAAGACTATGAGGAGACATTCAGTCCAGTTGCGAAGATGACATCTGTAAGAGTGGTGATCGCCTTGGCTGCTAGCAAGGGATGGAGGTTGTGGCAACTCGATGTGAAGAATGCCTTTCTTTACGGAGAGATTGACAAGGACATCTTCATGGATCAGCCGCTTGGTTTTGTCTCTGAGAAGCATCCGGACTATGTCTGCAAACTCAGGAAGGCTCTCTATGGGTTGAAGCAAGCTCCTCGAGCGTAGTATGGGAAGATTGCAGAGTACTTGCAATTCTGTGGATACCTGGCTTCCAACTCGGATTCAAGCTTGTTTGTCAAGAAGAAGGGAGAGCTAAGAGTCTTGGTCCTGCTGTATGTGGATGATATGATCATCACAGGCAACTCGGAGGAGGAAGTAGCAAGGCTCAGGGCAGAGCTTGCTATACGCTTCGAGATGAAAGATCTAGGAGAGTTGCATCACTTTCTTGGTCTGGAAGTGGAGAGGAAGGAGTGCGGGATTCTCATTAGCCAGAAGGGATATGCTGATCGTATTGTGAAGCGGTTTGGCATGGGCGAAGGGAAGAAGTGCTCTACTCCACTGGAACCTGGGCTAAAGCTTCGACGAGATGAGGGAAGGGTTCTTAATGATCCCTTGGTGTTCAGGGCTCTTGTTGGGAGCTTGATCTATCTGACGATTACAAGGCCGGATATAGCTTATGCTGTTGGCCGAGTAAGTCGGTATATGGCTGAACCAAGGAAATCTCATCTGGTGGCGGCAAAGGGAATTCTGAAGTATGTCAAGGTGACTTCTGAGATGGGACTTCTCTATGGAAGGGATGCGGAGTTTGCATTGCTCGGGTACACAGATGCTGACTATGGCGGTGATTCGGATGATCGGAGGTCTACTTCAGGTTATGTGTTCACTTGCGGTTCAGCTAGCATCTCGTGGTGTAGCAAGAAGCAGGACTTGGTATCGGTTTCAACCACGGAGGCGGAGTATAAGGCTTCGGCCTTGGCTGCTCGGGAAGCCGTTTGGTTGAGGAGACTCATAGAGGATGTTCATGAAGAAGTGCAAGGGCCTACTTTACTCCGGGGTGACAATGAGAGTGCTCTCAAACTGGTAAACAATCCAGTGTGTCACGCCAGGACCAAGCATATAGAGATTGATCACCACTTCATCAGGGAGAAGGTGTTGGAGGGGTCTCTGCTGGTCGGGCATGTTCGGAGTGAAGATAATCTTGCTGACATCTTCACGAAGCCGCTGTCGAAGGGGCCCTTTGAACGCTTGCGCAGCTTGCTGGGCTTGGTCACCACTTCTCACTTCAAGGGGGAGTGTTGAAATTTGTGAAGTGGAAGTGGGTGACGGGACAGGCCGTGCGGCCTGTGGCGGACAGCTTTGGCGGACTAGGCGGACTGGGCGGACTGAGGTTTGCGGCCTGGTGAGAAGTCTGGTGGAAGCCGGCTGTGTTCTGAGCGGGTTGTTGCATGGAGTCCGCGGTTTGGTGCGTCCTGGTATCTGCGGATAGAGAGGCTTGCGGACTGGTGCTTTGCTCAGTGGTCGCTGGTGCAAGCTTGCGCTGTTGGCGAGTTGGTTCGAGTTCGCGGGAAGCCTTGCGGACTGGTGTGTCCGCGGTTTGGGCTGTTGCGGACTGGGCCTTGGGCTTGGCTGAGGCCTTGTCGAGCTCAGGTGTTACAGCAGGTCTTGCTGTGGAGACCGGTTGTCGGACTGGTGTTGGAGTCCGGGAGGAAGCTGCTGTGTTGGACAAATGCGAGGAGCTCGCGGACTGGTTGCGGTCTGCGCTAGGGTGTTTGGCGGACGGGACTTTGTGTCCGCCATGCTCGCACTGGCCCTTGATGGTTTTGGACTTGGTCACACACTGTGCCAAGTTCATGGTGTCCGCCGTATCCGCCAAGTCCGCTGTGACCGGGCGGACTGTTGCTGTTTGCCTTTGGTCGTGGACTTGTGGAGGATTGAGGTGTGAGTCTTGCGGACTGCCTCGGGTTGGTGCGGACAGCCATTGAAGGGGTTTGCTGTCCTGAAGCAGTTGGAGCTTTGCGGGCTGGTGCCTTGTCCGCTTAGCTTGGGCGGACTGGAGAGGGTTCGTCAACGGTTGCCGTGCTCCTGGCGGTTTTTCCTTGGTGACCGGCTAAGTCCTCGCGGACTGAGCGGACGGTGGTTTGTATTCGCGCGGACTGGGGCGGTGTCGCTATCTCTTGGGCGGTGACCACACTCCTCACCTGGCCTATAAATAGGACCCCCCTGGCACATCTACAGAAACCTGAGTAACGTGAGTGAACAGTAAATTGGGTTGGGCGAGTGCTGCGGTCTGTGTTTTCCAGTCCGCGCGGATTGTTTCAGGCTGACGGTTTGCTGTGTGCAGGTCGCGCGTATAACTTCAAGGAGCCAGGAGTTTGGCTGTGACTTCGGTCAGTGCTTGGAAGTGTGCGGTCTCTGCGGACTCAGCAGGAGGTCACTCTGCGACTTGTCAGTTCTGTTTCAACTTTCCCAGCTTCAATAACCTGTCCGCCGGCTTCAGGCGGGTAGGGGAGTTCCTCAGTTCGGGTTCAGCAGGAGGCGAATAACGGTCTGTCCGCGCGGCCTCGCGGTCTCGGCGGACTCCGTGGTATTCGGCGGATTGCAGCATAGCTTGGGCGAGCTCAGCGGTCTCGGCGGTCTCGGCGACCTCGCGGTCTCGGCGGACTGGAGTGCTGTCCGCCCGGCTTGTTTTTTGGTTCTTCCTGTTTTCAGCTGTAATACTAGCGAAATCATGTCTCGCTATGTATGCCTCGGATTGTAAAGAAGTGAATGCATAATAAGACCTTGTGCTTCCATTGTTTTGTTGGGTGCAACCTCTAGTCCTTGGGTTTTCCGCAGGTTCAGCGTGCGAACTGGGTAGTTCCGAAGATATTAATTTGGCGTTTGGGCTATCTTGCTGACCACGTTGAGAAAATTTAACATCCTATGCTTGACTGATTTCTCCTCCTATTCACATGTGCAGCCCAGTTGTCAGCACTCCCCCTGAACCCAAGTCAGCTCTCCTGACTCAAAAACACGCACGAGGGGCCTAGTGCGATTCGGACGTTACAAATCCTATAAACAAAATAAAAGATTTCGTCCCCAAAATCAGGCTTAGGTTATGGGGAGAGAAGCATAACGAAAAATATAATATGATTTTAAATAAAATTACCTTGAGCAAACAACTCTGGATAGCGTTTTTGCATCAAATCCATTGGCTCCCATGTATATTCCTCCTTACCATGATTAGACCATAGCACCTTCACCAAGGGAACACTTTTTCGACGCAACATTCTTGTCTCGTTATCGACAATCTGCACCGGCTCTAGTCACAAAGACCTATCAGACGCCATAACACCATTAGTTGTGGGGATGTATTGATCGGGCTGCAACAATGCCTTCCGAAGTGACGACACATGGAACACGTCGTGGAGGTTCTCTAGCTTGGACGGTAACTCCAACCGATAGGCCAACGGGCCAATCCTTTCCAATATAGTATAAGGCCCAACATACCTTGGGCTGAGCTTTTTCACACCATGCACACGTGACACTCCATGCATCGGTCGGATTTTCAAGAACACCTTATCACCCACTTGAAACTCCACCATCCGGTGCCTTGCATTATAATACTTCGCCTGCCGACTTTGAGCCTCCAACATGCGGTCTCATATCAGTCTAACCGCCGCATAGGTATCATCAATATATTCAACACCCAAAGCCTTCGGGTCTTCATCTTGCACCCAAGAAAAGGGGGTTCTACACCTCCTTCCATAACGAGCTTCATGAGGAGCCATGCCGATGCTAGCCTGGTGGCTATTGTTGTAGGAGAATTCTACCAACGGTAAGAGCCTTTCCCACAGCTCTCCTCTATCCAACATACATAATTTCAACAAATCTTCCAATGTCCGGATGGTCCTTTCAGATTGCCCGTCCGTCTGAGGAAGAAACGCGGTGCTAAAGGTAAGGCGCGAACCCAAATATGCCTGAACCTCTTTGCACTCCTTGGAGGTAAACCGACCATCACGATCAGACATGATTGTCTTAGGCACGCCATGATACCGTACGAATTGCTCCACAAAAAGGCGTACTAAGACATCCACATGAGCTTCTTTATTCATAGGGATAAACCAGGCTACTTTTGTCAGGCGATCAACTATCACCCACACCGAATCATTCCCGGAGCGTGAGCGAGGTAACCCATGGACAAAGTCCATGGAGACATCCTCAAACTTCCACTCGAGGATGGGCAACGATTGTAGCAAACCACCGGGACTCTTACATTCTGCCTTCACCCTTTGACAAGCATCGCAATGTGCAACAAAATATCGGACATCCTTCTTCATTCCCTACCAACACATTATCTTCCGTAAGCCGTCATACATCTTAGCAATACCCGGGTGCACTGAATATTGAGAGCAATAAGCCTCTCTCAAGATATCCTCCCGAATTTTACCGCCCTTGGGAATGTAGAGCCGGCCACGAAAATAAACGAGGCCGTCTTTTAGCGTATACTCATCTGTAGTCCCATATTCGATTGACTTGATTGTCGGGGCCAGAGCCGCATCCATTCCTTGCTCCACTTTGATTCGGTCCCGGATATCACAAACTATGCTCATGCTTGCCAAGTACTCCGTATACTCTGCCGATGGAGCCTTAAATATCAATGTAATATCCATCTCCTCAATCATCCGAGCCAACTCCATACTCATCCACCGAGACTCTGGGCTAGAGCCTGGTACTTTTCTACTCAACACATCGGCTACCGAGTTCGCTTTTCCAGGGTGGTAGTTCATGGTGAACTCATAGTCGCATAGAAATTCTAACCACCGCCGTTGTCTCAAGTTCAAGTCCTTCTGAGTATGAACGTATTTCAAGTTTTTGTGGTCTAAAAAGATCTCGCAGTGGACGCCATATAGATAATGCCTCCAAACCTTCAAGGGGAACACCACTGCTCCCAGCTCCAAATCGGGAACCGGGTAATTGATTTCATGCTTCTTCAGTTGTCTTGAACCATAAGCAATCACGTGCCCGTGCTGCATCAATACCGCTCCCATCCCTTGATATGATGTGTCAGTGTAAACTTGAAATCCTTCATTCCCAAACGGAATTGCAAGGATGGGGGCGGAGGTAAGTCTATTCTTCAGCTCCTGGAATGCCGCTTCACATTGGGGTGTCCACTCAAATGGCACACCTTTCTTAATCAATGAAGTAAGAGGGAGGGAACTCTTGGAGAACCCTTTCACGAACTTGCGGTAGTACCGACAAGTCCAAGGAAGCTCCGCACATTGGCCGCCGACCTCAAGGGAGACCACTCCTTCATGGCACGCACCTTGGCCAGATCCACCTCTAGCCCTGCTCCACTGATCACATGCCCCAAGAAAGCAACCTCTTTAAGCCAGAATTCGCACTTGCTGAACTTGGCGAACAAGGCGTGCTCCTTCAATTTCTTCAATACCAAGGTCAGGTGCTTGACATGCTCCTCCTCCATCTTTGAGTAGACCAAGATTCGTCGATGAAAACAATGACGAAGATGTCCAAATACGGTTCAAATACCTTGTTCATCAGGCTCATGAAAGCCGAAGGGGCATTTGTGAGCCCAAACGACATTACAGTGAACTCGTACAACTCATATCTTGAACTAAAGGCCGTTTTCTGGATGTCCCCTTCTTGTATTCTCAACTGATAATACCCTAAGCGCAAGTCCAGCTTAGAAAACCAATGCGCTACCACTAGTTGATCGAACAACTCGTCGATCCGAGGTAGCGGATAAGTGTTCCGCACTGTCAGCTGATTGAGTTCCCGATAGTCTATACACAAAAGCAGGGTTCCATCCTTCTTTTTCACGAACAATACAGGGGCTACCCAGGGTGACGAACTGGGGAGAACGAACCCTGACTCCACCAGTTCTTGCAGTTGAACTCTAAACTCCGTGAGTTCCTTCGGGGCCATTCGGTTAGGGGCCTTGGATACAGGCTTGGCACCCGGTACTAGATTAATCTGGAAGTCAACCTCTCTACGCGGGGGTAATCCTGGCAGTTTCTCAGGAAATACCTCGGGGAAGTCCCGCACTAACCGTACGTCCTTTATATCCAATGTTATCTCCTTCAAATCGAACCAGATCATGAAGACTTCATCCCCCCTTCATATGGGCTTTTATAACTGTTGAAACCAGAAACCTGGTCTCTCGTGGAGTTCGGGGTCCCAAAAGAGGGGTGACCTCACACCTACTACACTCGGAGGAACGTCACGGACAGAAGACTTGGGAAACTAGGAACAGACCCTCGGCTCTAGCGCGGAGGTCCCACCTCACACCCGGAAGGCTACCTGAGCACTTCCCCTCCCTAGCCAATGCTCGAGCTAGGGTGCCTTGGAGGAGCCCTCTCTACTCTACCAAGGAGGAACTAAGGGAGGAGGAAGCCAAAAAAGATCCTCTCCAAAGGCACCCAAGGGGGTCTATTTATAGTTTTCCAAAACCCCATGAACCAAAATGACCGAGATACCCTCACGCCCAATAAGCCTTGGGCCAATAAGAAACGCCCACGCCGGGGGGCAGAGGGGTAAAACGCCCCAAGGGCACAGCGGTAAAAGCACGCCGCCAACGCCCCGCCACCAAACATCCGAGACGGCTCCAGGCCGCCGGGCAGGCCGCGAGCAGGCCGCTCGGGCGAGGGCCAGGCCGCGTCTGCCTCGCCCGCGAGCAGGCCGCTCGGGCGAGAGCCAGGCCGCTGGCCGTCTCGCCCGCGATCAGGCCGCCCGGGCGAGAGCCAGGCCGCGTCCGCCTCGCCCGCGAGCAGGCCGCTCGGGCGAGACTGGCCGCTGGCCGTCTCGCCCGCGAGCAGGCCGCCCGGGCGAGAGCCAGGTCGCTAGCCGTCTCGCCCGCGAGCAGGCCGCTCGGGCGAGACCGGCCGCTGGCCGTCTCGCCCGCGAGCAGGCCGCCCGGGCGAGAGCCAGGCCGCGGCCGCCTCGCCCGCGAGCAGGCGGCTCGGGCGAGACCGGCCGCTGGGCGTCTCGCCCGCGAGCAGGCCGCCCGGGCGAGAGCCAGGCCGCGGCCGCCTCGCCCGCGAGCAGGCCGCTCGGGCGAGACCGGCCGCTGGCCGTCTCGCCCGCGAGCAGGCCGCTCGGGTGAGACCGGCCGCTGGCCGTCTCGCCCGCGGGCAGGCCGCCCGGGCGAGAGCCAGGCCGTGGCTGCCTCGCCTGCCCCTACCATGGACTCAACAGGCCGGGGCAGGTGCTAGCCAACTTGTCGCACCCGCCCCCCAACAAAGGAGCCAATGCGGGAGCCAATTTTTCCTCTCCCTAATAGTATGTTTCCAAGCCAGGGCCAAAATTGGCCACCGAGAGTGCAAAATCTCCAAAAAGCTTAAAAATGGGTTTGCCTTGTTTGGGGCCCACTCTTCGCGAATACGAGGTTGTACACAATCCCCGCTCTTTTCGAGGTTGGCACAAGCTCGGAAAGAAACATCCAACCCGACGTATTTGCGGAGGGTAACTTCCCCTCGGGGTCAACCTGCCATGCCAGCTATGGGAGCCTGGGTGGCGAGACGGTCTCGGGGTGCAAACACTTAGCCTCCCCCGAGGGGTCAACCTGTCAAGCCAGCTAATGGGAGCCTGGGTGATGAGACGGCCTCGGGGTGCAAACACTTAGCCTCCCCCGAGGGGTCAACCTGTCAAGCCAACTAATGGGAGCCTGGGTGACGAGACGGCCTCGGGGTACAAACACTTAGCCTCCCCCGAGGGGTCAACCTGTCAAGCCAGCTAATGGGAGCCTGGGTGACGAGACGGCCTCGGGGTGCAAACACTTAGCCTCCCCCGAGGGGTCAACCTGTCAAGCCAGCTAATAGGAGCCTGGGTGACGAGACGGCCTCGGGGTGCAAACACTTAGCCTCCCCCGAGGGGTCAACCTGTCAAGCCAGCTAATGGGAGCCTGGGTGACGAGACGGCCTCGGGGTGCAAACACTTAGCCTCCCCCAGGGGGTCAACCTGTCAAGCCAGCTAATGGGAGCCTGGGTGACGAGACGGCCTCGGGATGTAAACACTTAGCCTCCCCGAGGGTTCAACCTGTCAAGCCGTCTAATGGGAGCCTGGGTGACGAGACGGCCTCGGGGTGCAAACACTTAGCCTCCACGAGAGGTACCACCGGCCATGTCAGCTAGTGGGAGCCTGACAGCGGGACCACCTCAGAGCAAAGGGACTTATCCTCCACGAGAGGTACCACCGACCCTGCCAGCTAGTGGGAGCCTGTCAGCGGGACCACCTCGGAGCAAAGGACTTGGGCTACCACGAGAGATCAACCTACCCAGCCAGCTAGTGGGAGCCTGGCGGCAGAATCGTCATCGGAGCAAAGGACTAAGGCTACCACGAGAGATCAACCTACCCAGCCAGCTAGTGGGAGCCTGGCGGCGGAATCGTCATCGGAGCAAAGGACTAAGGCTACCACGAGAGATCAACCTACCCAGCCAGCTAGTGGGAGCCTGGCGGCGGAATCGTCATCGGAGCAAAGGATTAAGGCTACCACGAGAGATCAACCTACCCAGCCAGCTAGTGGGAGCCTGGCGGCAGAATCGTCATCGGAGCAAAGGACTTGGGCTACCATGAGAGATCAACCTACCCAGCCAGCTAGTGGGAGCCTGCCGGCGGAATCATCATCGGAGCAAAGGAACTTAGGCTACCACGAGAGATCAACCTACCCAGCCAGCTAGTGGGAGCCTGGCGGCGGAATCGTCATCGGAGCAAAGGACTTGGGCTACCACGAGAGATCAACCTACCCAGCCAGCTAGTGGGAGCCTGGCGGCGGAATCATCATCGGAGCAAAGGGACTTTGGCTACCACGAGAGATCAACCTACCCAGCCAGCTAGTGGGAGCCTGACGGCGGAATCATCATCGGAGCAAAGGAACTTAGGCTACCACGAGAGATCAACCTACCCAGCCAGCTAGTGGGAGCCTGGCGGCAGAATCATCATCGGATCAAAGGACTAAGGCTACCACGAGAGATCAACCTACCCAGCCAGCTAGTGGGATCCTGGCGGCGGAATCATCATCAGAGCAAAGGACTAAGGCTACCACGAGAGATCAACCTACCCAGCCAGCTAATGGGAGCCTGGCGGCGGAATCATCATCGGAGCAAAGGACTTGGGCTACCACGAGAGATCAACCTACCCAGCCAGCTAGTGGGATCCTGGCGGCGGAATCATCATCGGAGCAAAGGACTAAGGCTACCACGAGAGATCAACCTACCCAGCCAGCTAGTGGGAGCCTGGCGGCGGAATCATCATCGGAGCAAAGGACTTGGGCTACCACAAGAGATCAACCTACCCAGCCAGCTAGTGGGAGCCTGGCGGCGGAATCGTCATCGGAGCAAAGGACTTGGGCTACCACGAGAGATCAACCTAACCAGCCAGCTTGTGGGAGCTTGGCGGCGGAATCATCATCGGAGCAAAGGGACTTCGGCTACCACGAGAGATCAACCTACCCAGCCAGCTAGTGGGAGCCTGGCAGCGGAATCATCATCGGAGCAAAGGAACTTAGGCTACCACGAGAGATCAACCTACCCAGCCAGCTAGTGGGAGCCTGGCGGCGGAATCATCATCGGAGCAAAGGACTAAGGCTACCACGAGAGATCAACCTACCCAGCCAGCTAGTGGGAGCCTGGCGGCGGAATCATCATCGGAGCAAAGGACTAAGGCTACCACGAGAGATCAACCTACCCAGCCAGCTAGTGGGAGCCTGGCGGCAGAATCATCATCGGAGAAAAGGACTTGGGCTACCACGAGAGATCAACCTACCCAGCCAGCTAGTGGGAGCCTGGCGGCGGAATCATCATCAGAGCAAAGGACTAAGGCTACCACGAGAGATCAACCTACCCAGCCAGCTAGTGGGAGCCTGGCGGCGGAATCATCATCGGAGCAAAGGACTTGGGCTACCACGAGAGATCAACCTACCCAGCCAGCTAGTGGGAGCCTGGCGGCGGAATCATCATCGGAGCAAAGGACTAAGGCTACCACGAGAGATCAACCTACCCAGCCAGCTAGTGGGAGCCTTGCGGCGGAATCATCATCGGAGCAAAGGGACTTTGGCTACCACGAGAGATCAACCTACCCAGCCAGCTAGTGGGAGCCTGACGGCGGAATCATCATCGGAGCAAAGGAACTTAGGCTACCACGAGAGATCAACCTACCCAGCCAGCTAGTGGGAGCCTGGCGGCAGAATCATCATCGGATCAAAGGACTAAGGCTACCACGAGAGATCAACCTACCCAGCCAGCTAGTGGGAGCCTGACGGAGGAATCATCATCAGAGCAAAGGACTAAGGCTACCACGAGAGATCAACCTACCCAGCCAGCTAATGGGAGCCTGGCGGCGGAATCATCATCGGAGCAAAGGACTTGGGCTACCACGAGAGATCAACCTACCCAGCCAGCTAGTGGGATCCTGGCGGCGGAATCATCATCGGAGCAAAGGACTAAGGCTACCACGAGAGATCAACCTACCCAGCCAGCTAGTGGGAGCCTGGCGGCGGAATCATCATCGGAGAAAAGGACTTGGGCTACCACAAGAGATCAACCTACCCAGCCAGCTAGTGGGAGCCTGGCGGCGGAATCGTCATCGGAGCAAAGGACTTGGGCTACCATGAGAGATCAACCTAATCAGCCAGCTAGTGGGAGCTTGGCGGCGGAATCATCATCGGAGCAAAGGGACTTCGGCTACCACGAGAGATCAACCTACCCAGCCAGCTAGTGGGAGCCTGGCAGCGGAATCATCATCGGAGCAAAGGAACTTAGGCTACCACGAGAGATCAACCTACCCAGCCAGCTAGTGGGAGCCTGGCGGCGGAATCATCATCGGAGCAAAGGACTAAGGCTACCACGAGAGATCAACCTACCCAGCCAGCTAGTGGGAGCCTGGCGGCGGAATCATCATCGGAGCAAAGGACTAAGGCTACCACGAGAGATCAACCTACCCAGCCAGCTAGTGGGAGCCTGGCGGCAGAATCATCATCGGAGAAAAGGACTTGGGCTACCACGAGAGATCAACCTACCCAGCCAGCTAGTGGGAGCTTGGCGGCGGAATCATCATCGGAGCAAAGGACTAAGGCTACCACGAGAGATCAACCTACCCAGCCAGCTAGTGGGAGCCTGGCGGCAGAATCATCATCGGAGCAAAGGACTTGGGCTACCACGAGAGATCAACCTACCCAGCCAGCTAGTGGGAGCCTGGCGGCGGAATCATCATCGGAGCAAAGGACTAAGGCTACCTACCCAGCCAGCTAGTGGGAGCCTTGCGGCGGAATCATCATCGGAGCAAAGGACTTAGGCTACACAATCAAACCTTGCCAAATCCTACATCCTCAAACGGGGAAAAAAGATGGGTTACATGATCCCCCCGACTCAGTTGGTCGGGGGTTAGACTCATTACAAGACAAGATACATACAGGACTCTGCCGGAGCGAGGCTTCCTCAGGGGGTCTGGGCCCGGTAGTCGCCATCCGCTTCCTCCTCGCCGGACACTTCCATCCTGCTTAGGCTCTCCATGACCTTCTCCATCTCCTCTGCCTTGGCCAACTAAGAGATGGTGTTGACGGCCATGACGTAGCACTGCCTTGCCATCCTGGAGTCTCCCTTGACTCTGACCTGGACCCCTCCTGAACTGAACTTGAGGCATTGGTGGAATGAAGACGGCACGCAACGGAAGGCGCTGATGAGGGGTCTTCCGAAGATGGCGTTGTAGCTGCTTGGAGCGTCAACAATGACGAACCGGCAGTTCCTCGAGACTCCTCCCAATTTTACTTGGAGTCCAACTCCACCCTCCACCTCCTTCCTCTCCCCTGAAAATCCGAACAGGGGTCCGTCCGAGGCCAACACCTTCCTTGGCTCCACCTTCATCTCCTCGAACGCCTTCTTGAAAACGACGTTGACGGAGCTTCCGTTGTCAACCAGGATCCGGGAGACGGTGTAGCCTTCGATGGCTGTCTGGATGACCAGTGCATCACAGAACGGATCCTCATGATCCGGCAGGTCCTTCACCGAGAAGGTGATCTTTTCATCTGGGGGCGGGGTCTAGGAGGTTGAGGCGACACTCCTTCTGTACATGACATGGAGGCTTGCCTTCCGGGTGGCCTCAACCCCTACTCCACCGTGGATCACTCCTATACCGCCTCGGGTTCCCACGTCGACCCGGTCCTCGCATATATCATCACCTCCTTCTCCGGGTAGAACCTCTTCTACCCGCACCGGCGGCTGCGGCTGGGAAGGGCCTCTCGCCCCCCTCACTTCCAAGAACTCGGGGCAGGTAGATGTGGCGTGCCCCTCCACCTGGTGGAAGTCGCAGTACGGTAGCGCTCCTCCCCTTTTTTGGCGGGCTGGACGCTCTCTCCTGTTACCTCTTCCCCCTCCTATTGCCAAGGCTTGCTGTGGCGGGGGTAAGAGTTGCCTTGGGGCCTGCCTCTGGAAGTTGAACATCCCTTGGCCCCCGTGGAAGCTCCCCCCTCCTTGGATGAGAGCTCTTCCTGGACCTTGGGCAGGTCCTCCCTGTTGCCTCTAGCCTGGTTCCGGACCCTCCTGTCCTTGGAACCCCTGAGCTCTCTGCTCCTCTCTCCTTCTTCCTTCCTGATGCCTCGAGCCACCCTGCTCCTTTGACTCCACCTCCGTCAACTTCGCCAGCTTCTTGACAAATGCCGGGTTGGCTGCCTCCATGGCAATCTCCTCTGCCGCCCTTTCCATCAGCTCCTCGAAGGAAAGGGGGGCCTTCCGGGTCAAGCTCATCTTGAAGAAGCCTTCCTTCAGCCCAACGGTGAAGGCCATCTGGAGAGCATACCCTGGCATCTCCTGGACCTCCAAGATCTCCTCTTGGAACCTGTCTACGTAGCGGGCCAGCGACTCCTCGGCCCCCTGCCTTATCAAGAAGATGGACTCAGGACTCCTCTTCCGCTTCTTGGAGGTGGAGAAGCGGAGCTGGAAGCTTCGGCTCAAGTCCTCGAACCCATAGATCGACCTCGGAGGGAGTTGATGGAACCAGTCCCTTGCCTTCTCCTTCAGCGTGATCGCAAAGAGGCGACACTTGAAGGCATCCATCATCGGCTGATGGAGACCGCATCCTCGAACCACTACAGATGTTGGACGGGGTCATCCTTCCCCGTATAGTAAGCCATGTCCGGCTCTCTAAACCCCTCGGGAACGGGAGCTGAGATGATCAGCTCGCTGAAGGGTGACCCCTTAAGGGGTGGTCTCGCCACCTCCACTCGCGCGGCCTGCTCTCCTGGGAGGTTGGCACTTACCGGGCTGGAGAACAGCTCCCGGCCGGTGAGGTCTCGCTCGACCCCATCTCCCATTCTCTCCTTCCCTGGTCTTCTTCCCGGTGCACTTCCTTCTCCCCCTCCTGGGGTCATCTCGCCTAGACCCCTGGGAGTCGACTCGTCGAGGGGGGGAGCTAGCTCTTGGGGGGTCGGGGTGGAGCTGCCACCCTGAGGAGCAATGCTTCACAGCATCTCCATGATGCCCTGGATGGAGGCCATAAACTCTTGCCTCCCCACAAAGGGTCCCGAGCTAGGGAGCTCGCCGAGATCATCACTACCTCCCTCACCTCCAGTCATGACTCTCTCCCGAGATCTTCTGTGCTGGTCACTCTCCACGCTCACCGAACCAAAATGTTGAAACCAGAAACCTGGTCTCTCGTGTAGTTCGGGGTCCCAAAAGAGGGGTGACCTCACACCTACTACACTCGGAGTAACGTCACGGACCGAAGACTTGGGAAACTAGGAACAGACCCTCAGCTCTAGCGCGGAGGTCCCACCTCACACCCGGAAGGCTACCTGAGCACTTCCCCTCCCTATCCAATGCTCGAGCTAGGGTGCCTTGGAGGAGCCCTCTCTACTCTACCAAGGAGGAACTAAGGGAGGAGGAACTAAGGGAGGAGGAAGCCAAAAAAGATCCTCTCCAAAGACACCCAAGGGGGTCTATTTATAGTTTTCCAAAACCTCATGGACGAAAATGACCGAGATACCCTCACGCCCAATAAGCCTTGGGCCAATAGGAAACGCCCACGCCGGGGGGCAGAGGGGTAAAACGCCCCCAAGGGCACATCGGTAAAAGCACGACGCCAACGCCCCGCCCCCAAACATCCGAGATGGCTCCCGGCCGCCGGGCAGGCCGCGAGCAGGCCGCTCGGGCGAGGGCCAGGCTGCGGCCGCCTCGCCCGCGAGCAGGCCGCTCGGGCGAGAGCCAGGCCGCTGGCCGTCTCGCCCGCGAGCAGGCCGCTCGGGCGAGACCGGCCGCTGGCCGTCTCGCCCGCGAGCAGGCCGCCCGGGCGAGAGCCAGGCCGCGTCCGCCTCGCCCGCGAGCAGGCCGCTCGGGCGAGACCGGCCGCTGGCCGTCTCGCCCGCGAGCAGGCCGCCCGGGCGAGAGTCAGGCCGCTGGCCGTCTCGCCCGCGAGCAGGCCGCTCGGGCAAGACCGGCCGCTGGCCGTCTCACCCGCGAGCTGGCCGCCCGGGCGAGAGCCAGGCCGCGGCCACCTCGCCCGCGAGCAGGCGGCTCGGGCGAGACCGGCCGCTGGCCGTCTCGCCCGCGAGCAGGCCGCCCGGGCGAGAGCCAGGCCGCGGCCGCCTCGCCCGCGAGCAGGCCGCTCGGGCGAGACCGGCCGCTGGCCGTCTCGCCCGCGAGCAGGCCGCTCGGGCAAGACCGGCAGCTGGCCGTCTCGCTCGCGGGTAGGCCGCCCGGGCGAGAGCCAGGCCGCGGCTGCCTCGCCTGCCCCTACCACGGACTCAATAGGCCGGGGCGGGTGCTAGCCAACTCGTCGCACCCGCCCCCCAACAAAGGAGCCAATGGGGGAGCCAATTTTTCCTCCCCCTAATAGTATGTTTCCAAGCCAGAGCCAAAATTGGCCATCGAGAGTGCAAAATCTCCAAAAAGCTTAAAAACGGGTTTGCCTTGTTTGGGGCCCACTCTTCGTGAATACGGGGTTGTACAACAACCTGAATGAAAGATAACATCATACGAGGTGCGAAGCTAATACCTTGAAAAATGACGTCGGTGTCTCCATGCCTCAAGTAGATTTGTTTCTCTGCACAGTCAATCCTTGCAAAGTGCCAGTCCAACCACGCTATGCCCAAAATGATGTCAAACTCCGGCATTCTCAAGACCGTGGCAGGTGTATCAAAGGCCTTTCCTTCAATAAATATCTTGAACTCGTACTTAGCAGTTGCAATCATCTCCGAGCTATCCGGTAGGCGCACTCATCGGGCTATACTAGTAAAGTATTGTATGCCCTCCATGTCCTTAATGAATTCCTCAGACACAAAAGAGCGTGAGGCACCGGTATCGAATAACGTGTAGGCCGGTTTCTCACTAACCACTACGCCTAAGTATCAGAATTGTGAAGGCTCAATCCAGGTTCCTAGAACAAACTTAGACAGACTAAGGACGAATGTTTAATTTCTTCCTCGTAGTCCTCGTCCTGCTTCAATTACTCCTTCAGCGAGTCTCTTAACGCTTGTCTGAACACCCAAAAGGCCCGCTTCCAACCACTTTACCATATCCATTATCTCCACCAAGCTCGAGTCCGCTATAAACAAAAGTGGTTGCCCTAGGAAATCTGCCATGTTTATTATCTCTGCTAGATTCAATATCCGCTATAAACAAAAGTGCTTGACCTAGGGGATCTCACAAGGCTTTATACAATCGGTTTACATACCTAGGGTCGTCCAAACATCAGGAGATCAACGTATAAAGATACGTACCTAAGGTCAGGTTGTCTAATCTTAAGGTCAAAGTTGGACAACTTAGTGTGAATTACATATGGGCACAGCACTGCTTCCGCTAAGTCAGTTTGTCCCCAAACTGACTAATCGAATAGGGGTGGTACCATTATTGAATGACTTCTTTAGTTGAGGATCGTGGCAAACTGATACCATTTATAAGACCCCCCTCCCGGATCCCAAAACACGGCACGAATGGGGTCTTATGCCCGGAACAGCCGCCTTGCAGTAGCGTTAGCGCACGAGCTAACCTGTACCACAAGACGCCTATTCCGCCAGCTACAATCAATATCAACATACATATGCCAACCAAACCAAAGTATAAACAAAAGAAGAAGTCAAATCCACACTAAGTATATAGTCCAAATACATCAAATAAGAGAAGCTAAAATATGCTTCTACTATATCAGAGTATAACTATAAAATTGCCCAAATGGGCTACATCAGAGTTGCTCAACACTCACATCCGTAACCAACGGTAGCGACGACACCATCACATCAGACCCTGTCGTCCTGGCCTGGCTGTCCTGCTGAAAAGTCTGCGGCTGCTCTACCTGCGGGGAGACCTCCTAAAAAGGAAGACGTAGCAACCGTTAGTCGAAAAGACTAAGTGGCTTCACATCTGCTCCCCCGGCGACGCCTCGGCATCGGGCAGAGAAAGGAACAGGGGGTACAATCTGTATAAGTAATTAAACAGGTACAAGCTGGTGGTAATAGTACATGAATAACAATATTATAAACTAGCAGTTCTACTTGAGCAATCGTAATTCAACAAGTACAAGTAACTACAGCAGGTAATTAACATAACTTATAAGGATGCCCATACAATCTTATAAGCTAAGGATCGGTTTGCATAAAGTAAATCATCGTATAGGAGTGCCCATACAAACTTATACGATGAGGATCTTGTTGTGCAATGTTATGAAATGGTATGTATGGTATGCAATGACTCACCCATGATCACACACATGCAATTGCTATGTCGACACAGACTATAGTTCCCACTATTCGTGCAGGTAGCTAACCTCTCAGGCATCAACCGTCGTGGCCAGGCAGTGACGGTAGAGCGGGCATCTCTACTACTTGGCAGACATCCACACTACTTCACCTAGACCTCCGTATGCCTCAACGCTAAGAACAAAACAGCGGAGCCCATGCGCATTATGGCCCAGTGGGGGTCTCGGGTAGATGTGCACCGAGAACACAGCCCCGAACTGACCTTGTGTGACCCGGAAGGGGCCTCGGAAGTAAGCACGAGGACATAGCCCAACCGTTCACTTGGCATGGAAGGGGCCTCGGGACGTGAACACCGAGGACACAGCCCAACCTCCCAAAGTCTAACTGTCAACTCCCGTCGGTGTGATGATCGACGAGCCCGTAGTCCTGCCACACTATCCTCAACCCAGGATTATGACACCGCGTGTCGACTCACACCGCATGCAAATTCCACATCATCGTGGCATGGAAGGGGCCTCGGATGTAAGCATGATGACACAGCCCAACCATCCACTCGGCACGGAAGGAGCCCCGGGATGTGAACACCGAGGACCAAGCCCAACTGTCCGTCTATACCTCATCTCAACACTAACCCAACTAGTGACGGTCAACACCTCACTTACATCCTTCCACAATACTACCCGTAGGGAGACTATGCTCTAAGTATTAGACTACTAAATTTCATTCCAACCATCAAACATACTCATGGCCATAGTTTATCCTTCTATATGTCATTCCAAATGATTTCAACATGATATAACATAATGCGCATATATAATAGTCTACCAATTTCTAACAAGACATTTTGTTTAAGTAAGCCTGCTTCATAATTCAGTTATATGAAATCCAATTAGTAAACTTCATCATTCATAGCACTACGGTGGTTGACATAAAATAGTTCACCAAAATCTCGAGTTAAATTGCAACATCGATTCCACCGAATCCAAATCCATATTATAAAAAAACCCAGAGATTAAGTGTAGAATAAATCTGGACAGCAAATTCAATCGAAGATTCCCGAAGCTACATGAATCTGGTGAAGACGTGTAACCCCTCGATGGAAAGGTCGTTCCATGGGCTACAACTTTCATATTCAGCCCACAACCCAGATTCAATATTATCAAACTTGAAATCAGCCTTGAAGTCCGCTGCGTACAGAACACAAATTCTGCATGCAGGATTTATCGGACGTCATATTTGTTCAGACTTCCCTGTGGCTACAGACTTTGCCTGAAGTCGTGCAACTACTCGTTGGAAAGGTATTTTCAAGGGCTTCAACTTTCGTGTTTAGTCAACAGCCCAGATCTGGACATATCACACCAAAAAATGCTAAGAAGCTCGCTGAGCTCAGATCACAGATTCTGCACGCATCTTAAAGAGGCATGAACGACATCGGTTCATCTCCCTCCTCAAGTTGGTCTTCCAAAATCACACAGAAATTCCTCCTCCCATATTCACCCTCATGACGCCATGATTCTTCATGAAACCATCACCCGTCTTCGCATAGAAGATTGGAGAGGTCGAAGACACCACTAACCTTAGAGCACAAGCCCTAGAACGGTCTCTTCATAGAGGAATCACCATCTCGCTAGTCAAGACTCTTTTGAGTAGTCATCTCACCTAGATATCTACAGATCTAGCAACATGGGAGAGGGGAGGAAGCTCACCTCATTTCTGACATTTCCACTATTTTCGGCCATGGATTGTGTAACTCTTCTCGGTGGCATCTTCTCCTTCACGGCGGCGGCGGATCTTCTCCTCCAAGACTTGCTCCTGTAGTTTTCCCTCTCTACAGAAGTTTCTCTCAGGAAAAAGGATTGGAATGAAGAGTGAAAATGGCTAGGATTTTCACAACCCTTATATATGAAAAGTGACACGGGTAGGGACAAGCCCGTGTCCTTACCCGTGTCCTACTTGGGCGAAGCGTCAACGACGATTTTATTGTCGGTTCAATACTTGATAAGGGTAGGGACACGCCCGTGTCCCGACCCGTGTCCACATGACACGGCCGTGTTCCCTGGCCATGTCCTTCTCTGGAAACATCTCGACGAACTCAACTCGACACACTGACACAGGGGTAGGGACTCGCCCGTGTCGCTACCCGTGTCATACATTTCGTCGATCTCGACACACTCTGGCGAATTCATCTCGACACACTCTGTCGAGTTCAACTCGACACACACACGCACGGGTATGGACACGCCCGTGTCTCTACCCGTGTCATATATTTCATCGATCTCGACACACTTTGTCGATCTCAACATGCTCTATCGAGTCCAACTCGACACACACGGGTAGGGACACGCCCGTGTCTCTACCCATGTAGGTCCAGTCACGCCCGTGACCCAGGGCGTGTAACCCACTCGACACCTTGTCGAAAGAAAATTGTCGACCTCTCGACACAGCGGGACACGCCCTATGACACGCCCGTGTCACATGCCGTGTACCCCTTCTTGCCACGCCGATCTCGACACACTTCTTCGATCTCGACACACTTCGTCGAGTCCAACTCGATACACACACGGGTAGGGACACGCCCGTATCTCTAATCGTGTCCCTTCACACGGGTAGTGACACGCCCGTGTCACTACCCGTGTCCTTCTCTGGACATACTCGAGTCATCGATTCGAGGGCTGGCCTCTCCCACACGGGTAGGGAAATGCCCGGGTTTCTACCTATGTCCTATGCTTGACTTATTTCTCCTCCTATTCACATGTGCTGCCTAGTTGTCAGCACTCACGCTGAACCCAAGTCAGCTCTCCTGACTCAAAAAACACGCACGAGGGCCTAGTGCGATTCGGGACATTACATTTGCTCTAGAAACTGCCGCTTTAACATTAAATCGTGCTCCAACGAAAACGGTTCTAAAGACACCATATGAGATTTGGACTGAGAAGCATCCCAGTATGTCGTTCATTAAGGTTTGGGGCTGCGAGGCATACTTGAGACGTCAAATGCCCGATAAACTGGAACCCAAATCAGATAAGTGTTATCTTGTGGGGTATCCTAGGAAAACCAAAGGTTACTATTTGTACCTACCATCCGGGGGCAAAGTGTTTGTCGCATGGACTGTTGTCTTTATTGAGAAAGAGTTCTTAAGTAGAAAGACAACCGGGGTTGAACTTGAAAAAGTTCAGGAACCACAAAAAATGAATGAACCGGAATTGGAACCTGAGTCAGGACTACAAGTAGTTGTAGCTGGAGAACCTGCTCAGGAAACACAAGTTCCATGTAAATCTGGTGGACCATGATTTGAGCCTGAGAGATATGGATTTCTCGTTTCTCAAATAGGTAATGTGTTGCTTATGGATCATAGTGATGAGCCTGCAACCTAACATGAGGCTATGTGTGGACCGGACACCGAGAAGTGGCTTGAGACCATGAAATCTAAAATGGACTCCATGTATGAAAACCAAGTATGGACTTTAGTGGAACCACCTGAAGGGGTAAGACCCATAGGGTGCAAGTGGGTCTGCAAGAAGAAGACTGACATGGATGGGAATGTACAGACATTCAAAGGCCGACTAGTGGCAAAGTGTTTTTAGAAAATTCATGGAGTTGACTATGATGAGACTTTTCCCCTGTTGCCATGGTTAAGTCCATCAGAATTCTGTTTGCTATTGTTGCATATTATGACTACGAGATCTGGCAGATGGATGTCAAAACAGCTTTCCTTAATGGGAACCTCCACGAGGAAGTGTACATGACACAACCAGAGGATTTTGTATCTCCAAGTAAAGCCATTAAAATATACAAGCTGCAGAGATCCATTTATGGATTGAAACAGGCTTCTCGAAGTTGGAATCTTCGTTTTGATGGAAATATCAAAGAGTTTGGTTTTATCAAGAATGAGGATGAACCTTGTGTTTACAAACGGATTAGTGGGAGCATTGTAGTCTTCCTGATATTGTATGTAGATGACATACTTTTGATCAGGAATGACAAACCGACCCTGCAAGTTGTTAAGAACAACTTAGGGGACTGCTCTTCGCTGAAGGACTTGGCGGAAGCGACTTATATACTCGGTATTAAGATCTATAGAGATAGATCGAAGAAGTTGCTCGGTTTGACCCAAAGTACGTACATAGATAAGGTGTTAAAACGGTTCAGCATGCTTGACTCCAAGAAAGGATTCTTGCCCATGTCTCATGGTGTGAGTCTCTCTAAGGACCATTATCCTAAGTCTTGTGAATATAAGGACCGCATGAAGTTGGTTCCATATGCTTCGACAATTGGATCAGTCATATATGCAATGTTATGTACTAGACCCGATGTCTCTTATGCATTGAGCATGACTAGCAGGTATCAGTCTGATCCTAGTGAAGGTCACTTGATAGCTGTCAAGAATATCATCAACTACTTGCGAAGAACTAGGGATATGTTCTTGGTATTCGGCGGAGAGGAAGAGCTCGTTGTAAGTGGTTACACGGATGCTAGCTTCCAAACTGATAGGGATGATTCAAAGTCTCTATCGGGGTTTGTGTTTTGCCTGAATGGAGGTGTTATTAGTTGTAAGAGTTCCAAGCAGGATACAGTTGCCAATTCTACTACTGATGCCGAGTATATTGTTGCTGCAAATGCAGCGAAGGAGGCTGTATGGATTAGGAAATTCATCGGCGAGTTAGATGTAGTTCATAGGATTGTTCGTCTTGTAGATCTCTACTTTGATAACAACGGTGCAATTGCACTTGCTTCGGAACATAGATCTCATCAGTGATCCAAACACATACTTTGGTGGTTCCATCTAATTCGATAGATTGTCGATCGAGGAGATGTGAGCATATGCAGAGTGCCGACTGAGGAAAACATTGCGGATCCACTGACAAAGCCTCTTGCACAGAGAAAGCATGATGGTCATGTTAGATCTATGGGTATACGATACCTAAATGATCAACTCTAGTTTGAGTCTTGTGGAATGTATGTTTGTTGGCTGTATAATATTTCATTTGATGAATAAAAGTACTTTATGCATTTCATTTTATATATTTTGGTAAGTTCTTTTATTATGAAGTTATTTCTATTGTGATAGAGTAGTTCAATTTAAAAAAATTCCCTTAGAGTGTTTGCTTCCATAAGTCAAGTAGTGACTTGATGTGAGAACCTATGATTTCAGAAGCTTCATTCTTAAAGGTCCCTGGTCGTTGTATTATCTTAGAACCTAAGGGTGATGATGATACCTTTAAGACTAGCATGTGCGTTGACTGATGACCCGTCTTCACAGGTCATGATATTGTGATATCAAGTCATCACATTGGTATTTGTTATGAATAGGTTGTACTGGACAGACCCGCTGTGAGAATACTTTGTGGATTGTTATATGAACGTGTCACTAGTATGGCTCAAGTGGCAATGGTGTTTGTGGTCCTTTGACCTGAAGTCACAACTTTCATTGAGTGAGGAAGAGCATGCTTTGATGCCATCAAAAGTCCAGTATTGAGAAAGTTGGATGATAAAGGTTGTTTTTAGGTATGTAACGAATCATTTGAGTGTTTCCGTTTGAGCAGAGATGGGATTTGTCCTCCTATATGACAGGAGTTGCATCAATGTGGCCCCCTTGATGGAATAGGATTGAGAAGTGCATGGTCATGCTTGGTTGAGTCAATATATGATATTGGACTCACAAATTTTATGCAAGTCCATTCTAGATCAAGAAACTGGGATTGAATATTTATGAGGGTGACATGGTCTATAACTCTAGTTCTATCCGGATGTAAGGGACGAAGGGACATGACAACACTATAACATTGGTCATAATAGTTTTTGAGTTTTATAAACTCTTACTGTTTGGGGAGAAATGATGTATTGCTTGATGCCGCTCATTATTTGTGAAACTTTTGTTTGATACTTTCTAGATCAAGTGGGAGACTGTTGGTGCAACCATAGTAATCTGGAAGTGATCAAGCATGTAGCCTTACTGCCAACTCAGTATGAGCCTATCAGGGTCACACATAAGATTGTGGAGAAATTGGGAGATTGGATCTGTACTATTTAGCTCATATGATGAGTTGAAGGATATTGAAAAAGGGGCTGAAAATATTATAAGGCATTTGGCGTTGAGTTTGTTTAGCTCACTCAACGCCATGGGGCTTAAGTTTTTGAGTGTGTTTAGTTCACTAAACACCAAGGAGGTTGTAAGATTTTAAGGCATTAGGCGTTGAGTGTCTTTAGCTCACTCAACGCCATTGGGCTGAAAGCATTGAGTGTCTTTAGCTCACTCAATGCCATCGGGCTAAAAGCGTTGAGAGCGTTGAGTCCCGTCAATGTTTTCGCGGGTTAAGTGTTAACTCTGTGAATGTTGGCGTTGAGTGCGTTGACTGTCACACTTAAGCGTTGAGTGCGTCGAGTCCACTCAACATATTCGTCGAGTAAAGGGTTTACCTGACAAATCTGGCTCTTAGACGTTGAGTGTATTTTATTCACTCAATGCCGTTCGACGAATCCGTTCGACGAATGAAGTTCGACGTTCTGGCCTGCAGCGCAGATTTCGTCAAGCTGAGTTCGATGAATCCAGTTTGACGTTCTGGCCTTTGGCGCAGATTTCGTCGAGTTGTGTTTGACGTTCTGGATTTTGGCGCAGATTTCGTCAAGATGAGTTCGACGAATGCGTTCTACGTTCTGGCCTTTGGCGCAGATTTCATCCAGCTGAGTTCAACGAATGCATTCAACGTTCTGGCCTTTAGTGCTGATTTCATCGAGCTGAGTTCGATGAAGTTTTCATCGAGCTGAGTTTGACGAATTCCCGTGCTGTGTCAAATGTTGACTTGTTGAATCTATCTCCTGGAATATAAATAGGATGTTTTAGGGTTTTCTGGAGGCAGTTGTTTTCTTTCAGCACACGAGCAGCTACTGTGCGATAAGAAGAAAACCTAAAAACCCGACGGAAGTGTTCCACCAACCCTGTCGCCGATTCCGATCCCGATCCCGGTGGGTGTCGCCGCCGACTCTCCTTCAACAGATCTAGCAGTCTGTGGAGACGTCGAGTGTCCTCTCCCGACCTAGCTGATGCGCCCGCGAACAGACTCTTACTGTGGTTGGTTCGGTGAGTCGATCACCGCGGGCGTGCTACAGGAGGCAAGTGCACCTATCGTAAGTACTACTCGATATTCGGGGGAATACCGAGGTCGTATTGTTCTCGGGGTCGTGTTGACTATTCTTACTCCTCCGGGAGGACTATTATTTTATTGAAAGTAAGGTGGATGTTTTAATTAAGTAAAGACGGAAAAGTAAAGAAGCGAAAAAATGATTTAGAAAATATTCGATGAAGGGTTAACACTCGGCATCGAATCGGATTAAGACTAAAATAATTTTTAATAATTATAGGACTTAGTTTTCAAATTAATAAAAGGCAACTTGGCCGTGGAGGTTCCACAAATGTGAGCTCACCTAGCTATAGGGATATCGCTCACCTGAACGTTAAGACTATTCGACCGAACGTTAGTCCGACGAAGGATTCCTCTTAACGCCCGCTTTACGCTAAGAACCCCGCTATTGGGTGGGGAACCCAATCCGGAAGAATTACGCTTGTCCTCTCTCGAGGGTATGCACGCAACTCTCTTTACCCAGGGGCGATCTGTCCATACGCATGGCCTCTCAGCTAGCTAGTGTACGGATAATAGAAATAGGGCCCACACATCGATTTGTGGTCCTACGCATCGTTAACCCGGGATAAACCTTAAGTCCTTAAATTAAAGTGAAAATAAAGAGCTTCAATTATTACAAATCATTTTAAATGTCCCAATGCTCTTCGATGCCGAGGCTAATAGCGATTAGCCACACATCGGTATGGGGACGGCTTAGGTGTTTGGTTATGCGAGCGTTCTAAACTATTCGCTGAAAAGTTATAAAGAAGATAAGAAGAAAAATAAAATAACTTAACGTTAGAAAAGTTATTACAAATAACCACACCCGCATTCATCCAAACACATAACAAGAGACAGAAATAAAACTAAGTTACACATAAATGAAATTTGCATAATTGAAATTACAAGTCCCACTCAAACGAGTGGGGGCGGGAAATAAAAGCTGAAAATTGCAAGTCCTACTCAAACGAGTAGGACTGAAATGTAAGCGAGTCCTACTCAAATGAGTAGGAGAAAATAAATGTGTTTAAAGGGCTTACTCAAATATTTACAGGGAGATAAATATATGCATTTTAACTCAAACGAGTAGGCGGAAATAAATGCGAGTACAAGTCCTACTCAAACGAGTAGGCGGGAAATAAAGTCCGTCCATTTAACTCAAGTGAGTAGGCGGAAAAATAAAGAAAGAAAATTACAAGTCCTACTCAAACGAGTAGGCGGGAAATGAAAACGATGCGACGTTTAACTTTTAACGAGTAGGCGGAAATAAATGCACACAAACACACACACTCTATATGAATTGAAAGAAAGAAATAAAACTATCTCCTACACACACGCACTCTACATAATTAAAGAAAACGATAAAATAAAGCATGAAAAATAAAGCATGAAAAACTAACACCTACACTCACACACTCTACATAATTTGAACAAAGCATCAAAACATTATTCTCATACACTCACACACACTAATTAAAAGCAAAATGAAAGTTACCTAAAAATTTAAACATCTACTTTTTATGCTTAGGTTTTGCCAAAAACAAATAAAATGAACGAAAAAAAAATTTATGAGAACAAAAGTTTTTCAAAACAAATCAAAAACTAAATCCTTTCAAAAATTAAAATTTCAACATTTTCATTCTTACGATTTCATAAAAGTGCTAAAACAGTTGAAATGAAAAGAGAAAGAACGAAAAAGGTTTTCATCCTAAAATAAAGCTAAGTAAAAAAAAATCAAAAATACTTTAGTAACTCTTTTATAAATTCATAAGAATGAAGGTGTTGAAAACATTAAAAGAGGACATGAAAAAAAAGCTAATACAACATTTCATAAATTTCTAACAAAACCTAACATGAGACAAATAAAAAGCATGTAAAGTAAATAAGTTACACTCATACACACACACACTTTTCATAAAAGGGAGAACAAAGATGAAACGAAGGATAAAAAAGGAAAGAAGTAAGCCATCCAAATGAATTTTCATGCCATATAGAGAGAGAAAATCTAACATTTTTATTAACATTATCAATCTATTACAAAGCTAAAAGCTAAAGAAAAACGAAACATGAAAGGAAGGGAGGAGAAATCTCTTTACATAGCACTAGAATCCACGGATGCAGCCCACAAAAACACACTAAAGTGGCTCAAAAATGTGAACCCTTGGACCTTACAGAAATGGGCAATTTATAGGCAAAATATTCTAAGTACACGCCCTCCGACACGGGCGTGTCGGGGGGCGTGTCACTACTATTCATGATGGCAGTCGACGATTTGACAGAATAGTTGAATTCAGGCTGAGTTCGAGGATATCACGCCCTAGGTCACAGCCGTGACGCTGGGCGTGTCGTGGAGGTAGAACCGGGTACGGGTTGAGTCAAAAGTCTTCGACAGCATCTTGTTGTGCTAGGTGGTGAAGTCACGCCCAAGGTCACGGGCGTGAGTTGGGGCGTGTCGGGGAGGTGTCGACACTCGACAATCGTAGAGCGGAAAGTGTCGAGTTGAAATCATCGAGCTAAGCTTGAGTCACGCCCTAGGTCACGGGCGTGACTCTGGGCGTGTCGCGGGTTCGGCGATCGTTGAACTGAATTCGTCGAGTGGAGTGGACACGGGCTTGTGTCACGCCCCGTGTCGGGTGACACGGGCATGACACCAGGCGTGTCGAGCTTTTTACTTCAGAAAATTGCAACTTCACAGGATTTTGAGCTGTCACGCCCTGGCCACGGGCGTGAACCAAATGACACGGGCGTGTACTGCCCAATTTTGGCAGATTTTGGAATTTTTCTGAAAAATAAAATAAAACAAGTTAATAGTAAATTTACAAGAATAGGAGCATTTTATTGAACAAAAATAAGTAAAAACGACTAAAATAAATGAAAACGACTAAATTAATGTGCACAAAAATACGTATATTTACAATTCATCAAATACCCCCATACTTAGGCTTTTGATACTCCAGAACAAAAGTTTGAGGTGAATTTATAAGGAATAGAAAAAAACTCTAAGTTTAGCTACCGCTTAATCAATTATAAGAGAGATCGAAATAAATATACGGAGTGTAAGAGTTAAGTTCTAAGATTATGAAGATGATTTAAATAGCGCAAAAGTTTTGGCCAAAAGACATCTTGATATAATCAAATAGAAGGCAATATTTGTAAATGTTAGATTAACGAAAATAGTTTGGAATTATATGAACTACTACCCACTTCATTGAAATCATCTTCATAATCTTATTTTCCTAATATGATATTTATTTTTCAACTTCATAAGAATAAAATTAACCCAATGTATATGTGTAGGAGTAATGAATTTTATCCTCTTACTCCATAACATATAATCTTTTTAAATTATTGGGTGCCTATGTTTACGGAACGAAATCTTATTCCCATTGACATAGGATCTTTTAAGGATAAAAGTTTTATCATGCCAAGTAGGTCATGATAAGGTAAGGGGAGAAAGGAAAACTAGATTTTTAATCCTAAAAATGTTTGAGAGCAACCTTAATAGTTTGTACGTTCCAATTTTTTAGAAAGCTAAAAGTAAGTATAATTGAATTCTATAGTCGTTATTTTCTAACATAATACACGTGCTCCTATTAATGAAAAATTAGAAGTAGTGCCTCAAACGAGTTCGCTATTTTTAACAAAACATAATGAATTCTTTAAGACTTAACCCCGACTATTTTAATTTTTCAATCAATAATTAACAAACGGGTAGTGAACAAAGAATTAATCAAATTCACATATAAATAAACTCAAAACAGAAATTTTGCGTAGCAGGAAAGTTAAGAATAAAATATTTGATTTATTTGTTTCAAAACATTTTTAGATTTTTATAATTCTTATCATCATTTTTTTGTTTTTCATTTATTATCTTTTTTTGTATTTTTGTTTGTTTTACTTAATTTTTTTTGTTTTTTTTTGAATTAATTTTTTGAACTATTATTTTTTTGTATTTTTTAGGGAAATTTTCATTCTATGTACAAAAACATGGGAGAAAAAGAGGTTTTGAAAAGATTATTTACAAAAAGAATATGTACACAAAAATATTTACAAAGTGAAACTAAATATATTTTTTTTGTTTTTTTTGTTTTATAATTTTTTTTGAGTTTTTGGAAAAAAGAAAGAAAAAGAAAATGAAATTTTTTTTTGGATTTTTCATTTTAAATTTTTTTCATTTTAAGATGTTTTTTTTTTTTTTTGTTTTGTTGTTATATGTATTTTTTTTATTTTTGAAATGCAGAAAAATTGAAGTGCAGAAAGTAAAGCACGAAAATACCCCCATACTTAAGTCCAACATTGTCCCCAATGTTGTAACGTAAGTATGCGGAACAAGAGGAAAAAACAATATATACAAAGAAAATAAAGAGAGGGGGGTAGAAGCTTCCCTGAAACCCGTAGGGGGAGGTCGATCAGAAACCCTGCGTTTATTAGAAAAAGCAGCAAAGATAATAAGGATAGAGCGAAAAAGATAAGCGAGGGGCGCCTCCCAGGAGCGATTTGTTTATAGTCGTGTAGCTTGACTATTTTGGCGGGTATATAATGTGGAGGAAAGTTATGATTTCGCTAAAACCGATCACTGGATCGCATGCTATATAAGACTTTAACCGATGACCGTTTACTTTAAACGAACCTTTTTTCCGAGTGGGAGACAAGTACGGTCCCATATGGAAAAACCTCTTCAACTAGGAAGGGACCGGACCATTTAGATTTTAGTTTACCCGGAAAAAGCCGAAGACGTGAATTGTAAAGAAGGACAAGATCGCCCGGAGAAAATAATTTTTGGGACTTGATTTTTCGATCGTGATATAACTTAGAGCGCTCCTTATAGAACCTATTGCTCTCGTAAACGTTTGCGTGGCATTCATCGAGCTCGGTTAGTTGCAGTTTTCTATTCTGAGCGGCTAAGTTGGAGTCGAGGTTTAAGAGTTTTAAAGCCCAAAGAGCGCGATGCTCTAATTCAACGGGTAAATGACACGCTTTGCCGTAGACTAACCGGAATGGCGTACAACCAATTGCGGTTTTGTATGCCGTCCGATACGCCCACAATGCATCGTCGAGTTTAACGGACCAATATTTCCTATTTAATGAAACGGTTTTTTCTAAAATTCGCTTAATCTCTCGATTTACTACCTCAACTTGGCCACTTGTTTGCGGGTGGTAGGGGGTGGCAAGCTTGTGCGTGATTCCGTATTTAGCTAATGTCTTAGCCATAAGAGCGTTACAGAAATGCGTTCCCCTATCACTAACAATTGCGCGAGGCGTGCCAAAGCGAGAAAATAGTTTTTTAAGAAATGTAACGACGACTCGCGCATCGTTGGTGGGGAGAGCTTGCGCTTCCGCCCACCTCGATACGTAGTCGACCGCCACTAAAATATACATATTTTTGAAAGACGGAGGTAGGGGGCCAACAAAATCTATGCCTCACAATTCGAAGACTTCACACTCTAAAAACATGTTTTGGGGCACCTCGTCGCGACGAGAGATGTTACCCGACCGCTGATAGCTATCGCATGCGCGCACAAAATTATGCGCTTCTTTGAAGAGAGTGGGCCAAAAGTAGCCCGCCTCTAGCGCCTTCCGAGCGGTTCGGTTGGCTTGATAATGCCCACCGGCTGGACCCTCGTGGCAGTGCTTAAGAATTTGCAAGCACTCCACACCCGCAACGCATCTTCGGTCCGCTTGGTCCGCGCAGATACGAAAAAGAAATGGGTCCTCCCAAAAGAAATTTTTCAAGTCAGAAAAGAATTTCTTCTTTTGATGACTTGAAAACTCTTTTGGAAGGACTCGCTCTACTAAGTAATTTGCAAAGTCTGCGAACTAAGGCGAAGATGACGAAGAATTATGAATGGCAAGGAGGCGTTCCTCGGGGAATCTGTCATTTATTTCAGATTCGACGAGCGCTTCCGCACCCGGATTTTCTAAACGGGAGAGGTGATCTACCGCTAGATTTTCCGCTCCCCGCTTATCTCGGATCTCAAAATCAAACTCTTGTAGGAGGAGAATCCATCGAAGAAGGCGGGGCTTCGCATCATTTTTAGCTAATAAATATTTAAGCGCGGAGTGATCGATAAAAACGATAACTTTAGATAGCGTTATATACGAGCGAAACTTATCAAAAGCGAAAATGACGACTAATAGTTCTTTTTCCGTTGTCGTGTAATTTACTTGTGCGGAAGTGAGCGTCTTGCTAGCGTAATAAATAGGATGAAAATGTTTTTCTACGCGTTGGCCAAGAACGACACCTAAGGCAATATCACTAGAGTAGCACATAATTTCGAACGGAAGGGACCAATTAGGGGCCACTAAAATTGGTGAAGTGATAAGTTTTTGTTTTATTAAATTAAAGGCGAACTCGCATTCGCTACTAAAGATGAAACATGATTCCTTTTCCAAGAGGTGAGTTAGCGGCTTTGTTATTTTTGAAAAATCTTGAATGAAGCGTCAATAAAAGCCTGCATGGCCTAAGAAACTCCTAATAGATTTTACGTTTGTTGGTTGCGGGAGTTTTTCTATAATTTCTATCTTGGCCTTATCCACCTCTATCCCCTTAGACGAAATCATATGGCCGAGGACCAAACCTCCTCGAACCATAAAGTTGCATTTTTCCCAATTTAATACAAGGATTGTTTCCTCGCACCGTTGAAGGACACGATCTAAATTGTGAAGGCAATCGGGAAAAGAGCGTCCGAAAACAGAAAAGTCATCCATAAAGACTTCCATAATGTCTTCTACTAGCTCGCCAAAGATTGCTAGCATACATCTTTGGAATGTAGCCGGAGCATTGCAGAGTCCAAATGGCATTCTTCGATATGCGAAGGTGCCAAACGGGCAAGTAAAAGTTGTTTTCTCTTGATCATCGGGGGAAATGGGGATTTGGAAAAACCCCGATAAACCATCAAGAAAACAATAATATGGATGACCGGATAAACGCTCTAAAATCTGGTCCAGAAAAGGCAGAGGGAAATGGTCCTTGCGGGTGGCATAATTAAGTTTCCTCTAATCGATGCACACTCGCCAACCCGTAACAGTACGAGTTGGGACGAGCTCGTTATGCTCATTCGCCACTACGGTTAGACCGCCCTTCTTGGGCACGACATGCACGGGACTAACCCATGCACTGTCTGAAATAGGGTAGATAATCCCCGCATCTAATAACTTAATAATCTCAGCTTTAACGACGTCTTTCATGTTTGGGTTAAGACGACGCTGCGGCTGAATCGTTTTGCGGCAATTATCGTTAAGAAATATCTTATGGCTGCAAAAGGAGGGGCTAATCCCCTTTAAGTCAGAGATTTGCCACGCAATTGCGTGATGATGTTTAAATAAAACTTCCAATAAATCGGAAGTCTCTGAATCACTCAAGTCCGAAGAAATAATAACGGGAAGTGTATCGCCTTTTCCCAAAAATGCGTATTTGAGCGATGCGGGTAAGGGTTTGAGGTCAAGGAGGGGCGGTTCTTCTAGGGAGGTTTTAATTCCTATGTCTTTCTTACCAATTGGTTCGAAAGGCAAGTCTAAAGAAGTATCCTCATTGCATTTAAAATTTTCGGGCGCATAAATATCATCATTTAAAAACACGGACTCGAAAACGGGAGAAGAACGATCTCCAAAAAAGGTATCTAAAGAATAGCAGAAATCGTCGCTCAATGACAAATTGTCCATCGAGGGATTAATAGAGAAAGTAACCTGATCACCGCCTACTCAGAGGAAAAGACTACCATTACTAACATCTATTAGTGCGCGGGAGGTGGCGAGAAAAGGGCGACCGAGTATTATTGGTACCTAGGCGTCCTCCTCGATGTCTAAGATGACGAAGTCTACCGGGAAGGTAAACTTGTCTACGCGGACAAGGACGTCCTCCACTACCCCGATAGGGATCTTAACCGAGCAATCGGCTAATTGGATGCGCATATTCGTAGGACTAGGAGTACCCAAACCTAAACGTGAAAAGAGCGAGAACGACATTAGATTAATGCTAGCCCTTAAATCAGCTAAGGCGTACTTTACTAATATATCGCCAAAAAGGCACGGGATGGAAAACTGTCCCGGGTCATTTTGTTTTGTGGGCAATTTATTAGTAAGGGCCGCCGAGCAGACAGCATTAAGAGATACATGAGAAATATCCTCTAATTTACGTTTATTAGAAAGTAATTCTTTTAAAAATTTCGCATATTTGGGCATTTGCGAGATAGCCTCGCAAAAAGGAACATTAATGTGAAATAGGGGGGCGCTGAGCATTATTCGGGTTGCTCCAAGAGAAATTGGGGTGATTCCTCCAACCCGGATTATAGTTATTACTATAAGGGTTGTTGTTGGGGTTGAAGGAAGGATGACCCGAATTTCCCATGAAATCCACGAACTCTTCAGCCATGCAGACGTTAGGGGGAATAAAACAAGGTGGAGTGGAGGAGGCAGCAGACATCTCCGCCACCTTCTTTGTTAACCTTTCAACTTGAAGGGTTAAGAGAGTAGTGGCATCCACTTCAAAAAGACCAGCCGCCGGCTTTGGGCGTCCCCACTGAATGTTCCATTGATAGGCATTCATAGCCATCTCTTCGAATAAAGCCTGGGCGGCCTCGGGGGTTTTGTTGTTTAGCGTACCCCCGACAGCCGCATCAATCATTTGACGCGTCTGAAAATTAAGCCCATTGTAAAACATTTGCACTTGCAACCACGTTGGCAGCGCGTAGTGCGGGCACCGACGGAGGAATTCCTTAAACCGTTCCCAAGTCTCGTATAGAGACTCAGGATCATTTTGCACAAACAAAGAAATGTCCGCCCGCAACTTTGCAGTTTTTGCGGGCGGAAAGTACTTCGTTCGGAACCGTTCCGTCAACTCAGCCCACGTGGTGATACATCCCCATGGGAGGGCATTCAACCACGCCTTGGCTTTGGACTTAAGGGAAACAGGAAATAAACGCAAGCGAATGGCGTCATCAGTGACGCCATTAATCTTGAAGGTGTCGCATATCTCCAAGAAATTGGACAAGTGGACATTCGGGTCCTCATCCAGCATTCCATCGAACTGCACGGCATTTTGGACCATTTGAATGACACGCGACTTTATTTCAAAATTATTATTCGCCACCGCATGGCAAACAATACTTGACCCAGTATCATCTACGTTAGGCCGGGCGTAATAAGACATAGTACGCTCGGCCGCCGGGGCAGGGTTAGGCGCGGCCATAACTACAACAGAGGGTTCTCCGATAGATTCTTCGGGGTCTAAAGAAGGAATTCGGCGTTGAGATCGAATACGCGCAAAGGAGCGTTCGATCTCAGGGTCGAAGTTAAAATCTTCAGACTCGGATGGTTGTCCACGGGTCATACAACCAAACAAAAATAAAACAAAATAAACTCTTTTTTGTTTTTGATTTTATTTAAAATAAAGTTTTTAGTTTTAGTTTTTTTTAGTTTATAGAAAATAAGTAAAAGTAATAGACTCCGGAATTCGAAATAGCAACTCGAAGAGATTCCCCAGCAACGACGCCAAAAACTCGATGCGCCCGCGAATAGACTCTTACTATGGTTGGTTCGGTGAGTCGATCACCGCGGGTGTGCTACAGGAGGCAAGTGCACCTATCGCAAGTAGTACTCGATATTCGGGGGAATACCGAGATCGTATTGTTCTCGTTGTCGTGTTGACTATTCTTACTCCTCCGGGAGGACTATTATTTTACTGAAAGTAAGGTGGATGTTTTAATTAAGTAAAGACGGAAAAGTAAAGGAGCGAAAAAACGATTTAGAAAATATTCGATGAAGGGTTAACACTCGGCATCGAATCGGATTAAGACTAAAATAATTTTTAATAATTATAGGACTTAGTTTTCAAATTAATAAAAGGCAACTTGGCCGTGGAGGTTCCACAAATGTGAGCTCACCTAGCTATAGGGATATCGCTCACCTGAATGTTAAGACTATTCGACCGAACGTTAGTCCGACGAAGGATTCCTCTTAACGCCCGCTTTACGCTAAGAACCCTATTGGGTGGGGAACCCAATCCGGAAGAATTACGATTGTCATCTCTCGAGGGTATGCAAGCAACTCTCTTTACCCAGGGGCGATCTATCCATACGCATGGCCTCTCGGCTAGCTAGTGTATGGATAACAGAAATAGGGCTCACACATCGATTTGTGGTCCTACGCGTCGTTAACCCGGGGTAAACCTTAAGTCCTTAAATTAAAGTGAAAATAAAGAGCTTCAATTATTACAAATCATTTTAAATGTCCCAATGCTCTTCGATGCCGAGGCTAATAGCGATTAGCCACACATCGGTATGGGGACGGCTTAGGTGTTTGGTTATGCGAGCGTTCTAAACTATTCACTGAAAAGTTATAAAGAAGATAAGAAGAAAAATAAAATAACTTAACATTAGAAAAGTTATTACAAATAACCACGCCCGCATTCATCCAAACACATAACAAGAGACAGAAATAAAACTAAGTTACACATAAAAAAATTTACATAATTGAAATTGCAAGTCCCACTCAAACGAGTGGGGGCGGGAAATAAAAGCTGAAAATTGCAAGTCCTACTCAAACGAGTAGGACTGAAATGAAAGCGAGTCCTACTCAAATGAGTAGGAGAAAATAAATGCGATTACAGGGCTTACTCAAATATTTACAGGGAGATAAAGATACACCATTTAACTCAAACGAGTAGGCGGAAATAAATGCGAGTACAAGTCCTACTCAAACGAGTAGGCGGGAAATAAAGTCCGTCCATTTAACTCAAGTGAGTAGGCGGAAAAATAAAGAAAGAAAATTACAAGTCCTACTCAAACGAGTAGGCGGGAAATGAAAACGATGTGCTGTTTAACTCTTAACGAGTATGCGGAAATAAATGCACACAAACACACACACTCTATATGAATTGAAAGAACGCAATAAAACTATCTCCTACACACATGCACTCTACATAATTAAAGAAAACAATAAAATAAAGCATGAAAAATAAAGCATGAAAAACTAACACCTACACTCACACACTCTACATAATTTGAACAATGCATCAAAACATTATTCTCATATACTCACACACACTAATTAAAAGCAAAATGAAAGTTACCTAAAAATTTAAACATCTACTTTTTTATGCTTAGGTTTTGCCAAAAACAAATAAAAAGAACGAATTAAAATTTTAAGAGAACAAAAGTTTTTCAAAACAAATCAAAAACTAAATCCTTTCAAAAATTAAAATTTCAAAATTTTCATTCTTAGGATTTCATAAAAGTTCTAAAACAGTTGAAATGAAAAGAGAAAGAACAAAAAGGGTTTTCATCTTAAAATAAAGCTAAGTAAAAAAAAATCAAAAATACTTTAGTAACTCTTTTATAAATTTATAAGAATGAAGATGTTGAAAACATTGAAAAAGGACATGAAAAAAAAGAAAAAGCTAATACAACATTTCATAAATTTCTAACAAAACCTAACATGAGACAAATTAAAAGCATGTAAAGTAAATAAGTTACACTCATACACACACACACACACACTTTTCATAAAAGGGAGAACAAAGATGAAACCAAGGATAAAAAGGGAAAGAAGTAAGCCATACAAATGAATTTTCATGCCATATAGAGAGAGAAAATCTAACATTTTTATTAACATTATCAAACTATTAGAAAGCTAAAAGCTAAAGCTAAACGAAATATGAAAGGAAGGGAGGAGAAATCTCCTTACATAGCACTAGAATCTACGGATGCAGCCCACAAAAACACACCAAAGTGGCTCAAAAATGTGAACCGTTGGACCTTACAGAAATGGGCAATTTATAGGCAAACAATTCTAAGTACACGCCCTCCGATACGGGCGTGTCGGGGGGCGTGTCACTACTATTCATGATGGCGGACGACGATTTGACAGGAAAGTTGACTTCGGGCTGAGTTCGAGGATGTCACGCCCCAGGTCACCGGCGTGACGCTGGGCGTGTCATGGAGGTAGAACCGGGCGCGGGTTGCATCAAAAGTCTTCAGCAGCATCTTGTCGGTCCAGGTGGTGAAGTCACACGCAAGGTCACGGGCGTGAGTTGGGGCGTGTAGGGGAGGTGTCGACACTCGACAATCATAGAGCGGAAAGTGTCGAGTTGAAATCGTCGAGGTAAGCTTGAGTTACGCCCTAGGTCACGGGCGTGACTCTAGGCGTGTCGCGGGTTCGACGATCGTTGAACTGAATTCGTCGAGTGGAGTGGACACGGGCTTGTGTTACGCCCCGTGTCGGGTGACACGGGCGTGACACCAGACATGCCGAGCTTTTTACTTCAGAAATTTGCAACTTCACAAGATTTTGAGCTGTCACGCCCTGGTCACAGGCGTGATCCAAATGACACGGGCGTGTACTGCCCAATTTTGGCAGATTTTGGAATTTTTCTGAAAAATAAAATAAAAGAAGTTAGTAGTAAATTTACAAGAATAGGAGCATTTTATTGAACAAAAATAAGTAAAACGACTAAAATAAATGAAAACGACTAAATTAATGTGCACAAAAATACGTATATTTACAATTCATCACTAGCGCTTGTGGGACAAGTTGTTGTGGGTTCTCCCATTCGTGTGGATTATTGTTGAGGCGCAGATATACTTTCTGCGCTCAATACTCTAGCCGCTGTGTGGCCGACCTGATTTTTCTGGAACATCTAGGTTGAGTTCTGGCTCAATCCCTCAAAGGTAATTTTTATTACGACATGCTTTACTTCTTGATTCATGAATATTGCTAGATCCGAACTCGTTTGGGTTTTTCTTGTTCTTTTTCCGGTGCGTGCACAAGTGTTGTGCCACCCACAAAAACCCAACATGCGATGCGTCCACGTACACAACATACTCTATCCCTTCAGTAGGCAAGGCCAAAATAAGGGCAGCGTACAGTCTTCTCTTCAATTACAGAAAAGCTTCCTTGCACTTATCGCTCCACACAAAAGTTGTGTTCTTTTGCGCAAGCTTAGTCAATGGCACAGACAACGAACTTAAACCATTTACAAACCTTCTATAATAGACAGCTAGCCCTAGGAAGCTCCGTATCTCCATGGAAGTGGATGACCTATTCCAATCCATAACGGCAGTTATCTTCTTTGGGTCCATAGAAATTCCATCCTTATTAATCACATGACCCAGAAACGAGACCTGGGAAGACAAAAATCGCATTTACTTAGCTTGGCATATAACCTATGCTCCCTCAAGGTAGACAAAACTAGACGCAAGTGATGGGCATGCTCTTCAGCGTTGTGGGAGTATACCAAAACATCATCTATAAAACAACCACAAAACGGTCCACGTAATCCTTAAATAACCTGTTCATCATAACCATAAAGGCAGAGGGCGTATTAGTTAATCCGAAAGATATCACCAAAAACTCAAAATGCCCATGCCGCGAACAGAAAGCAGTCCGAGGAATATCTGCCTCACAAATCCTCAACTGGTGGTAGCCTGAACGAAGATCAATCTTTGAAAACACAGACCTACCATGCAACTGATCAATCAAGTCATCAATCCTTGGCAGGGGATATCTATTCTTACTGGTCACCTTATTCAGTTCTCTATAATCGATGCAAATCCTCATCGATCAATCCTTTTTATTACAAATAATATAGGAGAACCCCACGGAGAAGAACTCGGCCTAATAAACCCATTCTTAAGTAACTCATCCAATTAGGTACGCAACTCCTCCAGCTCGCGCGGGGACATAATGTACGGCACCTTAGCAATAGAACGAGTACCAGCTCCAGTTCTATGATGAACTCCACGTCTCTCTCGGGTAGAAGATCGAGAAGATTATCAGGAAAAACATCCGGAAATTTGCGCACAATAGCAATCTCCTCAACTCGCGACAAACAACCATCGGTCTACAACACCGAAACCAAACAAGCAAAACATCCAGAATTTACCAACTTCCGAGCACGTACCGCAGAGATAATCCGAGAAAATTGAAGCGAAAAACCATAAACACTCCTGGGTTGACTGTTGTCCATCTTGAAGTCCAAGCGCTTGACCCTGCACTGGATAACCTGTTGGGTACATTGGAAAATGTGTACCAGATTTGGATAAGCTTCACCTAACTCAATGATATTCATCAAGGTGTATTTGATGTTATTTTTAGTTTCATGTGCAGGTTAAGATAATACAAAAAAGTTTCTAAGTACAAGTGTCGACACCTGAGAAGAAATGTGTCGACACTTGGGAAGAGTGGAGTCGACACTAGGAGCAAGATTGTGTCGACACACAGAAAATCTGTCGACAATAATTATGTCGACACTTGGGAAGAGCAGTGTCGACACTAGGAGCCAGATTGTGTCGACACACAGGACTTGTGTCGACACACAGAAAATCTATCGACAACAACTATGTCGACACATAGGACTTGTGTCGACACATTCCAGAATTCTGTCGACAACAACTGTGTCGACACAAAGGACTTGTGTCGACACACTCCAGAATTCTGTCGACACCAACTTTGTCGAGACAAGAAGTTATTGTGTCGACATATAGGACTTGTGTCGAAACATTCCACTGAAGCTGTGTCAAGAAGTTAAAGAGAAGTTGTGTCGATATTGTGAAAGCTATGTCGACATCATCAAGAGTTGTATCGACACATGATATATTTGTGTCGACACATTTGAAGTATTGTCTCGACACTTTGCTGCTGAGTCAAAGTACAATGAAGTTTCTGGAGACTTGACAGCTGTCATAAATGACAATGTTGTTGTATCTGTCAGAGCTGTCAGAAGGCCGTTAGGAACCGGATCAGCCGGTAACTTCTGATGGAGCCTATATAAAGACATGCTCTATCATAAAATCCAAGTAATGAAGAACTAAGAAGAAGAAGAGAAGTCTTCATCCAGAAATAAACAAGGGCAGATCCTGAACAAGTCTGCAAGAAGAATTCAGATTAAATTCTGAATAGAAGAAGGAAGCTGGATTGAGGATCATCTCCAACTTCAAGAAGATCAACCTTACTTTGTTCAGATTCAAGAAGCTTTGAAGAAGCTAAGACAGGTTGATTCTAAAGTTGTCAGATCTATCAAGAACTGACCAAGAAACCTTCTACCCATTCTCTCTCTACTTGGGTGAAGGAATTACTCTTTTTATTATCAATTTTTCTGTAGGATCTTTTACAGATCTGAGTGTAGGAGGGTTATCCCTCTGAGTTGTAAGCCTAAATTTATAAAGGCTGAGGTAGAGCTGAGTGCCTGAGGTAGGAGATTAAGTTCTCTGAGTTCTATGCCTGGGAAAAGGCTGAGGTAGGGCTTGAGTGCCTGAGTTGTAGGCCTTGTGGAAGAGGCTGAGGTAGGGCTTAATTGCCTGAGTTGTAGGAGTGTGGACTCACTCTAAGGTAGGATTCTCTGGGAGGATCTGAGTTGTAGGACTTGCTGAAGTCTGAGCTGTAGGGACCTTTCAAGGTTCTGAGTTGTAAGATCTGTGGATCTGATAAGGAAGAAGGGAGTTAGGCTGAATCTAGTATACTGCTGGATAGGCGAAGGGGGAAAGTGGATGTACCCATCACTTGGGGAACCACTATAAATCTGTGTGCACTCTGTGATTGGATGTGATTTTGTTTATACTTTGCTGTGTTAATTGCTGAATAATCTATGTTAGAAGTAGAAATATTGTCTGCCTTAAGAAAAAGAATTGAACCTATTCACCCCCCCCCCCTCTAGGTGTTTAGGATATCTTGAAACCAATTCTTTCAAGTGGTATCAGAGCCAGGTTCCTCAAGAATATACTTAACAGTCTGAGTGGATATATAAGGCAGTCATCAGTTAGACAAAATGGGTTCAGGTGAGAATCAGAAGGTACTTGGATCCATGAAGCTTCCTATCTGTAGGAAAGAAAACTTTGGCATTTGGAAAGAGAGGGTCAGGTTGTTTATGGAAGCATCTGATCCAAGAATTTATATCACAGTGCTAGAAGGGCCATTTATTCCTATGAATATATCAGTTCTTGATGCTAATCTCAAGACTCCTAAAAGCTATTCAGAAATGACTAAGGAAGAGATCATCCTAGCAACCTTGGATAAGAGGGCACAGAACATAATTGTGAGTGTCATAGATGACTCTACATTTCAGAATCTGGTTCATTGCAAAACCTCCAAGGAGATGTGAGACACCTTCATTGTCTACATGGAGGGAACAGAAGAAGTGAGAGAGTACAGGAAGTCCATGCTATATCAAGAATATGAAAGCTTTAAACAAGCTAAGTCAGATAACATAGCTGAATGCTATAAGAAATTCATCAGAATTCTTAATGAGCTATTGACCTATGGAAGAGTCTTTAGCACTTATGAATTAAATGACAAGTTTCTCAGATCCCTAACCAAGGATTGGGATACTAAAATATGTACCATCAGAGAGGTGGCCAGACTTGCAGATACACCTGCACCAACATTATTTGGAAAATTGCTATCCTGTGAGATGCAGCTCACTGCCAGAAAGGAAGAGGACAAAAGCAACAAGTCTGAATATAGAGAAAAGTCAGTTTCCTTTAAGGATGAAGCTACAAGAAAGGGCAGGAGAAAGTCACCATCTCCTCCCAAGAGAATGACTGAAATTGAATCAGAAAATACTGACATCAACACTTCAGATAGTCATAATTCTGATGAAGATTTAGCTGCCTTCACAAGGCAGTTTCAAAGGTTCATGAAGAAGAAGAAATGGAGAACAAAGCCATCTTCATCCTACTACAAGGATGACTATTACAAGAAGAAGAATGCATCCAAGGATGACAGGTATGGCTCTAATCCCCATAAACAAATTTCTTCTAAAGTTGTTTGTTATTGCTGCAACAGGCCAGGGCATGTCATAGCTGATTGTCCTGATAAAAGGAAGGAATCTAAAGAGAAAAAGAAGCAGCAAAATAAGGGCAAGAAGGAGAGATCCTTGGTTGCAAAGAAGCAGAAAAGCTGGACTGATTCCTCATCATCTGATTCAGGAGAAGAGACATATATTGAAGCCTACATAGGATTGTTCACTACTGAAGAGGATTCAGTAGAATTTGAGTTCTTGCAAATGTTGGACTCTATTAATATGACTGAAGATCATCACTGCAGAGGGCTGAAGGCATTGACTGTGGAAGATCATTGCCAGGATCAGCTTGGTCCCAGTAAGGTAAATAACTTTTCATCAGTTTCTGATTATTATACTGGATCAGAATCAGAAGCATATGCATCAAGAGATGTGAATGGATCTTAATCTGAAGGGGATATACATCAACTTATTGATGAGTATGGTGATCTGTTGCATGCACTTAAGAGAAGCAGAAACCTTGTCAAAAACTAGGCTAAGGAAATTGCTGCTCTTAAATTGGCTGCATCTGATTCAGAAAAATTGCTGGATCAGAAGATGAATGAGGTTGTCAAGCTGAAAAACATAACTATTATTCAGTTGGTAACAATTACATTCAAAAATGATCAGATCAAGGGTCTGGAAGTCAGACTACAAAGAGAAAAGGAACTTGTGGCTAAATTCTCAAAGCCAAAGTCTGTCTTACCTTTGATTGATAACTTCATTGCACAAAAGGGTAAGACAGGTCTAGGTTTTAAGAGAAGAACTAGGGCAGCAAATTCTAAAAGAAAAGGCAAAGCCCTAGTTCAGCCACTAATCTCCAAACCCCCTATTTCTTTCAAAAAAGTGGTGCAGCCTAATAACAGGTATGATCATGGCATTACACATGGTCACTGTAAGGCTGGTATTCTGAATGACAAGGGTGCAAATGTCAATAGGGCAGCCCATGTACAAACACACCATGTTCTTCAGGAATCATTGGTATTTGATGCACCAACCCCAGCACTAAACAAAAGGACAGCTGACAACAAGGCTGTTAAGACTGTATCTAAAAGTAGATACAATAGATATGAGTGCTGGTGCTGTGGCAAGGTTGGGCATTATGCCATAGATTATTGGCACAACACCAGTGTCAGGAAAAATGTCAGCTTACCTGTTAGAAAGACTGCAGGGAAATCAGTCAAGTTTCAGACTAACCTGAACCTAGAACCCACTACTTTTTGGGGTTCTAAGGTTAAGTAATTATATTTGATGCAGGTGAGTCCAAGTGGCCATACCCCAATATGGTACCTGGATAGTGGTTGTTCTAGGCACATGACTGGAACAAGAAGGATACTGAAGGAAATCAAGGTATAGATAGATTGCTTCCAGCAATAAGACACCTAAAGGATCATCCAGCACACCAAATTATTGGTGATCCAAGTCGTGGTGTTCAGACAAGGAGAAGAACTTGAACACAGTTATTTGCTCAGGATTCCTGTCCCAGATGGAACCCAAGAAATTTGAAGAAGCCATACTACACCCAAACTGGATTGATGCCATGCAGGAGGTGCTGAATCAATTCAGGAGATGTAAAGTCTTGAATCTGGTTCCTAAACTAAAGAATCGCAATGTCATAGGGACTAAGTGGATCTACAGGAACAAGCTAGATGAAAATGGCATCATGGTCAAAAACAAAGCAAGATTGGTAGCAAAAGGCTACAGGCAGGAAGAGGGAATAGACTTTGATCAAACATTTGCTCTAGTGGCAAGGTTGGAAGCAATAAGGCTATTCATTGCCTATGCAGCATACCAAGGGTTCAAGGTATTCTAGATGGATGTCAAGTCAGCATTTTTAAATGGTGACTTAAAAGAGGAAGTCTATGTTGAACAACCCTCAGGTTTTGTAGATTCTCTCTATCCTAATTATGTTTATAGGATTAAGAAAGCACTATATGGTTTAAAACAAGCCCCTAGGGCTTGGTATGAAACCCTCTCTACATTCCTCATTGAGAACAAATTCTCAAGGTGGAAAATAGATAAAACTCTATTCCTTAGGAAATCAAAAGGCAAGATGATCCTAGTCCAGATATATGTTGATGACATTATCTTTGGATCAATAGAAAACAACCTTTGTAGAAAGTTTGCCAAACTTATGCAAGGGAAGTTTGAGATGATCAGTATGGGTGAGCTAAAATTCTTGTTGGGACTCCAAGTTAGACAGACTGATGATGGCTTGTCCATATCTCAGTCTAAGTTCACTAAGGAGTTGATTAAGAAATATGGTATGGAGTCAGCCACAAGCATAAGAACTCCAATGGGGTCAAGTATACCTATAGGCAAAGATGATGCTGGGAAACCTGTAGATGAGTCTTTGTATAGAGGGATAATTGGCTCCCATTTATACTTAACTGATAGTAGACCAGACATCATGTATGCTACATGTGTCTGTGCTAGGTATCAAGCCTGCCCTAAATAGTCTCATTATACTGCAGTCAAAAGAATTTTGAGATATCTTAAGGGAACACCAAATCTTGGTCTTTGGTACACTACGAATAGAGATTTTCTACTAACTGGGTATTTAGAAGCAGACTTTGTAGGACACAAAGAAGACGGGAAAAGTACAACTGACACATGTCAGTTTTTAGGAGGAAGATTGGTGTCTTGGAGCAGCAAAAAGCCGACAAGTGTAGCTATTTTCATTGTTGAGTCTGAATATGTTGCTGCAGACAGCTGCTTTGCTCAGCTATTATGGATTCAACATCAACTTGAAGATTATAGAATCCAGGTAAGTAGAACCCCATTATTTTGTGATTCTACTAGTGCCATTTCTATTACTTGAAATCATGTTTCTCATAGCAGAACTAAGCACATATAAATAAGATTTCATTTCCTTTGAGATCATGTTGAAAAGGAAGATATAAGTTTAGAATTTGTCAATTCTAATTTTCAAATTGCTGACATGTTCACCAAACCACTGGATGAAACTAAATTTAATTATTTTAAAATTGAATTAGGCATGCTGAACTTAGAATAAGAATGCTAAATTTGACTAAGTAAATGTGTGTCGACACTTTAAGACAAAAGTGTCAACACTTAGTAGATGGTGTCGATACATAAGAAAAATTCTGTCGACACATCCAGAAGATTGTGTCGACACTCAGAATTTGGTGTCGACACATAGCTATCCTGGCACTTAAATGTTGGTGTCGACACATACAGTCGTCTGTGTCGACATATAGAGATTAGTGAAAGCTCTTAATATTATTTGTGTCGACACATCAAAATTGGTGTCGACACATAGAATAGAAATTCTCTGTCAAGACTTTAGTAGTCTGTGTCGACACAATCCCAACAGTGTCGACATAATAGTTTTATTCCAACCCGCCTTTTGACCTTCTTTGTTTAGAACCATATAAATAGGTGGAAGTAAAACCATGTCGACTACGCTCTCAACATTCTCGAGACCTATTCCTTTGTGTCGACAGACCTTCATCTCTCTTCATCTCTCTCTCTCTCATCCCGAATGGCATCAAAGCTGTAATAAAACATTAACGAGGGTTATGAACTAGTTCGCGATGCGTTTGTGAGTGGATCCCGAGAAATCAAAGCTGTGATTACCCTAATCACAAAGAATGGCTTAGAATACTTGGTCTCAGAACCTGCCAAAATTTGGAAGAAGGAGGTTCTTGAATTCTACATAGCATCAACACTGGATTCAACGGGCCTGAAAATTAAGTCATCCGTTCAAGGAATCAAGGTCAAACTCGCCCTGAAGAGTTTGAGGAAGACACTACAACTGCCAAGGGTTCAAAAAGAAGATGAAGTCGTATCTTCCATGACCAGAGAAGCTCTCCAATGGTGTGGACTGGATCCCACCACCAAGATTGGATATTCTATGCACAGAAATGGATTGAACTCCCAAGGAAAATTTCTTTCTAAAATTATAGGAAAAGTAATTCTATGCAAAATAGGAGGACATGATAGGATATCTGCATATATGTTCAATCTAATGACCAGAGTCATCTTCAAGGTCAAAACTAACTGGTCTGCTGTGATATTTGACAAGATCAAAGAAAGCTTCAAGAAACCAAATCTGGGAAGGATACTAAGCCTATATCTGGCTGAGAATATTTCTGAAGTAATGAATCAGATTGCAGGATCTAAGATCAATCATATGAGAAGAATGGATTTAAGGATACTATCCAGATGGGAAAGGGTCCTGACTAAGGATGTTTCTACTCCACAGAAACAAACAAAACAGAAACAATAAAAGAAGAAACCAATCCACAAGACAATTGAATCTTCCAGTAATTCAGAAGACGAAGTGGCCTTTAGCGCAGATGAAGAAAGACCAGAGAATGCTAGGAAATCACCTGCTCTAGAGACTGTGGATGGTGGTCAGGTGTAGGGGGAGCAGATTCCTGCCACTAACATCTCAGAAGTTCAGGTACAGGAAGAGCCTCATCAAGGGGGAGTCAATGATCAATCTCAAGTTTCAGCTCAACAAGAGGCATTACCCTCAGGGGGAGCTCATGAGCAACAACCACCTGTCCACACAGCTGCATTGAACAGTGAAGCAGCTACATAATCTATACTTGAGGTACTACTGGATATAAATCAAGCTGCTCTCAATTCAGAAAATACTACATTGACTGTACATATGAATGATGTTGAACAGACTAACCAAGAAAGTGTCCAAGCACATGACACTATAATTGAGGACACTTTTGCATTTGATGACACTCCATCTACTGCACAAGAGAAAGATATTCCTCCTGTTCAAATGCAGCAAGAGTTCACTCTAGAAGAGTTATTTCCTGACATACAAGATGCAAGGACTGAGGGGGAGCAGCCAAGTACTGAGAAGGAGTTGCCCTCTAGTCCAAAAGACACAGTGGACATAGCAAGTTCATCTGATTCTTCTGAAAATGAAGAAGTTTCCAGGGCCATTAAGAGGAAACTGATGGTCCTCAGAAAGAAGAGCTTAGGCTATATGAAAGCCTTGCAGACTGTCTCCCAACCACCAGCTCCAGTAGTTGACTTCACCTCACTATTGGTGGCACGACAAGTTAAGATGGATGAGCAAAGAATAGCTCTTGAGAAGTATGTGGATGACAGTCATAAGGAACTGCAATTTACTTTGGCTCAAGATATCAAATCTATCAAATTTGAGGTAAATCAGCATAAAATGGAAATGACAGAATGGTTTCAAAAGGGAGGACTTGTTGTTATCTAGCTAGCCAAACAACAATAAGAGGAAAAGACACAGATAGATGATATAGCAGTCAAACAAGGCTATGTTTTGGAAAATCAAATAAGAATGAATGACAATCTTACTGAATCTCATAATGTGATTGTTACTGAGATGAAGAACCAAGCCACAGCTTTAACTGAGCTCCTTGTTAAAGAAAAGTCTGAGTTTGATAAATAACTCAAAGCAAATTTTACTGATGTTAACACTGCTATCCAGGCCTCTCAGAAGGTAATTTCTGACCAGCTGCTGAAGTTCAGATCATTCTACAAAGAAGGAACAAATTATCTAGCTAATCAGATAAGGTTTCAAAAGGATGATCTAAGAGACCATGTTGAATGAGAAGTCATAAAGGAGGAGAGAGTGTTAGTCAATGCAGGCTCTGAACATGCTAAATGGATAACTAATGCTATCCGAGCAACTCTTGGTTATCCACCCCTTTGTGATGACGACAATACTGCTGAGTCAGTCATTCACCCTGCTGCTAATAAAGAGGTTCAGCAGGAAGTAGCTCAAACTATTTATCCACCTACTGATTTTGAAGGAATTCAATCTGCAGTACAACAAATGTACAGTCCTCTACAGGAGGTTCAGAATGTAGTTATTGAGAAGGTTGAGATGTCTGAAGCAGCCTTGAAAAGAGAGCAAGAAGCTCAACTTTCTAAGAAAAGGTTTAGAGAGTAGGCTGAGTTAAAACCTGATTTTGAAAGATGGAGTCCCACATCCAAAAACATTATTCTTACTGCCTGGCAAGCTGTTAAAGATAACATGCATGATAGGGGTAAGTGGTACTCTGAACAAGAATGGAGCAAGTATCGGAAACGGCAAGATTCCATTTATCAGTTTAAAAGAGATATCAAAGCTGGGAAGATAACTGCTACTTCTGTGGAGCCAAGCAAGTATTTTCCAAGGCCTTATCATTATTTTGAAAGGCAAAAGGTCAAGGCTGAAGAGCTCAAGAAAAAGGATCTTAAAGGAAAGATGCCAGCTGAAGAAACTGAAGCTAATGTACAAGCAAGGATTCAGTCTGGCAAAGACATTGTTATCAAGGAGCCTGATCAGTCCTAAGATTAGATTGACTAGATTTTAGAAATATGTAATCTTTTTAAAAATCTATGTCATCTATTGTTCAGAAACTCCTTGTAGTTCACCAAAACATTGAATCATGTTCATTATATTTTATCATATTCTGTGATGATATAATATGCTAGTTTTATTTATGTATTACCCTGTCAAATAATGCTCATATACGTCATGTTCTGTGTTTTATTATAAAGTGATGCATATCATTGACTAAGGGTTATGACTTCTCCAAATAGGGGGAGATTGTTGGGTACATTGGAAAATGTGTACCAGATTTGGAGAAGATTCACCTAACTCAATGATATTTATCAAGGTGTATTAGATGTTGTTTTGAGTTTCATGTGCAGGTTAAGGAAATGCAGAAAAAGTTTCTAAGTACAAGTGTCGACACCTCAGAAGAAATGTGTCGACACTTGGGAAGAGCTGTGTCGACACCAGGAGCCAGATTGTGTCGACACACAGAACTTGTGTCGACACATAGAAAATCTGTCGATAACAACTGTGTCGATACTTGGGGAGAGTTGTGTCGACACCAGGAGCCAGATTGTGTCGACACACATGACTTGTGTCAACACACATAAAATCTGTCGACAACAATTGTGTCGACACACAGGACTTGTGTCGACACATTCCAGAATTCTGTTGACAACAACTGTGTCGACACACAGGACTTGTGTCGACACACTCCAGAATACTGCCAACACCAACTTTGTCAATACAAGGAGTTATTGTGTTGACACAGAGTACTTGTTCGACACATTCCACTGAAGCTCTGTCAAGAAGTTAAAGAGAAGTTGTATCGACATTGTGAAAGTTGTGTCGACATCATCAAGAGCTATGTCGATACATGATCTGTTTATGTCGATACATTTGAAGTATTGTCTCGACACTTTGCCGTTGAGTCAAAGTACAATGAAGTTTCTGGAGATTTGATAGCTATCATAACTAACAATGCTGTTGTATCTGTCAGAGCTGTCAGAAGGCCGTTAGGAACCGGATCAGCCGGTAACTTCAGATGGAGTCTATATAAAGACATGCTCTATCATAAAATTCAAGTAATGAAGAACTAAGAAGAAGAAGAGAAGTCTTCATCCAGAAATCAACAAGGGCAGATCCTGAACAAGTCTGCAAGAAGAATTCAGATTAAATTCTGAATAGAAGAAGGAAGCTGGATTGAGGATCATCTCCAACTTCAAGAAGATCAACCTTACTTTGTTCAGATTCAAGAAGCTTTGAAGAAGGAAAGACATGTTAATTCTAAAGTTGTCAGATTTATCAAGAACTGACCAAGAAACCTTCTACCCATTCTCTCTCTACTTGGGTGAAGGAATTACTCTTTTTATTGTCAATTTTTTGTAGGATCTTTTACAGATCTGAGTGTAGGCGGGTTATCCCTCTAAGTTGTAAGCCTAAATTTATAAAGGATAAGGTAGGGCTGAGTGCCTGAGGTAGGAGATTAAGTTCTCTGAGTTTTAGGCCTAGGAAAAGGCTGAGGTAGGGCCTGAGTGTCTGAGTTGTAGGCCTTGTGGAAGAGGCTGAGGTAGGGCTTAATTTCCTGAGTTGTAGGAGTGTGGACTCACTCTGAGGTAGGATTCTCTTGGAGGATCTGAGTTGTAGGACTTGCTGAAGTCTAAGCTGTAGGGACCTTTCAAGGTTCTGAGTTAAAAGATCTGCGGATCTGAGAAGGAAGAAGGGAGTTAGGCCGTATCTAGTATACTGCTGGATAGGCGAAGAGGGAAAGTGGATGTACCCATCACTTGGGGAACCACTATAGATCTGTGTGCACTTTGTGATTGGCTGTGATTTTGTTTATACTGTGCTGTGTTAATTACTGAATAATTTGTGTTAGCAGTAGAAATATTGTCTGCCTTAAAGAAAAATAATTGAACCTATTCACCCCCCTCTTGGTGTTTAGGATATCTTGAAACCAATTCTTTCATAACCACATCATACTTGGACAACCAATCCATACCCAGAATCATATCGAAGTCTTCCAAGTCTATTGTCTTCAAATCTGCAGCCACTATAAAATCTCCTAACAGAATTGGACAACTCTGGATGCCTTGGTCCGATACAATGGATTCACCAGAAGGAAACTTGACACTAAAAGCGTCGCCAATATGATCGAGGGTCAAACCGTGACACTCTACGAAATCCCTAGCCACAAATGAGTGGGTAGCAACGTGAAAGTTAGGGTTAGATCTGATATACTCTATAGGGGGGTGAATAGAGTATCTTGAAACTTTAAGGCCTTTTTGCTATAAATAAAAAACAGTCTTAAGATAAAGTGATCTACCACAGGCACTACAAATATAAACTAATATCACTGACACAATAACTTAACTAGCACAACCACAATAAGAACAAAAAAAGATGGCAACCAGGCAACACAAGAATTTTATAGTGGTTCCCCTAAACTTGGGTACATCCACTCTTCTACCACCCTGGTAGGAATCCACTCAGGTTTTTGATCAGGTGACTGCCACCAATGAGCTTTTGATCAGGTGCTCAAAAACCAATCCCAAGTCTTTTGGTCAGGTGACTTGCAACAAGGAATAACTTTTGAAGGGAGTTAAAGAACCCTTTTTACAGTCGGGGTAAGAGAGTGATGATGTCTTCTCTTTCTCAAATACAACAAAGAAGACTTAGTGGATCTTGATGTTAACAAATCTCCCCCTGAGATATTGATTTATTCAGGAAGGTTGGAGCTTTGCTTCAGGGTGAGTAGGTGTTCAATCCCTTATCCTTGACCAGAAGATATCCAGGAACTTCTTGACTGATAGAATTGTTGTTGTCCTTGAAGAATCCTGGAATGAAGAAAGAAGAAGACTATTGATTTTGGATGGATGTTCTTCTTCTTCTTCTTCTTCTTCAACTGCTGTTATTTCTCTGGTCTGGGTCTTTTTGTTTCTTTTTTATTATATTGCCTTGAGTATTGCTTGTACTATTTCAGATTCTTGATCTCTCTGTGATTATCTGTGTGCTCTGCACTTCTATTGTATATATCGAGAAGGAGGAAGAAAAATTCTTTTATATTTTCCATGAAATCTTCCTTATGAATTTTGAATTTCTTCAGCATTGATTATTGACGGTCTTGAGAATGTCTGCATTGATTGAATTCCCCAACTGTCCCATTGAAAATCGACAAGTAATAATCCTGATGAAGGCCATAATCAATGATACTTCTAACGGTAATATTCAGAGAATATTAGGCATTGATTACTCAAAAATTATTGCAATAAAATAAGGACAGAGGGAAGAAAAGTCCATGTCTGGAACTGCACAGAAATCGTCGAGTGATGAACAGAATTCGTCGACCTGGGTCCTGAGTTCATCGAGCTGAGAAGTTATGTTCGTCTACCAGATAATTGTTGTTCGTCGACCTGAGATCCAAGATCGTCGACCTAAGAACAAATAACTGCTTTCTCTAGAACCTTACCAATTTTGTGCATCAAGATCGTCGTGCTGAGATTCTAACTTTGTCGACTGGAGTTCAATGAAATGTTTCTTGGACATAGAAATATAGAAGTAAGTATCCAGAAGTCGTCGACCTGAGAATTAAGTTCGTCGACCTAAGAACTACTAACAGCTTCTTGATAGAACTTATCGAGACTGTGGTCCAAGTTCGTTGAGCTGAGAGCATGAATGATTCTGGACTTAGAATATTTGAAGTAGAGTATCCATAAATCGTCGACTTGAGAATTTCGTTCGTCGAGCTCAGCGCAGAGAATTGTCTCTGAGTTCGTCGAGCTGAGCACGACTTTCGTCGAAATGAGTTCGACAAACGTCGAACTCATTTCCCGAGTCTTTGAAATTTCTCTAAGTCTTGAGTCTTCTGTAGTCTGTAGATGGCTAGTCCATGCAGTGTTGATTCGAAGGACATGACATAAAATGTAGAACACAGACATGACCCTGGTTATACATGTTGGGTCAAATATCCTAGTTTATTGAACCTAACCCAAATCGAACTAGGGATCCAACAATATCCCCCTATTTGGGTGAGGTCACTAAATACAGACACAAACATACAGAAAACAATAAAAATATATCTGGCGGGAAATTTTAAATTATGCAGCAGATATATAGTACATAAAGTTTTGTATCAAGAATATAAACAGACATTTTTTAAGATAATTATAGAGACTAAACAGTTTAAAGTTTATTTCTTCTTCTTGGGCTCCTTTGGCTTAACCTCCTTAGCTTTGTCACCAGGCTGTGTAAATTTGATTTTCCTGTTTGGGTTTGCTGCTTGAGTTTTTGTCATTGTCATATCAGCAGCTTTAATGATATTAAGGGAGGTAGCCCTTGGCACTACAGCTTCTGGATGCAGTTTCATGTAGTCATCAACATTAAAAAATTTGTTAGCTTTAGCAAACCTGTTGAGTTCTTCCTTCCTGTATTTGGACATGGTGGTGTATTCAGAAAGATCCTTTCCTTTAACTTTTGCTTTGTTGATCATGGATAGAACAACAAATTCCTGGAATCTGGCCATCCTTGTAGTGGTGGCTGTTTCTGGATCTTCAAAAGGTACAGGAGGGGAGGCAGGTCTCTTTGGGCTTTCAACTTTCTGATGTTCTGTGATTTTTTGCTGTTGTTGTTGATGATGTTGTTGTTGTTGTTGCTGCTTGCCTGATGAATAATGCCTCTGCTGGCTGCTTCCTGAAGAAGAAGATCTACCCTGCTATCTTTGATATATTTTATAATGGGTAGACCTTTGAGATGAAATGCCTGAAGCACCAACAAGAGGTGGAGGAGGAGGAGGGTCTTTCTTGAATCTTTAAGGAGGAGGTCAGTATTTCCTACTTTTCTTTCTCTCTTTCTATTGGTTCTTGGATAGCCACATCCATGCTGGCATGCCCTTGTATGGTGTGATTTTCTGAAGTATATAATAGGGAGTATTATTTATTGTATTGTTTTTGGAGTAGGAGGTGGAGGGGATTTCCTCTTCTTGGAGACTTTATTCTTGGGTTCATCATCAGAATCCTCTTCATCATCCTCATCATCAGAAGAGTCTTGAGAAGTATCATATAGTGCATTAATCTATTTTAGAGCCTCTGCAGATATCAATGGTTTTTCTGCCTAGGAAGGAGTTGGAGGAGGAGCTGGAGTTGGAGCTGGAGAACTGTACACATCAGTGCTTTCAGCAACTGATTTATTCTCTTCTTCTATATCAGCCATGATCAAATCATCAAGATCAGGCATTGGAGAGTCATCCATAATAAAAGTTAGAGCAGAAATGTCTCTGGGAGGGGATGAATTAATGAGGGAATCAGATTTTGGTGGAGATGGAATGGCTGGAGCCTCTGGAACTGCAAAACTAGCCTTTAGTTGCTTGGCAACCTTGGGGCTTATTGGTGAGGTGTAGGGGACTATAACCAAAGATGGCTTTATGCTGTGCTCTGACAGAAAATTCAAATGAACTGTATCAAAAATGCTCAACAAAATCAAAAGATCAACAGTGGGATTTATAATATAATCACCAATAGTGTCTATCTCAGCCAAAACAGGGTCATCCAAATCAGTATCTGATTCTATTAAATCTATTATGTCAGCAGGATCTACTACATCTTCTGAAGAGTCAGTCATGAAAGAATCAAGTTCTGCTGATGCTGCTTCTGCTTCTGCTGCTGCTTTTTCTGCTGCTGCTGCTGCTGATTTTTTTGCTGCTGCTGCTGTTTCTGCTTCTATATTCACTGGAACTTTTTCATCATGAAGCATCTCCCCCTGACTGGCTGCAGAAGGTCCTGGAGCCAGTCCCCCAGAAGAAGGGACAGGGGATAAAGCAGCAACTGTGGCAGAGAGATTTTTGATGCAAGCAGTGAGAGGAGCTAGAGCATTAGTTAGAAGATTTTGAAGAGTGGGAGAGATGAAAGCAAGCAAATCCTTAGCAATATCAGAGAAATTTAAATAAATGGATTCTGGAGCAATGGAGGTTTGTGGTGACCACAATTTGAACAAACAGAAAATACACTAGACAAATCTTGGTGTGTGTGGTCAGGTGCAGAAGATGGAATTTCAGTTGTGGGGATGCATTCTTGATGTGGGGATGATGGAGGAATCACTAGATTGAATGTGTTGGAGGAGATAAAGGTGTCAAGATCTATCGTAGTTAAATGAGGAGGAAGAGGGGATTGATGTGGGGATGGTCGTGGTGATTAGGAAGGAGAGTGTTGTGTGGATTCCTGAATGGGGGAAGATGGGATTTCAGTTGATTGGATGGTAGTGAGATTTATTTGAGGAGTGGACGGAGTTGGAGAATGTGCAGGAGATGAAACTGGTGTAGAAATGTGAAGTGGTTGTTGTTGTTGAGGTTGATGAGAAGAAGGAATATTGGAGGTGGAGGGGGCCTCTTCTATGGTTGGAGGAGCGGCTGTGATAGCCCTAGTGCTTTCAGAAATCCTGGAGGAGGAAGAAGCCTTGGTTGGCTTGGTGATCCTCCTTTCCCATCTGCCAAAGAGAGCCGAGGTGAGCCTCTTGGAGGCATTGATGAACACTATTGTTGATACCAAGTGTTCAGAAGCCCTTTCTTGTAGAAAAATCCCCAGTATCCGGTCGAAGCAAACTTCTTTCTTTGTGTTTTTCCTCTTAATCAGATCAAACAGTAATATTCCCCAGTTAATTCTTTTCTTCTCCACTAATGCAGCCATCACTAAGAACTGCTGCCTGATTATATAATCATGTGTTGTGTGTTTTCCTAACAACACTTTGCCGACCACATCAGCTAAGAACTTGTATTCAGCCGACAAGTTCTTCTTGAGAAGTTTTTTGGGGTAATCGCTACAGTGACCCATTTTATTTAACATACCATCATACTCATCAGCATCCAGTTCAATGGCTTCTTCACCATTCAGCTGACCGAAAATGTCGGTTAGTATATTTGGGGAGAGAGAGACTGAGTTACCTTATATTGTTCCTGTCATGGAATCGTCGGTTGTTGTGGAAGTAAAAACCCATTCTTTAACCTCAGTCATTGCAATCTTAATTCTAGCCGTCATGAACTTTTTCAGAGAACTGGAAGGAATCAAAATCGATGTCAAATCCCATGTCAAATTTCATTGTAAAGTAAGCAGTAGCCGGAATCGCCATGGTGCATGTAACGCCCCGAAACTCAAGGGAGCAAAAGGGAGACGTTTTGGGCCAGTTTGGGTTCTGGCAGCAGGAACACGGCCTGGGACACGGGCGTGTCCCAGGGCGTGTCGACCCGTGTCGACACTTAGCCGCGAAGTCGTCGAGATTCTCTCGACGATTCGTTGAGACAAGGCACACGGCCTGCGACACGGGCGTGTCGCAGGGCGTGTCGACCCGTGTCGACACTCATCCCGGGAGTCGGCGAGATTCGCTCGACGATGCGTCGAGACTGGGCACACGGCCTGCAATACGAGCGTGTCGCAGGGCGTGTCGACCCTTGTCGACGATCGTCCCGGGGAGTCGACGAGATTCGCTCGACGATCCGTCGAGACAAGGCACACGGCCTAGGACACGGGCGTGTCCAAGGCCGTGTCATCAGGTCGACGATCTTCACTCGACAAAATGTCGAGTGTCGAGATCGTGTACACGGCCTGGGGTCCAGGCGTATCAAGGTGACACGGGTAAGGACACGGGCATGTCCTAGAACCCGTGTAGTGCTCAGGTTAATTTTGTGGAAAAATCATGGGGTACACGGCCAGCCACACAGCCGTGTGAGGTGGAACACGGGCGTGTCAGCTCGAACACGGGCGTGTTCGATACCCGTGTGAGGTTCCAGGAGATTCGATTTTGACGGCGAATGAGGCACACAGCCCTGGACACGGGCGTGTGCCAGGCCGGGTTCGGTCTAGATTGGGCATTTTAGTCCCGAATCAAAGCCGTTCGTTTCCTTATTTTGAGATCCAACGGCTGGGGGTTGTTCCTGAAGGGATATACCCAGGTTTGGGCTTTCAAAACCCTTACTTTTTCTTAAGTGTTCTCTTTCTAAAGCCTTAGAGAGAGAGGAGAGCCAAGGGAGGAAGAAGGAGCTAGATCCCGCCATTGGAGGAGCTTCGGAGCTCCGAATCACGAGCCGACTCCGGATCCACGGAGGCAATGCTAGTGCGGTGGTTTTCATCCGATTACTTTTCCATGGCGCCAAAGAGGAACGCAAGGGTAACGATCCTCATCTTGAGCATGAGTAGCTCTCTTTCTTTGCATAGGAAGCCCGCTCTCGCGAGTTTGCGGAGAGTTGGAGGCGTTCCTTCGGGTAGATATGTGAAGTCCCCATTGTTTAGAGTCCGTAAGCGAGAACGGACATAGGCATGATGTGTGAAGCCTACCCGACATGTTGGTCTGGATCGGTGATGTTGCATTGCATAATGCCGGAGAAGACTCCGTGCTATTGGTTGTTTTTCGGGTTTTCTACACGGTAGATTGCAGCAGGGAGCCTTGGGGACTAACCCAAAGGTGCACCCGGAAAACTGGGCGGATACGAGATCTTGCCAACTTGGTGGCTTGAGAGCCAACTTGAACATAACCGGGTTATATGACTTGTGATGGAAATTGGACTCGGCGGAAGTTTGACCCGCGCAAATGGCTTAAATTGTCGTTGCGATGTGAGCACGGGTTAGATGGAACAGTACCTGTTCTATGTCGTTCGGTTAAAGAGACCTAAAGGCACGTGGCACTTACCGTTGGCATATAGTAGGGTCTTCAGCGGTCAATGGCTTAAATTGTCGTGACCCAGGCCAGGAAGACAAATTGCTCATAGGTTTGGCCGTCCAAGTGGCGGTGGTGAGTACGGAATGTCTATGGCTTTAATTGACGTGACAACGACCGGTTCACCGAGAATGTGCCCTGAGAGCACGAGACGTGTGGCCGTGCGAGCCAACGTCTGTGATGAAATGGCTATATATATAAATTGCTCGCTTATGCTAATGAAATGCAGGAAAGGAGCATCGCCGCCCCGAGTTGGGGGCGGGATCGCTATAATTTGGTCAGCATTGCTGACCGTTGCCTTGTTTTCGCCACCGTGCGGTGGTTTGTTGCTTGCAGGTGCAGCTGGACCAAGCGGTCAATAGCGGGCTAAAGCCCTTTTTGCGAAGCCGGCCCTCGAAGGCCCAAATGGAAGTGTTTACTGTTTTATTCATGTATGACCGGTCTGCGTACCGTTGTTTGTAAAACATGTAATATTCAAGTGAAACATTTTGTAAGCCCTTAAGGCTTGTTTTGGGTATTTTGTATAACATTCCTATTTTGTATTAGTGGACATTCGTGCTTTGATGCTGGGTTCTTTGTCTATAACTTTTATAAACTGCTTCCGCTAGAATGCTCTGTGTAGGACGTTGAGATTGGTTGGATGGTTTCCATAAGTAACCACCCGGTCTGTCTGTGGCATACGGCGTCGGCCCCGGCCGGACCTACTGCTATATGCTATGTGACGGATAGGGGGTGTTACAGTGCACCTACAAGAGAAAAACAAAGATCAAGTGCTATGAAACTGAAAACGCGGGACGGAGGTCGAAGAAAAACCTAGATATATGGTTTTTCAGAATATGAATCGACAAACTCCGTTGCACGAAAAAAAAATAATTCTTCGAACTGAGTTCGACGAAAGATTTTGTTGTCAAGTATTTCATCGAGCTTAGTCTGAAGATTTGAGAACATTTCGTCGAGCTCTGTTCGACAAAAGTTTTCTGAAGCAGATTCGTCGGTCTCCGTTCGAGGAAAACAACTTCACTCATAAAGATTTCGTCGATCTCCGTTCGACGACTTTCTCTAGAACTTTTATTTATTCCTCGATCTCCGTTCGACGAACTTTGAAAAATTCGTCGACTGCAGACAGAAATTAAACTAAAGCTTCTCCATTGATCATTCCAAGCTGATCTATAAAGAACAAGTGATTTCTTTCATCCAAGGGTTTGGTGAAAATATCTGCTCTTTGTAAATTAGTGTAGATGTAGACAAGATAATTTTATTTTTGTCTACACACTCTCTAATGAAATGATTCCTAATGTCTATATGCTTAGTCCTACTATGATGAACTGGATTTTATGCTATGGATATAGCACTTGTGTTATCACATAAGAGAGTTGAATTATTTAAGTTGAACCCATAGTCCAAGAGTTGGCTTTGAATCCAAAACATTTGGGAACAGCAACTGCCAGCTGTAATGTATTCTGCTTCAGCAGTTGAGGTAGACACAGATGACTGTTTCTTGTAGAACCAAGACACTAATCTCATACCAAGGAACTGGCAAGTCCCTGAGGTACTTTTCTATCTACCCTGCATCCAGCAAAGTCAGCTTCTCAGTATCCAGTTAACTCAAATTCTGACTCAGTGGGATACCAGAGTCCTAGACCAGGACAACTCTTTATATATCTCAAAATTATTTTTAGAAAAACTAGATGAGATTCCTTAGGGTTCACTTGGAACCTAGCACAAAGACATATGGCAAACATTATGTCAGGTCTACTTGTTGTAAGGTATAGTAGGGACCCAACAATGCCCTATATAATTTCTGATCAACTAGTTTCCCATGTTCATTAGTGTCTATTACAACATTAGTGGTCATGGGTGTTTTCTTTGCTGAGTAATCAGCCATCCCAAACTTTTTAATAAGCTCTTTAGCATATTTAGCCTGGGAGATGAAAATGCCATCAGGTAGTTGCTTCACTTGGAGACCAAGGAAGTAGGAGAGCTCACCCATGCTACTCATTTCAAACTTTGAATGTATGAGGTCAGAGAACCCTTGTATAGTTTAGAATCAGTAGACCCAAATATAATGTCATTTTCATATACTTGTACTAACAGAGTTTGATCCTTATGGTGCCTATTGAATAATGTTTTATCTATAATTCCTCTAGTGAATTTATGCTCTATCAAAAAGCTAGCTAAGATATCATACCAAGCTCTTGGAGCTTGCTTTAGACATAAAGAGCTTTATGCAATCTAAAAACATATGAAGGATGGATTGGAGAGATAAAACCTGGAGGTTGTTCAACATAAACCTCTTCTTTAAGTACTCCATTCAGAAAAGAACTCTTGACATCCATAAGATAGACTTTGAACTTCTTGAAGGGAGCATAGGCAAGGAATATTCTGATTGCTTTTAACCTTGCAACTGGTGCAAAGGTTTGGTCATAGTCTATTCCTTCTTCTTGCCTATAACCTTGAGCAACAATCTTAGCCTTGTTCCTCACAATTACACCATGTGCATCAAGTTTATTTCTGCATACCCATTTAATTCCAACGACTGGGTAGTCTTTGGGTCTTGGAACTAAACCCCAACTCTAGATCTCTCAAATTGGTCGAGTTCTCCTACATTGCAATGATCCAGTGGGGACCTTGCTCAACATCTTTTATGGATTGAGGCTCAACTTAAGAGAGGAAACAGGCATGCATCACATCTTGGTTAAGTTGATGCCTTGTCTGTACACCTACTGATATGTCTCCAATCACTTGAGATCTGGGATGATCCCTTAGTGTGACAAGATCAGTGGGTGGAGTTGGTTCAGCAACAACATTTTGAATTAATTCCTCTTGTGGAATTATGTCTGCTGTTGAATGAAGTTCAACCACTTCTGTGTTTTCATCTTCACTATCTTCATCAACCTGTGGAGGAGAGCATGATAAAACCTCTTGTGGAAGGTTTAATTCACCCAATTTCTCACACAAGTGAGGTACCTGCAAGGTGATATTGGTAGAAATCCTTTTTTCATTGTAAGACATGTTAGTATCATCAAAAGTAACATGAATTGATTCTTCAATTTTTAAATAAGATTTGTTAAATACCCTATAAGCTTTACTTACTTGGGAATATCCTAGAAAAATTTCTTCTTCAGCCTTAGCTTCAAACTTTCTAATATATTTCTTGTTGTTATTATGTATATAACATATGCAGCCAAAAACTTTAAAATAGGTGATTTTAGGTTTCTTCTGTTTAAGAAATTCATAGGGAGTTCTATTCTTAAGTTTATGTATTAAACTTCTGTTCAGTACATAATTTGCTGTGCTTACAGCCTCTGCCCAAGAGGATAGGGGCATGTAAGCATCTGCAAGTAATGTGCCTGCATCTTCAATTAGAGTTCTTTTCTTCCTTTCAGTTATCACATTTTGTTGAGAAGTTCTATGAGATGAGAAACAGTGTCTGATACCTTTCTTATCACAGAACTCATGCATAAGAAGATACTCAAACTCTATACCATGATCGCTTCTGATCAATGCAACATTAGTAGAGTACTCAATCTGTATGGTCCTGAGAAAATTTGTAAGAACTTTCAATGTATCTGACTTAGATCTCAGAAAGAACACCCAAGTGAATCTGGAGAAGTCATCTACAATAACTAGGGTATAAGATTTCCCTCCTATGCTTTGTACAACAATAGGTCCAAATAGGTCCATGTGTAGAAAGTACAATATCCTAGGTGAATCACTTTTGTTTACTGATTTAAAGCTAGATTTAGTTTGCTTGCCTAGTTGACAATCCCTATAGAGGCCTTCCTTCTTATAGGGACCAAAAGGTAAACCTCTCACAAGACTGTCTATAGATAGCCTAGCAATGTTTTTCATATTAACATGTCCTAGCCTTTTATGCCATAGTTCATTTTGATTGCTAACTATATTAAGTAAACATATGTCTGAAGGTGCAGAATGAAAATCTACTATATATGTGTTACCTTGTCTATTTCCAATTAAAACAGTTTGTTTTTCTTTATTAGAAATAACACAAGATGTTGAGTTAAAGTGTACCTGATAAGATTCATCACATAATTGGCTTATAGAGATAAGGTTATGCTTGAGTCCACTTACATATGTCACCTTTTTGAAAGTGATTGCTCCAATCTTTACTTGTCCAAAGCCCTCTGACTGGCCCCAATTTGAATCACCAAAGATAAACTTTGGTCCCAGCTTGGACTTGTAGTTGTTTAAGTTGTCCTTACTGCCAGTCATGTGTTTAGAGCATCCACAGTCCAGATACCATTTTTGATTAACCACTGGACAACCCTTTTCCTACAATGAAAACAGTTAGTTATTCTTGACCCAGGTTACCTTGGGTACTTTATATTGTTGATAAGAGAAACTAGATATTACTGAAAATTCAGGTTGTGATTTATACCATAATGGGTGATATATTCTAGGAGGAATTATCCAATCAGCCAGTGGATTAAAAGGCTTCCTATATTTATTAGAGTTGTTTTTATAGTTATGATTTTTATCAAGTCTTTCTGGGTTCGATGAAATTTTGTGAGTTCGTCGACCAGAGTTCGATGAAATGGGATGAGATCGTCGATCTCTGCTCCGAGAATGAACATATCCATTTTCTGTTCCCCAAGTTCGTCGATCTCCGCTCGATGAACCATACATAGTTCATCGATCGCAGTAAGACGAATTATTACTATATAGATTTGCGTTCAAAGTTCGTCAACTTGAGTTCGATGAACTGGCCACATTTCGTCGATTTGAGTTCCACGAAAACTGTAGAACTTTGTTTTTTGTCTAAGGTTTTTTGGTTTCTGTTTTTGTGATTTTTAAAGTTAGTTACTTCTTCTGTGGTTTGGTTGTTGTTCATTACTTCTTTAATATTAGCTGACACAAATTTAATAGGGGTTGATAATATGTTCTTCTTGAGGATGGGGGGTAAACTTGATGATGCACCCAAGCCCAGTTTGCCATTCAGTTTGGCTTTGACTGTGCTTATGATGTCCATCAGCTTAAGGCTTCTCCCATTGAGAGATTCTTCAAGTTGTTTGGCCTCACATAACTCTGTTTTTAAAGAGTTGATTTGTTCATTAGCTAGAGTTAGTTCTTCTTTTAGCTTAGTGTTTTCAGAAATCAGGTTTTCTTGATTAGATAATTTTTCTCTAAGTGTTTTGATTTCCTTTTCAGAGTTTGTTAAGTCAATGCACATTCTCCTAAATTCAATATTGAAACTATCAGAGTTATAGTCAAAAGATGACAATACCTGATCAGCGTCAGATTCTGAACATCCTTCACTGTCAGATGCATCCTCTTCATCTGATTGACTTCTGGAGCCATTGATGGCCATGAGGCAGAATTCTTTAGCCCTTGCCTCTTCTTCTTCTTCACTGGAGCTGGAAGGTGTGGATTCATCTTCAGTGTCACTCCAGTTTTCAGCTACAAAGTCTTTCTCCTTCTTTTTGTATTTGCTGGAAGAAGGCCGAGCTTTGCTGTCTTCTTGAGTCCTTCTCTCTTCTTCTTTCTTTCTTTTGATTCTTTGGACATTCTGAGATAAAGTGTCCAGGTTTCCTATAGCCAAAGCAAGCTACTTCTTTAGTAGGAGTTTTATTATGCCTTGGCTTATCATCCTGCCTGGATGATTTTCTTCTGAAGTCTTTCCTTTACATTTTGTAAAATCTTTTCGCAAGGAGACTCATTAGCTCTTCATTTATTATTGAAGCTTCTGTCTCCTCAGCAGCCTTGAATGCCAGGTTGTGCTCTTTCCTTGCTGGTGGAGGAGTCCTTTGTTCAGCTGCTTCTCTAGACTTGATTAGCTGCTCATAGGATTTGAGCTTTCCCAATAGAGATTCTGTGGAAATCTCATTTAAGCTCCTGGCCTCCTTAATTGGCCAGATCCTTAAGTCCCATGAGCTTGGGTAGCACATGAGAATTTTGTCATTCACTTCAGTGAGGGTGATGTCCTTATCCAAGGTCTTCTGCTCATTTATCGTTTAGAACCAAGGTCCAGCGGGATTGGGTGTGTATGGGACCGCATATTTGGGCTTCCCCATCGCGTTCCAGGTCTGGGTGTTGAACCCGATGGGCCCCCGTATGGCGGAATATCCTCGCCATCCCGTGGATGGATTAGTCCCACATCGCATGCAACGGGTGGTCCTTGGTGTTTATGTACCCCCGTCCCCCCTTCCTACTACCTCATGGTTTTGGGAAGATGTGTGTTGACGTGTGGTTTCCACATGGTATCCGAGCCATCCCGCTACGGGGGTGTGTTTAGAACCAAGGTCCAGCGGGATTGGGTGTGTGTGGGACCGCATATTTGGGCTTTCCCATCGCGTTCTAGGTCTGGGTGTTAACCCCGGTGGGCCCCCGTGTGGCGGAATATCCCCGCCATCCCGTGGATAGATTAGTCCCACATCGCCTGCAGCGGGTGGTCCTTGGTGTTTATGTACCCCCGTCCCCCCTTCTTACTACTTCGGGGTTTTGGGAAGATGTGTGGTGACGGGTGGTTTCCACATTGATGATTGAGCTCAGCCTGTTGTACATGTCTGCAACAGATTCTGCTTTATCTTTCTTGAAATTCTCATACTAGGATATGAGATTTGACCTTATGTCCTTCCTTTCATCAGCAGAGCCAACCACCATTTGGTAGAGAGAGTCCCAAATGGCCTTAGCTGAAGTGCATTCAGCCACTTTCTGGAAATTGTCATCAGACATTGTTTGGGCCAGAATGTTCATGGCTTTAGCATAAACAATCTTTGCTTTCTTCTGATCATCAGTCCACACAAGTGGTGGAACTGCATTAGTGCTTGAGTCTGCTGTAGATGTAGAGGCAGTTGCTTGAGGAGGACCTGTCAAAATGGAGTTATAGATGTCCTCATCAATAGAATTCATATACGGTTTAGTCTTGCCTTCTAGATGGCAAACTTATTTAGGTTACACACTAGAGGTCTGGTGCTTGCATAGTCTTTATTCTATGCCATGCTGTGTATATAATCCTAATAGAAATAAAATAGAAATCAAATCTAACAAGGGATCTTTTGTTTTAAGGGTTAGCTTGTACAACCAAAGGAACCTGCTCTGATACCAATTGAAAGTTAGGGCTAGATCTAATATACTCTAGAGGGGGTGGGGGGGGGGTGTGATATCTTGAAATTGTAAGGCCTTTTTGCTGTAAATAAAAAACAGTCCTAAGATAAAGTGATATACCACAGGCACTGCAAATATAAACTAATATCACAGACTCAGCAACCTAACTAGCACAACCACAGCAAGAACAAAAGAAAAAGTTGGAAACTAGACAACATAAGAATTTTATAGTGGTTCCCCTAAACTTGGGTACATCCACTCTTCTACCCCCCTGGTAGGAATCCACTCAGGTTTTTGATCAGGTGACAACCACCAATGCGCTTTTCATCAGGTGCTCAAAAACCAATCCCAAGTCTTTTGGTCAGGTGACTTGCAACCAGGAATATCTTTTTGAAGGGAGTTAAAGAACCCTTTTTACAGTGGGGATGAGAGAGTGATGATGTCTTCTCTTTCTCAAATACAACTAAGAAGACTTTGTGGATCTTGATGTTAACAAAGCTCCCCCGGAGATATTGATTTGTTCAAGAAGGTTGGAGCTTTACTTCAGGGTGAGTAGGTCTTCAATCCTTTAACATTGACCAGAAGATATCCAGGAACTTCTTGACAGATAGAGTTGTTGTTTTCCTTAAAGAATCCTGGAATGAAGAAGGAAGAAGACTCTTGATTTTGAATATGATGTTCTTCTTCTTATTCAGCTGCTGTTATTTCTCTAGTCTGGGGCTTTTTGTTTCTTTTCTATTGTATTGCCCTGAGTATTGCTTGTACTATTTCACATTCTTGATATCTCTGTGATTATCTGTGTGCTCTGCACTTGTGTATATCGAGAAGAAGGAAGAAAAATTCTTTTATATTTTCCATGAAATCTTCCTTCTGAATTTTGAATTTCTTCAGCATTGATTACTGACGGCCTTGAGAATGTCTGCATTGATTGAATTCCCCAACTGTCCCATTGAATATCGTCAAGTAATAATCCTGATGAAGACCATAATCAATGCTGCTTCTTACGGTAATATTCATAGAATATTAAGCATTGATTACTCATAAATTATTATAATAAAATAAGGATAGAGGGAGGAAAAGTTCATATCTGGAACTGCACAGAAATCGTTGAGTGAAGAACAGAATTCATCGACTTGGGTCCTGAGTTCGTCGAGTTGAGAAGTTGTGTTCATTGACCAGATAATTGTTGTTCGTCGACTTGAGATCCAAGATCGTCGACCTAAGAACAAATAACTGCTTTCTCTAGAACCTTGCCAATTCTGTGCATCAAGATCGTCGAGCTGAGATTCTAATTTCGTTGACTGGAGTTCAGTGAAATGTTTCTTGGACTTAGAAATGTAGAAGTAAAGTATCCAGAAGTCGTCGACCTGAGAATTAAGTTCGTCGACCTGAGAACTGCTAACAACTTCTTGATACACATGTCGAGACTGTGGTCCAAGTTCGTTGAGCTGAGAACATGAATTTGTCGACTGGAGTATGATTCTGGACTTAGAATATTTGAAGTAGAGTATCCACAAATTGTCAACATGAGAACTTTGTTAGTCGAGCTCAGCTCAGAGAATTGTCTCTGAGTTCGTCGAGTTGAGCACGACTTTCGTCGAGCTGTGTTCGACGAACGTCGAACTCATTTCCTGAGTCTTTGGAATTTCTCTAAGTCTTGAGTCTTCTGTAGTCTGTAGATGGCTGGTCCATGCAGTGTTGATTCTAAGTACATGACCTAAACTCTAGGACATAGACATGACCCTGACTGTACATGTTGGGTCAAACATCCTAGTTTAGTGAACCTAGCCCAAATCCAACTAGGGATCCAACACAACGGAATCAAACAGAACACGTGCCCAGCGGTTCTTTACCTTAAACTTTCCTATATAAAATCGTACACGCAACTGAGGAAACAAATGTCGAATTACAACTACAAGTTGAAAGCGAGGATCAGGTTATGAGTTAACCTGAAATAACCTACGAAGATGTCTGAGCTTCCTACAACGAAACCACGTTTAGCTTGATCTTCCTCTTGTTCAAAGGCTGCGGGGTCGGCAAAGCCTAGAGTGGAACTGGTTGCAACAAGGGTTGAACCTTATGGCACTTTGACTTAACATGACCCTTCTGATAGCACTGGAAGGAGGTCTTATCCTTAAGACAAGAACAGGCACCGTTGTGCCCCCTCCACTTACATGCAGCACAAACCAAATCTCCTTTAGGAGCACCCTGAATCGCATTCACCTGCTCTTTCTTCTGGGCTCCTAATCTTTAGTAACACCTCTAAAATGGATGGCCTGGCCGGCCGCAGAAACTGCATATCTCTTTGCTTCTTTCCCTGAAGCGTTACCAGACTCTTGGGAACTCTTTCCCTCACTGGTCTTCCTCTTATCCTTTCTCATTTGTTGTCCTCGTTTCTTTGCATTGTCAATCACCTCAACCTTCAAAGCAGCCTCCACCACTTCAGCATAGCTTTCAGATCCATAAACACTAGCTAGCTGCTGGATGTCATTCCTAAGACCACCTAGAAATAATTTAACTCGGTTCGATTCTGAAGACACCATGTCCGGGGCAAAATGACTCAGTTTGCTGAACTCCACCTCGTACTCGGTAATAGTAAGCTGCCTTTGCTTTAAATGTAGAAAATCATTCATCAGGCGACCTCTCTCGACCGAAGGCTTATAACTTCTTCATCAGCAACTCCTTGAAAGATTCCCATGAGCATCCATCCTTCAAATTCTCCTTCTCTCTTAACCACCAAATCTTAGCAAGTCATTTGAGTTGATACACAGTGACCATCACCCTCTGGTATGCTGAAATTCCCGAGTAAGCAAACATCTCCTCGATGGCAATTATCCAATCATCCAAGGCCATAAAATATGCCCTACCATCATAAGTAGGGGGTCCTAGTCTCTGGAAGTGCGAGATAAATGTCATCTCTGGTGGCAAATGTAATGAATCCATCCGTTCATATAGTATATACTAGAAGGTCCGGTCGGGGCCCCACAGCATATACCACAAAACAGGCGGCGAAGTCACAGAGTGATACCAGAGTTGCGCATCCTAACTCATTGCATTCTAGCAGAAGCCTATAACACGAAGCTAAACTCCAAACATGAATGTCCACCAATATGATTATACATTTATGTCTATAAAGAGGAACACCAACTACATAGTCAGCTGGCCTTATGGCCTTACAATTATTCTTTACAAGAGTGGCTTTCAAACATCAGCACGCAGGTCGGCCACATATGAAGAACAAAACATAACATTTCAGCTTAGCCTCATGGGCTAACAGCAGCAGCAGGGAACTTCAGCCTTTAAATGTCCCGCTCGGCTCTCCAGCACCTGTATAAGGATAGTCCACCCAATGGTGGAAAACAAGACAACGGTCAACATTCGGCTGACTAATTTTATAACGACCCTACCCCATTCCCGGGGCAGTGGTATTCCTTCCCTGCAGGCATAGCAATTCACATGTAGATATATATATCACACATTGTGCTCTCACGCACATACATTCCATCACAACCATCAGCCACGTGACCCAACAGTCCGTGCACTCAGGGTACATTCTTGGTGTACCGGCGAACCAGTTGCCCACCACTGTATCAGGGCTGGAACCCAACGGTAATATTGAGAATTTTCCTCCATGGAGTGCAACCTGAGACTTTAGTCTTAATGACCCGGGATTGGCCCGTAGCCCCCTGTTGGGTACATTGGTTTAAATGTACCTGATTTGAAGAAACCTCACCCTACTCAATGATATACATCAAAATATATTTGATGTATGTTGAGTTTACTTGTGCAGGTTAAGTATTTGCAGGGAAGATGAAAAAGTTTCTAAGTCCATGTGTCGACACCCAGAGGGAAAGTGTCGACACTTAAGAAGACTTGTGTCGACACCCAGGCAAGCAGTGTCGACACTTGGAGTACTTGTGTCGACACCAGGGATGCAGAGTCGACACCAGACAGGAAGTGTCGACACAAGGAGCTGTGTCGACACTCAATGAATAAAAGTGCAGTGAAGCAGTGTCGACACTTAGCAGTTGTGTCGACACCCAGTGAAACTGTGTCTACATCAGAAAGTGTCGACACTTGGAGGCTGTGTCGACACTCAGCAAAAGTCAACAGAGTCTAAGTATAAGTGTCGACATAATAAAGAATGTGTCGACACTCAGCAGAAGACTCAACACTTGAAGAAAGTGTCGACACAAGGAGCTGTGTCGACACTTAGCAAAGTTCAACAAAATTCTAAGAACAAGTGTCGACACTAAGGAGATGTGTCGACACTCAGCCAGAGTCTCAACAGAAGAAGAATGTGTCGACACATGGAGCAGTGTCGACACTCAGTAAGTATCAACACAGAAGGCATGTGTCGACACCTATAAGATGTGTCGACACTGAACAAGTTCAACACATGAAGATGTGTCGACACAAAGGAGTTGTGTCGACACTTAGAAGAATTCAACAAAGTGCGGAAGAACAAAGTGTTGTGTCGACACTCAAAATCAGTGTCGACACATGAAGAAGAAGTTGTGTCGAGAAGTGAATTTTACAACACAAGGAGTTGTGTCGACACCTTGAAGTCTAGTGTCGACACTTAGTCAACTTGTGTCGACACTTAGTCTATAAGTGTCCACACTTAAAGACAGACAGTCTCGAAACTTTCAAACAGTTACAGATTTTTCAAGAACTGACTGGATGACTTGACAGCTGCCATTCCAGCCGGTCTACTGCACCTGTCAGAGTTGTCAGAAATCAGTTATGAACCGGACCAGCCGGTTACCATGAAGAAGGCCTATAAATAGGCTTATACTGTCTACAGAAGAAGTTGTTCAGATGATCAAGTAATACAAAGAAGATCTAGCTATTCATTGAAGAATCTAGTGAAGATCTAAAAAGTTGGAGAGAGAGAGCTCCATCCAAGAAGACAGCCGTTGGAACCAGGTTGAGAAGAAGGGTTCAGATTTTGTTCTGAATCTTAAGTAGCATAGATCAAGGATCAACTACAGAGGAGATCAATCTTATTGTGTTCAACATTCAAGAGGCTTTGAAGAAAGCCAAGTCAGATTGATCTCAGCTGAGTTCTTCCAAGAACTCATCAAGAAACTCACAACTCTTCTCTCTTTTCTCTGAGTTGTAGGGTTTACATTTTGTATTCATATTATCTTGTAGGATTCTTAGGGATCTGAGTTTGTAAGCCTACAATTATAAAGGCTGAGTGTAAGGCTTGTGTGCCTGAGTGTAGGAGTTTTGTATCTCTGAGTGTAGGCCTGTTGTGGCTGAGTGTAGGCCTGCTGTGGCTGAGTGTAGGCTTTGTGAAAAAGCTGAGTGTAGGTATTTGGAGAAGACTGAGTTGTAGGGCCTTGGGCCTGAGCTGTAGGAACCTATTTTGGGGTTCTGAGTGTAAGATCTGAGGATCTGAGATAGTGGAGGAGTTTAGCCGAATCTAGTACACTACTAGATAGGTGAAGGGGGAAAGTGGATGTACCCAAACCTTGGGGAACCACTATAAATCTGTGTGTCTACTGTGTGCTTATGTAATTCTGTGATTGTTGCTTGTGTGCTGTAATAAAGTAACTAGAACTCTGTGATATAATTTGAATTCTGCCTAAAAAGTCAAAAAGATTTAAGTCACCTATTCACCCCCCCCCCTCTAGGTGAGTAGGTACAATATCTTTCAAGTGGTATCAAATCAAGGTTACTCAAAAAGGGACATAACTGTCTGAGTAGATCCTGTTGGCAGATTCAGTCTAAGTAAAATTGCAGAATCAAGAAAATCAAGAACTATGGGTTCCACTGAGAATCATAAGGAATTGGGATCCATGAAGCTACCCATTTGCAGAAAAGAAATATTTGGCATCTAGAAGGAAAGGGTGAGACTGTTTATGGAAGCCTCAGACCCTAGAATATATATCACAGTTAAAGAAGGGTCATATGTGCCTATGAAGGATTCAGTCTTAGATGCTAATCAAAGAACACCTAAAGATTTCTCTGAAATGACAAAGGATGAGATAGTTCTAGCCACAATGGACAAGAGGGCTCAGAATATCATTGTGAGTGCTATAGATGATGCTACCTTTCAGAATTCGATACACTGTAAGACATCTAAGGAGATGTGGGATACTCTTGTTGTGTACATGGAGGGTTCTGAAGAAGTGAGGCAGGACAGAAAGTCCTTATTAAACCAAGAATATGAAAGCTTCAGGCAAGGTAGATCTGATAGCATAACTGAATGCTATAAGAAGTTCTATATGATTGTGAATGAGCTAATGTCCTATGACAGAGAATTTAGTAATTATGAGTTAAATGATAAGTTCTTAAGGTCCCTAACAAAGGATTGAGACACCAAGATCTATGCCATTAGGGAAATGGCAAAGTTAGCAGAAATTCTCCTCCAACTTTGTTTGGAAAATTGCTATCCTATGAAATGCAATTGATGGTGAGGAAAGAAGAGGAGAAGACTACAAGAAGTGAACATAAGGAAAGGACAGTGGCATTTAAAATAGAAGCCCCCAGAAAATACAGAAGTAAGTCACCAACTCCACCTCCTAAATTAGCTGAGACTGAGTCAGATGAGTCAGCAAGCAGAAATTCTGAAAGCAGTGAAAGTGATGAGGACTTTGCTGCCTTCACAAGACATTTTCAGAAGTTCTTAAAGAAGAAACAGTGGGGGACAAAGTCATCTACTTCACAGGGTAAAGAAGACTATTATCAGAACAAAAAGTCATCAAAGAAAGACAGTAAAAAGACCAAGTCAAGCAAAGCAACTCTATCAAAAATAGTATGCTATTGCTGTAATAGACAAGGACATGTTATTGCAGACTGTCCAGAGAAAAGGAAGGAGTCTAATGATAAGAAGAAGACTCAATTCAAGGGCAAGAAGGAAAGATCTTTTGTTGCCAAAAAGGATAAGAGCCTGTCATACATATCTTCATCAGAAACTGAGTCAGATGCTGAAGCATACATAGGATTGTTTGCTGAGGAAGAAGAAGAAGAGTTCATCCAGATCATGAACTCTATATATGAACAAGATGACAGTCAGTGCCAAGGACTGATGGCATTGACAGAAAGTGACAAAATCCAGGAGCAGCCTGGACCTAGTAATGTACAAAATTGTTCTTTCAGTTCAATTTCTTGTGCTAATTCAGAATCTGATTTATCATCATCAAGTGATGAGAGTGAATCTAAGTCTGAAGAGGATATTCATCAATTGATAGATGAATATAAAGTTCTGTTGCAAGCCTTTAAGAAGAGCAAGTCCCTAGCCAAGAGTTAGGCAAAGGAAATTGATAGTCTCAAAGTTACTGCAACTGATTTTGAGAAGATGATTGATCAAAAGCTAAATGAAATAGCCAGACTGAAGCACATAACTGTGATTCAGATGGGGACTATATCATTTAAGAATGATCAAATCAAAAGTCTGGAGATTAGTCTTCAGAAGGAGAGATATTTAGTTGTTAGGTTTTCTAAACCAAAGTCTGTTTTACCCTTAATTGATGAATTTGTTCATCAAAAAGGTAAAGCTGGACTGGGGTTTACTAAACCTGCAAGGACTGTTCAGTCCAAGTCCAAGGGCAAAGCCCCAGCTCTCAACAAGCCAGCTGTAGATAAAACAGCTAAGAATGTACCTAAGCAAAGGTACAATAGGTTTAAGTGTTGGTGTTGTGGCAAGGTAAGCCACTTTGCCATGGACTGTTGGCACAATGCAAGTGCCAAAGTGAGTAGCAAACTGCCTGTTGGAAAACCTGCAGGTAGCTTTGTTAGGAAGCAAACTAACCAGTACCAAGGACCCAAGAATTCTTTGGGTTCTAAGGTTCACTAATCTGTTTTGCAGGTAAGTCTAAGTGGCCATGCCCCAATATGGTACTTGGACAGTGGATGTTCCAGGCACATGACTGGATCAAGGGGATTGCTAAAGGACTACACACCCATCAAGGATGGTCCAAAAGTCACCTTTGGTGGTTCTGAAAAAGGAATCATCAAGGGTTTTGGTAACATTTCTAGCTCCCATATAACTATTACTCAAGTGGCTTATGTCAAAGGTTTGAAACATAACCTTATTAGTATAAGTCAATTGAGTGATGTAGGATATGACATCTCATTTGTCAAAAATGGTTGTCATATCAGGAGGTCAAATGATCAAGAGATCATTTTGACAGGTTATAGAAAGAGGAATGTCTATTGCCTAGACATTATGGTTGAGAACAATGGTTCTCTAGTGTGTCTTGTAGCTGATGAGAAAGTCTCTCATTGTGTCAAATGGCACAAGAGACTAGCCCATCTCAACTACAAGACAATTGGCCAACTTTTTAGTAAAGAGTTAGTGATGAATGGTTCTCAAGTTAAGTGTATTAAAGATGGAATATGCTCAGCTTGTCAAAAGGGCAAGCAGACTAGATCCACCTTTAGTAGCATTGAAAACAAAGATGCTGTGAGGTGTTTATACCTCTTGCATATGGATCTCTTTGGTCCTATGCCAATTCACAGCCTAGGTAGGAAGGTCTATACCTTTGTGGTTGTAGATGATTACTCAAGGTTTTCCTGAGTGTTCTTCCTTAGACAGAAATCTGAAACACCTAGTATCTTCTATAGCTTTGTCAAACAAATTCAGAATGAACTAGACAGTACAGTGGTCAAGATAAGAAGTGACCATGGTACTGAATTTCAGTCTGATAGTATGGCAAAACTATGTGAAGAATTTGGGATATTTTAGGAGTTTTCTTCACCAAGAACACCTCAGTAAAATGACATTGCTGAGAGGAAAAATAGAACCTTGATTGAGGCTGGTAGAACCCTATTAAGTGATACATCACTACCAGAATATTTCTGGTCTGAGGCAGTTAATACTGCATGCCATGTAATTAATAGGGCTATCATTACTAAAATCCACAATAAGACCCCATATGAGATTGTGAAAGGCAGAAAACCAAACCTATCCTATTTCAAGATCTTTGGTTGTAAGTACTTTATACTTAACAATGGAAAGTCTTACTTCACTAAGTTTGCTGCCAAATCCCAAGAGGGAATTTTTGTTGGGTACAACAACAATAGTAAGGCTTATAGAGTCTACAACTTGTCTACACAAGTTGTAGAAGAGTCTGTACATGTAGTATTTGATGAAACTAGACTTATTAATAATGAGTTATCTAGTAGTATATGCAGCTCCACAGTTATAACTAAAAAGATGGACCAGCTCACTATAGAAGAAGGACCTACTGCAAGACAGCAGGTAGAAGATAGTGGCTGCTGTCCAGGGGGAGTACTACATGTACCTAATGAAGAAGAAATTCAAGAAGTACAGCAAGATGAAGAAACTGAAGAAGTTCAACCTGAAGCCAGGATGCCTCCAGCTAATAGGCATCTTAGAGATCATCCAGCAGATCGAATCATTGGTGATCTAAGACAAGGGGTACAAAAAAGGAGCAGAAATCTGAATGCAGCACTCTACTCCAGTTTTCTATCCCAAGTAGAGCCAAAAAAGTTTGAAGAAGCCATCCTAGACCCTCATTGGATTGAGGCAATGCAAGAAGAGCTGAATCAGTTCAAGAGATGCAAAGTCTGGGAGCTTGTTCCTAAACTAAAAGACCATAATATAATTGGAACCAAGTGGATCTTTAGGAACAAGATGGATGAACACGGAGTAATTGTCAAGAACAAAGCTAGATTGGTTGCTAAAGGATATAGGCAGGAAGAAGGTATTGACTTTGATCAAACCTTTGCTCTAGTAGCCAGACTGGATGCCATAAGAATGTTCCTGGCCTATGCAACTTATCAAGGATTTAAAGTCTACCAAATGGATGTAAAGTCAGCCTTTCTGAATGGTAATCTAAAAGAGGAAGTCTATGTGGAACAGCCATCAGGTTTTGTTGATTCAACTCAACCTAATTATGTCTATAGACTTAGGAAAGCTTTGTATGAGTTAAAACAACCCCTAGGGCTTGGTATGAAACCCTGTCTAGTTTTCTCATTGAGAATAAATTCACAAGGGGGAAAATAGACAAGACTCTATTCCTTAGGGAATCCAGAGGTAAGATAATACTAGTCCAAATATATGTAGATGACATAATATTTGGGTCTACTGAAAGTAGTCTTTGCAAAAAGTTTGCAAAACAAATGAAAGGACAATTTGAGATGAGTAGTATGGGGGAAGTTAAGTTCTTCTTGGGACTCCAAGTTAGACTGACTGAGAATGGTTTATCCATATGCCAGTCTAAGTTCACCCTAGAACTCATAAGGAAGTATGGTATGTATTCATCCAGTACCATGAAGACTCCTATGGGGTAAAGTATGTCTCTTAGCAAAGATGATGCAGGGAAACTTGTAGATGAGACTTTGTATAGAGGGATAGTTGGCTCCCTTCTATATTTGACTGCAAGTAGACCAGATATCATGTATGCTACATGTGTCTGTACTAGGTACCAAGCATGCCCTAAAGAGTCTCATTTGACAGCAGTCAAAATGATACTGAGATATCTAAAGGGCACTCCTTATCTAGTCCTTTGGTACCCTAGGAATGGAGACTTTGATCTAATAGGTTATTCAGATGCAGACTTTGCAGGATGCAAAGAAGACAGAAAAAGTACAACTGGAACCTGTCAATTCTTACGTGGAAGACTGATTTCAAGGAGTAGCAAGAAGCAAACAAGTGTGGCTATCTCCACTGCAGAATCAGAATATGTGGCTGCAGGAAGTTGCTGTGCTCAACTTCTATGGATACAACATCAGCTTGAGGATTATAGAATTCAGGTAAGTAGAACACCACTGTTTTGTGATTCTACTAGTGCTATATCAATTGCAAACAATCCTGTTTCCCATAGTAGAACTAAACATATTGAAATAAAATATCATTTTCTTAGGGAACATGTAGATAAAGAAGATATTTTACTGGAATATGTTAAAACAGATAATCAACTAGTTGATATGTATACTAAGCCCTTAGAAGAATCAAAGTTCAATAGGTTTAAAATTGAACTAGGTATGATAAACGTAGAATAAGTTTATAGAAATGGCTAAGTAAAATAGTGTCGACACACAGAGTTGTCTGTGTCGAGACAGAAAATTGGTGTCGACACTTCAGTGAAAAGGTGTCGACACATCTAGGAAGTTGGTGTCGACACTTCAAAAAATTAGTGTCGACACATCATTAGTAGGTGTTGACACATCCAAGTTGGTGTCGACACTTAGGCTTTACTCAGAATTAGTAAAGTAAAGTCTCGACTATGTGTCGAGCTGAGTGGTGTCGACACATAAACAAGTGTCAACACATATATTCTATTGACTAAACTTGTGTCGACACATATGTGTCGAGACATTATAAGTCAGTGTCGACACTTTTCAACAGTGTCGACACAATTTAAGTTAGTTAACCCGCCCTTTCATCTTCAATCTTAGAAAGGTATAAATAGGATCTCTCCATTGTCTGTCGACACGCTCACCAAAGTTTTGAGAGCAAACTTGTGTGTCGACACCTCTCTTCTCTCCAGTCAAATTCTTCAAACCCTAGTGGCCCCAAAGCTCGAGGAGAACGTCAATGAAGGCTACGAACTGGTGCGACATGCGTTTGAGGATGCAGACCCGGAGATCAAGAATGTGGTAACCCTAGTTGCAGACTCGGGGTTGGATTTTCTTGTTTCAGAGCCAACAAAGATTTGGAAGAAGGAAGTTCTAGAGTTTCTGAATGGAGCGAAAGTAGATGAATCTGGACTCAAGATAAAGTCTAGGGTTCATGGTGAAAAGGTGAAGGTATCACCTAAAAGTTTGAGAAAGGTCCTAAATCTACCAAGGACAAAAGAAGAGGATGAAGTTACTGCTTCTAAAACCAGAGAAGCTTTAACTTGGTGTGGACTAGATTCCAAATTGAAAATTGGATCAGTGTTCAATAGGAAGGGGATGAACAGCCAGGGAAAATTTCTCTCAGAAATTGTTGGCAAAGTGATATTGAGTAAGCCTGGAGGGCATGACAGGGTATCAACCCATATGTTCAACCTTATGACAAGGATAATCTTCATAGTGAAAACAGATTGGTCTGTTATTGTCTTTGATAAGATTAAAGAAAGTATGAAGAAACCCAACTTGGGTAGAATCTTAAGTCTATACTTGGCTGGTAGTATACCAGAAGTTATGAGTCAAGCTGCAGGCAGTAAAATCAATCATATGAGGAAAATGGACATAAGACTCTTCTCCAAATGGGATAGGGTTTTATCCAAGGAATTGCCCACACCAGAGAAAATAACTCCCCAAAAAAAGAAGAAGAAGCCTGCCCCAGTGGCTCAGGATTCCTCTAGCAGCTCTGGTAGTGAAGAACAAGTTCTCTTTACTCCTGATGAGGATGTAGAAGGAAATGCTGGAAGGTCTCCAGCTCAACAAGATGCTGTAGTGAGGCAGGGGGAGCTACCACCAGCTAGCCCCATATACCAGGATCAAATCCAGGGGGAGCCTCTAGTAGTGGAAGAGCCAACTCCTCTTGAAAGTGAAAGAGCCACCCACATCATCCTTGAGGTAATCACTGAGATTAATGCTTTAGATTTCCCTTTAGAGGATAATGTTTTGTCTGATTCATTAAATGATGTTAATCAGCAATCTCAGATTGATAGTCAACCCCAGATGTTGTCATGAAGGACACATCTGTTACAGTTCAAGTAGTATCTGATCCAGTGATAGATGAGCCAAGAGTTTCTCCAGCCCATTCTCCACAAGAATTTACTATGGAAGATCTTTTCCTCAATCTGGATCAAACAGACTTTGACAAGGAAAGTGCTGCTGCTGAGGGGGAGAAGTCCCAAGTTGAGGGGGAGCAGGTAATACTTGCTGAAGAACCTGCCAAGCAAGAACTAGAAAAGCCCAAGGAAGTTGAGGAGCTACCAAGGGAGAGGGTAGATATTGCAAGTACATTAGCATCTGAAGATGAGGAAGCTGCCAGAGCAAAGAAAAGGAAATTTCAAGTATTCAAGAGGAGGAGCCAGACTTATAAGAAGGCATTGCAAACCATAGCACCACAGCCAGCACTACAGCCAACTCCATCATTAGATTACAGTTCTCTGCTGGTTGCTATGCAAATAAAGCTTGATGAACAAAGGCAAGCTCTTGAAAAGTATGTAGATGAAGGGCAAAAATCACTACAATTTGATCTGGCCCAGGACATTAAGTCCATATGGTTTGAAATGAATCTCAATAAGAAGGAGATGACTGACTGCTTCCACAATTGAGGGAATGCAGTAGTCTATCTAGCAACTCATCAAGAGAAGATAAAAGCTCAAGTAGATGACATTGCACTGAAGCAAGGATATGTTTTTGAGAACCAGATCAGAATGAATGATAACTTAACTGCTTCCCATAATGCAATTGTCACAGAGATGAAGAACATAGCTGCTGGACTGACTACTTCTACTGCTACTGCTAAGGCAGATTTTGATAAAGCACTGCAAAAGAGTTTAACTGATGTTACTTCTGCAATTCAAGACTCTCAGAAGTTGATAACTGAAAAACTCCAAAGGTTAAAACCTTTCTTTAAAGATGGAGTCAACTATTTGGATAACCAAGTAAGATTTCAAAAGGATGATCTAAGAGATCACATGGAAAGAGAAGTCATAAAGGGGGAGAGGGTGTTAGTCAAAGCCAGCTCTGATCATGCTAAGTGGATTTCTAATTCTATCAAAGCTACTCTTGGTTATCCTCCTTTATGTGATGATGACAATGTAGCTGAATCTGGGATACATCCTGCATATCTAGGAGGGGAGCAACCTAAAGTGGCTCAAGTAATCTACCCTCCTCCAGATTTTGATATGGTTCAAGCTGATATACAATCAATGTATAGCCCACCTGGGGGAAAGGACAATGTCATCATAGAGAAGGTGGTACAGCCAGTATCTGAGGCTATGCAAGAAGCTTTGCTGAAAGAACAGGAAGCTAGATTGTCTAAGAAAAGGTTCAGAGAGCAAGCTGAACTAAGACCTGACTTTGAGCAGTGGAGCCCCACTTCAAGAAACATTATCTTAACTGCATGGAAAGCTGCCAAAGATAATATACAAGACAGAAACAAATGGTTTTCTGAACTAGAATGGAGGAAGCATGAGACAAGGCAAGAAGCCATAGTGCAATATAGAAGAAAGGCCAAGATGGGAAAGCTACCTCCTACTGCTCAGGAGCCTAGCAAGTACTTTCCCAAGCCTTATCATTATTTTGAGAGGCAAAAGATTAAAGCTGAAGAGCAAAAGAAAAAGGATCTGAAAGGCAAGAAGCTGCTGATACTGAAGTTGCTGAAGCCCCTGTTCAAGCCAAAGTACAATCAGAAAAAAGAATTGTGATTAAGGAGGCTGATCAGAATTAGAATAGATTTATCTTAAGTTTACAGTTGTAATATGCTGATTTTAAAACACTCTGTAAATTTTTGAATGATGAATATGACAAAGTGTTAGAACAATGTGATGTGTTATAAATCTATTTCATAATTATTCTGAGATGATATCTGTGTTTACATGTTTTGATTAATACATGTTTAAGTTTGCCCTGTTATATAATCCTGCTTTACATCATGCTATGATTTTATTCTGTATGGTGTATATCATTGACTAAGGGTTATGACTTCTCCAAATAGGGGGAGATTGTTGGGTACATTGGTTTAAATGTACCTGATTTGAAGAAGCATCACCCTACTCAATGATATACATCAAAATGTATTTGATGTATGTTGAGTTTACTTGTGCAGGTTAAGTATTTGCAGGGAAGATGAAAAAGTTTCTAAGTCCATGTGTCGACACCCAGAGGGAAAGTGTCGACACTTAAGAAGACTTGTGTCGACACCCAGGCAAGCAGTGTCGACACTTGGAGTACTTGTGTCGACACCAGGGATGCAGAGTCGACACCAGACAGGAAGTGTCGACACAAGGAGCTGTGTCGACACTCAATGAAGAAAAGTGCAGTGAAGCAGTGTCGACACTTAGCAGTTGTGTCGACACCCAGTGAAACTGTGTCTACATCAGAAAGTGTCGACACTTGGAGGCTGTGTCGACACTCAGCAAAAGTCAGCAGAGTCTAAGTATAAGTGTCGGCATAATAAAGAATGTGTCGACACTCAGCAGAAGACTCACCACTTGAATAAGTGTCGACACAAGAAAGAATGTTTCGACACTCAGCAGAAGACTCAACACTTGAATAAAGTGTCGACACAAGGAGCTGTGTCGACACTTAGCAAAGTTCAACAAAATTCTAAGTACAAGTGTCGACACTAAGGAGATGTGTTGACACTCGGCCAGAGTCTCAATAGAAGAAGAATGTGTCGACACATGGAGCAGTGTCGACACTCAGCAAGTATCAATACAGAAGGCATGTGTCGCACCTAGAAGATGTGTCAACACTGAACAAGTTCAACACATGAAGATGTGTCGACACAAAGTAGTTGTGTCGACACTTAGAACAATTCAACAAAGTGCGGAAGAACAAAGTGTTGTGTCGACACTCAAAATCAGTGTCGACACATGAAGAAGAAGCTGTTTCGAGAAGTGAATTCTACAACACAAGGAGTTGTGTCGACACCTTGAAGGCTAGTGTCGAAACTTAGTCAACTTGTGTCGACACTTAGTCTATAAGTGTCGACACTTAAAGACAGACAGTCTCGACACTTTCAGACAGTTACAGATTTTTCAAGAACTGACTGGATGACTTGACAGCTGCCATTCCAGCCGGTCTACTGCACCTGTCAGAGTTGTCAGAAATCAGTTATGAACCGGACCAGCCGGTTACCATGAAGAAGGCCTATAAATAGGCTTATACTGTCTACAGAAGAAGTTGTTCAGATGATCAAGTAATACAAAGAAGATCTAGCTATTCATTGAAGAATCTAGTGAAGATCTAAGAAGTTGGAGAGAGAGAGCTCCATCCAAGAAGACAGCCGTTGGAACCAGGCTGAGAAGAAGGGTTCAGATTTTGTTCTGAATCTTAAGTAGCAGAGATCAAGGATCAACTGCAGAGGAGATCAATCTTATTGTGTTCAACATTCAAGAAGCTTTGAAGAAAGCCAAGTCAGGTTGATCTCAGCTGAGTTCTTCCAAGAACTCATCAAGAAACTCACAACTCTTCTCTCTTTTCTCTGAGTTGTAGGGTTTACATTTTGTATTCATATTATCTTGTAGGATCCTTAGGGATCTGAGTTTATAAGCCTACAATTATAAAGGCTGAGTGTAGGACTTGTGTGTCTGAGTGTAGGAGATTTGTATCTCTGAGTGTAGGCCTGTTGTGGCTGAGTGTAGGCCTGCTGTGGCTGAGTGTAGGCTTTGTGAAAAAGCTAAGAGTAGGCCTTTGGAGAAGACTGAGTGAAAGTGCAGTTAGATATGATATACTCTAGAGGGGGGTGAATAGAGTATATGGTGATTTTAAAACTTTTACAACTGCTGTTGTATTTTAGGTGTGTGTGTGAGCAGCAAAATACAATAGATCAGAAAGCAGCAATGGACTAATCACAGCACAATCACAGAACAATCACAGAGCAAGGCCAGAAAACAAAAAGAAAAGAAAGCAACTAGACGACACAAGAATTTTATAGTGGTTCCCCAAATCTGGGTAGTCCACTCTTCTACCACCCTGGTAGGAATCCACTGCAGGAAGGGGTTGATCAGGTGTCCTGGTACCAATGGGGTTTTGATCAGGTTCCCAAAAACCAAACCCTCAAGTCTTTTGGTGGGAGACTTGCAACCAGAATAATTTTGAAGGGAATTAAAACCCTGTACAGAGGTGGAGTGAGAGGATGATGAGGTCGTCTCTTTCTCAAGTCAAATGAGAAGACTTGTGGAATGTTGTTTAGCAACTTTGCTCCCCCTGAGATGTAGAATGGTTCAGGAAGAAAACTGGAGCACTGCTTCAGGGTGATAGGTCTTCAAAGACCTAGAATTTCAGGTCCAGAGAAACTCTTCAGGAACTTCTTGCAACTGATATGAATGTATTGTTTTGAAGTTCTCCTGAGTAAAAACATATGAAGAAGACTCTTGATATTGATGTACTGTTCTTCTTCTTCTTCTAGATCAATTTCTCTCTGGGCCAAGAATGAAATCCTTTTCTTGTGTTGTCCAAATCACTGTCTGTCTTCTTCTTGTTATTGACTGGTGTTGTGTACTTGTTGAATTTCTTCTGGTTTTTGTATATTTCTCTGTCTGTCATGGAGAGCATTCCAATTTTTGAATGTCGAGCAGTAATGACAGACGGACTGGAAAGGAAGCAGCAATTAATTATTTCCCCAATTGTTTCCATGGGAAAACGGCATGAAATAATCCAGAATTAACTGCGCATCCTAACGGTAGTATTCTGTGAAGAACTGCCATTAATTGTCCAGGAATCAGCGCCATGAAATTGTTGGAACATGGTTTCACACTCCTTAGGTTTGAGAATATCAACTCCCTGCTTGTATTTGATGAGATTGGTTGTGTGATAGAGTGTGCAGGCTGATAGGTGAAAGGAAAGGAGAAGAGCTTCAAAAGGTTACTACCGCCCGGCGACAACCTTATTGCAGCGCGGTAACTATCTCGATCGACGCATATCGGTTCGATGGTCGACAACCCATTTATCAACTAAGGAAGGATCGTCGACAATCAAAAGCTACCGCCCGGCGACAGGATGCTACCGCCGGCGGTATCCGGTCGACGTGCATCGAGGGGAAGATCGTCGACAATGGTACCTACCGCTCAGGCGATAGTCTTATCGCAGGCGGTAGAATTATTTGGCGAAATGGCACTATCGCTCTGACTGGGCGCGGTAACCTTTACCGCCCGGCGATAGCTCTCTTGAAACGGCAGTTTCCTTAATGAGCAGCTATAGTTGCCGTTTCGGGAGACGTGTGGAGACAGCTGGCAGGCGTTACGCGGTAACCATTACCGCCCGGCGATAGCTCTCTTGAAACGGCAGTTTCCTTAATGAGCAGTTATAGTTGTCGTTTCGGGAGACGTGTGGAGACAGCTGGCAGGCGTTACGCGCGAACCTACCGCCCGACGATAGAGTTATCGCAGGCGGTAGTCTTTTTTCTCCAAGACGTATAAAAAGCAGCGCCGTTTCCTCAAGACCCAAGCCTCCAGAGATTATTGACGAAGTGCTCCAGGAATACTAAGTTCGGCCGTCTTCCTACGTCCGTTCTACTCATCTTCGTCAAAGAAAAAGCAAGGCTTCTTCCTCCCGTTCGAGATCGAAGAACTCCGGCGATCAAGGCTTCGCATCGTCTACGTCTAGCGACCGGGTGCTTTCCATCGAAGATCACAAGCACCGGCCGTAGATCTATCCGGAGAACTTCTCAAGAGGGAGAACCTAAACTTTAACGAATATATTTTGTAATCTCTTTTTGTATCTTTTTCTTCTTCTATTGTTGTAAGTGGTAAGGGAAATCGACCGGGGAAGGTCGTCGGGATCCGGGTTGGATTCCGTGGAAAATCGTCACGGGATTTGGGGCGTCTAGATCGGGGATCTAGCGGTGCTCTAAGACCCTTCCGGGTGTGGAGGTGAAGAGCGGCTCTAAGACCTTTCGGGGAGAAAGTGAGAGAGCCAACCGGTCCGGGTTTTGGGTCGGTATAGAAAACCCAAAGTTTTCTTCTCTTCGTCTTTGATCTTCGACGTCATGAAGATCGTACTGTAAAACATTCATCTTGTACTTGTATGAAATTGATTGTTATTGAATTTAATACTTGTGTTTAAAATCTTCACTTGTGGTGTGGTTTACGTTAAGATTCCGTTTATTCAAGCGAAATTTATAAAACCTTATTCACCCCCCCCCCCTCTAAGGTTGGCCTCCGGATCCAACAAGTGGTATCAAAGCGAGGTTACTTCGAATAGGCTTAACCACCTGAAGTAAGATGGCCAACCCAGTGCATGCTTTCACTGAGGGACAAGGTGTGAGTCGTCCTCCACTCTTTATGGGTAGTGACTATAGTCACTGGAGGACAAGGATGAAAATCTTTCTGATGACGCAAAGCATGGACGTATGGGCCATGATAGAGACTAAGTACACCACACCCACTACCACGGTTGGAGAAGTCATTTTTGAAAAACCGCGCGATAAGTGGGACGATGCGGACAAGCTTAGGTGTACTAATAACGCCAAGGCTATGAACTCTCTATTCTGTGCGTTAGATAAGACGGAATTTAATAGAATATGTAACTGCGAAACTGCCTTTGATATTTGGCGACTTCTTGAACTTACTCATGAGGGTACCTCGCAGGTGAAAGAATCAAAGCTGTTTCGGCTTGAATCCGAGTATGAACAGTTCCGGATGGAGATCGATGAAGATGTTGACAGCATGTACACAAGGTTCACCAAGATCGTCAACGCATCAAGATCTCTTGGAAAGAACTTTCCAAATGGTGATCTAGTGAGGAAGATACTGCGATCTCTACCTCCCCGCTTCAACCCCAAGGTGACTGCTATCGCTGAATCTCATGAAATCAGCGCCTTGGAGATTGAGAGTCTTATCGGAAACCTGAAGACTCATGAAGTGGAACTGAAGATACAAGCCGAGGAATATCCCAAGGAAATGAAGAAAAAGGGATTGGCTTTGAAGGCTTCAAAAGCTGGGAAAACATCTGATTTCTCTGAAGAAGATGAAGAGGAAAGTCTCTATGTAAGGGAATTCAAAAAATTCATGAAGAACCCCAGAAAACAAGGGAAGTTCAAACGGTTTCTGAAGAAGGGAGTTGAAGAGGGTAGGAAGTGGAACAAGTCGGTAAAGGAGACCGATAGCGATGATGAAAAGTATCAGCCTGAATGCTTTCATTGTCACAAGCTGGGACATCTAAAAAGAGACTGTCCAAGACTCCAGAAGGAAGAGAAAGGAAAGGACAACAAGTATAAAGGGAAGAAGAAAGTACTGAAGGCTCTGACCTGGGATGAGGATGGATCGGAAGATTCGAGTAGCACCGACTCGGGAAGTGACAACGAAGCAAATCTGTGCCTCATGGGAAAAAGTCAAGAGGAATCTGAATCTGACGCTGAGTCCAGTGTCCAAAGCGACACTTGAGGTAACTCCTCCTACTTACTCTGAATTACTTGAGATTTATGATCGTGTAGTTGGTAGGTTAGAAGAAGTAACATCTAAGAAAAATTCCTTAAGAGCTGAAAATAAACGTCTAAACAAGAGTTTAGAAAAGCTGAAGAAAGAAGTAATTAAAATTGGGAAAGAGAAGGTGGAATGCCTTGAATGTCCTCACTTGGTAGCATCCATCGAGGAGGGTAAAGCAAGTCTCTCCAAGACATCCTTGAGACTAGTATCTCTCAAAAATGAGAAGAATGTCTTGGAGAAGAAGCTTCATATCTCCCTTGCTAAAGTTGAGGAAGGAAAGAAACAGTTTGCTAATCGATGTGGGATGTTAGTAACTGAGAACACCGCTCTAAAAGCGAGGATCCATGATCTCAACTGTGCGGTTCAAAAATTTGGTGTTGGCCAAAAATCTCTAAACATGCTATTGGGCGCACAGTGTCATGGGTCAGGAAAGTTTGGCATCGGCTATGTAAGTCCATCATCACCATTGGAGGACTATAGCACTCTGTCCACGCCTAAGTCAACAAATAAGATCAAAAATCTGAATACATTATCTCCTTCCTCTAGCAAGAGATCGAGTGAGGTGGTGAAAGTCATTTCCTCAGCTTATGCTCTATGTGCCAACTGTAATAAGTTCAGACATGCTTCAAGCTCTTGCGGGAGGAAAGGTGCTAAACAAAACGCGCAAGTCTGGCTACCAAAGTCTACTACCTATAAAATAGGTGGAACAACTTGGGTAACCAGATCTTTACTCTCATCTCCTTTTTAGGTATGTTGGCAGGCAAGGGACACAAAGAACGTGTGGTACTTGGACTCTGGTTGCTCCAAGCACATGACGGGTGATAAAGATAAGTTCCTTAGCCTGGAAAAGAAGAGAGGTGGAGTGGTCACGTTTGGAGATAATGGTAAAGGAAGAATTCTGGGAATCGGCACAATAGGTAACAAGTTTTTCTCTATTTCAAATGTGCTGTTTGTTGATGGTTTAAAACATAACCTTATTTTTGTAAGTCAACTAGGAGATAAAGGTATAGATGTTATTTTTGAATCATCATCGAACACGTGCAAACTCATTGATGCTGAAACCTCTAATGTATTGCTTGTAGCCCATAGAAATCGCAATGTGTACACAGTTAATTTTGATGATTTCTCTTCGTCCAATCTAAAATGCCTAGTAACTAAGAATGAAGAACTAGACCTTTGGCATAGGAGATTAAGACACTCGGGTAGCAAGCTAATTATTAAGTTATCTAGAAAGAAACTTGTTAGAGGAATTCCGTCTCTAAGCGGTAGTTTTAACGTTATGTGTGGGCCTTGTCAAAAGGGAAAATTTGTCAAAAACTCGTTTAAAAGTAAAACAGAGATTTCCACCTCTAGACCGTTAGAACTCTTGCACATGGATTTGTTTGGACCGCTTTCCACATGTAGCCTAGGAGGAAAGCGATATACATTCGTCATCATAGACGACTTTTCTCGTTATTGTTGGACAATATTTCTTGCCAACAAATCTGACACGTTTAGGGAATTCTCTACTTTATGCACGCGTATTCAAAATGAGAAAGAACTAAACATTAAGTGTATCAGATCAGATCACGGTGGAGAGTTTGAGAATGAGGATTTTTCGAAGTTGTGTGAGACTTTAGGGATTAAGCACGAATTCTCCGCTCCTCGCACGCCTCAACAGAATGGAGTGGTAGAAAGAAAGAATCGCACACTTCAAGAGCTAGCACGTACGATGCTCGCGTAGTTCAGCTTACCTCGATCGTTTTGGGCCGAAGCGGTCAACACGGCAAGCTACGTGATGAACCGTGTCATGCTTCGCCCACTTCTTAAGCGAACCCCTTACGAGCTCTACTTTGATAGAAAACCCTCCGTCTCGTACTTTAGAGTTTTTGGGTGCCCATGCTATATTCTGAACACTAAGGATCTCTTAGGAAAATTCGACGAAAAATCCGATCTAGGCATATTCTTAGGATATTCTAGCAAAAGTCGAGCCTATAGGATTTATAATAAGAGAACCTTAGTGGTTGAAGAATCGGCTCATGTGCATTTTGATGAGAGTCCACCATCTAGTGAGCCTAGGTTGTCCGAAGAAGAGGTTGAGGAGAGTGTTCCGGTTGAGAGTAACGAGGAGAGTGAGTCGCACGCATATGTGCCTCCTAAGGATCTAACGTTTACGAAACAACATCCTCGTGATCTAGTTATTGGAGAACCATCCCATGGAGTTAGAACTCGATCTGCTTTTCATGAGGCGTTCTCCAACTTATGCTTTCTATCGGATATTGAGCCCAAAAACGTGTCCGAGGCTCTTCAAGATGAATCATGGTTCCTTGCCATGAATGAGGAATTGAGCCAATTCGAGCGTAGCAAAGTTTGGATTCTAGTTGATCGTCCGGACAACCATCCCGTGATTGGTTTAAAGTGGGTGTTCAAGAATAAACTTGATGGTGAGTCTAGGATCACGAGGAATAAAGCTCGGTTGGTAGCACAAGGATATTCACAAATTGAGGGTGTGGATTTTGAGGAGTCTTTTGCACCGGTTGCTCGTCTTGAGTCCATTCGAACGTTTTTGGCATTCGCAAGCCATAAGAAAATGAAGTTGTTTCAAATGGACGTTAAGAGCGCATTTTTAAATGGTTATATAAAAGAAGAAGTGTATGTCGAGCAACCACCCGGTTTCCTAAATGCCGCCCACCCTCATCATGTGTACAGATTAGTAAAGGCCTTGTATGGATTGAAACAAGCACCCCGTGCTTGGTATGATAGGCTAACTACGTTCCTCTTAGATCATGGGTTCAAGATGGGTAGTGCGGACACAACTCTCTTTGTTCAAGCCAAAAATTCGGATCTCGTTATCCTCCAAATTTACGTTGACGATATTATTTTTGGAGCGACTAATGAGAGGTTGGTTGAAGAGATTGTGAGTTTAATGAAATCTGAATTTGAAATGAGCCTTGTGGGAGAACTCAATTATTTTTTAGGATTTCAAATTTCTCAACGACCAGACGGAATTTTCATAAATCAATCCAAATATATAAAAGATATGCTTGTACGTTTTGGTTTTGAGTCTTTAAAACAAGTCAAAACTCCGATGAGTGCGTCCCTTAAATTAGGAAAAGACGAGAGTGGAATCTCTGTGGATCAAACAATGTTTCGGGGCATGATTGGATCTCTGTTATACTTGAGTGCGTCACGGCCCGATATCACGTTTGCGGTAGGTATGTGTGCCCGTTTTCAAGCTGACCCTAGGGAGTCTCACTTTAAAGCGGTAAAACATATTTTTCGCTATCTCCGTGGCACGCAACACCTCGGGTTGTGGTACCCTCACTCGGATGATTTTACCCTTCATGGATATTCTGACTCCGATTATGCCGGTTGCTCTCTTGACCGCAAGAGCACTAGCGGTACTTGTCATTTTTTAGGCCCGGCACTTGTCTCGTGGTCGAGTCGTAAGCAAAACTCGGTGGCTCTTTCGACCGCCGAAGCCGAGTATATCGCCTTAGTAAGTTGCTGTGCACAGGCACTTTGGATGTCGCAAACTTTAGAAGACTTTGGTCTTTCTTTTCGCAACATTACACTTAGGTGCGACAACAAGAGTGCGATAGACTTAACGTATAATCCGGTGCATCACTCTCGGTCCAAACACATAGACGTTCGACATCACTTTATTCGCGACCACATTAAGAAAGAGAATGTGAGTGTCGTCTTTATTGGGACCGATGATCAACTCGCGGACATTCTTACTAAACCGCTTCCGGATGCTCGTTTTTCGCTTCTACGACTCGAACTTGGGATTCTTGATTTATCGTCCTAATTTTTGTTATATTTTTTTCTTGTGTTTGTAGTTTTGTTTTTTTTGGTTTCATGTTTGTTCTGTTCAAAGTTGTAACACCAAAAACAAAAAGAAAAAAAAAAAAACATATGTACTGTTCGTTTTTTTTTCCCTGCTCGTGTTGTTTTTGGTTGTTCCCTGGTTGTGGCTAAAATTGTTTTCAAAAATTCAAAAAAAAAACTGACTAGTTGGTTTGGGGCTCATATGACCGAGTCGTGGTACATTTTCAAGTATATACAATGTTTGCTAATCTTTTTGTCAATTTGTACGGCACATTGGTATCCGGTCATGATGAGCGAAGTTAAATTTTTGTCTAGCTATTGAGTGCGAAAAGTAATGTGGGTGTACGTTGTCTATGCCTCTAAGTATGTGTGAGGATTTATTTACGATAATGATTACACCTCTCACACACCACTTGATCATGCACTCAACCTGAGATAATAAGCTGACATGCTATAAATCGTGACACTAACTTTAACATATCTGATATATCTTGAACAATCAATGTCATGAAATCAAATTGCGCGTGTCTATGCTAATTAAATTTTTGGGCCAAAACTAGAAAGGCATATGTCCAATGTAAACAAGTTAAAGTGGATCTACCTATGATAAGTCTCCAAAATAAAATGATGGCCATCAAATCCCGCTTACAGACCCCCCAAGCACTACTCATCCCTCCTGATAAGTCTTCATAAGCGTTGTGAGGGTGAGCACCTTGGATTACAAAGTCGTTTCGATCTTGTGCATGGACTACACTTTATGATTTGTGCCCTTGATTTAATTTCTTTATGCCGCACTATGTCATGTGACGTGATTTTTCACTATATCTCTTTGGTGTTAGCATCGTTAGTTTGCTTGATATAAAACATGTCTGCCTGATATCTCTATTGAATGTTTTGTCTCTTGGTGCTACACGTGCACATGTCATTATCTTATTTAAATCTTCCGCGCATAAGAATTGGACCTCAACTACATTCGATGCTTTTCGCACAATACGTACTGGCACATTTTTTTTTCTCATGACGATATTTGTGTTTGCCTATTTTTCTCTCTATTTATCTAAACCCTGCAAACATTCATGTCATACTTGATGTGTGCTATGTCTCGTGCATATAGTCCATTTTCTTCACTCTGATTAGCGTTTGCTCCTGATTTTGACCCTGTTTTACAATTCTCTGATTTCAAGTGCTTTGTAGGTCTATATTACGTTATCTCTCGCCTACAATTTTCATCCTCCTTGGTCGGTTGGCCTCGCCCATTCTTTTGATATTATCAAAGGGGGAGAAGGTATTGGAGGTAGTGTTCATGATAGGGGGAGCGTATTGAGGTGTGTGTGTGCTCATAGATAGGGGGAGCGTCCCACCGATAGGGGGAGTATGTAGTAGGATAGAACAGGATTGAACGGGATCGATATATGTGTGTATTGCTTATTTGTTCAATATCATTTTACTCTGATACTCTACTTTATAATGTTCTACGTTCATTTTACTCTGATACTCTACTTTATACTGTTCTACGTTGCTACATACATCTATTCTGGCACTCTATCTACTTGATTTTGGTTTATCATGAACGGGATTGATATTATCAAAAGGGGGAGTTTGTTGGAACATGGTTTCACACTCCTTAGGTTTGAGAATATCAACTCCCTGCTTGTATTTGATGAGATTGGTTGTGTGATAGAGTGTGCAGGCTGATAGGTGAAAGGAAAGGAGAAGAGCATCAAAAGGTTACTACCGCCCGGCGACAACCTTATCGCAGCATGGTAACCATCTCGATCGACGCATATCGGTTCGATGGTCGACAGCCCATTTATCAGCTAAGGAAGGATCGTCGACAATCAAAAGCTACCGCCCGGCAACAGGACTCTACCGCCGGCAGTATCCGGTCGACGTGCATCGAGGGGAAGATCGTCGACGATGGTACCTACCGCTCAGGCGATAGTCTTATCGCAGGAGGTAGAATTATTTGGCGAAATGGCGCTATCGCTCTGACTGGGCGCGGTAACCTTTACCGCCCGGCGATAGCTCTCTTGAAACGGCAGTTTCCTTAATGAGCAGCTATAGTTGCCGTTTCGGGAGACGTGTGGAGACAGCTGGCAGGCGTTACGCGGTAACCATTACCGCCCGGCGATAGCTCTCTTGAAACGGCAGTTTCCTTAATGAGCAGTTATAGTTGCCGTTTCGGGAGACGTGTGGAGACAGCTGGCAGGCGTTACGCGCGAACCTACCGCCCGGCGATAGAGTTATCGCAGGCGGTAGTCTTTTTTCTCCAAGACGTATAAAAAGCAGCGCCGTTTCCTCAAGACCCAAGCCTCTAGAGATTATTGACGAAGTGCTCCAGGAATACTAAGTTCGGCCGTCTTCCTACGTCCGTTCTACTCGTCTTCGTCAAAGAAAAAGCAAGGCTTCTTCCTCCCGTTCGAGATCGAAGAACTCCGGCGATCAAGGCTTCGCATCATCTACGTCTAGCGACCGAGTGCTTTCCATCGAAGATCACAAGCACCAGCCGTAGATCTATCCGGAGAACTTCTCAAGAGGGAGAACCTAAACTTTAACGAATATATTTTGTAATCTCTTTTTGTATCTTTTTCTTCTTCTATTGTTGTAAGTGGTAAGGGAAATCGACCGGGGAAGGTCGTCGGGATCCGGGTTGGATTCCGTGGAAAATCGTCCCGGGATTTGGGGCGTCTAGATCGGGGATCTAGCGGTGCTCTAAGACCCTTCCGGGTGTGGAGGTGAAGAGCGGCTCTAAGACCTTTCGGGGAGAAAGTGAGAGAGCCAACCGGTCCGGGTTTTGGGTCGGTATAGAAAACCCAAAGTTTTCTTCTCTTCGTCTTTGATCTTCGACGTCATGAAGATCGTACTGTAAAACATTCATCTTGTACTTGTATGAAATTGATTGTTATTGAATTTAATACTTGTGTTTAAAATCTTCACTTGTGGTGTGGTTTACGTTAAGATTCCGTTTATTCAAGCGAAATTTATAAAACCTTATTCACCCCCCCCCCCCTCTAAGGTTGGCCTCCGGATCCAACAGAAATGAGACGGGAACGGAAGAAGACCTAGTCTGGAATCGTCGACCGAAGAACAGAATTCGTCGAGCTGATTCTTGAATTCGTCGAGCTAAGCTGAGTTCGTCGAGCTGGGCTGAGTTCGTCGAGCTAAGCTGAGTTTGTCGAGCTGAGCTGAGTTCGTCGAGCTGACAGTCTTTATTCATTGAATAGACAATCTTCAATATCAGACAACCATTATTCGTAGAGCAGAGAACCAAATTCGTCGAGCTGAGAATAAACTTCGTCGAGCTGAGAAAAGTTCTGAACTTGGACAAAATACTCTGCATCTGCTGAAATACTGTGTCGACACAAAATGGTGTCGACAGATTGGTCTTGGTGTCGACACAACTCTCTGGTGTCGACACAAGCTGGTGTCGACTGAAATCCTCGGTGTCGACACAAATCGCCTGGTGTCGACACAAGCCCTAAGTGTCGACACAGATTCTCTGAGCACAAAAATCGTCGAGTACAGATTTAGCATTCGTCGACCTGAGAAGCTGTGAACTTGAGGTCCAAGTTCGTCGAGCTCAGAAAATAATCAGTCGACCGAAGCATGAAGCTGGACTTAGAGAAATTTTGAAGTAGTCCTGTGAATGCTAGAAAAGGATCTGGTGTTCGTCGAGCAAAGAACAAAGTTTGTCGAGCTCAGAACTGCGAATTGTCTCACGATCGTCGAGCGCAGAGCTCCCTTCGTCGAGCTGAGTTCGACAAACATCGAACTCATTTCACTTAGTCTGAAACCCGGATAGATCTGGAGTTCCTGAAGGTCTTGAAGAAGGCTGGTCCATCTGAAGTTGAGATAGAGGACTGTCCTAGACTCTAAGACACAAACTTGAACCAGACTATACATGATGGGTCACATCCTAAGTCAGTGAACCTAGCCCAAATCAACTAGGGATCCAACAATCTCCCCCTATTTGGGTGAGGTCACTAACAGAAACTCCAAGCATAGAACAAACAGAAAAACAAAGCAAAATTAAGAGATATATCTGGCAGAGAATTTACAACACATGCTACAGATATATATACATACTGGCTTTGTTTTAATGCAAAAGAGTAAACTGAAACAGAAGCAGAAATGAAAAGAAACATAAAATTACTTCTCTGATTTCTTCTGTTTTGGCTTGACTTCTGGTGCTTTTTCTCCTAGCTTCTTGAAAATGATTTCCCTATTGGGATCTGAAGCCTGAGCCTTGGTCATAGTCATGTGAGCTGCCCCTATGATGTTCAGTGAAGTGGCTCTGGGGACAACTGCTTCTGGGTGAAGATTCATGTATTCATCAACATTGAGTAGCTTGTTTGCTTTCCCAAATCTTTTTAGTTCATCTCTCATGTACTGAGACATAGTGGTTAAGCCTGTTGTGTCCTTGCCTTCAGCTTTAGCTTTATTGATTAGAGATAAGCCAATGATTTCTTGGAATCTTTCCATTCTGGCTGTGTTGGCTGTCTCTGGATCTTCAGGAGGGGAATAAGGCCTTTTAGCTTCCTGTTTCTTAGATTTCTGGGACTGCTGTTGTTGTTGTTGATGGTGTTGACTACCTGAAGATGGTGGCCTTGGCTGACTACTACCAGAGGATCTCCTTGTTTGTCTCTGATAGGTTTGAATAGGAGTAGACCTTTGAGAGCTTGAGCCAGAGGCACCTGCTGCTGGAGGAGGAGGAGGAGGATCCTTTCTGTATCTATGAACTGGGGGAGGAGAGTATCTCCTACTCCTCTTCCTCTCTTTTTGCTGGTTCTTAGATAACCACATCCATGCAGGCATCCCTTTGTAAGGAGCAACATTATGCAGAATATAATATGGAGTGTCTGCAGTGGGATTAGGCTTGCGAGTTGGAGGAGGAGGAGTCTTACTTTTCTTAGAGAGCAACTTCTTTTTCTTTTTAGCAGCCTCCTCATCTGATTCATCATCATCATCATCATCATCAGAATTTGAACTCTGTGTGTTATCATACAAAGCATTCAGCTTCCTCAGAGTGGCATCAGGAATGGTAAGAGGTTTGTCTTGAGGGGGAATAAAAGGTTCAGAGGGTGAAGGTACAACAGCAGTAGAGGCAAAACTTGCAGCTGCTGCCTTGTTCTCCTCCTCAATGTCTGCCAGAATGAGCTCATCCAAATCAGGCATGGGAGAATCATCCATGACAAAATCTGGAACAGGGCAGATGTCTGGGATAGACACAGAAGTTGGAACAGCAGAGGGAGCAGCAAAGGAGGCACAGAGTTGCCTGGCAACTGCTGGACTTGCTGGAGAGGAATACTGGACAATAGCTAAGTGTGGCTTAGCAATCTCTACTGAAGGAAACTTCATATATACAGGATCAAAGATCTGAAGTATCTCAGATAAATTAACTATGGGATTTATAAGGAAATCACCAGCAGTTGTTATTGAATCTACTGACTCATCAAAGCTACTGTCAGTGTCCATGAATTGAATAAAATCTATTGTTGTATCTGTAGCTGCATTATCAGGTACTGTAATAACTGTATCTGTAGTATCTGTATCTGTATCAACTATATCCACTTCTGCAGCTGCTGCACCAGCTTCATCATGGAGCATCTCCCCCTGCCTGGGTTTAGGAGAGCCTGGAGCCAGGCCCCTGATTGAAGAGGGGGCAGCAGAGAGGACTGAGATTTGGGCAGATAAAGAATCAATGGAATTCACCAGATGTGTAATGGCCTCTGTGATGAGTGATTTAATAAGAGGAGTCAGAAGAGAGATGATGGTGGGAATGGTGGAAGAATCCATAGGTGGAGAAAGAATAGTAGAGGAGGAAGGAAGAATATGTGGAGGGGATAAGGGAGGCAGAACAGGTTGTGGTTCAGTGGGTATGGTGTAGGATGGAATAGAGGAAAGGTGTGGTGGAAGAGGGGATTGAGGAGGAGAGGGAATAGTTGTTTCAGTGGGGGAAAGTGGAGGTGTAGGCATATGTGTAAGATCAAGCGGTGGAGATTGATGTTGAGGAGGAGTTAGTTGAGGTGCAGGAGGAGTGGGAAGAGATTTGGTAGGGGGAACAACCTCTTCAGAGTCAGGGTGGGGAGTGACCTTGACGGTCCTGGTGCTCTCAGAAGTATTGATGGAGGAGGAGGAACCCTTGGAGGGTTTGGAGATTGTCCTCTCCCATCGGCCAAACAAGGCGCAGGTGAGGAGCTTGCTGGCGTTGATGAATGTGGTCGGGGAGACCAAACATTCACTTGCCTTTTCCTAGAGGAAAATCCCCAGGATTCTGCCGTAGCAGACTTCCTTCTTGCTAGTTCTTTTCTTGATAAGGTCAAAAAAAACCATGCCCCAAGCAATCTGATGCTTGTTGAGCACTGCGCACATGATCAGGAATTGATGGCGAGTGATGTAGTCGTGTGCCGAGTGCTTGCCCATTAGAATTTTCCCTACAATGTCAGCCAAAAATTGATAAGCGGCGGATAGTTGTTTCTTCAGAAGCTTATTAGGGTTGTTGCCGGAGAAACCCATGACTTTCATCATATCAGCATATTTCTCAGCGTCCATTTCCAAATTGTCTTCCCCATTTATCAGACCAAATATTTCAGAGATTATTGCTGGGGTCAGGGAAACAACAGTGTTTCCAATAGTTCCTGTCAGATTTCCATCAGCAGAAATTGCGGCAGTGTACACCCATTCTCTTATCTCTGTTGAATGTAGCTTGATGTTGCGTGTCATGAAGTCCTTGAGATGCATCTCTTCCATTAATTCAAGGATATATAGAAAAATGGGATCGGAATGCTGGAAGGACTCAAAGTCCATTGAGAATGCTGCATCAAACTTCATCGCTGCAAGTGCTCCTGGAGGAATCGCCATTGATGACCTGCAAAGAAAATTACAGAGAAAACGGCGATCAAGAGCAAAAGAACTGAAAGCGCAGGACGGAGGTCGAAGAAAACCTAGATATAAGATTTTCAGAATATGAATCGACAAGCTCCGTTCCACGAAAGAGAACAGATCTTCGAACTGAGATCGACGTAATAAGGTATAGGAGAGTAGTTCGTCGAACCCACTCAGAAGAAATGAAAGCAGTTCGTCGAACTCCGTTCGACGAAATGATTTCTAAAGCAAGGTTTGTCGATCGCCGGTCGACAAAAATTGTTTCCACAAAGAGAATTCGTCGATCTCCGTTCGACGAAAATCTCTCGAACTTTCCCTAATTCGTCGAACTTCGTTCGACGAACTCTGGAAAATTCGTCGAATGCAGACAGAAATTAATTTAACTCTTCTCCATCAATCATTCCCAGTTGATTTATAAAGAACAGATGGGTTTTCTCATCCAAGGGCTTGGTGAAGATATCTGCTCTCTGTAGATCAGTAGGAATGTGGATCAAGTTAATTTTCTTTTTGTCCACATTATCTCTAATGAAATGATGTCTTATTTCAATATGTTTAGTCCTAGAATGATGAACTGGATTCTGTGCTATAGTAATAGCACTACTATTATCACAAAATAAGGTTGAATTATTTAAGTTGATACCATAATCTAGGAGTTGGTTTTGTATCCATAGCATCTGTGAACAGCAGCTGCCAGAAGCCATGTACTCTGTCTCAGCAGTTGATGTAGACACAGATGTCTACTTTTTGCAAAACCAAGAGACAAGTCTCATACCCAGGAACTGGCAAGTTCCAGAGGTACTTTTCCTGTCCACCCTACATCCAGCATAGTCAGCATCTGAGTATCCTGTTAACTCAAATTCTAACTCTGCAGGATACCAGAGTCCTAAATTAGGACAACTCTTTATATATCTCAAAATCCTTTTTAGAAAAATAAGATGAGATTCTTTAGGATTCACTTGGAATCTAGCACAAAGACATGTGACAAGCATTATGTCAGGCCTGCTAGCTGTTAAGTATAATAGGGATCCAACAATTGCCCTATAATGTTTCTGATCTACAGGTTTCCCTGCTGCATCAGAATCCACAACAGCATTTGTAGTCATAGGTGTTTTCATTCCTGAAGCATCACCCATCCCAAACTTTTTAATAAGCTCTTTGGCATACTTAGATTGGGAGAGGAAGATACCATCAGCGAGCTGCTTCACTTGGAGACCAAGGAAGTAGGAAAGCTCACCCATGCTACTCATCTCAAATTTGGAATGCATGAGGTCAGCAAACCTCTGGCACAATTTGTGATCAGTAGACCCAAAAATAATGTCATCCACATATATTTGTACAAATAAGATTTGGTCCTTATGATGTCTAGTGAAAAGGGTTTTATCTATGGTTCCTCTTGTAAATTTATGCTCTAAAAGAAAGCTAGCTAGGGTCTCATACCAAGCTCTTGGAGCTTGCTTTAAACCATAGAGAGCTTTATGCAATATGTAAACATAAGAGGGTTGAGTTAGAGAGATAAAACCTGTAGGTTGTTCTACATAAACCTCTTCTTGAAGTACACCATTCAGAAAGGCACTCTTAACATCCATCTGGAATACCTTGAACTTTTTGTATGCTGCATAGGCTATGAATATTCTAATGGCCTCCAACCTTGCAACAGGGGCAAAGGTTTGGTCATAGTCTATTCCTTCTTCTTGCATATATCCTTGGGCAACCAGTCTAGCCTTGTTCCTTACTATGTTCCCTTCTGCATCTAATTTGTTCCTGTAGACCCATTTGGTTCCAATAACTGGGTAGTTATGGGGTCTTGGAACCAAATCTCAAACTCTACATCTCTCAAACTGATTTAGTTCCTCTTGCATTGCAAGAATCCAGTGGGGATCTTGCTCAGCTTCATGGATGGTGAGAGGTTCAATTTGAGAGAGAAAACAGGCATGCATCAAGTCTTGATTGAGCTGTTGTCTTGTCTGTACACCAACTGAAATGTCCCCAATCACTTGAGATCTGGGGTGATATCTAAGTGTGACAAGATCAGTTGGTGGAGTTGGTTGAGCAACAGCTTCTGCAAATAACTCCTCTTGAGGAATGGTGTTGGCTGTTGATGGAAGTTCAATTACTTCCTCTTAAATTTCTTCTTCACTATCTTCAGCAGCCTGTGGAGTGGGATGAGTTGGAACCTCTTGGGTAAGGTTTAGTCCATCAATAGACTCACACATTGGTGAAACCTGCAAAGGACTATTGGTAGAAATGTCTTTCTCCTTATAAGACATGTTAGCTTCATCAAAAGACACATGGACAGATTCTTCAATTTTAAGGGATGATTTATTGAAAACCCTATAGGCCTTGCTTACTTGGGAATATCCTAGAAAAATCCCTTCTTCAGCCTTAGCCTCAAATTTTCTGATGTATCTTTTGTTATTAGTGTGGATGTAACATATGCAACCAAAAACTTTAAAGTAAGTGATTTTAGGTTTATTTTCTTTAAGTAATTCATAGGGGGTCTTGTGTTTTAGTTTATGTATAAGACATCTGTTCAGGACATAGTTAGCTGTGTTTACAGCTTCTACCCAAGAGGATAGAGGCATGTAGGCATCTGCTAACAAGGTACCTGCAGCTTCAATGAGTGTCCTATTTTTCCGTTCAGCAACCCCATTTTGTTGGGGAGTTCTAGGAGCTGAGAAGCACTGCCTAATACCTTCCTTCTCACAGAACTCATGCATAAGAAGAGACTCAAACTCTGTGCCATGATCACTTCTGATCAATGCAACATGAGTAGAGAACTCAATCTATATGGTCCTGAGAAAATCTGTGAGAACTTTGAATGTATCTGACTTAGCTCTCAGGAAGGCTACCCAACTGAATCTGGAGAAATCATCAACTATAACTAAGGTGTAAGACTTCCCTCCTAGGCTTTGTACTGCAATGGGTCCAAAAAGATCCACATGAAGCAGATACAATATCCTAGGTGAATCACTTTTATTAATGGATTTAAAGCTAGTTTTAGTTTGCTTGCCTAGTTGACAAGCCCTGCATAGGCTTTCCTTCTTGTAGGGACCAGAAGGTAAACCTCTAACAAGGTTGTCTTTAGATAACCTAGATATGTTCTTAAGGTTTACATGTCCTAGCCTTTTGTGTCATAGCTCATTTTGGTTACTAGAGATATTGAGTAAACAAATATCAGTTGTGGCAGAAATGAAATCTACTAAATATATGTTTCCTTGTCTAAGTCCAATTAAAACAGTTTGGTTTTTATCATTTATAATAGAACAAGAGGTAGAGTTGAAATGTACCTGATAACCTTCATCACATAATTGGCTTATGGATATAAGGTTATGTTTAAGTCCTCTTACATATGTCACCTTTTTGAAGGTCACTGCTCCAATGCTTACTCTTCCATATCCTTCTGATTGACCACTCTTTGAGTCTCCAAATATCACCTTTGGTCCTAGCCTGGACTTATAGTTGGTGAGATTTGCTTTGCTGCCAGTCATGTGCTTGGAGCAGCCACTGTCCAGGTACCATGTCTGACTTATCCTTGGACAGTTCTTCACCTGTACCTGCATCAGAAAATAAAGCTCAATTGTTCTTGACCCAGGTTACCTTGGGTCCTTGGTTTGGTTGAAAAGAAAAACTAGAAATGACTGATAATGCAGGTTGAGACTTATACCCTAGTGGGTGATATCTCCTAGGTGGAATTATCCAATCAGCTACTGGATTAAATGCCTTGTTAGCTGTTTTAACATTTCTATAGGAGAAATTATTTATGTTTGGTCGTTCTGGGATCGACGAATTATTGTAAGATCGTCGACCAGAGTTCTACGAATGGGGATGAGATCATCGACCTCTACTCAGAGAATGACCATGGTCATTTTCTGCGTCCCACGTTCGTCGACCTCTGCTCGACGAACCACACACAGTTCGTCGATCGCAGTAAGACGAATAATTATTTCTGAAGTTTGCGTTCAACGTTCGTCGATCGGGGTTCGACGATCTTGCAGGATTTCGTCAATCTAAGTTTGACGAATTTTGCTGAACTTGGTTTTTGACAGCTTTCTTTTGTTTTCTGTTGCTATTGTATAAGGGATTTGACTTGTTTTCTGATCTGGGTTTTTCAGTTAGTTTCTCTTTACCTTTAGCAGTGATAAACTTTATGGGAGTGGAAAGTATATTCTTCTTTATTATGGGGGGTAAACCTGATGAAGCACCCAAGCCCAGCCTGCCATTTAATCTAGCATTTACAGTGCTTGTGATATCCATCAGCTTGAGGCTTCTCCCATTGAGAGATTGCTCAAGTTGTTTTGCCTCACATAATTCAGATTTTAATTTGATTATCTGTTCATTAGCTAGAGTCAATTGGTCAGTTAGTTTTCTGTTTTCTATGCTGACAGATTCTAGATTTTCTAGTCTAGTTCTCAGGGTTTTTATCTCTTTCTCTGAGTTTATTAAATCCATGCACATAGTTTTAAATTCTACTTTAAACAAATCAGAATTGAAATCAAAACTAGAGATCACCTGATCAGCCTCTGAGTCTGAGGCATCTTCATCTTCAGAATCCTCTTCTGATCCACAGTTGCTTCTGGAGGCATCTATTGCCATTAGGCACACCTCCTTGGATCTGGCTTCTTCCTCTTCTTCACTGGAGCTAGAGGAGGATGTTTCCTCTTCTGTGTCACTCCAGGACTCAGCAACAAATCCTTTGTCCTTCCTTTTATACTTGTTGGAGGAGGGTCTGCTGCTTTGTTTTCTTCTAGAATCCTTGTCCCTGCCCTTGTCCTTTTTCTGATTTTCTGGGCATTCTGAAATATAGTGCCCTGGCTTTCTGCATCCAAAACACACAACCTCCTTAGTTGGTGTCTTGTCATATTTGGGTTTATCATCCTGCCTGGATGATTTTCTTCTAAAATCCTTTCTTGCCATTTTGTAGAATCTTTTGGCAAAGAGGCTCATTAACTCTTCATTGGAGGTAAATGTTTCATTGTCTTCAGAAGCTTTGAGGGCCAAGCTGTGCTCCTTCCTAACTGGTGTAGTTGCCTTCTGTTCTGCTGCCTCTCTTGATTTGACAAGCTGTTCATATGACTTTAGCTTGCCTAGCAGAGATTCTGTTGAGATCTCATTGAGGCTTCTGGCTTCTTTGATTGGCCAGATTCTGGAGTCCCATGAACTGGGGAAACACATCAGTATCTTATCATTCACCTCAGTTAAGGTGATGTCCTTGTCAAGGTTCTTGAGTTCACTAATAATTGAACTTAATCTATTGTACATCTCAGCCACTGATTCTGTCTCATCCTTTTTGAAATTCTCATAGAGAGAAATGAGACTGGATCTCATATCCTTTCTTTCATCAGCTGAGCCTGCTACCATTTGATTGAGAGAGTCCCAAATGGCCTTGGCTGAGGTGCACTCAACCACCTTCTGAAATATATCATCTGACATTATTTGGGCCAGAATATTCATAGCCTTTGCATCATCCATCTTGGCTTTCTTATAGGCTTCAGTGTTGTCTGGAGGTGGTACTGCACTCAGATTAGTTGATGTGCTGGCAAAAGTTGTAGGAGCTGGAGGAACACATATTGAGATGACAGAGAAAATATCCTCATCAATGGAGTTCATATATAATCTGATTCTTACCTTCCAGATGGCAAACTTGTTACGATTGCACACTGTAGGTCTGATGCTTGTATAATCCTTATTTTGGGCCATGTCTGTGAGAACAAAATCTAGTAACAGAATAAAAGCAAAGAGATCTAACTAATGGATCTCTGGGTTCAGGTGTTAGCATGTACAACCAATCAGGTATGGTATGTTTAACCAACCTCGCTTTGATACCAATTGAAAGTGCAGTTAGATCTGATATACTCTAGAGGGGGGGGGGGTGAATAGAGTATATGGTGATTTTTAAACTTTTACAACTACTGTTGTATTTTAGGTGTGTGTGTGAGCAGCAAAATACAATAGATCAGAAAGCAGCAATGGACTAATCACAGCACAATCACAGCACAATCACAGAGCAAGGCCAGAAAACAAAAGGAAAAGAAAGCAACCAGACGACACAAGAATTTTATAGTGGTTCCCCAAATCTGGGTAGTCCACTCTTCTACCACCCTGGTAGGAATCCACTGCAGGAAGGGGTTGATCAGGTGTCCTGGCACCAATGGGGTTTTGATCAGGTTCCCAAAAACCAAACCCTCAAGTCTTTTGGTGGGAGACTTGCAACCAGAATAATTTTGAAGGGAATTAAAACCCTGTACAGAGGTGGAGTGAGAGGATGATAAGGTCGTCTCTTTCTCAAGTCAAATGAGAAGACTTGTGGAATGTTGTTTAGCAGCTTTGCTCCCCCTGAGATGTAGAATGGTTCAGGAAGAAAACTGGAGCACTGCTTCAGGGTGATAGGTCTTCAAAGACCTAGAATTCTAGGTCCAGAGAAACTCTTCAGGAATTTCTTGCAACTGATATGAATGTATTGTTTTGAAGTTCTCCTGAGTAAAAACAGATGAAGAAGACTCTTGATATTGATGTAATGTTCTTCTTCTTCTTCTAGATCAATTTCTCTCTGGGCCAAGAATGAAATCCTTTTCTTGTGTTGTCCAAATCACTGTCTGTCTTCTTCTTGTTATTGACTGGTGTTGTGTACTTGTTGAATTTCTTCTGGTTTTTGTATATTTCTCTGTCTGTCATGGAGAGCATTCCAATTTTTGAATGTCGAGCAGTAATGACAGACGGCCTGGAAAGGAAGCAACAATTAATTATTTCCCCAATTGTTTCCATGGGAAAACGACATGAAATAATCCAGAATTAACTGCGCATCCTAACGGTAGTATTCTGTAAAGAACTGCCATTAATTGTCCAGGAATCAGCGCCATGAAATGAGATGGGAACGGAATAAGACCTAGTCTGGAATCGTCGACCGAAGAACAGAATTCGTCGAGCTGAGTCTTGAATTCGTCGAGCTGAGTCTTGAATTCGTCGAGCTAAGCTGAGTTCGTCGAGCTGGGCTGAGTTCGTCGAGCTAAGCTGAGTTCGTCGAGCTGAGCTGAGTTCGTCGAGCTGACAGTCTTTATTCGTTGAATAGACTATCTTCAATATCAGACAACCATTTTTCATAGAGCAGAGAACCAAATTCGTCGAGCTGAGAATAAACTTCGTCGAGCTGAGAAAAGTTCTGAACTTGGACAAAATACTCTGCATCTGCTGAAATACTGTGTCGACACAAAATGGTGTCGACAGATTGGTCTTGGTGTCAACACAACTCTCTGGTGTCGACACAAGCTGGTGTCGACTGAAATCCTGGGTGTCGACACAAATCGCCTGGTGTCGACACAAGCCCTAAGTGTCGACACAGATTCTCTGAGCACAAAAATCGTCGAGTACAGATTTAGCATTCGTCGACCTGAGAAGCTGTGAACTTGAGGTCCAAGTTCGTCGAGCTCAGAAAATAATCAGTCGACCGAAGCATGAAGCTGGACTTAGAGAAATTTTGAAGTAGTCCTGTGAATGCTAGAAAAGGATCTGGTGTTCGTCGAGCAAAGAACAAAGTTCGTCGAGCTCAGAACTGCGAATTGTCTCATGATCGTCGAGCGCAGAGCTCCCTTCGTCGAGCTGAGTTCGACGAACGTCGAACTCATTTCACTTAGTCTGAAACCCGGATAGATCTGGAGTTCCTGAAGGTCTTGAAGAAGGCTGGTCCATCTGAAGTTGAGATAGAGGACTATCCTAGACTCTAAGACACAAACTTGACCCAGACTATACATGATGGGTCACATCCTAAATCAGTGAACCTAGCCCAAATCAACTAGGGATCCAACACTGAGTTGTAGGGCCTTGGGCCTGAGCTGTAGGAACCTGTTTTGGGGTTCTGAGTGTAAGATATGAGGATCTGAGATAGTGGAGGAGTTTGGCCCAATCTAGTACACTACTAGATAGGCGAAGGGGGAAAGTGGATGTACCCAAACCTTGGGGAACCACTATAAATCTGTGTGTCTACTGTGTGCTTGTGTAATTCTGTGATTGCTGCTTGTGTGCTGTGATAAAGTAACTAGAACTCCGTGATATAATCTGAATTTTGCCTAAAAAGTCAAAAAGATTTAAGTCACATATTCACCCCCCCTCTAGGTGAGTAGGTACAATATCTTTCACCCCTCATTGTGTCATGGCGCGCAGGCCTAAGACTCTCGCTATGCGCTCCAACAGATCGCACATTCAGGTTTTCAAGTTGGACGGACATAACGCAGGTCAGATCAGCCACCCCCCATTGCTCAAGTCGTCTTGCCATCACCGAATACCAATGTACTCGCGGCTAAATAAAAGGCGCGGGTCGGTTTCACCATACCTGTTTGGCATAAATCCTGGGTGTTTTTCCTGGGCACACCAGTAATTCCTGTTACTCCCTTCACAGGCACACACCCATTAATTATCACAAGCATCAGAGGGTCTTTCCTGGACTTCCGTACCAGTACTTCCTGCTACTACTCTTCACAAGTACAACCCGGTAAGTATCACAAGTATCAAGGGTATTTTACAGGACTACATGCCAGTACTTCCTGCTACTTCTCTTCATAGTTCCAACCCATTGAACATCACAAACAGTAAGGGTATTTTCCTGGACATCCAATCCAGTACATCCTACTACTACCCTTCACAGGTTTAACCCATTCAGCATTACAAGTATCACAAGGGTACTTTCCTATACTACCACTCGAGTACTTCCTGCTACTACCTTTCACAGGTTCAACCCATCGATTCCTTAAACTACGCGTTTCATCACGGAGTCTTCTCCGGTGCGTATATGTAACATCACCAATCCAGACCAACCTGTCCAGATGGGCTTCACACAACATGCCTATTTCGTACTCCATTTCCGGATCTATATGTCAATTTAGTGGAGATTACACAAATCAACCCAAGGGAATTCCTTTCACAAGCCACCCTCTGGTGGAGGAATCCCATGCATATGCCAAAACAGAAGCCTTCACATGGCTAGGAAGAAAGATCATTACCCTTAAAAATCGATTTGGAGCCATGGACGTTTAGCCGGCTGAAAAGTACCGCAGCGGCTTTTCCTTTACAATGCTAGCCTCAGATCTGTAACTGGAACTCCGCAGCTCCACCGGTGGCCTGCTCCTTTCCTCCTACTCCTTCTTCTCTCTCTCTCTAGATTTTTAGAAAGAGGACGGCCAAATGAAAAATGAGGATTTCCTTCTCATCCTCGACCTTAAAGAACGAGGGAGAGACCTGAGCCATTGGATCCCAGCTGAGAACATGGACAACCACGATTTTGCCATAAAAGGATAAAGTTTGCCTAACAGGGCCTGTGATATACCCGTGTCACAGGCCGTGTACCTTAAGCGTCACACAACCGACTCATCCAGACCAGTACACGCCCATGTGACACGCCCGTGTCACGGGCCATGTCACATGACACACCCATGTCTGTGGCCGTGTACATCAGGCTGCATAAAACCAACTTCAACCAGATCTAAACACGGCCCATGACACACCCGTGTCATAGGCCGTGTACCCTAGGACATGACTGTGCCCTGCCCGTGTTCACCAGGCCTCATCTGCCCTGGGCACATACAACAAAGGATACGGCCAGTCAGATGCCCGTGTCACCGGCTGTGTGCCCTTACACGGTAGCAGACACGCCTCCAGCATAACTTCATCGAACGAAGTTCGTCGACCAGAGGAGGTGAAAGAAATAGTGTCTAATCACCTAGAGGGGGGGGTGAATAGGTGACCTTTATCTTTTTAACTTTAAAGGCAGAAATACTGTATAGTACATGCAATTCTACAATTATCACAACAGAGCAACCATGCAATCAAACATACACAGAGTGCACACAGGATTTATAGTGGTTCCCCAAGGTATGGGTACATCCACTTTCCCCCTTCGCCTATCTAGTAGTGTACTAGATTTGGCCTAACTTCTCCACTTCTTCTCAGATCCTCAGATCTTACAACTCAGAACCATAAATAGGTTCCTACAACACAGAGTGTCCCCACTACTACAACTCAGGCACAAATCCTTACCACTCAGTCTTCACCAAGACCTACACACAGGCTAAACAGCCCTACCTCAGCCTTCAATCAAGGCCTACACTCAGAGAATAGAATCTCCTACACTCAGCCACAATAGCCCTACCTCAGCCTTTATAAAATAGGCTTATAGCTCAGATCCCTTAGGATCCCACAGAAAAAAAAGTTTACAAAGTGTTTAACCACAACTCTAAAAGAGAGAGATGAGTTGACTGGCTTCTTGATGAGTTCTTGAAAGAACTTTGCAGAGATCAACCTATCTTGGCTTTCTTCAAAGCTTCTTAAATTAGAACACAGTAGGGTTGAGTCTCCTCTAAAGATGATCTTAAATCAACTTCTGTCTTGAGAATCAGATCTCAATCTGAATCTTACTTTTCAACCTGGTTCAACAGCTGTTCTTCTTAGAAGGAGCTCTCTCTCTCCAACTTCTTAGATCTTCTCTTGAAGGTCTTCTTCTTTGTTGTGTTGTTTTTCAATTCATTGATCATTGTTTCTGTCGAAGGAGAAAGGTCTATAAATAGTCTTCCTCCAAGGTAACCGGCTGATCCGGTTACTAACAACCTTCTGACAGCTCTGACAGTTGCAGTTGACCGGTTGAAATACAGCTGTCAGGTCATTCAGTCACTTCTTGAAATCTTTGTCACTGTCTGAAAGTGTCGAGACAGATAGTCATTATGTGTCGACACAAATAGACTGAGTGTCGACACAAGTAGACTAAGTGCCGACACTAGCCTTGATGGTATCGACACAACTCCTTGTGTTGTTGTAACACCTTCTCGACACTGCTTCTTCAGAATGTGTCGACACTGATTCTGTGTGTCGACACAAGCCTTCTATAGAATGTGTCGACACTGATTGAGTGTGTCGACCCAAGTACTTCTTCTTCAATACTTAGTTGATTTCTGCTGTGTGTCGACACAACTCCTTTGTGTCGACACATCTTCTTGTGTTGAGACTTGTTGAGTGTTGACACATCTCCTTTGTGTCGACACATACCTTCATGTGTTGAAATTTTGCTGAGTGTTGACACATCTCCTTTGTGTCGACACATGTCTTCATGTGTTGAAACTTTGCTGAGTGTCGACACATCTCCTTTGTGTCGACACATGCCTTCTGGTGTCGACACTTTTGATGTCGACAAAGTTTCTCTGGGTGTCGACACTGCCTCTAAGTGTCGACACTGATTATGTAGACAGTTCTTCACAGTGTGTCGACACTGCCTGTATGTGTCGACACTTTTCTTCTGGTGTCGACTCTGCCTTCCTGGTGTCGACACATTTACTCCAAGTGTCGACACAGTTTCTCTAGGTGTCGACACAAGCCTTCTTAAGTGTTGACACTTTTCTTCTAGGTGTCGACATATGGACTTAGAAACTTTTCCTGCAATCCTGCAGTTACTTAACCTGCACAAATAAACTCAAAGCACATCAAATACACCTTGATGTATATCATTGAGTAGGGTGAGGCTTCTTCAAATCTGGTACATATATTCCAATGTACCCAACAATCTCCCCCTATTTGGAGAAGTCGTAACCCTTAGTCAATGATATACACCATACATAACAAATTCTCAGTATGATGTAAAACAGTATTGTATGATAGGGTAAATACTAAACATGTATAAATAGAACATGTATAAACAATTATCTCAGAACAATAATGTAATAGATTGAACATATAAAATTGTTCTTACAACTTCAAACATTTTCATTAATCGAAAGTTTACATAGAGTTTAATGCAAATGATTACAAATTATAAATTAAGAAAATTCTATCCTATGGCTGCTCTGGTTCCTTGATAACAATGCCCTATCCAGATTGAATCTTTGCTTGAATAGGAGCTTCATTGTCATCAGCAGGCTTCTTCCCTTTAAGATCTTTCTTTTTCTGTTCTTCAGCTCTTATCTTCTGTCTCTCAAAATAGTGGTAAGGCTTAGGGAAATACTTGCTAGGCTCCTGTGCATTAGGAGGTAGCTTCCCTAATTTGGCCTTCCTTCTGTATTGTACTATGGCCTCTTGCCTAGCCTCATGTTTCTTCTATTCCTAGTGAGAATACCATTTGCCTCTCTCTAAGAAATTATCCTTAGCAGCCTTCCAAGCAGTTAATATGATATTCCTAGAGGTTGGGCTCCATTGCTCAAAGTCTGGCCTTAATTCAGCTTGCTCTCTGAACCTTTTCTTAGATAATTGGGCCTCTTGTTCTTTTAGAACTGCCTCTGACACAGGCTGTACAACTTTCTCAAGAATAACATTCTGATTTCCCTCAGGAGGACTATACATAGACTGTACCTCCTGATGTATCATGTCAAAATCTACAGGAGGATAGATCACCTGAGCTACTTCAGCTTGCTCTCCTCCAAAATAAGCAGGATTTATGCCAGAATCTGCAACATTATCATTATCACATAAATATGGATATCCAAGGGTGGCTCTGATGGAGTTTGAAATCCACTTTGCATGATCAGAGCCGGCTTTGACTAATACCGTCTCCCCCTTTATGACTTCTCTTTCTATATGATCTCTAAGATCATCCTTTTGGAATCTTATCTGAGCATTCAAATAGTTAACTCCATCTTTATAAAAAAGTTTTAACCTTTGGAGCTTTTCAGTGATAGACTTTTGAGAATCTGTAATGGCAGTTTTAACAACAGTTAGGCTTTCTTGTAATTGCTTATCAAATTCAGCCTTGGCAGCAGTCCTTGCTGTAGTTTGAGCAGCAGCTAGATTCTGCATTTCAGTGACTATCACATTATGTGATTCAGTTAAATTGTCATTCATTCTAATTTGGTTTTCCAGGACATATCCTTGTTTCAATGCCAAGTCATCAACCTGTTTCTTTATATTCTCTTGATGAGTAGCCAGATAGACCACTGCATTCCCTCCTTTATGGAAACAATCAGTCATTTCCTTCTTGTTTTGATTCACTTCAAATCTTTTAGATTTGATGTCTTGAGCCAGATCAAATTGAAGTGATTTATGACCTTCATCCATATAAGTTTGTAAAGCTTTCCTTTGCTCATCTAGCTTTATTTGTAATGCCACCATCAGAGAACTATAATCAGTAGTTGGGGCAGGATGTAGAGCAATTGTCTGTAGTGCTTTCTTGTAGGTCTGGCTTCTTCTCTTGAAGACGTGGAACTTCCTTTTCATGGCTCTAGCAGCCTCTTCATCCTCTGAAGCAGAAGTACCAGCAATATCTACTCTATCCTTAGAACTAGGATGTAAATTCTTCTCAGTCCTTGGTAGCTCCTCAGCATTTCATTGCTCCTCAAACTCTTGTCTAGCAGGCTCCTCTACAGGCTCCTCTTCAAGATTTACCTTCTCACCCTCAACAGCTACTTTCTCTCCCTCAAGGTCTGTCTGTACAAGATCAGGGAACAACACTTCTAATGTAAACTCATGTTGAGGTTGTACAGGAGAATCTCTTATCTCTAGAGCAACTGAGTCTACTTTATCAGCAACTGATGTGTCCTCCATGATAACATCTTGTGGTTCACTATGTAACTGTGTTTGCTAATCAACATCAAGTAATGATTTAGTCAAAACTTCATCCTCAATAGGGAAATTTAATTGATTAACTTCAGTAATTACCTCTAGAATGGTTTGGGTAGCCCTTTCACTCTCTAATTGAGTTGGCTCATCCACATGTAGAGGCTCCCCCTGGAGTGGATCCAGGTGAATAGGGCTAGCTGATGGTAGCTCCCCCTGCCTCTGAACATCTTCTTGTCTTGCTGGTGACTGTCCAGCATGGTCATCTTCTCCATCATCAGAACTAAAAAACACTTGTTCCTCTGAGCTACTTGAGGATTCTTGAGCCACAATGGCTGTCTTCTTCTTCTTCATCTGAGGTGTTTCCTTTTCTGGAGCTGGCAGTTCCTTTGTCAGCACTCTATCCCACCTTGAGAAAATTCTTACATCCATTCTCCTCATGCGGTTTATCTTAGAACCAACAGCTTGGTTCATTACCTCAGGGATACTGCCAGCTAAGTATAAACTCAGAATTCTACCCAGATTGAGTTTCTTCAGGCTCTCTTTTATCTTATCAAACATTATTGCTGACCAATCAGTATTAAGTTTGAAAATTATTCTTGTCATCAAACTGAACATGTGAGCTGATATCCTATCATGCCCACCAGGCTTGCTCAGAATTACCTTGCCAACTATCTCAGATAAAAACTTGCCCTGCATGTTCATGCCTTTCCTGTTGAAAACTGATCCTATTTTCAGGCTTGAATCAAGTCCACACCATGTCAGTGCCTCCCTTGTCTTTGAAGCAGAAACATCTTCCTCTTCTTTAGTACTAGGGAGATGTAGAATCTTTCTGAGACTTTTCAGGGTAATCTTGACTTTTTCCCCATGAACTTTGGACTTAATCTTGAGTCCAGATTCATCAAGAGTTGCTGTACTCAAGAATTCAAGGACCTCCTTCTTCCAGATCTTGATTGGTTCTGATACAAGATACTCTAATCTAGTCCCGGCAATTAGGGTTACCACACCTTGGATTTCGGGTTCCGCGTCATCAAAGGCGTGTCGCACGAGCTCATATCTTTCATTAATGTTCTCTTCTAGCTTGGGCGCCATTAGGGTTTGAAGAAATTTTAAATTTAGAGAAGAGAGATGTCGACACGCAAGTTTGGTCTCGAAACTATGGTGAGCGTGTCGACAAACAATGATGAAAACCTATTTATACCTTTCTAAAATTGAAGGTGAAAAGGAGCGTCAAAATAATTGAAATGTGTCGACACTGTTGAAAAGTGTCGACACTTACTGCTAATGTCTCGACAACTATGTGTCGACACAAATATAGTCGACAAAATATATGTGTCAACACTTATATATCTCAGATCGACACTTAGTCGAGACTCTAATGACTAATTCTGTGTAAATCCTAAGTGTCGACACCACCCTGGATGTGTCGACACCTACACTGCATTTGTCGACACTAATTCTCTGAAGTGTCGACACAGACTTCCTAGATGTGTCGAAACCATTTCTCTAAAATGTCGACACCACTTCTATGTGTCGACACAGACAACTCTGTGTGTCGACACTATTTTACTTAGCAAGTTTTTGTAAACTATTCTAAGTTTATCATACCTAATTCAATTTTAAACTTATTGAATTTGGTTTCATCTAAGGGCTTAGTAAACATATCAGCTAACTGATTATCTGTCTTAACATACTCTAGGAAAATGTCTTCTTTTTCCACATGTTCTCTTAGAAAATGGTATTTAATTTCTATGTGCTTAGTCCTACTATGGGAGACATGATTATTTGCAATAGAAATGGCACTAGTAGAATCACAAAATAAAGGTGTCTTACTTACTTGAATACTATAATCTTCTAGCTGATGTTGAATCCATAGAAGTTGAGCACATCAACTTCCTGCAGCCACATACTCTGACTCTGCTGTGGAGATAGCCACACTGGTTTGCTTCTTACTACTCCATGACACCAGCCTTCCACCTAGAAATTGACAGGTTCCTGTGGTAATCTTCCTATCTTCCTTGCAGCCTGCAAAAATCTGCATCTGAATAACCTGTCAGTACAAAATCTCCATTCCTAGGGTACCAAAGGACTAGATAAGGTGTGCCCTTACAGATATCTCAAAATTCTTTTGACTGCTGTCAAATGAGATTCTTTAGGGCAAGCTTGGTACCTAGCACAGACACATGTAGCATACATGATATCTGGTCTACTAGCATTCAAATACAGTAGGGAGCCAACTATCCCTCTATCAAAAGTTTCATCTACAAGTTTCCCTGCATCATCTTTGCTTAGAGACATGCTTGACCACATTGGAGTTTTCATGGTAGTGGATGATTCCATACCATACTTCCTTATCAACTCTAGGGTGAACTTAGACTGACATATGGATAATCTATCCTCAGTCTGTCTAACTTGGAGACCCAAGAAGAACTTAAGTTCCCCCATACTACTCATTTCAAATTGTCCTTGCATAAGTTTTACAAACTTTCTGCAAAAACAACTTTCTGTAGACCCAAATATTATGTCATCTATATATATTTGGACTAAGATAATCTTGCCTCTGATTCCCTAAGGAATAGAGTCTTGTCTATTTCCCCCTTGAGAATTTATTCTCAATGAGGAAACTAGACAGGGTTTCATACCAAGCCCTTGGGGCTTGTTTTAACCCATACAAAGCCTTCCTAAGTATATATACATAATCAGGTTTAAGAGAATCAACAAAATCTGATGGCTGCTCTACATAGACTTCTTCCTTCAGATTTCCATTCAGAAAAGCTGACTTACATCCATTTGATATACCTTAAATCCTTGATATGTTGCATAGGCAAGGAACATCCTTATTGCTTCCAGTCTTACTACTGGAGCAAAGGTTTGATCAAAATCAATACCTTCTTCCTTCCTATATCCCTTTGCAACAAGTCTAGCTTTATTCTTTATGATGATTCCATTCTCATCCAACTTGTTCCTAAAGATCCACTTAGTTCCAATAATGTTGTGGTCCTTGGGTTTAGGAACTAGCTCCCAGACCTTTCATCTTTTGAATTGATTCAGCTCCTCTTGCATGGCCTCAATCCAATGAGGGTCTAGGATTGCTTCTTCAAACTTCTTTGACTCTACTTGAGATAGAAAACTGGAGTAAAGAACTGTACTTAGATTCCTGCTGCTTGTTTGCACCCCTTGTCTTAGATCTCCAATTATTTGATTTGCTGGATGATCCTTTAAGTGCCTATTTGCTGGAGGCAGCCTGTCTTCGGGTTGTACACCCTCAGTCTCTTCATTTAGCTGCACCTCTTGGTCTTCTTCAGCATCAGGAGTATCTTGTACTCCTCCTGGACAACAACCACTATCTTCCACTTGCTGACTTGCAGAAGAACCTTCTGTTAAGGTAAGCTTGTGCATTCTTTCAGTTACACCTGTAGAGCTGCAAACACTTCTTGTCAATTTATTGTTAATAAGTCTAGCTTCATCAAAAACTACATGAACAAACTCTTCTACAACTTGAGTAATCAAGTTGTAGACCCTATAAGCCTTACTATTATTATTGTACCCAATAAAGATCCCCTCTTGGGATTTGGCAGCAAACATGATTAGATAAGACTTTCCATTGTTAAATATATAACACTTGCAACCAAAGATCCTGAAATAGGATAAATTTGGTTTTCTGCCCTTCACAATCTCATAGGGGTCTTCTTGTGGCTCTTGGTGATAGTAGCCCTATTGATCACATGACAAGCAGTGTTTACTGCCTCAGCCCAGAAATATTCTGGGAGAGATGTGTCACTCAATAGGGTTCTACTAGCCTCTATCAGGGTTCTATTTTTCCTTTCAGCAATACCATTTTGCTGAGGTGTTCTTGGTGAGGAAAATTCCCTAAAAATTCCAAATTCTTCACATAGTTTTTTCATACTGTCAGACTGAAATTCAGTACCATGGTCAATTCTGATTTTGACCACTGTACTGTCCAATTCATTCTGAATTTGTTTAACAAAACTATATAAGATACTTGAGGTTTCAGATTTTTGTCTAAGGAAGAACACCCAGGAAAACCTTGAATAGTCTTCTACAACCACAAATGTGTAGACCTTCCTACCTAGGCTGCGAACTAGCATAGGACCAAAAAGATCCATATGCAAGAGGTATAGACACCTCACAGCATCTTTGTTCTCAAGGCTATGAAAGGTGGATTTGGTCTGCTTGCCTTTTTGACAAGCTGAACATATCCCATCCTTGATACACTTAACCTGAGGACCATTCATCACTAACTCTTTGCTAAAGAGTTGACCAATTGTCTTATAGTTAAGATGTGCCAGCCTCTTGTGCCATTTAACACAATATGAGACTTTCTCATCAGCTACAAGAAAAATAGGAGAAACAATGTTCTCACACATAATGTCTAGACAATAGACATTTCTCTTCCTATATCCTGTTAGAATGATCTTTTGATCACTTGACCTTTTGATATGACAACCATCCTTGACAAATGAGATGTCATATCCTAAATCACTCAGCTGACTTATGCTAATGAGGTTATGTTTCAAACCCTTTACATAAGCCACTTGAGTAATTATAATTTGGTTACTAGAAATGTTACCAAAGCCTTTGATGATTCCTTTTTCTGAACCACCAAAGGTAACTTTAGGACCATCCTTGATTGGTGTATAGTCCTTCAGCAATCCCCTAGTTCTAGTCATGTACCTGGAACATCCACTGTCCAAGTACCATATAGGGGCATGGCAACTTGGACTCACCTGCAAAACAGATTACTTAACCTTAAAACCCAAATAATTCTTGGGTCCTTGGTGCAGGTTAGTTTGACTTTTAACAAAACTACCTGTAGCTCTTCTAGCAGGTAGTTTGCTACTCTCCTTGACACTTGAATTGTGCCAACAATCTATGACATAGTGGCCTATCTTGCCACAACACCAGCACTCAAACCTATTGTACCTTTGTTTGGGTACAACCCTGGCTGGATTATCTACTGCAGCCTTCTTGTTTAGTGCTGGGGATTTGCCCTTAGATTTGGACTTAACTGTCCAGGCAGGTTTTGTAAACCCCAATCCAGTTTTACCCTTATGAGGTACAAACTCATCTATCAAAGGTAAAACAGATTTTGGTTTAGAAAAACTTGCTACAATCTCTCTCTCCTTCTGAAGTCTAGCCTCTAGAATTCTAATTTGATCATTCTTAAATGTAATAGTACCCATCTGAATAACAGTAATGTTCTTCAGCCTGGCTATTTCATTCAGTTTCTGATCAAATAACTTGTCTGAATCAGCAGCAGCCAATTTAAGACTAGCAATCTCCTTTGCCTGAGTTTTGGCTAAGGTTTTGCTTTTCTTCAAGGCCTACAACAAGTCCCTATATTCATCAATTAATTGATGAATATCTCCTTTAGATTCAACCCCACCCACATCACTTGATGCAGATGAATCTGATTCTGACTCAGTACTAGAAATTGAACTAAAAGAACAACTTTGTACCTTACTTGGTCGAGGCTGATCCTGGATTTTGTCTCCTTTAGATAAGGTCATCAGTCCCTTGCACTGAATGTCCTCATGCTCATAAATTGAGTTCATTAGCTGCATGAACTCATCTTCTTCCTCTTCAGCAAATAAACCAATATAGGCTTCAGCTTCTGAATCTGTTTCTGAAGATGACTGATCAGTCAAACTTTTTTCTTTCTTGTCAACAAAGAACTTTTCCTTTTTGCCCTTAAACTGTGTCTTCTTTCTGTCAGTTGACTCCTTCCTCTTTTTAGGACAGTCAGCCACTACATGTCCTTGTCTATTGCAACAATAACATACAATCTTTGAGGATGTAGTTTTACTTGGCTTGAACTTTCTTCTGTCATTCCTTAATGACTTCCTTTTCTGATAGTAGTCATCTTTTGTCTGTGAGGTGGATGGTTTAGACCTCCACTGCTTCTTCTTCAGAAACTTTTGAAAATGCCTAGTGAAAGCTGCAAAATATTCATCAATTTCACTGCTATCTGAATTCTTGCTTTCTGAATTATCTGTCACAGCCTCAACGACTATTTGAGGTGGAGATGGAGACTTGCTTCTATACTTCCTAGTGACTTCAGTCTTGAAGGCCACAGATCTTTCCTTGTGCTCCACTCTATTAGTCTTCTCTTCCTCCTTTCTAACCATTAACTGCATCTCATAAGATAACAGTTTTCCAAACAAAGTTGGAGGAGGTATATCAGCTAATTTGGCCATTTCCCTAATGGCACAAATCTTGGTATCCCAGTCCTTAGTCAGGGATCTTAAGAACTTGTCATTCAGCATATAGTTGTTGAATTCTCTTCCATAGGACATCAATTCATTTACTATCCTATAGAACTTCTTGTAGCATTCTATAATGCTATCAGACTTTCCTTGTCTGAAGCTTTCATATTCCTGATTTAACAAAGACTTCCTGTCTTGTCTTACTTCTTCTGATCCCTCCATATAGACTATTAATGTGTCTCACATTTCTTTAGAAGTTTTACAATGAATTAAATTCTGAAATGTTGCATCATCAATTGCACTAACAATAATATTCTGGGCCCTCTTGTCCATAGTGGCCAGAATAATTTCATCTTTAGTCATTTCTGAATAATCTTTGGGAGTTCTCTGATTTGCATCCAGAATAGATACTTTCATTGGCACATATGGCCCTTCTTTGACTGTGATGTATATTCTTGGGTCAGATGCTTCCATAAAGAGTCTAACCATCTCTTTCCATATGCCAAAAATCTCTTTTATACAGATTGGCAATGTCATGGACCCCAGCTTTTTGTGATTCTCACTAGAACTCATTTTCTTGAATCTTGATTATTCTGATTCTGCCTACAAGATCTTACTCAGACTGTTATGTCTCTTTTTGAGTAACCTCGCTTTGATACCACTTGAAAGAAATAGGGCCTAATCACCTAGAGGGGGGGGGGGTGAATAGGTGACCTTTATCTTTTTAACTTTAAAGGCAGAAATACTATATAGTACATGCAATTCTATAATTATCACAACACAGCAACCATGCAATCAAACATACACAGAGTCCACACAGGATTTATAGTAGTTCCCCAAGGTCTGGGTACATCCACTTTCCACCTTTGCCTATCTAGTAGTGTACTAGATTTGGACTAACGTCTCCAGTTCTTCTCAGATCCTCAGATCTTACAACTTAGAACCCCAAACAGGTTCCTACAACACAGAGTTTCCCCACTCCTACAACTCAAGCACAAAACCTTACCACTCACTCTTCACTAAGACCTACACTCAGGCTAAACAGCCCTACCTCAGCCTTCAATAAATGCCTACACTCAGAGAATAGAATCTCCTATACTCAGGCACAATAGCCCTACCTCAGCCTTTATAAAATAGGCTTACAGCTCAGATCCCTTAGGATCCTACAGAAAATAAAGTTCACAAAGTGTTTAACCACAACTCTGAAAGAGAGATATGAGTTGACTGGCTTCTTGATGAGTTCTTGAAAGAACTTTGCAGAGATCAACCTCCCTTGGCTTTCTTCAAAGCTTCTTGAATTAAAACACAGTAGGGTTGAGTCTTCTCTAAAGATGATCTTCAATCAACTTCTGTCTTGAGAATCAGATCTCAATCTGAATCTTACTTTTCAGCCTGGTTCAACAGCTGTTCTTCTTAGAAGTAGCTCTCTCTCTAACTTCTTAGATCTTCTCTTGAAGGTCTTCTTCTTTGTTGTGTTGTTTTTCAATTCATTGATCATTGTTTCTATCGAAGGAGAAAGGTCTATAAATAGTCTTCCTCCAAGGTAACCGGCTGATCAGGTTACTAACAACCTTCTGACAGCTTTGACAGTTGCAGTTGACCGGTTGAAATGGCAGCTGTCTAGTCATTCAGTCACTTCTTGAAATCTCTGTCACTGTCTGAAAGTGTCGAGACAGATAGTCATTATGTGTCGACACAAATAGACTAAGTGTCGACACAAGTAGACTAAGTGTCGACACTAGTCTTGATGGTGTCGACACAACTCCTTGTGTTGTTGTAACACCTTCTCGACACTGCTTCTTCAGAATGTGTCGGCACTGATTCTGTGTGTCGACACAAGCCTTCTGTAGAATGTGTCGACACTGATTGATTGTGTCGACACAAGTACTTCTTCTTCAATACTTAGTTGATTTCTGTTGTGTTTCGACACAACTCCTTTGTGTCAACACATCTTCTTGTGTTGAGACTTGCTGAGTGTCGACACATCTCCTTTGTGTCAACACATGCCTTCATGTGTTGAAATTTTGCTGAGTGTCGACACATCTCCTTTGTGTCGACACATGCCTTAATGTGTTGAAACTTTGCTGAGTGTCGACACATCTCATTTGTGTCGACACATGCCTTCTGGTGTCGACACTTTTGATGTCGACGAAGTTTCACTGGGTGTCGACACTGCCTCTAAGTGTCGACAGTGATTATGTAGACAGTTCTTCACTGTGTGTCGACACTGCCTGTATGTGTCGACACTTTTCTTCTGGTGTCGACTCTGCCTTCTTGGTGTCGACACATTTACTCCAAGTGTCAACACAGTTTCTCTAGGTGTCGACACAATGTAACGCCCCCGGTTTTTCTGTGTTTTGTTTGATCTTTGGCTGGCGTTACGATAGCATATTTTCGGCTTTTTGCCGTTGTAGAGCGTGGTTTTAGCTCTTAGGGTTCCCTGTGTAGCCTGTTTGTAGCCTGTTAGCAAGATTCCCCAGCTAGCCGGAGTCTGTTTGATGACTCAGCTGGGCCTCTTAGGGAATGCTTGTGTTTTGGCTTCGGGAGGTGTTATCCTGGGTTTCGTTCGTCGAATGCTAATTTCCGAGAAGTTTCAGGTTTCGTGTTGATTTGATATTAAGTGTAAATAATTATTACTATGTTGATTGTTTATTATTAAAACTGATATATATATAGTCTTGGGTCAGAATTAGTGCTGGGTTCCTTTTATTCTTTTCCTGTTCCTCTGCTTGGAAGAAGTCGTCGCCTGTGCGACAGGAAGAGCACCGCCGGCCTACCCTAGCCCTCGGACGCCGATTCCTGGAGATTTAGCGGTCGGAATTCGATTTCGAGAGTGGATCTGGGCTGCCCTCGCCGGGATCTGCTTTCTTTCAGCTCCTCAGCTTGCTGCTCTGCGGCCAGATCCGTGAGCGGGGGAGGCCGCCGACCGAGTTCCTGGTATTGAGGCAAGTGATGACCCCTCATCCTTGCCAAAGCTGATCCTGGTCTTTCTTTTGAGCTAATTTTTTTATCTCTTTCTTGTTTAGATCTTATGTGTAAGCTAGGGTTTGTGCCCGATCATACTGTGGTTAGTGTAGAAAGTTCCAGTTAAATCTCAGTTTTCCGAGGGATTGTGTCTTTTATGGACAGTTTTGGGTTCGATTTAGGTCGAGTAGCTGCCATTGCCGGTGGATGTTGTACTCTAGAGAGAGAGAGAATCCTCGTTCTCGTTTCTGGTTGTATGCTGGATCTGGCGCCTGAAGCCAGTCAGGGTGTCGACACCGTGGTGTCGACACCAGCCAGTCAGGGTGTCGACACCGTGGTGTCGACACCAGCCAGTCAGGGTGTCGACACCGTGGTGTCGACACCAGCCAGTCGGGGTGTCGACACTTGGTGTCGACACCAGCTAGTCGGGGTGTCGACACTTGGTGTCGACATCGGCCAGTCGGGGTGTCGACACTTGGTGTCGACACCCGCAGCGGCTGTGTCGACACCTTGTGTCGACACCGGCCGCAGAGGGGTCGACACTTGGTGTCGACACCCGCAGCGGCAGTGTCAACACCTTGTGTCGACACCGGCCGCAGTGGTGTCGACACTTGGTGTCGACACCCGCAGCGGCAGTGTGGACACCTTGTGTCGACACCGGCCGCAGAGGTGTCGAAACTTGGTGTCAACACCAGCAGCGGTTGTGTCGACACCTTGTGTCGACACCGGCTTATCGTCGTGTCGACACATCGTGTCGACACATCGTGTCGACACTGGGTGCTGCCCTTGTTTTGGGGTCAGGGAGACTCGGGGTTGGTTTTGGTTAGGCGTGCAAGGCCGCGTCGGTTGGACCCAACGTTTTTGCCTTGGGTTCGTGTGTTTCTTAGGACTATTAGTGGGACCTTTCCCTAGGAGGGGGGCATTGGGTGCTCGGCTAATTTCTGCATGCCAACTCTTGGGTCGTGGAGGGTGGTGGAGTTTTGGTGGCCTCTGGAGGGGTGGTTTTATGTGGAGAGCTGTGGCCACCGCCTTTTTGCCCCGGTTTGGGTTGGTGTGTGTGGGACCCTAAAGCTGCCACTGTATGACCCCTTAGCCCTTCTTGGGTCTGATTTTGGTTATGCATTCAGACCCATGTTTTGACCACTGTCACTTACCCATGTGTTAGGACTGTTAGTCCCTTTCCTGTTTATGCTTTCCTTTCTTTTGGCATATGTATATGTCTTGATGCTGTTGCAGGCTCTCTTGGTAGGGCATGTTGGTTTTAATGCTCGCACTTGGTGTGCTCTGCGGTGTTTTAGACAGTACTCTTTTCTTACTACCATTCTCTTTTTCTTTTGCTTATAGCAGTTTGTTGTCGGGTTGGTAACCCTTCATCTTATTTACTCATTAATCTATTGCTCTATTTACTTTTTGATTGTTCCCTTGCTGAGGTGTTCTTTTCTTGAATGCCTCAGGTCCAGGTTGTAGCCAGTTCAGCGGCTAGGTCTTTTGGAGGGGCTTGTTGGTGGCCTCTAGGGTAGCTGAGATTGCTGATCCCTGTTTGTTGTGAGGTAGTTCTTTACTCTTCTGTATAGACATACATACTCGCCAGTGGGTTCGTGTCAGGTTGTTGGCGCCCACTGGTGGCTTCTTGTGATGCTAAATATGAATTTAAACTGCTAATTTTGCCTATTTGTGTTGGTTACTTGCTTCTGGGAAGGATTTATGATAGGTTGCATGTTAGATATTTTAAAAATCTAAAAGCATTATTATATGTACCCCATGCATAACATGTTTCTAAATCACGGATACTATTTTTCCTCAGCGTAAAACACTATTTTCCATACCTACTATATACACCTTAGAGTCGTGCACGCATAAGTCGTCCCCCGGGGACACTCATGCTCATTTAGTGTGTCACTTAATTGAACCAAGTATTTTCTGCTGCGTATATATATAATTTTAACTGTGGACTAGCTGATCCACCGAGCCGAGTGATACGACCATTCAACATAACTGATTTTCTTCCATACTTAATTAACAATTTTCCTTAAAATCTAACGTCTGGAGTTTTGCCTGAGCGTGTGCAGTTATCCCCTTCACGACGTGGCATCACGGCGCGTGTTTTCTCCTACTCTGATACGGTTTTTACCGTTGAGAAAATGCGGGTTGTGACAGTTGGTATCAGAGGGAGGTTGCTTGACAAATGGTTGGGCAACCTTTCCCTTGTCTGCATTAGTGTTTAACATCATACCGTTCACACACCGATATGTCATCAGCACGTCTTGGCCGAAGCACGAACACTACACTCATGAGCATGAAGAAGTATACAGGGCATATTATGTAGTATGGGATGCATAATATGTGTTTGTATATGGATCCACCATAGGAGGCAACATGTGAGGGTTATGTAGTATGGGATGCATAACCTCACCACATGAATGCGGCTAGCACGTTTTCTTTTTCGTTACATGGGAATGTTATGTAGTATAGGATGCATAACATTTTCATGTGTACGCCGCCCATGGCATGCACTAAGGCCTTTTTAGAATGCATAGCACATCATGCATAGCATAACATTTCATAAGCACAACGTGCCAAGCTAAAGATTTGCAAGATGACATATGTACACACATGGTTTTGAGTCAAAAAAGAATACAAATGCATGCATTCATGGTTTAGGCACATGAGTCAGTATGATGTTGGTGAACCATCTTAGGATAAGCATAACATCATCATGGTAAAAACAACTCCCAGAGCAAGTTTTGCAGTTGAAGTTCATATTTAAGTGTGTTTGTCCATACCGGGTAGTTTCATTCTAGTTGATGGGCTAGGATTTGTCTAAAGCTTGTGCGATTTTAGGATGGTGAGACGTCCTGCGATGAGATCGACCCCCCAATCCGAGGGTGAGACGTCAGGAGCGCAGAGCGATGCGTTGGTAGAAAGCTTGCAGCAGAGTACTGAGGAGTTATCGAGGCAGGTAGTGGCTATGCAGGCTCATATTCAGTCCCTTGTAGCAGTGGTGGCGGGACATACCCCGAGAGCTCAGAACCCCGCTGAGGGGATAGGTGTTCCTACCCCTCCTGCTCCTCCCGTGCCTTTGGTTGTGGTGCCCCCGGAGATGGCGTTCATATCCCAGTTTTAGCGGCTGAGACCCCCTACCTATGATGGGCAGGCAGATTTCATGATTCTGGATGATTGGCTGATTACCATTGAGGAGATGTTCTCGTACTCAGGGATTACGGACGATCAGAGAGTGATGCTCGCTGCTTACCAGCTCAAGTGCTTGGCAAAGAACTGGTGGCTGAGGGAGAAAGAGAGCTTAGTGGCAGGTTGCACTTGGGAGTCATTTAAGGTGATGTTGTTAAGTAAGTTTCTGCCTTCAGTCGAACGGGACCGGCTAATGAATGACTTTCTTCATTTAAAGCAAAGGAAACTCACGGTTAGTGAGTATGAGATTGAGTTTAGTAAGTTGAGTCGGTTTGCTCCGGGTCTGGTGAGTGTTGAGGCAGACCGAGTTAAGCGATTTCTGGGTGGACTAAGAAGTGACATTCAGCAGTTAGTGAATGCCTATTGAGCGGTCAGTTATGCCAGCGCGATTGAAGCTGCTTTGAGAGTTGAGGCCATTGAGAATGCCAAGAATAGAGGCCAGCAGTTAAGGAAGGATAAGCGGAAGTCCGATGGAGGGAAGAGCCCTCAGGAACCTGATGTTGTCGCAAGAAAGAAGGTCAAAGAGATTTGTAGCTTTTGTGGCCGGCCAGGCCACCCCTTTGAGAAGTGTTTCAAAAGGTTGGGAGCGCAGAAGAAGGAACAGGTGCACGCGATTCAGGGTACTTCAAGGGGAGACTTGGCGTGTGCCTTGTGTGGAAGGAAGGGGCATGAGGCTGCCCGTTGTTGGTTAAAGTATAAGGTCTGTTTTCAGTGCGGCCAGAAGGGTCATCTCAAGACAAGGTGCCCTCAGACCCAGTCTATTCTGCATCCAGTTCCCCTCCAGGCTCTGCCACCGCATCAGCGAGTGGATAAAGGAAAAGCAAAACTGAATGTGCTTTCGGCAGACGAAGCACAGACCTCGACCCAGGTTATCTCAGGTTCGACTCCTCCCCAGTCGTTTCGTTACTTTCCCTTTTTGGTTGTAGTTTTCGTTTTAGCGCTTGTTGCCTTAGATGCGTTTGCAATTCGTAGGGCGATTTAAGGTAAAGAACCGCTGGGCGCGCATTCTCTTCGATTCCGGCGCTACCCACTTCTTTGTGGCTAGAGCCTTCGTGGAGCGGTTCAGTTTGGGCCTAGATCGTGTTGGTGGTGCCTTCTGCGTTAAGTTCCCCTCCGGTGACTCTGTGGTTACGGACCTGGGTATCCTCGATTGTCCAATTTTGTTGGGAGATTTTCTAGTCAAGGCAGATTTGAAGGTGATTGACCTGGAGGACTTTGACGTTATTTTGGGCATGGACTGGTAGTCAAGGTACGATGCTGTGATCCAGTGCAAGGGTAAGCGCTTGGACTTCGTCAAAGACAACGGTCAGCCAGGGAGCGTTTTTGGGTATTCCCTCCAGGAGTCTCCAGTCATTTCTGCGGTGCGTGCTCGGAAGTTGCTTGTTTCTAGCTGTTTCGCCGGTGTGGTTTCTCTGGTAGGGTCGATTGTTAGTGAGCCCCGTTTGGAAGAGATTCCTATGGTGTGTGACTTTTCTGATGTGTTTCCCGACGATCTTCCCGGTCTTCCACCCGGTCGAGATGTCGAGTTTGCAATAGATTTGGAGCCAGACACGCGTCCTATCGTAAAGGCATCGTACCGGATGGCCCCGTAAGAGCTGGAAGAGTTGCGAATTCAGCTGGATGAGTTGTTGGAAAAAGGCTTTATAAGGCCGAGTTCTTCGCCTTGGGGTACGCCAGTGCTGTTCGTTAAAAAGAAGGATGGGTCGATGAGGTTATTCATTGACTATAGAGAGCTGAACAAGGATACTATTAAGAACAGGTACCCTTTGCCGTGAATCGACGATTTGTTTGACCAACTGTGTGGTAGTGCCGTGTTTTCCAAGATAGATCTTCGTTCGGGCTATCACCAGTTGAGGATACGAGAGTCAGATGTTCCGCGGACGGCGTTCCGCTCTCGTCATGGTCATTTTGAGTTTTTGGTTATGTCATTCGGTTTGACTAATGCGCCCTCAGCTTTTATGGATTTGATGAACAGAGTTTTCAAGGATTTTCTAGATAAGTTCGTGATTGTCTTTATAGATGATGTTTTGGTGTATTCTAAGGATGCAGAGGAGCATGATCGACATTTGCGGTTGGTCTTGGCGACTCTGAGAGACCATAAGCTATACGCCAAGCTGAGCAAATGTGAATTTTGGTTGCCTCAAGTTTCTTTTCTAGGCCGCGTGATCAATAAGGAGGGAATATCGGTGGACCCAGAAAAGATCGCTGCTGTTATGGAATGGACGAGACCAGTTACCCCCAAAGAGATCAGAAGCTTCTTGGGTTTGGCTGGTTATTATAGAAGATTTGTAGAAGGTTTTTCTACCTTGTCCGTGCCGTTGACCAAGTTGACGCAGAAGAATGTAGCCTTTATATGGGATGACAAGTGTGAGAAGGCTTTTGAGGAACTAAAAAGAAGGCTATGTTCGGCTCCAATTTTGTCTTTGCCTACGGAGGGTAGTGAGTATGATATATATGTGGATGCGTCGCATGTCGGTCTGGGCTGCGTTTTGATGCAGGGCGGAAAGGTGATTGCGTACGGGTCAAGGCAGCTAAAGACTCACGAGAGGAACTACCCTACACATGACCTGGAGTTTGCAGATGTGATCTATGAGTTGAAATTGTGGAGGCATTTGCTTTATGGCGCGCAGTGCAAGATTTTCACGGATCATAAGAGTTTGAAGTATGTCTTCACTCAGAAAGAATTGAATCTGCGCCAGCGGCGGAGGTTGGAGTACGTGGCCGACTATGATGTTGAAATTCAGTATCATCCAGGCAAGGCGAATATGGTGGCTGATGTCCTGAGTCGGAAGTCAGGTAAGATTTTTAATCTTTCCGCCGAGCGTCTAGTGGAAGAGTTTCTGTTGATGGACATTTCTGTGGGAAGCTGTGATTCACAGAGTAGCATAGCTGTAGCAGAACCTTCGTGGATTACGCTTACGAGACTGCATCAGAAGGACGATCCCGATCTTCTGCATTTGTATCTTCGAGCTGAGAAGGGTGAATTACCAGATTTCTCTTTAGATGATGCGGGTACCTTGAAGTACCGTGGCAGGTTTTACATCCCCGCAGTTGGAGATATCCGGGACATGGTGTGCAGAGACGCCCACGGATCTAGTGTTGCCTACCATCCAGGGTCTACCAAGATGTATCATGATTTAAAACAAACTGCCTGGTGGTACGGGATGAAGAGGGACATAGCCAGATTTGTTTCAGAGTGTTTCACTTGCAGGCGTGTGAAAGCCGACCATGGGAGGCCTGGTGGCAAACTGACTCCCTTGGAGATTCCGATGTGGAAGTGGGAGAGTATCTCGATGGATTTCATAATCGGCTTACCGAGATCGCCTAAGGGGCATGATTCAGTTTGGGTAATCGTAGACAGATTGACGAAGAGCGCTCATTTCGTACCATTTAAGATCGATTATCCGATGAGGAAAATAGCCGAGCTGTATCTGGAAGAGGTTGTCAGATTGCATGATGTACCCGTAAGTATCATATCAGATCGAGACTCCAGGTTCACGTCTCGTTTTTGGAAGAGTCTTCAAGAAGGGTTGGGTACAGATTTGAGATATTCCACAGCTTATCACCCGCAGACCAATGGTCAGACGGAGCGAGTAAATCAGATTGTGGAAGATATGATCCGATGCTATATTCTAGACCACGGAGGAGCGAGGGATGAGCGCTTGCGGCTTATGGAGTTCGCATATAACAACAGTTATCAAGAAAGCTTGCAAATGGCTCCCTTTGAAGCTTTGTATGGGAGGCGCTGCAGGATTCCCTTGTTTTGGGCTGAGCTTGGCGAGGGACCTTTGTTGGGTCCAGAAGCACTTGAGGAGATGGAAACCGCTGTGAAGCTTATTCGGGAAAAGCTTCGGTTAGCCCAAGAGAGATATGAGAAGAATGCCAATCGGCGTAGATCGGACTTGGAATTTGCTGTGGGGGACTTGGTGTTCTTAAAGGTCTCCCCGTTGATTGGAGTCAAGCGGTTTGGCAAGAATAGGAAGTTGGACCCGAGGTACGTGGGGTCGTTTCCGATTGTTGAGCGGATTGGGGTATCAGCCTACAGGCTGGATTTGCCCGCAAATTTCCCTGGCGTGCATGATGTCTTTCACGTCAGTCAGCTGCGAAAATGTGTGTTGAATGGCAGGCAGGTTTTGGATTCTGTGCCTCAGTTGGAGCCGAATCTTTCTTATGTGGAGGTGCCTGTTCGCATTTTGGATTCTCAAGTTCGGGCGTTGCGGAAGAAGACTATTCCGATGGTTAAAGTTTTATGGAGTAATCAAGATGTGGAAAGCGCGACTTGGGAGTTGGAGTCGGCTATGAGGGAGGCTTACCCTCATCTGTTTCCCTGATCTTGTGCTTGGTATGTTCTATTTTATTATTTATTTAGCCCTTTCCCGGTTTTTTTCTCTCTCCTTCTTTATAGGGGTGTTGTGAGTAAAGTTTCGAGGCGAAACTTTCTTTTAGGGGGGGTGGCTGTAACGCCCCCGGTTTTTCTGTGTTTTGTTTGATCTTTGGCTGGCGTTATGATGGCGTATTTCCGACTTTTTGCCGTTGTAGAGCGTGGTTTTAGCTCTTAGGGTTCCATGTGTAGCCTGTTTGTAGCCTGTTAGCAAGATTCCCCAGCTAGCCGGAGTCTGTTTGATGACTCGCCAGGGCCTCTTAGGGAATGCCTGTGTTTTGGCTTCGGGAGGTGTTATCCCGGGTTTCGTTCGTCGAATGCTAATTTCGACTTCACAGTTGTGTTCGTAGCGTGTGTTTTTAGCTACGGCGTGAATTTCGTCTGTTTCCGAGAAGTTTCAGGTTTCGTGTTGCTTTGATATTAAGTATAAATAATTATTAGTATGTTGATTGTTTATTATTAAAACTGATATATATATATATATAGTCTTGGGTCAGAATTAGGGCTGGGTTCCTTTTGTTCTTTTCCTGTTCCTCTGCTTGGAAGAAGTCGTCGCCTGTGCGAGAGGAAGAGCACCGCCGGCCTACCCTAGCCCTCGGACGCCGATTCCTGGAGATTTAGCGGTCGGAATTCGATTTCGAGAGTGGATCTGGGTTGCCCTCGTCGGGATCTGCTTTCTTTCAGCTCCTCAGCTTGCTGCTCTGCGGCCAGATCCGTGAGCGGGGGAGGCCGCCGACCGAGTTCCTGGTATTGAGGCAAGTGATGACCCCTCATCCTTGCCAAAGCTGATCCTTGTCTTTCTTTTGAGCTAATTTTTATCTCTTTCTTGTTTAGATCTTAGGTGTAAGCTAGGGTTTGTGCCCGATCATACTGTGGTTAGTGTAGAAAGTTCCAGTTAAATCTCAGTTTTCCGAGGGATTGTGTCTTTTAGGGACAGTTTTGGGTTCGGTTTAGGTCGAGTAGCTGCCATTGCCGGTGGATGTTGTACTCTAGAGAGAGAGAGAATCCTCGTTCTCGTTTCTGGTTGTGTGCTGGATCTGGCGCCTGAAGCCAGTCCGGGTGTCGACACCGTGGTGTCGACACCAGCCAGTCAGGGTGTCGACACCGTGGTGTCGACACCAGCCAGTCGGGGTGTCGACACTTGGTGTCGACACCAGCTAGTCGGGGTGTCGACACTTGGTGTCGACACCGGCCAGTCGGGGTGTCGACACCTTGTGTCGACACCGGCCGCAGAGGTGTCGACACTTGGTGTCGACACCCGCAGCGGCAGTGTCGACACCTTGTGTCGACACCAGCCGTAGTGGTGTCGACACTTGGTGTCGACACCCACAGCGGCAGTGTCGACACCTTGTGTCGACACCGGCCGCAGAGGTGTCGACACTTGGTGTCGACACCAGCAGCGGTTGTGTCGACAGCTTATGTCGACACCGGCTTGTCGTGGTGTCGACACATCGTGTCGACACTGGGTGCTGCCCTTGTTTTGGGGTCAGGGAGACTCGGGGTTGGTTTTGGTTAGGCGTGCAAGGCCACGTCGGTTGGACCCGATGTTTTTGCCTTGGGTTCGTGTGTTTCTTAGGACTGTTAGTGGGACCTTTCCCTAGGAGGGGAGCATTGGGTGCTCGGCTAATTTCTGCATGCCGACTCTTGGGTCGTGGCGGGTGGTGGAGTTTTGGTGGCCTCTTGAAAGTTATGGTACCTAAACACCTAGAGGGGGGGGGTGAATAGGTGACCTAAACCTTTTTAAAACTTTGTTGGCAGCAAAACAGTTATCTCACAGATTTCTACATCTAACAGCAATAACAGAATATAAACAGTTAATTCAGAGCACAGCACAGCACAGCAGACACACAAATTTATAGTGGTTCCCCAATCTTTGGGTACATCCACTTTCCCCCTTCGCCTATCTAGGAGTGTACTAGATTCAGCCAATCTTCTCCACTATCTCAGAACCCAACTAGGTTCCTACACCTCAGGCCCAAAGCCTTACACTCAGCCTCAAAGGCCTACACTCAGCCACCCAGGCCTACACTCAGCCAATTAAGGCCTACACTCAGAGTTCTTCAACTCCTACACTCAGGCAACCAAGCCCTACCCTCAGCCTTTATAATATAGGCTTACAATTCTCTCAGATCCAATGGATCCTACAAGTTAAGATTGAATTACAATAACTAACTCTACAACTCAGAAAATAAGAGAGGAGTTGAGAGTTTCTTGAAGAGTTCTTGGAAGAACTTAGTTAGATCCAAACTGACTTAGCTTCCTTCAAAGCTTCTTGAGTAGAACTGAATTAGTCTGAATCCTCTGCAGTTGATCCTTGACCTCTGGTTCTTGAGATCCAGATGATTCTGAATCCTTCTTCTCAGCCTTAGTTCCAAAGACTGAATTCTTGATTGGAGCTCTCTCTCTCCAACTTCTTAGATCTGCAGTTGGACTGCCAGATCTTCTTGTGTTGATCCTCTGTGTATCACTTTTCTGATTTAATCTGATCAAACACTTCAATTATTCTCACTACTTGTAATAATAACAATCAATCAGTTTCTGTAAACTATGGGTGCCTATTTATAGGCTTCCTTCATGGTAACCGGCTGGTCCGGTTCATAACAGACTTCTTATTTCTCTGACAGTTGCTGTAGACCGGCTGGATTGGCAGCTGTCATGTCAACCAGTCACTTCTTAAAATTCTCTAACTGTCAGATAGTGTCGAGACTTTCTGTTCTTAAGTGTCGACACTTATAGACTAAGTGTCGACACATGCTTGTGTAAGTGTCGACACAAGTCTACAAGGTGTCGACACATATCCTTGTATGTCTCGACACAGATTCTTCTGCATGTGTCGACACTGAAATTGAGTGTCGACACAAGTACTTGTTCTTCATTCTTTAACTGTATTCTCCTAAGTGTCGACACATCTCCTTTGTGTCGACACATCTTCATGTGTTGAAACTGTCAAGTGTCGACACTGTTTCTTGGTGTCGACACAAGTCTTCAATTTTATTTCTTCAGCTGAGTGTCGACACATTCCCTTAGTGTCGACACTTGTACTTAGAATATTTTGTAAACTTTTCTGTTCTTTGCCAAGTGTCGACACAGCTCCTTGTGTCGACACTTTCTTCAAGTGTAGAGTCTTCAACTAAGTGTCGACACATTGTGCTGGGTGTCGACACTTTCTTCAAGTGTTGACTCTTCTGGATGTGTGTCGACACATTGTGCTGAGTGTCGACACATTCTTCATATGTTGACTCTGCTGATTGAGTTTCGACACATTGTGTTGAGTGTCGACACTTGTCCTTAGTCTCTGCAGAATTTTGCTGAGTGTCGACACAACTCCAAGTGTCGACACTTCTGATGTATACTCAGCTCTTCTAGGTGTCGACACTTCTGCTAAGTGTCGACACAGCTTTTCTGCATACTTCTTCACTGAGTGTCGACACAGCTCCAAGTGTCGACACTTTCTGTCTGGTGTCGACTCTTCATCCCAGGTGTCGACACAATGACTCCAAGTGTCGACACTGCTTGTCTGGGTGTCGACACAAGCTTTCTCAAGTGTCGACACTTTCCCTCTGGGTGTCGACACATGGACTTAGAAACTTTTAGCTTCAGTCCAGTGAATACCTATCCTGCACAAGTAACTCAAACAAACATCAAATACATTATGATGTATATCATTGAGTTAGGTGAGGCTACTTCAAATCAGGTACATTTGACCAATGTACCCAACAATCTCCCCCTATTTGGAGAAGTCATAACCCTTAGTCAATGATATACACCACTCATAATTAAAAATTAGAGAATGATGTAAAGCAGGTATATGTCAACAGGGTAAACTTAAACATGTAATAAAGCACACATGTATACTCATTAAACATTGCAGAACAAACAAGAATTAGACACATTCTACTGAACAATCATGAAATATATTTATCAAAAATTGTTCTTACATTGTTTTAATACATTTCCATTGTTTTACAAAAATATTGCATATGTAAAAGATTACAACAATGTGTCTTAGTCTAATCTTAGTCTAGTTCTGATCAGGCTCTTTTATAACTATGCCTTTCCCAGCTTGTACTTTGGCCTTTACAGCAGCAGCAGCAGGCTCAGTATCAGCAGTCTTCTTGCCTTTGGAGTCCTTCTTCTTTTGTTCTTCAGCCTTGATTTTCTGCCTCTCAAAATAATGATAGGGCTTAGGAAAGTACTTGCTAGGCTCCACAGCTGTAGGAGGTAGCTTTCCTAACTTAGCCTTCCTTCTATACTGGACAATGGCTTCCTGCCTAATCTCATGCTTCCTCCATTCTGCTTCTGAGAACCATTTGTTCCTCTCATGTGCATTGTCCTTGGCTGCTTTCCAGGCTGTGAGAATGATGTTCCTAGAAGTAGGGCTCCACTGTTCAAAATCAGGTTTTTGCTCAGCTAGTTCCCTGAACTTCTTCTTTGACAGCCTTGTCTCTTCTTCTTTGTCCATAGCCTCTTGCATAGCTGCTGTAACAGGTTGAACAACCTTTTCTAGAACAACATTAGGCTTTCCAGTAGTTGGACTATACATTGTGCTTACTTCTGCATGAACCATGTCAAAATCTGGAGGTGGATAGATCACCTGAGCTACTTCCTGTTGCTCACCTCCAAGATATGCACTTTGAATACCTGATTCAGCTACATTATCATCATCACACAGGGGAGGATAGCCCAGTGTAGCTCTGATGGAGTTTGAAATCCATTTGGCATGGTCAGAGCTAGCTTTGACTAACACCCTCTCCCCCTTTATGACTTCTTGTTCAACATGATCTCTTACATCATCTTTCTGGAACCTGATTTGGCTGTCCAAGTACCTGATGTCATCCTTAAAATAAGGTCTAAGCTTTGTAAGCTGTTTAGAAATGACCTTCTGTGAATCCTTAATTGCAGTCTTGACAGCAGCAATTTCATCTTGAAATGCTTTATCAAATTCAGCCTTGGCAGCAGCAGATGTGGAAGATTCAGCTGGCTTATTCTTCAGTTCAGTGACTATAGTATTGTGGGATGCAGTCAAATTATCATTCATTCTCAACTGATTTTCCAGCACATAGCCTTGCTTCAGTGCTATATCATCTACTTGAGACTTTATTTTCTCTTGGTGGGTTGCCAGATAGACCACTGCATTAGCACCCTTTGTAAAACAGTCAGTCATCTCCTTTTTATTAAGGTTCATTTCAAACCTTATGGACTTGATTTCCTGTGCCAGATCAGATTGTAGGGTCTTGTGCCCTTCATCAACATAAGTTTCTATAGCCTTCCTTTGTTCATCCATCTTGATTTGCAGTGCAATCAGTAGAGCACTATAGTCAACAGTTGGGGCTTGTTGAACTATGGGCTGTGGGGCAATGGATTGCAAGGCTTTCTTGTAACTCTGACTTCTCCTCTTGAAGACATAGAGTTTCTTCTTTTTAGCTTGTGCAGCCTCATCTTCCTCAGACTCTGAAGTACTGGCTATATTCACCCTGTCCTTAGGGCTTGATGGTTTTTCAGCTTGCACATCTAGTGCCTTCTCAGTGTTTAGCCTTAAAGGCTCATCCTGAACTTCCAAGTTCTCCCCCTCAACAGCAGCACCCTTCTCTTTAGCAGCAGCATTCTTGTCCATGTCAAAATCCTCTTGATCTAAATTCAGAAAGAGATCTTCCATTGTGTATTCAGGAGGTGACTGTGCAGGAGAAGTTCTGGATTCATCAACTACTTTATCAGGAACTTTTTGCACAACAGCAGATGTGTCATGGAGAACAACATCTGGTTCTTGATTTGCTTGCTGAGTTTGCTGATGGACATCAGACAAATCAGAATCTATTATAGAAAAATCTAAAGTATTGAGGTCAGAAAGTACCTCTTGGATAATAAGTGTAGCTTGCTCACTCTCCAGTGTAGAGGGTTGTTCTACAGCTGGAGGCTCCCCCTGGCTTGGATCCTTTTGCATGGGGCTAGCTGTAGGCAGCTCCCCCTGGATTTCAGCTGGCTCTTGAGGAGCAGGAGACTTCTCTGCAGCCACTTCCTCATGACTATCAGGAGTGAAAACAACTAGTTCTTCACTACCTGAACTGCTGGAGGACTCCTGTGTCACAGGAGCTATCTTCCTCTTCTTCTTAGGAGGTGATTCTTTCTTAGAAACTTGTTTCTTAGGGGTGGACAGTTCCTTTGACAGCACCCTTTCCCACCTTGAGAAGATCCTCATGTCCATCTTTCTCATGTGGTTGATTTTGCTACCTGCAACAGTGCTCATTACCTCTGGTATTGTACCAGCCAGGTAGAGACTAAGTATCCTGCCCAGATTGGGCTTCTTCAGACTTTCCTTTATCTTCTCAAAGATAACCATTGACCAGTCTGTTTTGAGGTTAAAGATAATTCTGGTCATAACACTGAACATGGAGGCTGACACCCTGTCATGCCCTCCAGTCTTGCTGAGTATAACCTTTCCCACTATCTCTGACAGGAACTTTCCTTGGGTATTCATTCCTCTCCTGTTGAATACAGATCCTATCTTCAGCTTAGGATCTAGACCACACCAGGTAAGTGCTTCTCTGGTCTTGGATGTAGTCACTTCCTCTTCTTCTTGAATTTTAGGTAGCTGAAGTACCTTTCTCAGAGATTTGGGTGAAATCTTGACCTTGGTGCCATGAACTCTTGATTTGATCTTGTAACCTGAGTCATCTATAGAAGCTCCAGCAAGGAATTCGAGTACTTCCTTCTTCCATATTTTAGTTGGTTCTGAAACCAGATACTCCAATCCAGAATCAGTGACTAGGGTTATCACCGATTTGATTTCTTGATCGCCATCGTCGAATGTGCCACGAACCAGCTCATAGCCTTCATTGACATTCTCCTCGAGCTTGGGTGCCATTAGGGTTTGTAGAATTAGTCTTTAGAAGAGAGAAATGTCGACACAGTAGTTTGGTCTCGAAACTCTGAAAGCGTGTCGACAAACAAAGACAGAACCCTATTTATACCTTTCTGGTTTGAAGACGAACAGGCGGGATGGATTACTAAAGATGTGTCGACACTGGCAATAAGTGTCGACACTGACTTATAATGTCTCGACACACATGTGTCGACACAAGTTTAAGTCATCAGATTTTATGTGTCGACACTTGGTTAAGTGTCGACACCACACTACTCGACATGTAGTCGAGACTTTACTTAGAAAATTCTGAGTAAAACTTAAGTGTCGACACCTCATTAAATGTGTCGACACCAACTCGACATGTGTCGACACTAACATTCTGAAGTGTCGATACCAACTTCCTAGATGTGTCGACACCATTTTCCTGAAGTGTCGACACTTACTATTCTGTGTCGACATAGACTTGTCTATGTGTCGACACCTTTTTACTTAGCCAATTTTTAGTTCTGTAAACTTAGTCTAAGTTTATCATACCTAGTTCAATTTTGAACCTATTGAACTTAGCTTCTTCTAAGGGCTTAGTAAACATATCAGCTATCTGATTATCAGTTTTAACATATTCAAGTGCAATATCATTTCTTTCTACATGCTCCCTAAGAAAGTGATATTTAATCTCAATATGTTTAGTTCTACTATGTGATACAGGATTATTAGCTATTGAAATAGCACTTGTAGAATCACAGAAAAGTGGAGTTCTACTTACCTGAAATCCATAGTCTTCTAGCTGATGTTGAATCCACAGAAGTTGAGCACAGCAACTTCCTGCAGCTACATATTCTGACTCAGCTGTGGAGATAGCCACACTAGTCTGCTTTTTGCTGCTCTATGAAATGAGTCTTCCACCTAGGAATTGACAGGATCCAGTGGTGCTCTTTCTACCTTCTTTGCATCCTGCAAAGTCTGCATCTGAATAGCCTGTTAGATCAAAATCTCCATTCCTAGGGTACCAGAGGCCTAGATAAGGTGTGCCCTTTAGATATCTCAAGATTCTCTTGACTGCAGTCAAGTGAGACTCTTTAGGGCAGGCTTGATACCTGGCACAAACACATGTAGCATACATAATGTCAGGCCTACTTGCAGTCAAGTATAGTAGGGAGCCAACTATCCCTCTATACAAGGTTTCATCTACAGGTTTCCCTGCATCATCCTTGCTCAGAGACATACTTGACCCCATAGGAGTCTTCATGGTACTGGATGAATCCATACCATACTTCCTTATGAGTTCTAGGGTGAACTTGGACTGACATATGGATAGACCACTTTCAGTCTGTTTAACTTGGAGACCCAAGAAAAACTTCAGTTCTCCCATACTACTCATCTCAAATTGACTTTGCATAAGCTTTGCAAACTTTTTGCAAAGGCTACTTTCAGTAGACCCAAATATAATGTCATCTACATATATTTGGACAAGTATGACTTTGCCTCTTGATTCCCTAAGGAATAGAGTCTTATCTATTTTCCCCCTTGAGAACTTGTTCTCAATGAGGAAACTAGATAGGGTTTCATACCAAGCCCTAGGTGCTTGTTTTAACCCATACAATGCTTTCCTAAGTCTATAGACATAATGAGGTAGAGTTGGATCAACAAAACCTGCAGGCTGCTCCACATAGACTTCTTCTTTCAAATTACCATTTAGGAATGCTGACTTCACATCCATTTGGTATACCTTGAATCCTTGATAAGTTGCATAGGCCAAGAACATCCTTATGGCTTCCAGTCTGGCTACTGGAGCAAAGGTTTGATCAAAATCAATACCTTCTTCTTGCCTATAACCTTTAGCAACCAATCTTGCTTTATTCTTAATGATGACTCCTTGTTCATCTAACTTATTCCTGTAGATCCACTTTGTTCCTATCACATTGTGATCTTTAGGTTTAGGAACCAGGTCCCAAACCTTGCACCTCTTGAACTGATTAAGCTCTTCCTGCATTGCTTCAGTCCACTGTGGATCTTGTATTGCTTCTTCAAATTTCTTTGGTTCTATTTGAGACAGAAAACTTGAATATACTACAGCATTCTGATTTCTGCTCCTTGTCTGAACACCTTGTCTTGGATCTCCAATTATCAGCTCTACTGGATGATCTCTTAGATGCCTGTTGGCTGGAGGCATCCTTACTTCTGGTTGAACCTCTTCAGCATCTTCATCAAACTGAGTTCCTTGTACTTCTTCAGCTCCTTGTACATGTAGTTCTCCCCCTGGACATAAGCCATCTCCTTCTACTTGCTGTCTTGCAGCAGGTACATCTTCTATGGTTAGCTTGTCCATCTTCTTAGTAAGACCTGTGGGGCTGCATACATTGCTAGACAACTCATTGTTAATTAGTTGTGTCTCATCAAAAACTACATGCACAGACTCCTCTACAACTTGTGTAGTCAAGTTGTAGACTCTATAAGCCTTACTATTATTGCTGTACCCAACAAACACTCCTTCTTGGGACTTGGCAGCAAACTTAGTTAGGTAAGACTTTTCATTGTTAAGTATGAAGCATTTGCAACCAAAAATCCTGAAATAGGATAGATTTGGTTTCCTGCCTTTCACAACTTCATAGGGGGTCTTGTTTAACCTTTTAGTGATGGTAGCCCTATTTATCACATGGCATGCAGTGTTAACTGCTTCAGCCCAGAAATACTCTGGCAGTGATGAATCACTTAATAGGGTCCTACCTAGCCTCTATCAAGGTCCTATTCTTCCTTTCAGCAATGCCATTTTGCTGAGGTGTTCTAGGTGAAGAGAATTCTTGAAATATCCCAAAGTCTTCACACAGTTTTGTCATGCTTTCAGATTGAAACTCAGTACCATGGTCACTTCTAATTTTGACCACTGTACAGTTCAATTCATTCTGAATTTGCTTAACAAAGCTATAGAAGACACTAGGTGTTTCAGATTTCTGCCTTAAGAAGAACACCCAGGAAAACCTTGAGTAGTCATCAACAACTACAAAGGTATAGACCTTCCTACCTAAGCTGTGAACTGGCATTGGACCAAATAGATCCATATGCAAGAGGTATAAACACCTCACAGCATCTTTGTTGTCTAAGCTTCTAAAGGTGGATTTAGTCTGCTTGCCCTTTTGACAAGCTGAGCAAATGCCATCTTTGACACACTTAACTTGAGGACCATTCCTCACTAACTCTTTGCTAAAGAGTTTGCTAATAGTCTTGTAATTAAGATGGGCAAGCCTCTTGTGCCATTTGACACATTGAGAGACTGTCTCATCAGCTACAAGACAAACTGGAGAACTATTGTTCTCAACCATAATGTCTAAACAATAGACATTCCTCTTTCTATATCCTGTCAAAATGATCTCTTGATCACTTGACCTCTTGATATGACAACCATTTTTAACAAATGAGATGTCATACCCTACATCACTTAACTGACTTATACTAATGAGGTTGTGTTTCAACCCTTTAACATAAGCCACTTGAGTAATGGTAACAAGGTTTGAAGAGATGTTACCAAACCCTTTGATGATTCCTTTTTCAGAACCACCAAAGGTCACTTTAGGACCATTTTTGATTGGAATGTAGTCCTTCAGTAGTCCCCTTGTTCCAGTCATATGTCTGGAACATCCACTATCCAAGTACCATGTTGGGGTATGGCCACTTGGATTCACCTGCAAAACAAATTAATGAACCTTAGAACCCAAAGTAAACTTGGGTCCTTGGTGATTGTTAGTTTGCAACTTGACATAGCTACCTGCTGGCTTTCCACCAGGTAACTTGCTACTCAACTTGGCACTGGCATTGTGCCAACAATCCAAGGCAAAGTGGCCAACCTTGCCACAACACCAGCATTCAAACTTGTTGTACCTTTGCTTAGGTACAGACTTGGCTGTCTTGACTACAGCAGGCTTATTGAATGTTGGGGCTTTGCCCTTGGACTTGGACTGATCCTGAACAGTCCTAGCTGGTTTAATAAAACCTAATCCAGCCTTTCCTTTATGATGAACAAATTCATCAATCAAGGGTAGCACTGATTTAGGTTTTGAAAACCTAGCAACTAGCTCTCTTTCTTTCTGAAGATTGATCTCCAGTCTCTTAATTTGATCATTTTTATAGGTGATAGTTCCCATCTGAATCACTGTAATGTGTTTCAGCCTGGCTACCTCATTGAGCTTTTGATCAAATTTCTTCTCAAAATCTGTTGCAGCTGCCTTGAGATCAGCAATCTCCTTTGCCTGAATTTTGGCTAGGGTCTTGCTTTTCTTATAGGCTTGCAACAGTACTTTATATTCATCTAAGAGCTGATGAATATCCCCCTCAGATTCAGAAACACTTTCATCACTTGATGAAGATGAATCTGACTCTGAACTAGAACTGGAATCTGAACTTTGAGTTGGACTTTGTACCTGACTAGGTCCTGGCTGCTCCAGGATTTTGGTACTTTCAGTCAATGCCATCAGTCCTTGGCACTGACACTCTTCTTGTTCATAGATTGATTCCATGATCTGCATAAACTCTTTTTCTTCTTCAGCAAATAGCCCTATGTAGGCTTCAGCATCTGTCTCAGTGTCTGAAGAAGAAATGTCCGAAAGAGTCTTCTCATTCTTTGCAACAAAGGACTTCTCCTTCTTTCCTTTGAAGTGAGTCTTCTTTTTGTCACTGGATTCTTTTATTCTCTCAGGACAATCTGCAATAACATGACCCTGTCTATTGCAGCAGTAACACACTATCCTAGACCCAGTTGCCTTGCTAGTCTTTGTCTTTTTCTTGTCCTTCTTTGAAGGCTTCTTCTCCTGATACTGAACTTCTTTCCCTTTGGAAAATGAAGGTCTGGACCTCCACTGTTTCTTCTTCAGGAATTTCTGAAAATGTCTGGTGAATGCAGCAAAGTCTTCATCACTTTCACTGCTTGTAGACTTTGTGCTAACAGACTCATCAGATTATGATTCAACTACCTCTGGAGGAGGAGTTGATGACTTAGTCCTGCCCTTTCTAGGTACTTCTGACTTGAAGGCAACAGTCCTTTCCCTGTGCTCAGTCCTTGTTGATTTTTCCTCCTCTTTTCTCACAGACAGCTGCATCTCATAAGACAGCAACTTGCCAAACAGTGTGGGAGGAGGAATTTCTCCCAACTTTGTCATTTCTCTGATGGCACAGATCTTAGTGTCCCAATCTTTGGTTAGGGACCTCAAGAACTTATCATTCAATTCATAGTTAGTGAACTCTCTTCCATAGGACATGAGTTCATTAACAATTCTATAGAACTTCTTGTAGCATTCAGTGATGCTATCTCCTCTTCCTTGCCTAAAGCTCTCATACTCTTGATTAAGCAAGGACTTTCTATCTTGCCTAACTTCTTCAGAACCTTCCATATAGACAATGAGGGTATCCCACATTTCTTTTGCTGTTTTACAGTGAATTAGGTTCTGAAAAGTTGCATCATCAATGGCACTTACTATTATGTTTTGTGCCCTTTTGTCCATAGTGGCTAGGACAATTTCATCCTTGGTCATCTCAGATAAATCCTTTGGAGTCCTCTGATTTGCATCCAATACTGAGATCTTCATGGGCACATATGGCCCCTCTTTGACTGTGATGTAGATTCTAGGGTCAGAGGCTTCCATGAACAGCCTTACCCTCTCTTTCCAGATTCCAAAAATCTCTTTTCTGCATATGGGCAGTTTCATTGAACCCAATTCCTTGTGATTCTCTGAAGAACCCATGTTTCTTGATTTTCTTGAAACTGTGTTCTGACTTACACTGAATCTGCCAAACTGGATCTCCTCAGACAGTTAGTCCTTTTTGAGGAACCTGGCTCTGATACCACTTGAAAGTTATGGTACCTAAACACCTAGAGGGGGGGTGAATAGGTGACCTAAACCTTTTTAAAACTTTGTTGGCAGCAAAACAGTTATCTCACAGATTTCTACAACTAACATCAATAACAGAATATAAACAGTTAATTCACAGCACAGCACAGCACAGCAGACACACAAATTTATAGTGGTTCCCCAATCTTTGGGTACATCCACTTTCCCCCTTCGCCTATCTAGCAGTGTACTAGATTCAGCCAATCTTCTCCACTATCTCAGAACCCAACTAGGTTCCTACACCTCAGGCCCAAAGCCTTACACTCAGCCTCAAAGGCCTACACTCAGCCACCCAGGCCTACACTCAGCCAATTAAGGCCTACACTCAGAGTTCTTCAACTCCTACACTCAGGCAACCAAGCCCTACCCTCAGCCTTTATAATATAGGCTTACAATTCTCTCAGATCCAATGGATCCTACAAGTTAAGATTGAATTACAATAACTAACTCTACAACTCAGAAAATAAGAGAGGAGTTGAGAGTTTCTTGAAGAGTTCTTGGAAGAACTTAGTTAGATCCAAACTGACTTAGCTTCCTTCAAAGCTTCTTGAGTAGAACTGAATTAGTCTGAATCCTCTGCAGTTGATCCTTGACCTCTGGTTCTTGAGATCCAGAAGATTCTGAATCCTTCTTCTCAGCCTTAGTTCCAAAGACTGAATTCTTTATTGGAGCTCTCTCTCTCCAACTTCTTAGATCTGCAGTTGGACTGCCAGATCTTCTTGTGTTGATCCTCTGTGTATCACTTTTCTGATTTAATCTGATCAAACACTTCAATTATTCTCACTACTTGTAATAATAACAATCAATCAGTTTCTGTAAACTATGGGTGCCTATTTATAGGCTTCCTTCATGGTAACCGGCTGGTCCGGTTCATAACAGACTTCTTATTTCTCTGACAGTTGCTGTAGACCGGCTGGATTGGCAGCTGTCATGTCAACCAGTCACTTCTTGAAATTCTCTAACTGTCAGATAGTGTCGAGACTTTCTGTTCTTAAGTGTCGACACTTATAGACTAAGTGTCGACACATGCTGTGTAAGTGTCGACACAAGTCTAAGGTGTCGACACATATCCTTGTATGTCTCGACACTGATTCTTCTGCATGTGTCGACACTGAAATTGAGTGTCGACACAAGTACTTGTTCTTCATTCTTTAACTGTATTCTCCTAAGTGTCGACACATCTCCTTTGTGTCGACACATCTTCATGTGTTGAAATTGTCAAGTGTCGACACTGCTTCTTGGTGTCGACACAAGTCTTCAATTTTATTTCTTCAGTTGAGTGTCGACACATTCCCTTAGTGTCGACACTTGTACTTAGAATATTTTTGTAAACTTTTCTGTTCTTTGCCAAGTGTCGACACAGCTCCTTGTGTCGACACTTTCTTCAAGTGTAGAGTCTTCAACTAAGTGTCGACACATTGTGCTGGGTGTCGACACTTTCTTCAAGTGTTGACTCTTCTGGATGTGTGTCGACACATTGTGCTGAGTGTCGACACATTCTTCATATGTTGACTCTGCTGATTGAGTGTCGACACATTGTGTTGAGTGTCGACACTTGTCCTTAGTCTCTGCAGAATTTTGCTGAGTGTCGACACAACTCCAAGTGTCGACACTTCCTGATGTAGACTCAGCTCTTCTAGGTGTCGACACTTCTGCTAAGTGTCGACACAGCTTTTCTGCATACTTCTTCACTGAGTGTCGACACAGCTCCAAGTGTCGACACTTTCTGTCTGGTGTCGACTCTTCATCCCAGGTGTCGACATAATGACTCCAAGTGTCGACACTGCTTGTCTGGGTGTCGACACAAGCTTTCTCAAATGTCGACACTTTCCCTCTGGGTGTCGACACATGGACTTAGAAACTTTTAGCTTCAGTCCAGTGAATACCTATCCTGCAAAAGTAACTCAAACAAACATCAAATACATTATGATGTATATCATTGAGTTAGGTGAGGCTTCTTCAAATCAGGTACATTTGACCAATGTACCCAACACCTCTGGAGGGGTGGTTTTATGTGGAGAGTTGTGACCACCGCCTTTTTTCCCCGGTTTGGGTTGGTGTGTGTGGGACCCTAAAGCTGCCACTGTATGACCCCTTAGCCCCTTTTGGGTCTGATTTTGGTTATGCATTCAGAGCCATGTTTTGACTACTGTCACTTACCCACGTGTTAGGACTGTTAGTCCCTTTCCTATTTATGCTTTCCTTTCTTTTGGCATATGTATATGTCTTGATGCTGTTGCAGGCTCTCTTGGTAGGGCATGTTGGTTTTAATGCTCGCACTTGGTGTGCTCTGCGGTGTTTTAGACAGTACTCTTTTCTTACTGTCATTCTCTTTTTCTTTTGCTTATAGCAGTTTGTTGCCGGGTTGGTAACCCTTCATCTTATTTACTCATTAATCTATTGCTCTATTTACTTTTTGATTGTTCCCTTGCTGAGGTGTTCCTTTCTTGAATGCCTCAGGTCCAGGTTGTAGCCAGTGCAGCGGATAGGCCTTTTGGAGGGGCTTGTTGGTGGCCTCTAGGGTAGCTGAGATTGCTGATCCCCATTTGTTGTGAGGTAGTTCTTTACTCTTCTGTATAGACATACATACTCACCAGTGGGTTCGTGTCAGGTTGTTGGCGCCCACTGGTGGCTTCTTGTGATGCTAAATATGAATTTAAACTGCTGATTTTGCCTATTTGTGTTGGTTACTTGCTTATGGGAAGGATTTATGACAGGTTGCATGTTAGATATTTTAAAAATCTAAAAGCATTATTATATGTACCCCATGCATAACATGTTTTTAAATCAAGGACACTATTTTTCCTCAGTGTAAAACACTATTTTCCATACCTACTATATACACCTTAGAGTCGTGCACGCATAAGTCGTCCCCCGGGGACACTCATGCTCATTTAGGGTGTCACTTAATTGAACCCAAGTATTTTCTGCTGCGTATATATATAATTTTAACTGTGGACTAGATGATCCACCGAGCCGAGGGATACGACCATTCAACATAACTGATTTTCTTCCATACTTAATTAACAATTTTCCTTAAAATCTAACGTCTGGAGTTTTGCCTGAGTGCGTGCAGTTATCCCCTACACGACGTGGCATCACGGCGCGTGTTTTCTCCTACTCTGATACGATTTTTACCGTTGAGAAAATGCGGGTTGTGACACACAAGCTTTCTTAAGTGTTGACACTTTTCTTCTAGGTGTCAACACATGCACTTAGAAACTTTTCCTGCAATCCTGCAGTTACTTAACCTGCACAAATAAACTCAAAGCACATCAAATACACTTGATGTATATCATTGAGTAGGGTGAGGCTTCTTCAAATCTGGTACATATATTCCAATGTACCCAACAGGAGGACACGACCTCTATCACGCCCGTGTCAGATGACGTGTTCCCTCATTTTTTTTGGAGAACAGATTTTTAGTTGACCACTCGCCGGCCTGCTTACCCGAGCAGGATACGACCTGGGACACACCCGTGTCCTATGCCGTGTCACCCAACTTTTTCCCAATCCTGGGATTTAGGGTGTTACAACCCTCCCCTCCTTACAAAAATTTCGTCCTCAAAATTTGCACACATGAAGGAAATTGAACATAAGATGTTCTACTCCAGAACGTGTAATACTACTGGATATACACTACGTACCAGTTACACAAAGTTCGAGAAATTCTGCTCGCATGGTCTGACCATCCTGATTGTTTTGTTCCGCAACTGTTTATCGGTACGATCCTCGATCCGAATGGGCCTAAAATTCATTGTTAGCCCATACTCCACCGGCACACGATCATTCTCGATCACTTCGGCTGGATTTTTGATGGCTTTCGAAGCACAGAGATGGGAAACACATCATGTAATCCCCCCAAGTCTGCCGAAAGAGTTAGCCAATATGCGGCTTCCTTGATGTCGCGGCCCCTCCGCCACTACTTGATGATGACCCGATTGTCGAGGCACAACGACACAAAGATCTTAGGTGACGTGATGATGCTGAAGGAAGACCGCGTTACAACCTCCGCCCGCGATGTGCCAAATCAGCCGTGAATAATTAATTATGTTATTTCATGCGTTTTTATTTTATATTGATGAATATAAAATTATTCCACGTTTGGATGATAATTTTATATTCATAAATGTTATGTAATTTTTATTTTTGGACATCTCCATCATGGATTGTTAAGGGCTTGTTGTAACTCCTATGTGTTTGTAACTCCTATATAAGGAGACCTATTTATGAGAATTAATAGAGAAGAAGAAGAATTTGAATCCAAACAAACTCCCTAGGAGAAATTCGGCCAAGGAGAGACTCCAAGCCGCCGGCCTCGTGGTGTGAATCCTCCCCCTTACTTCCTTCCTCCCCTCTTCGGTGCGACGCCTGCGTGGCTTCCTTCAGTGCGACTCCGAGGAAGAAGGATTGCAGCCCCATTCGGTGTGACGCCGGTGGTTCCGTGGAGAGAGTGAATCTCCCACCTATCTTGTGTGATTGATGTTCTTGGTTGGGTAATCTCTTCATCTTTAGTGATTCTTACTTTGAGTTTGTGGAGGCTTTTTCGAACCGTCTTTTCCGTGATTTTAAAATACATCGCTTGCAAAATCTGATCCGGCTTCGTTGTTATTGAATCTCTTGTATTCCGGATTGGGAAGATTCGTTGTGGAAGCGAGACTTGACCTAGCCTTGACTTGCTCTCCAAGATTGGAACACTTTGTGTCAACAAGGGAATTAATCGCAACTGGAACTCGACCGCCATTTGAAGTTTGCCGCTGTTCCGAAATAAATTATTGCTGCGTTTGAAACGGCTCAAGTTGGTACAATAGATGCTTGTGTAGGTGCGGTGAGTTGTGTGCTTGTTGGAGAGGTAGGTCTTAAGGACGTTGTATCGAGTCCGACTGGAATCTTCTATATTGATTTTATCATTCGGATTTGGGAGTCAACCCGACTTCTTTTCGTTCGCTTTTGGTCGGAGCCCTCCTACCTTGCTTTTATGCTTTGTGACGATAGTTTCTGTTAGTGTAGTCGAGCACGTATCACGGTCTCCCCTACACAATTTTGGTGTCAGAGGCAGTTGTTTCAACTCCCACATTGCAAACATCCTTGCTGCATTCCTGGTTGGTCAATCTAATCTTTAGAAAAACAAAAAATTATTTTCGGTGGTCTGCCAATAGTGGGCTAAAATCTTTATTTTTCAGCAAAAGTTCAAAAAAAAATTTTTTTAACGATCCACGTGTTCCTCACATCGGAAATCTATAAAAGTATCCTATTTCCAATCTAGCTACATCCCTAGGAAAAATCATCTTCCCAAGATTTTTCTAAACCTAAATGCGCAATAGGCTAGGATCGGAATACAAGACACCGTCTACATCTAGGATGGCTGCGAGTGAGCGTGGGGATCCCAACACCGAGGCCATAGCAGGGCTACATAACGAAATGACGGAGCTTAGGAACATGTTAGCACAGATCCTACAAAATCAAGCAAGGCCACCCCCGCCACCCATTAATGTTGAGCAGCCCAACCGGCGCCAACAAACACCTGATTCGGATTCTGATGAGGAGACTCCCCAAGTGCCCCCTCGAGAACACCGCCACGATTGTGCTTTCAATATTACTAGGGCCATTAAGATCGACGCCCCCACTTATGATGGCATGGGAGATCCCCAGATCTTCCTTACTTGGGTGGTGGATATGGAGTGCTACTTTGATTGGCACACCCTTACGGACCATCAAAAGGTTCAAGTTGGCAGGATGAAGCTAACAGAATGCGTTAAAACTTATTGGCTGAATGAAGAGCGTCCGCTAGGAACCGGGAACGGGGTCCCACTTATTGGATGGGCCGTGATGAAGAACCTGTTGACTGATCAGTACGTTCCCGCGTACCATTGGATACATATGTTCGACGAGCTTGCCACTCTGCGGCAGGGCTCAAACTCAGTAGCTGAGTATATGGGAGAACTGAAAGACCGTATGGTGCGTTGTGATCTAAGGGAGATACCCGAGGTCACCCTATCCAGATTTTGTAAGGGGCTTCATCCCGATATTCAGCGGAATCTCTTACGATATGGTCATACGGATCTGAACACGATGTTCAATGCCTACCTCGACATTGAAAAGCACTTAGCCTCTAAGGCTCACTCCCGTTATTCCCATGCGAAGGGAAAGTCCACAGCTGGAGCACCTTCCTCCACATATCCGGACAAAGGGAAGTTTCGGTCCACCGAGTCCAAGTCTGTCGTGATCACAGATAGGAACGCTAAGAACCCCGCAAGTGAGCATATCCCCATCGGGAAAGTTAGCAAGTCTAACGCTACATGTTACTCCTGCTGCATTGAAGGCCACTACGCCTTTGAATGCCCAATGAAGACTAAAGCCATAGCCCTATTAGAGTCGACTACTTACCTTATTGATTACGTATATGAGGCTTCTTAGGAGAGTGACCCAGAAGGGGTCCCAAGTGATTTAGACGACGATCACCCCCTTATGGTGATGCATTGTATCTTAATCACTCCCCGTCCGTTAGATGACTGGAAGAGGATGAGTATATTTTCCCTGATCTTTAAGAGTGGCGAGAAGTTGTGCAAGTTGATCATTGATCGTGGCAGTTGTGTGAACGTCATCTCTGAGAATGTCGTTACACGTATGCACTTGACTACGCAGCCCCACCCGACTCCCTACCAAGTAGCTTGGATTAATAAGGTTACCGTCCCGGTAACCAAGCGATGCCTTGTACCCCTCTCGATCAAATCGTACACTGATGAGGTGTGGTGTGATGTCCTTCCTATAGACGCCTGCCACGTGTTGTTGGGCCGCCCTTGGCTTTATGACTGCGACGTGACACACTTTGGGAGATCCAACACGTATGAATTTAAATTTAATGGTAAGGTCATTACGTTGAGGACGACCGTCCCGAAGGAGCCGGTAGCTTTAGCTAAGGACACCACTGTTTCGGTCGAGAGGAAGACATTGAATCTAGTGGGTAGAAAAGAATTTGTGAAGGATCCATTTCTTGACAGGATGATGTACGCAGTAGTTCTTACGAGTGCGAAAGGGGATTCGAGAGCATTGGAAGATTTGCCTAAAGATTTATGGGTATTGTTGGACGAATATAAGGACGTGCACCCGGATGAGCTGTCTTCGGTGTTACCACCGCTGAGGAATTTATAGCATGCGATAGACCTTATCCCTGGTTTGTCTTTATAGAACCAACCCCACTATAGGCTTCATCCCGCCGCCCATAAAGAGTTACAGACCTAGATCGAGGATTTGATGAAAAGGGGGTTCATTAGGACTAGTATGAGTCCATGTGCGGTACCTACCCTTCTTGCTCCCAAGAAGGATGGTACATGGAGAATGTGTGTTGATAGCCGTGCTATCAACAAGATTACCATCTAATATAGATTTCCTATTCCGCGATTAGATGACCTCCTAGATGTCTTATCTGGCGCTATCATTTTTTCAAAGTTAGATTTGCGGAGTGGCTATCACCAGATCAGGATCCGTGAGGGGGACTAATGGAAGACTGCGTTCAAGTCAAAGGATGGGTTATACGAGTGGCTTGTGATGCCTTTTGGGGTATCCAATGCCCCCAGTACTTTCTCTCGGATGATGACACATGTCTTTCAGCCTTACATGGGGAAGTTTGTGGTCGTCTATTTCGATGACATCTTAGTCTTTAGTACCAACACTGCTGAGCACGTCTCCCACATGAGGTCGGTTCAAGACTTTAGTAGCATTATGGCCCCCATTAGTGATTGCATGAAGAAAGGTGAGTTTACTTGGACGAAATCCGCCGCTATCACTTTCCAACGCATTAAGGAGCTTATGACTGAGGCACCTATCTTACGTCTACCTGACTTCACAAAGGTCTTTGAGCTTACGTGTGACGCTTCTGGCATGGGAATAGGAGGTGTCTTGAGTTAGGAAGGACATCCTGTGAGTTATTTTAGTGAGAATTTAGCGGGCGCCAAATTGAATTACTCAAATTACGATAGGTAGTTTTATGCCATCATTAGATGTTTACACCATTGGAGGCACTATCTCCTCTCTAAAGAGTTTGTGATCCTCTCCGATCACGAAGCATTGCGGTTCATCAATGGCCAGCATACAATCAGCCCGCGCCATGCTGAGTGGGTATCTTTCCTATAGGGTTACACTTTTAGTCTCAAACACCTTAAGGGAGCTGAAAATCGAGTCGCGGATGCTCTTAGTCGCCTAACCCTGTTACTCACCACTATGGAGGTTAATGTCGTAGAATTCGAGCGAATCAAGGATGAGTACGCCACAAGCCCAGATTTTTAGGATGCATATCTGTCTGCCCAAGATAGCTCACCCACGGTTATATCTGCGTTCGTCATTAAGGATGGCTATCTATTTAGACATGGGAAGTTGTGTATTCCGCAGTCATCGTTACGCCTCCATATCATTTGGGAATTGCATAGTGGAGGGTTGAGTGGCCACTTCAGCAGGGACAAGACCATTACGCTAGTTGATGAGAAACTCTATTGGCCAAAACTTAAGACAATGGTGGGAAGGGTAGTTAGTAGTTGTCGTACCTGTTAGGTATCCAAGGGCACCAAAACCAATGTAGGATTATATACGCCCTTGCTTATACCTTCTACGCCATGGGAAGACGTGAGCATGGACTTTGTCTTAAGCCTACCAACTACTTTGCGTCATCATGACTCCATTCTTGTCGTTGTGGATAGGCTCTCTATAATGGTATACTTTATTCCATGCGCTGGAACCAACGACGCATCTCATATTGCAAAATTGTATTTTAAAGAAGTAGTTAGTCACCGGGGAGTGCCGAAGACAATAGTCTCAGATAGAGATGTTAAGTATACGAGCTATTTCTGGAAAACACTTTGGGTCTTAATGGGTACCAGGTTATTGTTTTCCTCCGCTTATCACCCTCAGACCGATGGGCAAACGGAGGTGGTCAATCGGAGCTTGGGAAGCCTTCTTAGATGCCTAGTGAGCGACCACAAAGGTATATGGGATCTTCTTCTTCCCCACGCCCAGTTGGCCTATAATAATTCCAAAAATCGTTCCACCGGCCTGTCTCCAAACGAGATTGTTCACGGGTACAATGCCCATGTGCCTCTTGACTTGGTTCCGTTGCCCCCAACATACAAGACAAGTCAGTTTGCACAATCCTTCGCCCAACATATTCATGACCTACATGCACGTATACGAGCTACCTTGACTGCTCAATACGAGTCTTATCAGACGCACGCAAATCTATATACGAGGGTGTCGCACTTCAAAGTCAGCGATTTAGTCCTAGTCCGGTTATTTCCCGAACGCTTGCCATCTGGCACCGTTAAAAAGTTAGCACCAAAGCGCGCCGGCCCTTTTCGGATTATGAAGAAGCTAGGTGACAACGCTTTCGTGTTGGATTTGCCAGCTGATTGGGGTATCTCCCCTATTTTTAATGTCTCGGATTTGACGTCGTTTATTTCGCCTCCACCTGAGTTGAATTCTTTGTCGTCTTCTCCCTCCACTAAAATTTCTAATGGGTTGGGGAGTGGTAGTTCGGATGATCTCTCTCTTTCGGTCCCCGCAAGTATAACATCGGATGGTACGTTGCCTTCTTTTTTTCCTACTGCTGACATGTTTCCCAGGTTTCCCAAGACATTTCTCACTCCATATATGATACTTTCTGTTGAGCCACTTACTACTCCTGATGGTGCTACCTACTGCTTCCTCATCCATTGGCGTGACCGTCCACCTTCAGACGACTCATGGATACTCGCGACAGAACTTCAACGTTTGGATGCCGAGCTTCTCCGCCGCTATCTCTCGGCCCACGCATCGGAGATACGTGATTTTGAGTGGGGGCAGATTGATGTTGCTGCCCCTCCGCCACTACTTGATGATGACCTGATTGCCGAGGCACAACGACACAAAGATCTTAGGTGTCGTGATGATGCTGAAGGAATACCGCGTTACAACCTCCGCCCGCGGCGTGCCAAATCCACCGCGAATAATTAATTACGTTATTTCATGCACTATTATTTTATATTGATGAATATAAAATTATTTCATGTTTGGATGATAATTTTATATTCACAAATGTTATGTAATTTTTATTTTTGGACATTTCATAATTTGTGGTGTGTACTTAACCATACGGATGGATGAGATTACATCTCCATCATGGATGGTTAAGGGCTTATTGTAACTCCTATGTGTTTGTAACTCCTATATAAGGAGACCCCTTTATGAGAATTAATAGAGAAGAAGAAGAATTTGAGTCCAAAGAAACTCCCTAGGAGAAATTCGGCCAAGGAGAGACTCCAAGCCGCCGGCCTTGTGGTGTGAAGGCGCCCCCCTTTACTTCCTTCCTCCCCTGTTCGGTGCGACGCCGGCGTGGCTTCCTTCGGTGCGACTCTGAGGAAGAAGGATTGCAGCCCCATTCGGTGTGACGCCGGTGGTTCCGTGGACAGAGTGAATCTCCCACCTATCTTGTGTGATTGATGTTCTTGGTTGGGTAATCTCTTCATCTCTAGTGATTCTTGCTTTGAGTTTGTGGAGGCTTTTGCGAACCGACTTTTCCGTGATTTTAAAATACATCGCTTGCAAAATCTGATCCGGCTTCGTTGTTATTGAATCTCTTGTATTCCAGATTGGGAAGATACGTTGTTGGAGCGAGACTTTGCCTAGCCTTGACTTGCTCTCCAAGATTGGAACACTTTGTGTCAACAAGGGAATTAATCTCGACTTGAACTCGACCTCCATTTGAAGTTTGCCGCTGTTCCGAAATAAATTATTGCTGTGTTTGAAATGGCTCAATTTGGTACAATAGATGCTTGTGTAGGTGCGGTGAGTTGTGTGCTTGTTGGAGAGGAAGGTCTTAAGGACGTTCTATCGAGTCCGGTTGGAATCTTCTATATTGATTTTATCATTCGGATTTGGGAGCCAACCCGACCCCTTTTCGTTTACTTTTGGTCGGAGCCCTCCTATCTTGCTTTTATGCTTTGTGACGATAGTTTCCGTTAGTGTAGTCGAGCACGTATCCCGGTCTCCCCTACACCATTCCTCAACTCGCTCGACCACTTCAAACAGACCAAGATATCTCAGACTCAACTTTTTCAGACGTCGAACCCTGGACACACGTTTGAAGGGTTTAATCTTCAAATCTACCGAATCGCTTATCGCGAACTACACGCTCCGGTTCTTGGCATTGTTGGATTTTGCTTGTCGATCCTGGGCTATCAGTAGCCTCTCACGAACAATGTGTCTCGTCGAGTTCGCTTCATCGACTTCGTTACGCCTATACACTTTGGATTCGCCTGCTTCTTCCCAAGCTAAAGGAGTACGGCACTTCCGACCATACAGAGCTTTATACAGTGCCATACTGATGCTCGCTTGGTAGCTGTGGTTGTAGGCAAACTCCACAAGATAGAGATGATCTTCTCATCTCTTACCAATGTCCAGGACTTACATTCAGAGCATATTCTACATTGTCCTGTTAGTCCTCTCCGTTTGGCCATCTGTTTGGTGATGAAAGGCTGTATAGAACGTCAACTTTGTACCCACAGCTGATGGATTAACCTCCAATCAGTCGATGTGAACCGTTCATCATGCTCACTTACGATGCTCCGAGTAACACTGTGTAGCCGTTCACTCTACTCAACATAAAGCTTTGCCAACTTTCCACAGAATCGTCCCGCTTATTTGGAAGGAAGTGTGCCACTTTTGTCAACCGGTCTACAATCATCCAGACTGAATCATTCCCGTGTTGAGATCTTGGCAACTCGTGCATGAAATCCATTTGAAATATTATCGAACTTCCATTCCGGAATCGGCAACGATTTCAATAAATCGCCATGCTTCTGGCATTCTCCCGTCACCAACGCACAAGTTTGGCATTTAGCCACAGAGTCCTGGCCACCAGAATAGCTTCTTCATGTCCCTGAACATCTTTGTGCCCCAAGGTGACTTGAGTACTTCGTATGCTCTTCCATCAACTTACCCAACTTCGGGATGCACAAACGGTCCTCTTTCCGCAAAAGACCGTCGTCCCAGGAGTCTTTGCCATCTGGCCCATCCTTAGCATAGCGTTGGAGACTTTCATCCAACTTCATTTCTTTTCGAACCCTGTCCGCAAGGTCATGCTGTACCTCCGTCCAGGTCAAACATGCATCGGATGTAGAATTCTTGTCAACACAAGAAATGTCTACCGCTTCCAACTCCTGGATTAGACGTTCATGGTGCATTTGTAGCCACTTTACCCTTGACGGAACTCTCCAACTCAAGGCATTAGCGACTACATTCCCCTTCCCGGGAGTCTAATGAATCTCAAAGGTGTAGTCCCCAAGAAACTCCAACCACCATCGTTGTCGCATATTCAGGTCCTTCTGCTCCAACAAGTACTTTCGGCTCTTGTGGTCCGTATAGATCTCCACTTTCACGCCATAAAGATAATACCGCCATAACTTTAGTGCAAAGATCACCGCTGCCAACTCTAGGTCATGGCCGGGATTCAATTGGCGTGAGCCATAAGCAATTACTTTCCCATTTTGCAGAAGAATGCAGCTTAAGTCGCTCCCTGAAGCATCACTATAGATCTCACATCCGTTGATACCATATGGAGATGTCAACCCAGGCTCCGTGGTTTGCATGATCAGCGTCAGATTGAGAGTACATAAAAATATCATCAATGAACACGATCACAAATAAGTCCAGGTACTCTCGGAACGTTTAGTGCATCAGGTCCATGAACACTGATGGGGCATTGCACAGCCCAAACGGCATTACCGTGAACTCATAATGACTGTAGCGTGTGCTAAATGCGGTCTTGGGAATGTCACCTTCCCGAATGTTTAATTGATAATACGTAGATTTCCAATTCAAATTGGAGTTGACGGTTAATCCCAGCAGCTGAAGAAACAATACATCTATTCGTGGAATCAGCTACTTATTCTTTTCTGTCAGCTTATTCAATTCATGACAATCAATACATACTCGCAAATCACAGTCCTTCCTTTTCACAAAAAGAACAGGTGCGCTCCAAGGTGACATACTTGGGCATATATATCCCTGCTCCAGCAACCCTTGCAATTGGATCGTCAACTCAGCCATTCCTTCAGCGTGACGCGATATAGCGAGCGGGCCACAGGTTTCGCACCTGGATTCAATATAGTACAGAAGTCAATCTCCCGCTGTGGTGGTAGCCCAGGGAGAAGGTTAGGAAACACAACACATCTGGAAGCTCTGATATCGGCAGCGCATATCTGTCCAAACACAATTCCCGACTTCCAATTTGCACCACCACATTGCAAACTCTATCCGCCAACAGTAAAACAATTGTTTGGTAATAACACCCTTACACTAGCAAAAGTGCTCTCACCCATGTATTCCAAATCATAGCAAAGCATGTGGCGCACACATCAGACACACAAGCTACATACACAGTATGTAATCAGAAATGCAATCGCACTTGTTACAACTTCACTGTGCTAAATGGCCAGGAGTAAAGACTTAGGATTTGCGCCTGGGATGCAGGTGACTTCACCACTGCTTTTCCCGTTTCAACATGACGTTTCATGTCCAGCTCAAGGGAACGGGCCGTATTGACCAAGGTAAGAATACCCTATGTCATCGGTCCTGAGAGAAGCAACCACAAGTCATCTCTCAACCCTTCAAAAAAAACCGATTTGATTTCCTTTTCTCATCTGCTCAACCATTTGTCGACCAATCCTAATAATGATGGGCAAAATTGTCCCCATGTAATCGAAAATCAACTTTTTATTTGTGTTCACGACTACCATACAAACACGTTTATCCCACACATACATATATTGTACTCATATAGCACAAACGTAGCAGTGGAAACTGCCATTCAAATCTGATTATTGTACATACAACACATGCATAGTCCATAAATGAATGAGTAACACAGTTATTTATGTACATTAAGGCGACATTTCCTTCTTATCTAAGAGCCACTTCGGCAATCTCGGGCTTTATGTCCTGCTTCACCACACAAGTAACACTTGTATTGCTTCTTTGGCTACTGATCACCACCCAAACAGTTGTGAGCAATGTGTCCTTCCTTGCCACAAGTATAACAAATACGAGTCTCGCGTCTCTGCCTCTTGTGGTGAGCAGAATTTCCAACCCATGGAGATCTCACTTCTCTGATCGCAGACAATTGCTGGGCTCTTGTCAACTCCATCTCCAATAGTCTAGCTAACTCCACCAATGGTTGTAATCCCAATAACTTAGGACCCATCAACAAGAAATGGAGTTCCTGACGTAGCCCATTGTAAAACCGTTTGATCTTCGTCTCCTCGGTTTCAAACACAAACTTTGGTTGTTGTCGCATTGCAACAAATGCGTGAAAATAGTCCTCAACCGTGTCCACTCCTTGGCTCAAGCACATGTTCATCGACGAAGCTGATGTGTTTCCCCTGACCGTCTGCTTACTTACACTGACCAGCATGGGACGCATGACCGGATTAGAGGATTGAACCTGTCCCTCATGGTAAGCCTTGAGCATTGCAAAAACCACATCAGCAATCAGTCAAGCCGTCTCCATCGATGGAGGAAATGTCATGCTTCACATCGAATGTTGGGGTTCCTGCTACCATGCCGTCGCGCTAGTCACCTACAGTCGTAAAATACACAAGTAAGCAACAAATATATTGCCAAAAGCAATACCAGGAACGCACAGGTTTCCCAAACAGGTGTATTTGCATTCCTAAGTGGACATTCAAAAGTTCATTCATTAGTGTTAACACGGTTTGCACTGACATGTGCTCGCCACCCCACAAAAGAATTCGACCACGAATGTGAAAGGGATCGACCGAGAGAGCTGATACCAAAAATGTAACGACTCCATCCATTCATATAGTTTATACTAGAAGGTCCGACCGGGGCCCCACAGCATATACCACAAAACAGGCGGCGAAGTCACAGAGTGATACCAGAGTTGCGCATCCTAACACATTGCTTTCTAGCAGAAGCCTATAACACGAAGCTGAACTCCAAACATGAATGTCCACCAATATGATTATCCATTTATATCTATAAGGAGGAACACCAACTACATAGTAAGCGGGCCTTATGGCCTTACAGTTATTCTTTACAAGAGTGGCTTTCAAACATCGGCACGCAGGCCGGCCACATATGAAGAACAAAACATAACATTTTAGCTTAGCCTTCAAGGGCTAACAGCAGCAGCAGCAGGGAACTTCAGCCTTTAAATGTCACGCTCGGTGATGATTTCTTTTTGATAACAAGTAATAACTTGATGCAGATTCATTCTACATAATAGTATAAACTATGTAGATGGGTATAAGATAGATTAAATTAACTTTCAGACAAGTGCACCTATCAATCATAGTATAGGAGAAATGTACATCTCGTGTCGTATTCCACGGGGTCCTTTCAAGTACTCGTACTCACCCTCACTCTATTATCATACCTATAATTCAAATTGATTTCTAATCTAAATTAACCTAACTATGACTATCTGGATAAATAAACATTGAAGGATTAAACATGATAAAAAGCCGAAATCTTGAGCAATCACATGAACATACTCATTCATTAACTCGATTCTATGTAATCATGAAATAATATGACTATCAAATTTGTTGTATTGTAAAGGGTAAACATCTTTCGAATTCTCTCTCGAGCAATTCAAAATCAAAACCTAAGTTAGTAAATTTTCTCTCGAACAATTTACAACACTCAAATTTGCATTAATGGAATCACCCTATCTACTACATAAATTCATGAAATCCTATCTCTAAAATACCATGAATCCATTTATTCGTATTCCAATTATCCAAACAACATATCTCTAGATCACGAAATTTGAATTAGAAAGAGATCTAACACGAAATATGAACATGTAAATATCATCATAAACATCCAATTTCTCAATCTAGAGATTTGCAATTCATGTAAAATAAATAAGAAATTCATAATTAGGATAAAACTCTTTGTTTGTAAGCCTGCATACGAATAAAATACCACAAATTCGATGAAAACAGTACGATACATGATTAACAAATTATTCCAAATTAAAGGTCATGCGAAATAAAAGATAATTAAAGCTGAATAACCAAGAGATAGGGTATATTAAAAGAGATATAAGAAAGATTAAAAGCATACAAATAATCTCCTTCAACTTCTCCTTCCCTTGGATGCTCCACTTTGTGCTCCAGAAGTTCTCCCAAATGAAAAATGATCCAAAAGTCCCTTCTAATTTTCCTACAGGTATTTTATAGTCCCTTACAAACAGGGTCGGACACGGGTTCCAACACGGCCGTGTGTCAGTCCGTGTTGACGGTTCATGGGTGGTTCCACACGAGTAGTCGTGTCTGGTATGGGCCGTATCAGATGATATGGGTACTGACACAGCCGTATTGTTCTTCATGTTCTTCAGACACGGGTTGTATAGCAGTCGAGGTCGAATGGACACGGGTAGGCACATGGGCGTGTTCCTACCGGTGTGGTTCTCTGACTCATTCTTCCAGTTTCTTCAATTCCAGCCCAGATAGGACACGGGTAGGGACACGGGCATGTGCCTACCCGTGTACGCCCAATTTTTGTCATGTCATCAGCCATGTTGAGTCCGTGAACTCCTATGTTTGCTCCAAGACCTTTTATTTCCACTAGTTAGCATTACCTGCATTATAAAAGTGAAGGAATAAATTAGATAACTTAATACAAGGAATAACAAAAATCCTAACTGGGCTCTCCTCTTCATGATAAGACAATTTCTCAACTATTCTCACGAATTTACTACAAAAAGAGGTAGGAAATAGTAGACATGATTACAATTATGATAGTAAAAATCCTATCATAATCGCACTCATCAAATACCCCCAGACTTAGATGTTTTCTTGTCCCTAAGCAAACTAATTCAAACACTTGGGTTACCAATAAATAATTTTACCTCCGCACACTGGTTGCTATGAATTTAAAGAGAACTTTGATGATGTAATCGTATAGGAAATAGTTTAGCAGACGTTTCTAAGTATAGATTTATCTTAAAATTCCTCCAATATATCTTTTAACTATCTTTCACTCTTTCTTAGAAATAAAGGTATAGTCATCTATGACAAATGTGAGGAAAAAATAACAATCTCAATAAGATACGTATTAGTATTTCAAAACTTATAAGTACCCATATTGATTATCATGAGCTTACCCTTTTCACACCCTCTCCACGACACTTGTTAGAATTAGTGAGGTGGGATGCTTAGGACTTGTATTATGGTGTAGCCTTTTTGGCTTAGGATAGAAGATTATAAGTGAGGTAATCAAAGATAAATTTGATGGATTTTGTTTTCTTTTCTTTCACACCTAAATCACAATTGAGCCTTTTTGTTGGTAAATACCTTAACATACATCAGTGTTATAAAAGCACCCCCAGACTTTGCAATTAGTATACTTCCCACATTTTTGAAAGATACTCCAACTTTTTATTTTTTTTTAACCAAGGGGCCATAGTAGGGATCATTCCGAGTGGTTGCAAGTATACACGCACTCAGGTGACATATCACTATGTCTTTTCTTTTCATGGGTCCATAGTAGGGATCATTCCAAGTGGGTGCAAGTATACACGCACCCAGGCCACATATCACTATGGACAAATTCATTCGAAGAAGGTCTCAATGATAGGTGTGCTAATAGGTAAGGATTTGGCCTTGTTGAATTTTAATAGTAGTGTCAAAAGGATAGGGATTAGGTCCAAATTGGGTGTACAAGGGTGTAATGTTTAAGGTTTTGGGTGTGCAAGGCTCAAGCTATCCAAAAGGAGGCCTAAGTCATTTCCGTCCTCACTAATTAACCTATGCAAAAGTTTTGAGGATCGCTTGAGGGTAAGTTCTAGGCATCAATAGAGAGTATTTTTCATTTTAATTCCCTAATACCAAATTATAAAAATATTACACTCATCGACTCACTTTATTATAGATAATTATATTTTCTAAATCAAATTGATTGATAGTTAATAATATAGAGGATTAATCTTAACAATAAATTATATAAAGAAAATTAGGCTAATGAATTTCTATACTTAATAACAAATCAACAAAGTTTAACACTCAATGAGTCTACATCAATTCATTTTAATCATTGCACGAAGTTAAATTAGATAGTTATAATCCCAAATGAATGAATACATGAGAGCTTAAAGGAGTAACAAAAATCATTTCACTTCTTTGTTTTTTTTTGTTTTTACGGGGGGGGGGGGGGGGGGGGGGGGGGGGGGGGGAGGGGCGGGGCGGGGGGTATAACAAATTTGAGTATTATGATAGCAAAATTAGAATCAATTGTAACCATGTCTATCACAACAACTATAAAATTGGAGAACATCCACCCCCAGACTTAAAATTTGCAATGTCCTCATTGCAAGGTAAAGAATAGATAGAGTAATTTCACCAATAAAAAAACTGCTATCATGAAAATAAAAGATCACATGAATGAAATAAGAGCTGACATGATATCATATATATAATTTGAATTACACTGATATAAAGAAAGACTGTAATATACAGATAAAAAGAAATGCTACAAGACACAGATACAGGTCAAAAGTAGGGCGGCTGGTCGGTCTGGTCATTGGGGAAGTGTGGCTGGCAAGGAGCTGCCGGTGCGCGAGGAGCATTCCCCAGGTGGTCCCTGATCTGAATGAGGAGGTCCTCTGTCTACGTCTGCGTATCCTTGATACGCTGGAAGCAGGGCGAGAGCTCGATCTCGAAGAAATGCAGGAGCTCCCGCGAATACTGCGAACGAGCTGGAGGAGGAGGAGCAACAGAAGACTATCCCTGATCATAAGTAGAACGGTACGAAGGCACCAGAGGTTCTTCGAGGTACGGATCCACCTCGTCATCAGTGTCGTCCTGTACGTGTCGTCCATGCCTTGCAAGAAAATAAATAATGCCTCCCCGGCCCTGACGGGCGGTGACGAGGCAGACTAATCGAAGACTGGCCATCGTAATGACACGGTCTTCGCGACCACCATCATCGGGGGGAGGGACGAGAAGATGCTCATACTCTTCACCAGCCGTATAATGTAGGGTGTTACGCAAATAGACCCTATTCGGGAGTTGTCGGCCTGGTGAAGGATGTACTGGGTGAGCATGAAACCGAGGTGGAGGGGATAACGAGATGACATGCTATAAAGGTATAGCACGTCCTGCCGACTAACAATGCCAGAGCTTTCGCCCCGGCCGCTCAAGGTATGGCTCAGTAAATGATGAATGTAGTGGAGGGCGGGAGAATACAACTTGGAGGCCTTAGAACTCTTGGCCTCATAGGGGCTAGTGTCAAAAGAAAGCTGGGACCAAATATTGTTGGCAAGGTCGCGAGAGGGGAGGTCGAAATGGAGCTTGGGGTAGGCGGCACTAAAGAGGAACGATTCCTCATACACCCCTAGGTATTGGGTGAACTGTAAAAGAGTAAGTGTATAAAAAGTGTCCCTACTCGAAATGATATGATCCCCTCATGCGCGTGAGTAGAATCAGTGAGATTAGGCCTAAGATTTAAATAAAATGAGGACATGAACTCGAGTGTGAGTTCCTTAGAGCCTAACTCCTCTATCGCAAAGAACTGCTCCTAACCAGTTATAGATATTAACTCCCTGACATCCCCCGCAAAATATATCTCTTCGAGGACGCTCTAGTCAATTGTTTGGATGTCTTGAAATTTCTTCGATTGGAGGGGGTTATAGCGGGCGACTTGCTCAGGATCTATGAACACCAGCAGCGCAGTGGCATCGCGCCTCTCAGTAGATAGAGCCTGGAGCTCCGATCGACGACGACGACCGCCTTGTGCTCGTCCAGACGACATGTTCTGCGGAAAAATAGAAAGATTTTTTGTTTTTTTTTAAAAAAAACTAAATTGGTGGAGAAGAATTTGGAAATAAAAGTGGAGATGAAGAAGAAGATGAATAAAAATGGAAATGAAATGTTACCTATGAGGAAAGAAGACGAATGTCGGACACAAAGATTCAACCGGACCTGGAGGCAAAACTTTGCACAGGACTGATGCTGGGAAACCAGGGGAAGGGGATGAAGATGAACAACACATGACCTCCATTTAAAGGAGACGAACACAGGTGTGCACAGGGCCGTGTGTGTGTTGAAGTATTAGACCGGGCGGCTTAGCGGTCTGATCCAGCGGTTTGTTGACCGAGCGGCTTAGCGGTCTGATCCAGCGGTTTGCAGACCGGGCGGTCTATCGGTCTACCTCTGCGGCCTGTTTCATCCTGCTGAAGTTGCCGAGCGGTTATCCTGTCTATCTAACCGCGCGGCCTATGCGGTCTCCATTATTCTAGCCGCTCAGTATTGTAAATGTTTAGTCCCACATTGTTTGTATACTCTCTTTCTCTTCCCCTCCATTCTATATAAGGGAGGTCATACCTTTGTAAATGATATCTTTTTTGGATAATAAAATTTCAATTATTCAAAAGTTTATTCGCTTGTTCTCTACTTTTCGTCTCTTTTCGCTACTTTCTAACATGGTATCAGAGGACACGGTCATTTCCTCTAGATTCTGTGCGCTCTCTGTTGCTCGCGGCTTGTTTTCCGCGTTCTGCGACTTGATTCGCGACTTGCCTTCTCTTCTATCCGCGCGGCTTGTTTCTATCCGCGCGGCTTGTTTCTGTCCGCTGCCCTATTCGCGCGGCTTGCTTCTTCTTGGTTCTCTTCTTCTACTGCTCTTTGTCGCAGCGACCTGTTTCCTTGTCGCCGCGCTCCTTGGTCTTTCCTACTGCTCCGACTTCCTAGTCGTTGCGGTCTGTCCCTGTCCGCGAGTGTTGTCCCTCTACTCGCGGTTCGCTGCTATGATCTGCCTGACCGTGCTCAGCAAGCTCAGCGGGGGGGCCCCAGTGGTCGTGGTTCCTCTGGCGGCCGGAGTTCCTCCCGGTTCCTCTGCTCTCACTGTGGTCGTACTGGCCATACTGTTGACCGCTGCTGGCAGAAACATCCTCATCTTCGCCCTTCCGGTGATGCTCCTTCGGCCTCCGCCTCTTCTAGGCCGTCTGCCTCTGTGGCCACGACGTCAGGTAGTGCCCACGTTGTTACCCAAGGTAAATGGCTGATTGACTCCGGTGCCACCAATCATATGACGGGCAACCCTCATTGCTTCTCCCGTCTTGAGACCCATGACCGCTTACCCCTAGTTCGTGTGGCGGATGGTTCCCCGTCCCCGGTTCATGGGACGGGCATGGTTCAACTCACTCCATCGCTTTGCTTGGAGGATACCCTCTATGTCCCGAAGTTCCCGTGCAATTTGTTATCAGTTACTACTTTATGCTGGCAACTTCAGTGCTCCGTTTTATTCACTCCCACTACTTGTTCTTTTCAGGACCCGAGGACCCAGCGGACGATTGCTACTGGGACTGAGAGCGGCGGCCTCTACTTCCTCGACGATGTTTCCGCTCTTTCTGCCTACTCCTCCTCCACCGATCTCCTTCAGTGGCATCTTCGTCTTGGACATCCTCCTCCTCGGCTTATTCGTCAGCTTCTGCCCCACTTACCTCCTACCAGTTCTCCGCTCAACTGTGATGCATGTCAGCTTGGCAAATATCATCGCTCCTCCTTCCCTCCGAAGCAAGGCCATGACTCCTCTCGCATGTTTGATCTTATTCATTCTGATGTATGGGGTCCTGCTCCTACCCTTACAGTTGGTCGGGGCAGTTCCTATTTTGTTACTTTTATCGATGATTTTACTCGATGTACCTGGGTGTATCTATTAAAAGATCGCTCTGAACTATTTTCTGTTTGGCAATCCTTTTACTTTATGATTAAGACTCAATTTGCTATTTCCATTAAAGTCTTACGTTCTGATAATGCAAAGGAGTATCTAAATCATGAGTTCTCCACGTTCTTTCACAAACATGGCCTCCTTCATCAAACATCTTGTGTTTACACCTCCCAACAGAATGGGGTGGCGGAGCGTAAAAACCGTCACCTGCTTGATGTTGCGCGTACTCTCATGACGCAGATGCACGTCCCTCGCTCCTACTGGGGCTACGCCGTGCTCCTCGCTTGCTATCTCATTAATCGCCTTCCCTCCACGGTCCTCCACGGCCAGACTCCCTTCTCCCTTCTCTACCCCCACCAGGAACCTTTTCCTCTTCCTCTCCGTGTCTTTGGCTGTACGGCCTTTGTTCACGCTCCCTCCGCCACCCGCGACAAGCTTTCCCCCCGTTCCACCAAGTGTGTCTTTTTGGGGTACTCTACCACTCAAAAAGGCTATTGCTGCTTTGACCCCCTTCTCCGCAAGCAGTTTGTTTCTGCCGATGTAACTTTTTTCGAAAATGCTTCCTATTTCTCTCCTTCCTCTTCTCTTCCTTCTCTTCCTTCTGATATCTTCGTTCCTTCCACACCTCTCCACGTTTTCCCACCTTCGTCTCCTCCTCCACCCAATCCTTCCCAGTCCGTCTCCCCACCCACCCCTCCACCCTCCTCTCCGCTGCCTTCTCTCTCTAGTCCCGGGCCAGCCTTCTCCGCCACGGACGCTCCGGTCGCTGACGCTCCCGTCGCCGACGCTCCCGTTGACCTGGATGTTCCCATTGCCCTTCGCAAAGGGGTGCGGGCGTGTACTCAACACCCGCTCACGGCTGTTGTTTCTTATGATCAGCTTTCTCCTTCTCGCAGGTGTTTTGCCTTGGCTATCTCTGCTACTTCTACTCCCCGTACCTACCAGGAGGCTCTCGCTCTCCCTCATTGGAAGTCTGCCATGGATGAGGAGATGGCTACTCTTACTGAACAGGGTACCTGGACCCTGGTTCCTCCTCCCGTGGGCACTGATGTGGTTGGCTGTTGCTGGGTATTCGTTGTGAAGTTTCGCCCCGACGGCACTGTGGATCGCTACAAAGCCCGGCTGGTGGCCAAGGGCTTTACTCAGACTTATGGCGTTGATTACTTTGATACCTTCTCTCCGGTTGCTCGCCTCAGCACCATCCGGGTTCTCTTTTCTGTGGCTGTTAACCGGGCTTGGGCTATTTCCCAGCTTGATGTGAAGAATGCCTTTCTCTATGGCGATCTTCAGGAGGACGTTTATATGGAGCAACCTCCTGGGTATGTTGCTCAGGGGGAGACACGTGTCTGTCATTTGAAGAAGGCCATTTATGGCCTAAAGCAGAGCCCTCGGGCATGGTTCGAAAAATTCAGTGGTATTGTGGCTACCATCGGCTTTCAAAGGAGTTCGGCCGATCACTCCTTATTCATTCGCAAAACGGCCTCGGGACTGGTGGTTTTGGCCGTATATGTGGATGATATTCTCCTTACTGGCGATGATCGAGATGGGGTGGACTTGACGAAGAAGCACCTCCGTCAGCACTTGGTCACGAAGGATATGGGCTCCCCAAAATACCTTTTGGGGATAGAAATCTCTCGGAAACTTGACTCCTTGGTTCTCTCTCAACGGAAGTATGCCCTTGATCTTCTTCGAGAAGTAGGCTTGACAGGTGCCAAACCAGCTCGTTTTCCCATGGCTGTTGGAGAAGACAAAACGTGGACGGATGATTCGCCTCTTCTATCTGATGTCACATGGTACAGACGTTTGGTAGGCAAACTCATCTATCTCACGGTGACTAGACCCGACATCGCCTACGCTGTAGGCAAGGTCAGTCAGTTTATGCAAGCTCCCAGGGAGTGTCATCTTCAGTCCGCCCTGAAGATTTTAGAGTATATCAAAGCAGCACCAGGCAGAGGGTTACTCTTTCAGAAGAATGGCCATCTGAGGGTTGAGGCCTACTCAGATTCAAGTTATGCGGATGACAAAGGCGATCGTAAGTCCACGTCAGGTTTTTGTACCTTTGTTGGAGGTAATCTCGTGAGTTGGAAGAGCAAGAAACAGTCTATTGTTTCCAGATCCAGTGCCGAAGCAGAATACCGGAGTATGGCGTCAACCACGTGTGAGTTAAAGTGGTTGCGCGCTCTCATGCTTGACCTGGGCGAGGTATATGACTGTCCTCTCCCTATGTTCTGTGACAACAAAGCCGCTATACACATATCCAGAAATCCGGTCTTCCATGAGAGAACGAAGCATATAGAGGTTGACTGTCACTTCATTCGGGAAGAGATTTTGAAGAAACAGATTTGTACTCCTTTTGTCACCTCTGACAAGGAGTTGGCAGATATCTTCACCAAGCCGATTTCTACTTCCTTCTTCCGCATCTGTGACAAGCTGGGCATGATTGATATCTATGCTCCAGCTTGAGGGGGAGTGTTGAAGTATTAGACCGGGCGGCTTAGCGGTCTGATCCAGCGGTTTGTTGACCGAGCGGCTTAGCGGTCTGATCCAGCGGTTTGCAGACCGGGCGGTCTATCGGTCTACCTCTGCGGCCTGTTTCATCCTGCTGAAGTTGCCGAGCGGTTATCCTGTCTATCTAACCGTGCGGCCTATGCGGTCTCCATTATTCTAGCCGCTCAGTATTGTAAATGTTTAGTCCCACATTGTTTGTATACTCTCTTTCTCTTCCCCTCCATTCTATATAAGGGAGGTCATACCTTTGTAAATGATATCTTTTTTGGATAATAAAATTTCAATTATTCAAAAGTTTATTCGCTTGTTCTCTACTTTTCGCCTCTTTTCGCTACTTTCTAACAGTGTGCAACCGTGTTAGGGAATCTAAACCCGCAGGGAACACGGGGTACCTCGGGACGTGTGGTCAAGATCACGGGAGGGCATCGTGTCAGGCGGACACGGTCAATAACACGACCGTGTTTTGACTCGTGTCTGATCTGGCACAGCGCATTAAAAAGCACACGGGTTACGACACGGGTGGGTGGATACCCATGTCCTGGTTGGGCAGCATTTCGTCGACCGGCGACATGACGCCAAACACGGCTGGGTGTCGCCCCGTGTGCTTCTCGGGAAATAATTCATCGACTAGTGACACGGCGCAGCAAATGGCTAGGTGATGACCCGTGTAGAGTCACACGGGCATGCAGACGGGTGTGTGTCCACCCGTGTCCAATGACAGGGCCTCACACATGGGTTTGTGTGAACCCGTGTGGTTCTCGGGATGAATCATTCCTACTCTAGATTTTTAAATGACATGGCTGGGCCTGAGGTTGTGTTGAGCACATGGTAACCCACACGGGCGTGTGGTTACCCGTGTCCTCTTCTGACTATCGAATTCTTCCCTCGGTGAAATTTTTTACAGAATTTTTTTTTCTTAAAACCTAACTATACTTATACAAAAATTTTAGCACTTATGAACATTACTTTATTTTACATAATCCTAGTCTAGACGGAGGCAGGTCTCTTGACGAGCGAAGTCTTTAGGAAGCTCACCATAATAAGGCTTTAGTTTGTGTCCGTTAACTTTAAAATCTCCCTTCTCAGGGTGGGTAAGTTCGACGGTACCGTAAGGGAAGACTTCTTTGACCTTGAAGTGTCCGGACCACTTACACCTTGACTTCCCTGAGAATAAACGAAGACGAGAATTAAAAAGGAGGACTTGGTCACCTCTTTGGAATGTCTTGGGTTTGCGAAGGTGACGGTCATGAAATAGCTTGGTCTTCTCCTTATAAATCTGGGAGTTCTCATAGGCCATGGTTCTCCACTCATCTAACTCGTTAAGTTGAAGTTTACATTTCTTCCCTATAAAATTGGTGTCAAAATTCAAAGAACGTATTGCCCAATACGACTTGTGTTCTAATTCTATAGGCAGGTGACAAGATTTACCATAGACTAATCTAAAAGGGGTGGTCCCTATAGGTGTTTTGAAGGCAGTCCTATATGCCCACAAACAATCATTAAGTTTTCTAGACCATTGCTTCCTATTTCCTTTGTAGATTTTTCTAGGATCCTCTTAAGCTCTCTATTGGAAACTTCAACTTGACCACTAGTTTGCGGATGATAAGGAGTGACTATCCTATGTGTCACTCCATATTTTTCCAATACTTTATCTAGCTGCAAATTACAGAAATGTGAACCCCTATCGCTAATAAGTGCATGTGGTGTGCCAAATCGTACAAATAAGGATTTTAAAAATCGGACTACTACCCTACTATCATTAGTAGGTAAAGCTTGAGCTTCAACTCACTTCGATACATAATCTACAACTACTAAAATATATTTATTCCCAAAAGAAACTGGAAATGGTCCCATAAAATTAATCCCCCACACATCGAATACTTCACATTCAAGAATAAATTTTTGTGGCATTTCATGTAATTTAGAAATATTACCTGCTTTCTGACAAGAATCACATGAAAGCACATACCTTTGGTCATCTCTGAATAGAAGGGGCCAATAAAAACCGGAATCAAGAACCTTTTTTGCCGAGCGATTTGCTCCATAGTGACCAACGGCAGGGACTGAATGACACTGCTAAAAAATTTTCCAACCTTCCTCCGCTGATATACACCTTCGTATAACAGAATCTGCACATATCCGAAAAGGAAAGGGGTCCTCCCAAAAGTAATATTTCAAGCCAGAGAAAAATTTCTTTTTCTGCTGATATGAAAATTCTATTGGAAGGACCTTAGCTACAAGATAGTTTGCATAATCTGCAAACCATGGATAATCAAGATGTATATTTGTAGATACGGCAAATAGCGATTTCTCAGGAAATGTATCAAAAATTTCAGATTCATCTAACATTGATCGTAGTGGATTTTATAAACGTGAAAGATGGTCTGCCGCTAAGTTTTCTGTTCCTCGTTTATCCCTAATTTCTAAATCAAATTCTTATAATAAAAGAACCCAACGGATTAAACGAGGCTTGGCTTTCGCTTTGGCTAATAAATATCTTAGGGCAGAGTTATCGGTATATACTACCACTTTAGACATTGTTAAATAAGATCTAAATTTATCGAAGGCGAATACCACTGCCAGGAGTTCTTTTTCTATAGTTTTATAATTCTCCTGTGCATTATTAAGTGTTTTACTAGCATAGTATATATTGTGGAAGTGTTTGTTTCGTCGTTATCCTAAAACAGCCCCTACCGCAAAACTGCTAGCGTCACACATGATCTCAAATGGTTGACTAAAATCGGGCGCGATCATAATAGGAGAATTAATTAACCTTTATTTTAAGAACTCAAAGTCATGTAGACACTCTTGTTCAAAAATGAAAGGTGTGTCTTTTTCTAACAGCCTGGTAAGTGGTTTAGCTATTTCAGAGAAGTCCTTAATAAACCGGTAATAAAATCCCGCATGTCCTAAGAAACTTCTCACTGCCTTAACGGAGGTTGGTGTTGGTAATTTTTCTATGGTCTCAATTTTCGCTCTAGCTACTTGGATTCCTTGGCTTGAGATTTTATGGCCAAGTACTAACCATTCTTTGACCATGAATGGCACTTCTCCCAACTAAGCGCTAGGTTAGTTTCCTCACACCTCGTAAGAACTTTTTCTAAATTATTCAAACAAAAATCAAACGAGTCGCCAAAAACAGAAAAATCATTCATAAACAATTCCATGATATCTTCAACATATTCGTTAAAGATGGCTAGCATGCACCTTTAAAAAGTGGCGGGTGCATTACATAACCCGAAAGGCATACGTCTATAGGCAAAGGTACCAAATGGGTAGGTGAATGTTGTTTTCTCCTGGTCTTCTAGTGCTATAGGGATTTGAAAGTATCCAGAAAGTCCATCTAGAAAACAATAATAAGAATGTCTTGAAAACGTTATAAATTTGGTCAATGAAAGGGAGAGGGAAATGGTCCTTCCTAGTGGCATCGTTTAACTTCCTATAGTCAATACAGACACACCAACCTGTTACCGTTTGCGTAAGAATTAACTCATTCTTATCGTTAGCTAGCACTTTTAGACCACCCTTCTCAGGAACGACTTGTACAAGACTAACCCATGAACTATCTGAAATAGGATATATAATACCAGCATCTAATAACTTAACAATCTCCGCCTTTACTACCTCTTTCATATTCGGGTTTAGCCTACGTTGCGGTTGAATAGAAGATTTATAGTTTTCTTCCAAAAGGATTTTGTGAGTGCAAAAACTATTATTAATACCCTTTATATCAGATATTTGTCATGCTATTGCACCTTTACATTTCTTCAGCACAGTTATTAATTTATGTTTTTGAGTTTTAGAAAGAGTAGAAGAGATAATAACTGGGTAAAAAGAATTAGTTCCTAAGAATGCATACTCAAGATGATCCGGTAATTTTTTTAGTTCTACTATTGGTGGATTCTTAGTATTATTCTTAAGAGCTTCATGATCTCTTTGAGTAATCAAACTATATTCAGTCGTTCTATTCATCGCAACACTATTGTCTAGAAAAATATATGTTCAACAATATCTTTATTTTTTTCTTCTTCTTGATAACAGTTAGTAATGCAATTTTCTAAAAGATCTTTATAATAAAAATTAGAATTTATAGAAGTCATAAAATCATCAACACCATGAGAAAAATAGCAATAATCATCATTATCTAAGGATTGTTTCATAGTATTGCCTATTTGAAAAGTGACTTCATCTTCCCCTACTCGCAAAACTAATTTACCATCAAAAACAACAATAAGCGCTCTAGAAGTGGCTAAAAATGGACGACCTAATATGAGTGGTACTTCAATATTTTCATCCATATCTAGAATAACAAAATCAGCAGGAAATATAAACTTATCTACCTTAACCAATACATCCTCCACTATTCGTCTAGGATACCTAGCCGATCGATCTGCTAGTTGAATACTCACTCTAGTTGGGCTAACTTCTCCTAGACCTAGTTTCAAATATAGTTTATAAGGCATTAAATTTATACTAGCTCCTAAATCCGCTAAAGCTTTATTTACTTGTAAATCTCTGATTAAACATGGAATTGAAAATGAACCGGGATCCTTAAGTTTTTGTGGTAATTTATTTTGTAAAATGGCGGAACATTCTTCACTAAGTGTTACAAAAGATAATTCCTTTATTTTCCTTTTACTAGAAATTAAATCCTTCAGAAATTTAGCATACTTAGGCATTTGAATAATTTCAGAAAAAGGTAAATTGACATATAATTGTTTAAACATAGATAAAAATTTACCATACTGCGCATCCATGCGCTCCTTGTTAAGCTTTGCTGGGTATGACACTGCTGGTTGATACTCCATCGGTTGCACGTTCATCTCGCTTGGTCCTTCGCCGCTAGACTCCACTTGGGGTGCTTCCTTCGTAATCCTAGGGTCTTGTAACTCCTTTCCGCTCCTCAATTGAATGGCTTTTGCATGCTCCCTAGGATTTGTCTCAGTATTTCCCGGAAGTGTTCCTTGTTGCCATTCAGAAACCATCCTTGTAAGCTGTCCAATCTGATTATCCAAATTCCGAATCGAGCCCTCTTGATTTCGGAAGGCTACATTGGTAGTTTGCATGAACTTGGTGAGCACATCTTCCAATGTAGGCTTCCTTGGTTCCGGTTGTGGTGGTTGTCCAAACATAGGTTGCTTCCCTTGATTACCTTATCCTCCCCATGAAAAATTGGGGTGGTTCCTCCATCCAGGATTGTATGTAGAACTATATGTGTTGTTTGCTTGGTTGAAAGGAGGTCTAATATTGTTGCCCATATAGTCAACATGCTCTTGTACTTGACGTTCACAACCAGGCATTCCACTACATGAAGGGTCCAATTGTTGAGGTGCCATGGAGGGTGATGCTAAGGCAAGGTTATCCATCTTTTGGTGAAGCTTCTCCACTTGAATGGCTGAGGCGGTGACAACATCCACTTCATAAATTCCTGCGGGCTTACTAGGCTTTTGTCTTATAGTATTCCATTGATAGTTGTTCATATCCATGTCTTCTATCAACAGCTGAGCCGCCTCAGGTGTCTTGTTATTCAATGTGCCTCCACTAGCTGCATCAATCATCTGTTTAGTGGCCGGATTGAGACCATTGTAGAAGGTCTGAATCTGAAGCCAAGAGGGTAGAGCATGGTGGGGACATCTCCACAAAAGGTCCTTGAACCGTTCCCATGTGTTGTACAACAATTCAGATTCCAATTGCATAAATGTAGAGATGTCATTCCTTAGCTTAGCAGTCTTTGCCGGTGGGAAATACTTCATCAAAAACTTCTCAACCATCATATCCCAAGTTGTAATCGACCCTCTAGGTATTGAATTCAACCACTGCTTCGCCTTATACCTTAACGAGAATGGAAACAATCTCAATCAAATGGCATCATTGGAAACACCATTGATCTTGAATGTGTCATATATCTCCAGGAATCCGGCCAAGTGGGTGTTAGGATCCTCATCTTGCAGGACATCATACTGGACATACTGTTGAACCATCTGTATAACACTAGGCTTCAATTCAAAGTTATTGGTGACTATTGGTGGTCTAATGATGCTTGACCCAGTTCCTTAGAGATTTGGTCTAGCAAAGTCAGACATAGTTTGCTCATTCTGGTTGGCCATGGTGTCCAAATTTTTCGGATGATTCTCTCCTTGGTTAACAGTTTCTTCATCTAATAGTTCGTTTGAAATGTCTGTGGTATTAACTCTCACGTCCCTTTGGTTAGTGTTATGAATAATTCACTCTAGGTCAGGATGAAATGATACTAGCCCAGAATTTCTGCCCCTGGTCATAGACTAATAGACTACAAAACAGAGATTAAGTGATATAATTATTCCATAAACTAATTTACAATTATATATATTAATAAACTAACATTGGTAGATTAATAAAGTTTAGGCTTTCGAAATATTGAAATCGATTCCCCGGCAACGGCGCCAAAAACTTGATGATTTCTTTTTGCTAACAAGTAATAACTTGATGCGGATTCATTCTACACTCTAGTATAAACTATATAGATGGGCATAAGCTAGATTTAATTAACTTTCAGGCTAGTGCACCTATCAATCATAGTATAGGAGAAATCTACATCTCGTGTCGTATTCCACGGGGTCCTTTCAAGTACTCGTACTCACCCTCACTCTATTATCATACCTATAATTCAAATTGATTTCTAATCTAAATTAACCTAACTATGACTATTTGGATAAATAAACATTGAAGGATTAAACATGATAAAAAGCCGAAAGCTTATGAGCAATCACATGAACATATTCATTAACTCGATTTTATGTAATCATGAAATAATAAGACTATCAAATTTGTTGTATTGTAAAGGGTAAACATCTATCGAATTCTCTCTCGAGCAATTCAAAATCTAAACCTAAGTTAGTAAATTTTCTCTCGAACAATTTACAACACTCGAATTTGCATTAATGGAATCACCCTATCTACTACATAAATTCATGAAATCCTATCTCTAAAATACCATGAATCCATTTATTCGTATTCCAATTATCCAAAGAACATATCTCTCCTTCATGAAATTTGAATTACAAAGAGATCTAATACCAAAATATGAACATGTAAATATCAGCACAAACATCCAATTTCTCAATCTAGAGTTTTGCAATTCATGTAAAACAAATAAGCAATTCATAATTACGATAAAACTCTTTGTTTGTAAGCCTACATACGAATAAAATACCACAAATTCGATGAAAACAATATGATACATGATTAACAAATTGTTCCAAATTAAAGTTCATGCGAAATAAAAGATAATTAAAGTTGAATCACTAAGAGATAGGGAAGATTAAAAGAGATATAAGAAAGTTTAAAAGCATACAAATAATCTCCTTCAATTCCTCCTTCCCTTGGATGCTCCACTTCGTGCTCCAGAAGTTCTCCCCAATGAAACATGATCCAAAAGTCCCTTCAAATTTTCCTACAGGTATTTTATTGTCCCTTGCAAATAGGGTTAGACACGGGTTCCAACACGTCCGTGTGTCAGGCCGTGTTGACGGTTCATGGGCGGTTCCACACGAGTAGTCGTGTCTGGTCGTGGACCGTATCAGATGACACGGGTACTGACACGGCCGTGTTGTTATTCATGTTCTTCAGACACAGGTTGGTTAGCAGTCGAGGTCGAATGGACACTGGTTGGCACACGGGCGTGTTCCTACCTGTGTGGCTCTCTGACTCATTCTTCCAGTTTCTTCAATTCCAGCCCACATAGGACACAGGTAGGGACACGGGCGTGTGATTACCCGTGTATGCCCAATTTTTGTCCTGTCATCAGCCAAGTTGACTCCGTGAACTCCTCTGTTTGCTCCAAGACCTTTTAGTTCCACTGGTTAGCATTACCTGCATTATAAAAGTGAAGGAACAAATTAGATAACTTAATACAAGGAATAACAAAAATACTAACTGTGCTCTCCTATTCATGATAAGACAATTTCTCAACTATTCTCGTGAAATTACTACAAAAAGAGGTAGAAAATAGTAGACATGATTACAATTATGATAGTAAAAAGCCTATCATAATCGCACTCATCACTCGGCTCTTCAGCACCTGTATAAGGACAGTCCACCCAATGGTGGCAAGCAAGGCAACGGTCATCTTTCAGCTGACCAATTTTATAACGACCCTACCCCTTTCCTGGGGTAGTGGTATTCCATCCCTACAGGCATAGCAATTCACAGGTAGTGAAACAATTAGTTTCAAGATGTCCTAAACACCTAGAGGGGGGGGGTAATAGGTTTAATTCTTTTTCTTAAGGCAGATAATCTTTTTACTGTTAGATAACGGATTATTCAGCACAACATAATTCACAGGACAGAATAAACAACACAGCAACACAGAAGACACACAGTTTTATAGTGGTTCCCTAAGTGATGGGTACATCCACTTCCCCATTCGCATATCTAGTAGTGTACTAGATTCGGCATAACTTCCTTCTTCCTTCTCAGATCTGCAGATCTTATAACTCAGAACCTTGAAAGGTCCCTACAGCTCAGACTTCAGCAAGTCCTACAACTCAGATCCTCCCAAAGAATCCTACCTCAAAGTGAGTCCACACTCCTACAACTCAGGAAATTAAGCCCTACCTCAGCCTCTTCCCAGGCCTACAACTCAGAGAACTTAATATTCTATCTCAGGCACTCAGCCCTACCTTAGCCTTTATAAATTTAGGCTTACAACTCAGAGGAATAATCCTCCTACACTCAGATTTGTAAAAGATCCTACAAAAATTGAAAATAAAGAGAATAATTCCTTCACCCAGATAGAGAGAGAAAGGTAGAAGGCTTCTTGATCAGTTCTTGATATATCTGACGACTCTAGAATCAACCTGTTTTAGCTTCTTCAAAGCTTCTTGAATCTGAACAAAGTAAGGTTGATCTTCTTGAAGTTGGAGATGAACCTTAATCCAGCTTCTTCTTAATCAGATGTGTTTCTGATTTCTTCTTGCAGATTGTTCAGGATCTGCCCTCTCTGGATGAAGACTTCTCTCCTTGTTGTTGGCTTTTTCTCTCATTGGATTCTTCCAGCACTTGACTACTTCTATCTGATGACAAAACACATCTTTATATAGGCTTCATCCAAGGTTACCGGCTGATCCGGTTCACAACGACCTTCTGATAGCTCTGACAGAAACAACAGTTATGTTGATCATGACAGCTGTCAAGTCTCCAGTCATTATATTTGATACTTTAATGAACTTCAGCTCAGCAGCAAAGTGTCGAGACAATACTGCAACTGTGATGACACAAATAGTTCATGTGTCGACACAATCCATGGTGATGTCGACACAGCTTGCATAATGTTAACACAGCACTTCTCTATCTTCTTGACATAACTTCTGCAGAATGTGTCGACACAAGTCCTGTGTGCCGACACAATCACTTTTTGTCTTGACATAGTTGACTTCAACAAAAATTCTGGTGTGTGTCGACACAATCACTTCTTGTCTTGACATAGTTGACTTCAAAAAAAATTCTGGTGTGTGTCGACACAGTTGTTGTTGACTGAGCTTTCTGTGTGTCGACACATGTCCTGTTTGTCGACACAGTTGTTGTCGACAGAATCTCTGTGTGTCAACACAAACTGGCTCTTGTTGTCAACATAGTCTTTGTCGACAGAATCTCTGTGTGTTGACACAAGTTCTGTGTGTCGACACAAGCTGGCTCCTAGTGTCGACACAGTCTTTGTCGACAGAATCTCTGTGTGTCGACATAAGTTCTGTGTGTCGACACAAGCTGGCTCCTGGTGTCAATAGCCTTTCCCATGTGTCGACACAATTCTTTTCAAGTTTCGACACTTGTACTTAGAAAAGTTTCTTTCATTTCCTTAACCTGCACATGGAAAATCAACACCACATCAAATACACCTTGATGAATATCATTGAGTTAGGTGAGGATTCTCCAAATCTGGTACACATATTCCAATGTACCCAACAATCTTCCCCTATTTGGAGAAGTCATAACCCTTAGTCAATGATATACATCACTTATAATAAAACAAAGATTATGATGTATAAGAGCATTATTCAGACAGGTTAATATATAAACAAAACCAGCATATTATATCATCACAGTATATGATAACATATAGAGAACATGAATCAATGTTTTGTTTTAACTACAAAAGGTTTCTGAACAACAGATTACATAGATTTTTAAACTAAAGATTACAAAGTTCTCAAATCTAGTCAATCTATTCTAGAGCTGATCAGGCTCCTTGATTACAATGCCTTTGCCAGACTGAATCCTTGCTTCTACACTAGCTTCAGTGTCTTCAGCTGGCTTCTTTCCTTTAAGATCCTTCTTCTTGAGTTCTTCAGCCTTAACCTTTTGCCTTTCAAAATAATGATAAGGCTTAGGAAAGTATTTGCTTGGCTCCACAGCAGTAGCAGGTATCTTTCCAGCTTTGAGATCCCTTCTAAACTGAAATATGACATCTTGCCTCTTCTGATACAGACTCCATTCTTGTTCTGAGTACCACTTGCACCTATCAGGCATGTTGTCTTTAACTGCTTGCCAAGCAGTGAGAATTATATTCCTAGAAGTGGGACTCCATTTCTCAAAATCAGGTTTTAGTTCAGCCTGCTCTCTAAACCTTTTCTTAGAAAGTTGGGATTCTTGCTCTCTTTTCAAGGTTGCTTCAGACATCTCAACTTTCTCAATGACCACATTCTGAACCTCCTGTGGAGGACTGTACATTTGTTGAACAACAGCTTGAATTCCTTCAAATTCAGCAGGTGGATAAATAATTTGAGCCACTTCCTATTGAGCCCCATCATTGTAAGCAGCTTGAATGCCTGACTCAGCTGTGTTGTCATCATCACACAGGGGTGGATATCCAAGAGTGGCTTTGATAGTATTAGTTATCCATTTAGCATGTTCAGAGCCTGCATTGACTAACAATCTCTCCCCCTTTATGACCTCTCATTCAACATGGTCTCTTAGATCATCCTTTTGGAACCTTTTCTGATTAGCTAGATAATTTGTTCCTTCCTTGTAGAATGCTCTAAACTTCTGCAGCTGATCAGAAATGACCTTTTGAGACTCTTGAATAGCAGTGCTAATATCAGTCAAATTTGCTCTAAGAAGTTTATCAAACTCAGTCTTGTCTTTAGCAATGTTTGCAGTTAAAGCAATTGCAGTATTCTTAGGTTTTGTGATAATCACATTATGAGATTCAGTAAGATTGTCATTCATTCTTATTTGATTTTTCAAAACTTAGCCTTTTTTGATTGCTATATCATCTATCAGTGTTTTGGCTTCCACTTGTTGTTTGGCTAAATAAACTATAGCATTACCTCCCTTATGGAAGCAATCTGTCATCTCCTTTTTATGCTGATTTACCTTAAATCTGATAGATTTGATATCTTGAGCCAAAGAAAATTGAAGTTCCTTATGACTCTCATTCAACATGGTCTCTTTGCTCATCCATCTTAACTTGTAGTTGCAATAGAAGGGAACTGAAGTCTACTGCAGGTGTTGGAGTTTGTGGAACAGCTTGCAAGGCTTTCTTATAGCCAGAGCTCGTCTTCCTGAGTTCCACAAGCTTTCTCTTCTTGGCCCTAGAGGCTGCATCATCTTCTGAACTTTTTGAGGAACTTTCTATGTCCACAGTGTCTTTTGGAGTAGGATCAATGATTGGTTGATTCTTCTCAGTGCTTAACAGCTCCCCCTAAGTCATTTGTAGCTCCCCCTCAGTCCTTGCTTCTTGTATGTCAGGAAATAATTCTTCTAGAGTCAACTCTTTCTGCATTCAAATAGGAGGAATATCGTGCCCTTGTGCAGTATATGGAGTGTCATCAAATGCAAATGTGTCCTCCATTGTAATGTCTTGTGCTGGGACACTGTCTTGGTTAGTCTGTTTAATATCAGGCAGATGCACAATTAGTGTATTTGGCTCAGTATCTAGTGTAGCTTGATTAAAATCATGTATTTCCTCAAGGATAGTTTGAGTGGCTATTTCATTCTCTAATGCAGCTTGCTCTTTCTCATGAGCAACTCCTGACGGTAATGCATCTTGTGGAGCTGAAGCTGGAGAAAGCTCATTGGCTCCCCCTTGATGAGTCTCTTCCTGTACTTGATCCAGTTGGATGTTGCATTCTGTAATCTACTCCCCCTGCACCTGACCATCATCTACAGTCTCTAGAGCATGTGATTTTCTAGCAGTCTCTGGTATTTCCTCATCTAAGCTGAAGACCACTTCTTCTGAATCACTGGAGGATTCAGCTGTCTTGTGGGTTGGTTTCTTCTTTGGCTGTATCTGTTTTGTTTGTTTCTGTAGTGTAGAAACATCCTTGGTCAGAACCCTTTCCCATCTGGATAGTATTCTCAAATCCATTCTTCTCATATGATTGATCTTAGATCCTGCAATCTGATTCATTAATTCAGGAATATTCTCATCCAGATAAAGACTTAGAATTCTGCCTAGATTAGGTTACTTTAAACTTTCTTTGATCTTTTCAAAGATCACAGCAGACCAGTTGGTTTTGACCTTGAAGATGACTCTGGTCATTAGATTGAACATATAGGTAGATATCCTATCATGTCCTCCTGTTTTGCACAGAATTACTGTTGAAATTTGTGAAGTGGAAGTGGGTGACGGGACAGGCCGCGCGGCCTGTGGCGGACAGCTTTGGCGGACTGGGCGGACTGGGCGGACTGAGGTTTGCGGCCTGGTGAAAAGTCTGGTGGAAGCCGGCTATGTTCTGAGCGGGTTGTTGCATGGAGTCCGCGATTTGGTGCAGCCTGGTATCTGCGGATAGAGAGGCTTGCGGACTGGTGCTTTGCTCAGTGGTCGCGGGTGCAAGCTTGCGCTGTTGGCGGGTTGGTTCGAGTTCGCGGGAAGCCTTGCGGACAGGTGTGTCCGCGGTTTGGGCTGTTGCGGACTGGGCCTTGAGCTTGGCTGAGGCCTTGTCGAGCTCAGGTGTTACTGCAGGTCTTGCTGTGGAGACCGGTTGGCGGACTGGTGTTTGGAGTCCGGGAGGAAGCTGCTGTGTTGGACAAGTGCGAGGAGCTCGCGGACTGGTTGCGGTCTGTGCTAGGGTGTTTGGCGGACGGGACTTTGTGTCCGCCATGCTCGCACTGGCCCTTGATGGTTTTGGACTTGGTCACACATTGTGCCAAGTTCATGGTGTCCGCCGTATCCGCGAAGTCCGCTGTGACCGGGCGGACTGTCGCTGTCTGCCTTTGGTCGTGGACTTGTGGCAGATTGAGGTATGAGACTTGCAGACTGCCTCGGGTTGGTGCGGACAGCCATTGAAGAGGGTTTGCTGTCCTGAAGCAGTTGGAGCTTTGCGGGCTGGTGCCTTGTCCGCTTAGCTTGGGCGGACTGGAGAGGGTTCGTCAATGGTTGCCTTGCTCCTGGCGGTTTCCTTGGTATCCGGCTAAGTCCATGCGGACTCAGCGGACGGTGGTTGTATTCGCGCGGACTGAGGGTGGTGTCGCTATCTCTTGGGCGGTGACCACACTCCTCACCTTGCCTATAAATAGGACCCCCCTGGCACATCTACAGTAACCTAAGTAACTTGAGTAAACAGTAAGTTGGGGTGTGCGAAGTGCTGCGGTCTGTGTTTGTCTGTCCGCGCGGATTGTTTCAGGCTGACGGTTTGCTGTGTGCAGGTCGCGCTGATAACTTCAAGGAGCCAGGAGTTTGGCTGTGACTTCGGTCAGTGCTTGGAAGTGTGCGGTCTCTGCGGACTCAGCAGGAGGTCGCTCTGCGGCTTGTCAGTTCTGTTTCATCTTTGCCAGCTTCAATAACCTGTCCGTCGGTTTCAGGCGGGTAGGGGAGTTCCTCAGTTCGGGTTCAGCAGGAGGCGAATAACGGTCTGTCCGCGCGGCCTCGCGGCTTCGGCGGACTCCGTGGTATTCGGCGGATTGCAGCATAGCTTGGGCGAGCTCAGCGGTCTCGGCGGTCTCGGCGACCTCGCGGTCTCGGCGGACTGGAGTGCTGTCCGCCCGGCTTGTTTTTGGGTTCTTTCTGTTTACAGCTGTAATACTTGCGAAATCATGTCTCGCTATGTATGCCTCGGATTGTAAAGAAGTGAATGCATAATAAGACCTTCTTGTGCTTCCATTGTTTTGTTGGGTGCAACCTCTAGTCCTTGGGTTTTCCGCAGGTTCAGCGTGCGAACTGGGTAGTTCCGAAGATATTAATTTGGTGTTTGGGCTATCTTGCTGACCACGTTGAGAAAATTTAACATGGTATCAGAGCCAGGTTTCTGAGGTTGCGGAGGTTCAGTTGCGTGAGCGGAAGTCAGCCAGTGTTGTTACTCAGTGTTTGAGTGGTGTTCAACCTGTGTTGTTGCTCGGAGCTGCTGAAGGGTACCAACAGGTGGTTGTAATGGAAGGAAGCTTAGCAAGAGGTCTTGGCATTGAACTCTTAACGCCGACTAACTATAAAAAGTGGAAGTCGTGCATGAAGAGTTATCTTCTAGGCGAGGAGCTGTGGGAAGTTGTCGGTGGAGATGACAGACAGGAAGTTACTGCTGCTTTCGGTACTACTGAGCAGGTGAGGCTCTGGAGAAGAACAAATGCTAAGGCAGAGTTCGTTCTGAAGAGAGCTGTCTCTCCGGAACTGTTTGATCACATCATTGGGTGTGAGTCGGCTGCTGATATTTGGACAACCATTGATGAGTTGTTCAATAGGAAGAATGTGGCGCGACTTCAGTTCCTGGAGAATGAGTTGGCCAGGGCAACTCAGGGAGACCTTTCCATCTCCAAGTACTTCTTAAAGATGAAGAGCTTGTGTGCTGAGCTGTCGGCACTGGATCCTGATGAGCCTATCTCTGAGGCAAAGATGAAAAGGCACATTATCCGCGGCTTGCGGAAGGAGTATGTGGCCTTTGTTACATCTGTTCAAGGGTGGGCTACTCAGCCGTCGTTGCTGGAGCTGGAGAATCTGCTTGCCTCGCAGGAGAGCTTAGCAAGGCAGATGGCTGGAGTGAATCTGAATCAGGAAGGCAGCGAGGCTCTCTTCTCAGGCAAGAAGAAGGGATGGGAAGGGAAGAAGAAGAAGAAGAAGGTGCAGGCCGCTGGTGAAAAGGAGACTTCAACTTCGTATCCGCCGGAGAGGAGCAATGCTCCTAAGGACTGGAAGAAGAATCTGAAGTGCTACCGGTGTCATCAGCGAGGGCACTTCAAGCGGGACTGCAAGGTCAAACTGCATCCTGGGCATGCTGCGGGAAAGGAGGAAGCTTGCTCGCGAAGTGAAGAAGCAGAATGGGGGGAGCTTTCATGACGGGCACTTGTGTCCGGGCCTTATCTGCTGAGGACTTCAACAGCGAGTGGATCATCGACTCCGGGTGTGGTCATCACCTCACCGGAGACAAGTCGAAGTTCACCTCCATGCAGGCCTACTCAGGTAATGAAGCTATTATCACTGCTGATAATACTGTTTATGCAGTAGAGAAGGAGGGGGTCGTGTCTTTGGGTAGTGATCAGGGGCCACTCATGTTAAGGAGTGTGCATCACGTGCCGGGCATGAAGAAGAACCTCTTCTCGGTGACCAATGCGGTGGACGCTGGGTATCACGTTCTGTTTGGGCCAACAGACGTGAGGTTCCTTCGCAACGTATCAGCGGTGAAGGCTGATGTTGCTCATGTTGGGAGGAGGGTGAAGAACTTGTTTGTTCTTTCCAACAGTGCCTATGTTGATAGGATGAGAGCCAATGATAGTGCGGCTATCTGGCATGAGAGGCTGGGGCATGTTGGCATGGACAAGCTAAAGGCAATGGCGAGTAGAAGTCTGGTGAGGGGGTTGCCGATGTTGTCCTCCTTTGGTGATGGGCATGTTTGTGCGGGCTGTCAATACGGTAAGGCACATCGCCTTCCGTTTGATAAATCTCAAACAAGGAGCAAGAAACCATTGGAGTGTATTCATGGCGACCTGATGGGACCGACTGTTACTGCCAGCCTTGGTGGAAGCAAATACATGCTTGTTTTGGTTGATGACTACTCAAGGTATACTTGGGTGTACTTCTTAAAGGAGAAGTCGGAAGCCTTCCGTTTGTTCGTGGAGTTCAAGGAGTTGGTAGAAGGCCGGCTTGGCTTGCGGATTAAGAAGTTTAGAACTGATAACGGGGGAGAGTTTGTCTCTTCCGAGTTTTCTAACTTCTGCAGGAAGCACGGGATCCAACGGGAGCTTACTTGTGCTCACACTCCACAACAAAATGGGGGTAGCGGAGCGGAAGATCCGTCATTTGACGGAAACCTGCAAATGTTGGCTGCATGCGAAAGATATCCCAAGGTCCTTTTGGGCGGAGGGAATGTCTTGTGCTGCTTATGTTATCAACCGGATGCCACTCAGCCCTATCAACATGAAGACTCCTATTGAGCTGTTGCTGAAGGAGAAGACGAGTGTTGGACACCTTAGGGTGTTCGGTTCAACTTGCTACGTGCATGTCCCGGATGCTTCACGGACAAAGCTGGATGCGAAAGCAAGGAAACTTGTCTTTGTTGGCTATGATGAGCGGAAGAAGGGATGGAAATGCATGGACCCTGTGACGAAGAAGTTCATGGTGTCAAGAGACGTTGTCTTTGACGAGCTGACGTCATATGGAGGTGGCTCGGTGGAGCTTACCAGAAGTAGCAAGGTTGAGGAAGCACCGGTGGAGGCTGCTGAAGGCTTGGAAGAGGAGCTTGCTGTTTCACCAGCAGCTCCTGTTGCTTCGAACTCCGAGGCTGAGCCTTCTGGCTCAGGAAGCAGGGGGAGCACTGCTCAATGCTTTCCCCAGGTAGGAGTGGAGCCTGAAGAAGCAACGGAAGCCGTGAGCAAGGAGCCGTGTCTTCGGAGATCGAAGAGGGTGGTTAAGCCACCGGCTCGGTACTGTGATGGGAATGCAGTGAGCTTTGTCTCCTGCTTCTTTGCAGGTCCTCTGGATGAGCGAGAGCCTGCAAACTTCAACGAGGCCACTGGAGTGAAGGAGTGGGATGATGCCATGAAGGAAGAGATTGATGCTCTGAAGAAGAATGAAACCTGGGACCTTGTGCCCAAGGTTGATGGCATTACTCCGGTTACTTGCAAGTGGGTGTATATGTTGAAGAAGAAGGCTGATGGGAGCATTGATCGGTTCAAGGCTCGCCTGGTCGCAAGAGGATTCTCACAGCAGTATGGAGAAGACTATGAGGAGACATTCAGTCCAGTTGCGAAGATGACGTCTGTAAGAGTGGTGATCGCCTTGGCTGCTAGCAAGGGATGGAGGTTGTGGCAACTCGATGTGAAGAATGCTTTTCTTTACGGAGAGATTGACAAGGACATCTTCATGGATCAGCCGCTTGGTTTCGTCTCTGAGAAGCATCCGGACTATGTCTGCAAACTCAGGAAGGCTCTCTATGGGTTGAAGCAAGCTCCTCGAGCGTGGTATGGGAAGATTGCAGAGTACTTGCAATTCTGTGGATACCTGGCTTCTAACTCGGATTCTAGCTTGTTCGTCAAGAAGAAGGGAGAGCTAAGAGTCTTGGTCCTACTGTATGTGGATGATATGATCATCACAGGGAACTCGGAGGAGGAAGTAGCAAGGCTTAGGGGAGAGCTTGCTATACGCTTCGAGATGAAAGACTTGGGAGAGTTGCATCACTTTATTGGTCTGGAAGTGGAGAGGAAGGAGTGCGGGGTTCTCATTAGCCAGAAAGGGTATGCTGATCGCATTGTGAAGCGGTTTGGCATGGGCGAAGGGAAGAAGTGCTCTACTCCACTGGAATCTGGGCTGAAGCTTCGACGGGATGAGGGAAGGGTTCTTCATGATCCCTTGGTGTTCAGGGCTCTTGTTGGGAGCTTGATTTACCTGACGATTACTAGGCCGGATATCGCTTATGCTGTTGGCCGAGTAAGTCGGTATATGGCTGAACCAAGGCAATCTCATCTAGTGGCGGCGAAGGGAATTCTGAAGTATGTCAAGGTGACTTCTGAGATGGGACTCCTCTATGGAAGGGATGCGGAGTTTGCGTTGCTCGGGTACACGGATGCTGACTATGGCGGTGATTCGGATGATCGAAGGTCTACTTCTGGTTATGTGTTCACTTGCGGTTCAGCTAGCATCTCGTGGTCTAGCAAGAAGCAGGACTCGGTGTCGGTTTCAACCACGGAGGCGGAGTATAAGGCTTCGGCCTTGGCTGCTCGGGAAGCCGTTTGGTTGAGGAGGCTTATAGAGGATGTTCATGAAGAAGTGCAAGGGCCTACTTTACTCCGGGGTGACAATGAGAGTGCTCTCAAACTGGTAAACAATCCAGTGTGTCACGCCAGGACCAAGCATATAGAGATTGATCACCACTTCATCAGGGAGAAGGTGTTGGAGGGGTCTCTGCTGGTCGGGCATGTTCGGAGTGAAGATAATCTTGCTGACATCTTCACGAAGCCACTGTCGAAGGGGCCCTTTGAACGCTTGCGCAGCTTGCTGGGCTTGGTCACCACTTCTCACTTCAAGGGGGAGTGTTGAAATTTGTGAAGTGGAAGTGGGTGACGGTACAGGCCGCGCGGCCTGTGGCGGACAGCTTTGGCGGACTGGGCGGACTGGGCGGACTGAGGTTTGCGGCCTGGTGAAAAGTCTGGTGGAAGCCGGCTGTGTTCTGAGCGGGTTGTTGCATGGAGTCCGCGGTTTGGTGCGGCCTGGTATCTGCGGATAGAGAGGCTTGCGGACTGGTGCTTTGCTCAGTGGTCGCGGGTGCAAGCTTGCGCTGTTGGCGGGTTGGTTCGAGTTCGCGGGAAGCCTTGCGGACTGGTGTGTCCGCGGTTTGGGCTGTTACGGACTGGGCCTTGAGCTTGGCTGAGGCCTTGTCGAGCTCAGGTGTTACAGCAGGTCTTGCTGTGGAGACCGGTTTGCGGACTGGTGTTTGGAGTCCGGGAGGGAGCTGCTGTGTTGGACAAGTGCGAGGAGCTCGCGGACTGGTTGCGGTCTGTGCTAGGGTGTTTGGCGGACGGGACTTTGTGTCCGCCATGCTCGCACTGGCCCTTGATGGTTTTGGACTTGGTCACACATTGTGCCAAGTTCATGGTGTCCGCCGTATCCGCGAAGTCCGCTGTGACCGGGCGGACTGTCGCTGTCTGCCTTTGGTCGTGGACTTGTGGCAGATTGAGGTGTGAGTCTTGCGGACTGCCTCGGGTTGGTGCGGACAGCCATTGAAGAGGGTTTGCTGTCCTGAAGCAGTTGGAGCTTTGTGGGCTGGTGCCTTGTCCGCTTAGCTTGGGCGGACTGGAGAGGGTTCGTCAAAGGTTGCCTTGCTCCTGGCAGTTTCCTTGGTATCCGGCTAAGTCCATGCGGACTCAGCGGACGGTGGTTGTATTCGCGCGGACTGAGGGTGGTGTCACTATCTCTTGGGCGGTGACCACACTCCTCACCTTGCCTATAAATAGGACCCCCCTGGCACATCTACAGTAACCTAAGTAACTTGAGTGAACAGTAAGTTGAGGTGTGCGAAGTGCTGCGGTCTGTGTTTGTCAGTCCGCGCGGATTGTTTCAGGCTGACGGTTTGCTGTGTGCAGGTCGCGCGGATAACTTCAAGGAGCCAGGAGTTTGGCTGTGACTTCGGTCAGTGCTTGGAAGTGTGCGGTCTCTGCGGACTCAGCAGGAGGTCGCTCTGCGGCTTGTCAGTTCTGTTTCATCTTTGCCAGCTTGAATAACCTGTCCGCCGGTTTCAGGCGGGTAGGGGAGTTCCTCAGTTCGGGTTCAGTAGGAGGCGAATAACGGTCTGTCCGCGCGGCCTCGCGGCTTCGGCGGACTCCGTGGTATTCGGCGGATTGCAGCATAGCTTGGGCGAGCTCAGCGGTCTCGGCGGTCTCGGCGACCTCGCGGTCTCGGCGGACTGGAGTGCTGTCCGCCCAGCTTGTTTTTGGGTTCTTTCTGTTTACAGCTGTAATACTAGCGAAATCATGTCTCGCTATGTATGCCTCGGATTGTAAAGAAGTGAATGCATAATAAGACCTTCTTGTGCTTCCATTGTTTTGTTGGGTGCAACCTCTAGTCCTTGGGTTTTCCGCAGGTTCAGCGTGCGAACTGGGTAGTTCCGAAGATATTAATTTGGTGTTTGGGCTATCTTGCTGACCACGTTGAGAAAATTTAACAATTACTTTTCCTATAATTTCAGAAAGAAATTTTCCTTGGGAGTTCATTCCCTTTCTGTGCATAGAAGATCCAATCTTGGTGGTGGGATCCAGTCCTTACCATTGCAGAGCTTCTCTGGTCATGGAAGATACGACTTCATCATCTTTTTGAACCCTTGGCAGTTGTAGTGTCTTACTCAAACTCTTCAGGGTGAGTTTGACCTTGATTCCTTGAACGGATGACTTAATTTTCAGGCCTGTTGAATCCAGTGTTGCTGCTGTATAGAATTCAAGAACCTCCTTCTTCCAAATTTTGGCAGGTTCTGAGACCAAGTATTCTAAGCTATTCACTGTGATTAGGGTAATCAAAGCTTTGATTTCTCTGGATCCACTCGCAAACGCATCGCGAACTAGTTCATAGCCTTCGTTAATGTTTTCTTCGAGCTTTGATGCCATTCGGGATGCGAGAGAGAGAAGAAGAGAGATGAAGGTCTGTCGACACAAAGGATTAGGTATCGAGAATGTTGAGAGCGTAGTCGACAGGGTCTGTCATTAGATTGAACATGTAGGCAGATATCCTTTCATGTCCTCCTGGTTTGCACAGAATTACTTTTCCTATAATTTCAGAAAGAAATTTTTCGTGGGAGTTCATTCCCTTTCTCAGCATAGAAGATCCAATCTTGGTGGTGGGATCCAGTCCACACCATTGGAGAGCTTCTCTGGTCATGGAAGATACTATTTCATCATCTTCTTGAACCCTTGGCAAGTGTAGTGTCTTCCTCAAACTCTTCAGGGTGAGTTTGACCTTGGTTCCTTGAACAGAAGACTTAATTTTCAGGCCTGTTGAATCCAGTGTTGCTGCCGTGTAGAATTCAAGAACCTCCTTCTTCCAAATCTTGGTAGGTTCTGAGACCTAGTATTCTAACCTATTCTCTGTGATTAGGGTAATCACGGCTTTGATGTCTCTAGATCCACTCGCAAAGGCATCACAAACTAGTTCATAGCCTTCGTTGATGTTGTCTTCCAGCTTTGGCGCCATGAGGCATGAGAGAGATAGAAGAAGAGAGATAAAGGTCTGTCAACACAAAGGATTAGGTCTCGAGAATGTTGAGAGCATTGTCGACAGGGTTTTACTTTCACCTATTTATATGTTTCTAAATAAGGAAGGTCAACAGGCGGGTTGAAATAAACCTATTGTGTCGACACTGTTGGGATTGTGTCGACACAGACTACTAATGTTTTGACAGAGAACTACTATTCTATGTATCGACACCAATGGCGATGTGTCGACACAAATAATCTTAAGAGCATACACTACACTCTGCATGTCAACACAGAGGACTGTATGTGTCGACACCAACATTTAAGTGTCAGGATAGCTGTGTCGACACCAAATTCTGAGTGTTGACACAATCTTCTGGATGTTTCGACAAAATTTTCCTATGTGTCCACACAATCTTCTAAGTGTCGACACCTTTGTCTTTAAGTGTCGAGATATATTTACTTAGTCAAATTTGTCATTCTTATTCTATGTTCAGCATTCCTAATTCAATTTTAAAATAATTGAATTTAGTTTCATCCAGTGGTTTGGTGAACTTGTCAGCAATTTGAAAATTAGTATTGACAAATTCTAAACTGATATCTTCCTTTTCAACATGATCTGTAAGGAAATGAAATCTTATTTATATGTGCTTAGTTCTGCTATGTGAAACAAGATTTCTAGTAATAGAAATGACACTAGTAGAATCACAAAATAATGGTGTTCTACTTACTTGGATTCCATAATCTTCAAGTTGGTGTTGAATCCATAATAGCTGAGCGCAGTAGTTGCCTGCAGCAACATATTCAGACTCAGCAGTGGAAATAGCCACACTTATCTGCTTTTTACTGCTCCAAGACACCAATCTTCCACCTAAAAACTGACATGTGCCAGTTGTACTTTTCCTATCTTCTTTGCATGCTGCAAAGTCTGCATCTGAATACCCAGTCAGTAGAAAATATCTATTCCTAGGGTACCAAAGGCTAAGATTTGGTGTTCCCTTAAGATATCTCAAAATTCTTTTGACTGCAGTATAATGAGACTCTTTAGGGAAGGCTTGATACCTAGCACAGACACATGTAGCATACATGATGTCTTGTCTACTAGCAGTTAAGTATAAAATGGATCCAATTATCCCTCTATACAAAGACTCATCTACATGTTTCCCTGCATCATCTTTGCCTATAGGCATACTTGACCCCATTGGAGTTCTCATGGTGGAGGCTGACTCCATGCCATACTTCTTAATCAACTCCTTGGTGAACTTAGACTGGGATATGGACAAGCCATCATCAGTCTGCCTAGCTTGGAGTCCCAAGAAGAATTTAAGCTCACCCATATTGCTCATCTAAAACTTACCTCGCATAAGTTTGGCAAACTTTATACAAAGGTTGTTCTCTGTTGATCCAAAGATAATGTCATCAACATATATCTGAACGATGATCATCTTGCCTTTTGATTCCCTAAGGAATAGAGTTTTGTCTATTTTCCCCCTTGAGAATTTGTTCTCAATGAGGAATGTAGATAGGGTTTTGTACCAAGCCCTAGGGGCTTGTTTCAAACCATATAATGCTTTCTTAAGCCTATAAACATAATTAGGATAGAGAGAATCTACAAATCCTGAGGTTGTTCAACATAGACTTCCTCTTTTAAGTCACCATTTAAAAATGCTGACTTGACATCCATTTGGAATACCTTGATCCCTTGGTATGCTGCATAGGCAAGGAATAGCGTTATTACTTCCAACCTTGCTACTGGAGCAAATGTCTGATCAAAGACTATTCCCTCTTCCTGCCTGTAGCTTTTAGCTACCAGTCTTGCTTTGTTTTTGACTATGATGTCATTTTCATCTAGCTTGTTCCTGTAGATCCACTTAGTCCCTATGACATTATGATCCTTTGATTTAGGAACCAGCTCCCAGACTTTACACCTTCTAAATTGATTTAGCTCCTCCTGCATTGCATCAATCCAGTTTGGGTCTTGTATGGCTTCTTCAAATTTCTTGGGTTTCATTTGGGACAAGAAAATTGAGCAAAGAACTGTGTTCATGTTCCTGCTCCTTGTCTGGACACCATGTCTTGGATCACTAATATTTTGGTATGCTGAATGATCCTTTAGATGCCTTGTTACTAGAGGCAATCCATCTACTCCTAGATTTTCTCCAATCTCTTCAACATGTTATACTTCATTGTCCTCTTCAACAGCTAGAGGGTCTTGTACTCCCCCTGGACAGCACCCATCAATTTCTTCATCCTGCCTTGCAGGTTGGTCTTCATTAATGGTAAGCTTGTCCAACTTTTCTTTCAAACCTGTAAAGCTACAAGATACACTAGACTGCTCACAGTTGATTAGTTCAGTTTCATCAAAGACTATATGAACAGATTCTTCAACAACTTGAGTAGTCAAGTTATAGATCTTGTAAGCTCTACTATTGTTGCTTTACCCAACAAATATCCATTCTTGAGATTTGGCAGCAAACTTAGTTAAATAAGACTTGTCATTATTAAGTACATAACACTTGCTACCAAAGATCATAAAATAGGATATGTTTGGTTTTCTACCTTTCATAATCTCATAGGGTGTCTTTTTATGACTTTTAGTGATGGATACTCTATTGAGAACATGACATGCAGTATTTACTGCCTCAGCCCAGAAATATTCTGGGAGATTAGTGTCACATAGTAGTGTTCTACCAACCTCAATAAGAGTCCTATTCTTTCTTTCAGCAATACCATTTTGCTGAGGAGTTCTAGGTGAGGAGAACTCTTGATGAATCCCTAGTTCTTCACAAAATCTTGTCATGCATTCAGACTGAAATTCAGTCCCATGGTTACTTCTGATTTTGACCACTAAACTATTAAGTTCATTCTGAATTTGCCTAACAAAATTGTGGAAGACAGTATGGTTTTCAGATTTCTTCCTCTGGAAGAAAACCCAAGTAAATGTAGAATAGTCATCCACAACTACAAGTGTATAGACTTTCCTACCTAGACTATGAACTGCCATAGGACCAAATAGATCCATATGCAGGAGGTACAAACACCTCACAGAATCTAAGGTGTCATGTCCATGAAAAGATGTCTTGGTCTGTTTGCCCTTTTGGCAAGCAGAACATACATCCTCTTTTATGCACTTGAACTGAGGAGCATTCCTCACTAACTCCATGCTATAGAGTTGGCCTATATTCTTATAGTTAAGATGTACTACCCTTTTGTGCCATTTGACACATTCAAATTCTTTCTCATCTGCAACTAAACATATAGGAGAGTTCTTATTCTCACAATCAAAACTGAGACAGTAAACATTCCCCTTTCTATAACCTGACAAGATGACCTCTTAATCACTTGTCCTTCTAATCTAACACCCATTCTTAATAAATGAAGTGTCATAACCAAGATCACTCAGTTGGCTTATGCTTATTAGGTTGTGTTTCAAACCTTTCATATAAGCCACTTGGGTGATAGTAGTTAAGCCCTTAGAAATGTTACCAAACCCTTTGATGATCCTCTTTTCAGATCCACCAAAGATCACTTTGTGTCCATTCACCATTGCAGTGTAATCCTTCAACATCCTTCTTATTCCAGTCATGTGCCTGGAACAACCACTGTCCAAGTACCATATTGGGGTATGGCCACTTGGACTCACCTGCATCAAATATAATTACTTAACTTTAGAACCCTAATAAGTATTGGGTTCTTGTTATTCTGAAACTTGATTGATTTCCCTGTAGTCTTTCTAATAGGCAAGCTGATATTTTTCCTGACACTGGTGTTGTGCCAACAATCTATGGCATAATGCCCAACCTTGCCACAGTACCAGCACTCATATCTATTGTATCTTCTTTTAAATATAGTCTTAACAACCTTGTTGTCAGTTGTCCTTTTGTTTAGTGTTGGGGTTACTAATGATTCCTGAAGAACATGGTGAGTGTGTACATATGACAGTTGCACCCTTGTCATTCAGAATGAAAGTGCAAGTTAGATCAGATATACTCTAGAGGGGGGGGGGGTGAATATAGTATGGTGCTTGCTAAAAACTTTTTACAACAGTTGTTGTATTCCTAAGTGAACAGGGAAGCAAATAATATAAAGTAAATCTAAACACAACAACTATATAATCACAGAGCAATCTAATCACAAAGCAATCACAATCCACAGCCAGGAACAAAAGAAAGACAAGCAATCAGATGACACAGGGAGCTATAGTGGTTCCCCAACCAATCTGGGTACATCCACTCATCTACCACCCTAGGTAGGAATCCACTACAGGATGAGTTGATCAGGTGTCCTAGGAACCAATGAGCTTTTGATAAGGTGCTCAAAAAGCAAACCAGATTTTTTGATCAGGTGTCTTGCCACCACTGAGTTTTGATAAGGTCTCAGAAACCAATCACAAACTTTTGAAGGGAGTTTGAAAAACCCTTTACTGCAGAGAGAGAGAGAGAGAGAAAGGAATGAGATGATCTTCTCTGTCAACAGTCAAAGAGAAGATAGTGGATGTTGTCAAAGCTCCCCCTGAGATCTTGAGTTGTTCAGGAAGGGAAGCTTTGTAGTAGGGTGATAGGCCTTCAGATAGTTTGATCTCCAGCAAAAGATGATTTCAGCAACAGATAAAATGTGAGGTGTCTGGAGTCTTGAATGATGATGGCCTTTGAACACTTGAATCAAGAGAGATCTAAAAATTTCAGTTAGTTGATCTCCTTTTGTGATGGTGTTCTTGTATGAATTTTGAGACTGAGAGTGTCTGCAACTCTTTCTCTTTCTCTTGTGTAATTGTTTTTGTAAGAGTTGTTGTTGCAGAGAATTGTTGTTCTGATTATTGCAGAGAGTGAATATATCTTTTATTCCTTTCATCTGAATAGAATTGATCCACTGTCCAAGATAGTCGTTAGCCTGTCAATAAATGACTTGTTGGGTATTGTATCCACAATGTACCTGATTTGAAGAAGCCCCTGGACAAGCTAAGGTCAATAGACTATGTATTTGATAAACTTTTTCAAGTTGTACTTGCAGTTTCTCCACGCTAAGTGCACACCAATGTCAGGGTGCAGTAGGTCAATATACACGGGCCTGCACGACGTAATCCCTCGTTGAGCAGATCAGTGTGTTGGCCTATGTGTACTCTCTCTATTGGAGTGCACTTACTTTCAAGTACAGGGTCGTTCATATGCAAGAGAAGACAAGGAGCATGGAGGATCAAGGAGCAGCTCCTGGGTGGAAGACGTAAAATCGTCCAAGGCAAATTCGACGAGAATCACCAAGTGATTCTCGCCGAATCGGCGAGAATCACTAGTGATTCTCGCCGAATCGACGAGAATCATTAGTGATTCTCGCCGACTCCTTCTAGCCACCTCAAAATGGTGCCAAGTAAGATTCGGCGAGAATCACTTGTAATTCCCGCCGAACCAGTGGTCAAGCAGCCCATGTATAAAGTAAAATTCGTTGAGAATCGACAAGTGATTCGACGAGAATCACAAACGATTCTCGACGAATCGTCGAGAATCACTTGGTGATTCTCGACGATTCGTCGAGAATCGTCTGCGATTCTCGCCGATTTTTACTTGGCGTTTTCTCAGAACGCTGCTGAACCGGATTCTGCTTTTGGACTAGTTTGAACCGGGATTTGGGGAATTCTTTTGTGGGTCCCACAAACGGTCATATTTGAGAATCCTACAGTATTTATACACGGGTATTTTTTGAACGAAAGACACACAGAAAAAGACGCCGAGCTTACGGAAACCCTAAGATCGTGAAATCCTTCCGCCGCCTCCGTCGCCGCTCGCGCAAGTTCGTCGCCTCCGCTGATCTATCTTCTTCCCGATCTCCGACGACAGAAGCTTAGTAAGGCTTGTGTCTCACGCGTCTATCCAGAGATCCTTTGTCTCTCGATTTGTTGATCGGAAAAACTTCCCCTCCGAATCGATCGAGACGACCGATCCTCGTGTGACCGTTGGAAGACCGAGCTTGCTTCGCTACGAAGTTTGGATCTCAAAGTCCTGCAGCTGCCGCTCGTCATCGTAGCCGCCGACCCCGAAGCTAGCCGCCGCCGGTTAAGGGAGATCCTCTCCAAGTGAGACCAAGGTCATAGACTCTTCATCGACCTCGAGAACACGTCGTCGAACGAAGAGGAACACCGTAGTCTCCGAAAGAAGTTTGTATCTCATATACATTCCATATTTACTTTTATTGTAAAGGAACTTTTGTTCCGTGTTGTAAGGGTTGGGTGCAACCCGTTTTGTGGGAGTGTTGACTCTCACGTGTGGAAGGGCTCCTTCCGTTAGTGAAGGGATTGGATTTCAATCCCGTTGGAGAAGTGACCGAGTCGTCCCTTGTTGGGGAGATAGGTCGAAGGGGGAAAGTGGATGTACCCAAGTCGGGGAACCACTATAAATTTGCTGTGTATTCTGTGTGCTGTGCTTGTTGTTTTTATTGTGCAGGTACATCCGTAAATTCCGCAAAAGAACCACACGTCACCTATTCCCCCCCCCCCCTCCATAGGTGCACATAGCTGACACTAGGTGGACTTTCAAGTGGTATCAGAGGGAGGTTGTTCATCATAAGGTTAACACCTTGAGTAGAATCCTGCCACTAGTGTCAACAAGGAGACTTACATCTACTATGGACGGGCTCAAGTACTCCGGCAAGATCCCAGTGTGCAACAGACTCAACTTTCCTATCTGGAAGGAAAGGATCAGGTTCTACATGGAAGCAGTGGACCCTCGACTGTTCATGATCGTGCTGGAGGGACCTTATGTCCCCACTAAGGCCTCCACCATTGATCCCACCAAGAAAGTGCCGAAGACACTCTCTGAAATGGACAAGGATGAGATGGTCCTAGTGGGCCTTGACATGAAGGCAAGAAACATCCTGGTCAGTGCAGTTGATGACTCGATGATGCAGAACTTCAGCAACTGCAGGACAGCTCAGGAGATCTGGCAGTGTCTGATCATTCTTATGGAGGGCACAGATGAAGTGAGGGATGATCGGAGATCCCTCCTGAACCAGAAGTATGAAGCCTTCAGACAAGGGCCAAAGGAAGAGATCGGGGTCACCTACGAGAACTTCCTAAAGATTGTCAACGCCCTCAAGGGGTACGGAAGAGTGTTCACTAATGGTGAACTCAACGACAAATTCCTTAGGTCCCTTACTAAGGAATGGGACACTAAGATCTGCGTCATCAGAGAATTTGGCAGACTGGCAGAAACCGATCCACAAATTCTGTTTGGGAAGCTGATGTCCTATGAGCTTCAGCTGAACACCAGGAAAGCTGAGGAAGAAGCAGAAAAGGCTGCTGCAAAGGAAAAGACTGTGGCTCTAAAAGCCAGTCACTCCAGAAAAGGGAAGAGTACGGTGTCGTACCGTGCCAAGAAAAGGGATGAGGAGGAGGACTCCGATCCATGCTCCTCCAGCTCAGAACTGTCAGAGGAGGATTTCTCCCTCATCACTCGAGAGTTCAAGAAGTTCCTCAAGATGAGGAATCAAAGAAAGAGAGACGGCTCCTCTTCCAGACATCAGAAGAAAAACTACTCTTCTGACAGGTATGCATCTAAACCCAATAAACATCGTTCTTCTGACATTATTTGCTTTGGATGTAATAAGCCAGGACACGTCGTGGCCGACTGCTATCAAAGCAAAAGAGAAAAGGGAAATGGTGAGGAGCTCAAATCCACCAGAGATAAGAAAAAGGAGCGGAGCTATATCGCCAGAAGGCCAAAGACACTAAGTGAGTCTGATTCCTCAGACTCCAGTGATGATGAAGAAGCCTACTTCGGGCTGGTGGGTCGATCGGACTCAGAAGGAGAATGCCCCCCGTTCACTGGGAAGGTAAAAGCTCACACCCCTCTCTCCGACTCCGACTCTGATCCTGAGTCTCAGGATGATGAACCTGAGGATGGCCCTACGGCCCGTGAAGCTGAGCTTCTCGAAAAGTATGAGCTTCTGCTCAACACTTTCGACGAGTGCCGCAAGAGACTGAAGGCTGAGAAGAAGGAAGTAAAATTCCTTAAGGGTGAGTGTGTATCCCTAAGGGAAGAGGTCACTAGCTTGATCTCTCTCAGACAGGAGCACATTGACCTAACTTCTAAGAACTCAGAGTCTTTGAAGCTCCTTGATCTCAAGCAAGAGGAAGTCAACAAATTGGAAGAACTACTTGCGGCAGAAAGGAAGATCGTACAGAGCTTCTCTATGCCAAAAACAGTGCTTCCAGTCGTTGACACCTTCTCTGCTCAGGCCAAGGGAGCTGGCTTGGGGCATATTGGGGCATCTGGTTCTTCATCTAGGAGAAACAAGAACCAGAGGAAGAATAAGGCCGCCAAGAAGGCCTCTGCTGATGAAAAGGGTAAGGCTCCTCTTAGTCCTGTTGCGTTCAGAAAGCCTGGCTTTCCTTGCAACGAACATGACTTTGAGTCAACATTTGGGCATCATTTCCGGCCCTCGGTTGCAAAGCCTAAGAGCCGGTATGACGGTTGGAACTTCCCCCGGAACTTTGGTGAGTGTGCCTTCAAGGCACCTTATGAAGAAATCCACATAGGAAATTATGGTCCGTTCTCTAGCGGCCATAATGGAAAGCAGGCACCAAAGGCCAAACCTGTTATACAGAAGGTGACAAAGTCATGTGACTGTTGTCACCATGAGGTCTCCACCTCTAGATCCAAGGCCCCAGCTGCACCCACCGTTCCAAGGGTAAGGTAGGAGCCTAGGAAGAGATACAACAGGTTCGACTGTTGGTGCTGTGGCAAAGTCGGTCACTTTGCCGTGGATTGTTGGTTTAATCCAAGACATTACGAGACTCCCCATGTTAACAATGCGAGGCCGACCACTCGTAGGGTTAACCAACCGAGGGGGAGTGTGCTAACTAGGAATCTAGGACCCAAAGTCGATTGGGTTCCTAAGGCGAATTAATTTTGTTTTGCAGGAATGTCCAAAGGCCACCAAAACGCCAATCTGGTATTTGGACAGTGGATGCTCCCGGCATATGACTGGGACAAGAAGCCTGCTGCGTGATTACACTCCCGTCGAGAATGGACCCAAAGTCATCTTCGGAGGGTCAGATCGAGGAGTCACCAGAGGTTACGGTATGATTTCCAACGGTATAATCTCTATCACCGACGTGGCTTATGTTGAAGGGTTAAACCATAACCTGATCAGCGTAAGTCAGTTATGTGACAAAGGTTATGACGTTAAGTTCTGCAAGGATAAATGTCTGATAATTTCACGTATCTCTTCTGAGACGGTATTATCAGGCATTAGGAGCAGAAATATCTTTTGCTTAGATTTTCTCAGTATAGATTCATCTACCCCCGTATGCCTTGTGGCAACCGGCAGTGCATCTCTTTGTGAACAATGGCACAAGAGATTGGCACATATTAATTATAAGACAATTAGTATGCTATTTTCTAAGAATTTAGTAAGAGATGCTCCCAGTATCAAGTGCATCAAGGATAGCCCCTGTCATGCATGCCAGATGGGCAAACAGACACGGGCTACCTTTAAGAGCATTGCAGACAAAGACTCTTCCCGATGTCTTTACCTGCTACATATGGACTTGTTTGGTCCAATGCAAGTTCATAGCTTGGGAGGCAAATCATATACGCTAGTGATAGTTGATGATCACTCTCGGTTTACATGGGTGTTCTTTTTGAAACGAAAGTCGGATACTTTTGACATCTTCACTAATTTTGTCAAGCAAGTTCAGAACGAGTTTAACTGCTCCGTGGTCAAAGTCAGAAGTGACCATGGAACAGAATTCGAATCTGGTGCTATGACAGAATTCTGTGAAGAACACGGTATACTTCATGAGTTTTCCTCCCCACGCACTCCTCAGCAAAATGGGGTTGTGGAGAGGAGAAATAGAACTCTCATTGAAGCCTGCACGACAATGTTGAAAGACGCCTCTCTTCCTGAATACTTCTGGGCAGAGGCTGTCAATACAGCTTGTCATGCACAAAACCGATCACTGATCAACAAGCACCATCGTAAGACACCCTACGAGCTACTGAAAGGCAGGAAACCAACCATGTCCTACTTTAGGATTTTTGGTTGCAGATGCTATGTACTAAATAATGGGAAGTACCCGCGTACTAAATTCGGTGAAAAATGCTTCGAAGGCATATTCATGGGATATAGTTCCCATAGTCGGGCATATAGGGTCTTCAATAAGAAAACCCTAGTGGTAGAAGAATCAATAAATGTTGTATTTGATGAAGGAAGTTTGCTTCACAGCAACTCTTCCAGTGGTATTCTTGAAGATGTAGGTGCACGATTGAAACAGCTGAGTCTGGATGAGCCCGCTCAAGATGACACTCCTAAGTACATCAAAGTGTCCACCTCCACGTCATCTGAAAATGTCGAAGACCAAGATGAATCAAATCACTTGGAAGAACGAGAAGCCCAAGAAGTAGTTGAAGCACCGGACGCCAGACTTATAGAGCTCCGTCACGTGAGGGATCATCCTAGAGAACAGATCATCGGAGATCCTCGTGTCGGCGTCAGAACTCGAAGAGGTACAACTAACGAAGTATTGCATCTTAGCTTCCTGTCATAGGTAGAGCCAAAGAAGTTCGACGAGGCGAACAAGGATGCGGCATGGATTCTGGCCATGCAAGAGGAACTACATCAATTCGAACGGTGCAAAGTTTGGACGCTGGTTCCCAGACCATACAAGCAGAATGTGATCGGCACAAAGTGGATCTTCAGAAACAAGCTGGATGAACATGGTGTCATCGTAAAGAACAAAGCCAGGCTGGTGACTCAAGGTTACCGACAGGAGGAAGGGATTGATTTCGATCAGACCTTTGCACCAGTAGCAAGGCTCGAGGCAATCAGGTTGTTCCTGGCGTATGCTGCAGTCAAAGGATTCACGGTCTATCAAATGGATGTGAAATCGGCATTCCTAAACGGAGATCTGAAAGAGGAAGTATACGTCGCTCAACCCCCAGGTTTTGTCGATCCTACTTTTCCCAACCATGTTTACTTTCTTAATAAAGCATTATATGGGTTGAAACAAGCTCCACGAGCTTGGTATGAGACTTTATCTAGGTTTCTTCTTGAGAACAAGTTCTCTAGAGGTAAAATAGATAAAACATTGTTTCTCAGGGAAGTCAAAGGCAAGATTTTGCTGGTGCAAATCTATGTCGACGACATAATATTCGGCTCAACGGACAACAATCTTTGCAAAAAGTTTTCTAAACTTATGCAAGGAAAGTTTGAAATGAGCAGTATGGGAGAGCTCAAGTATTTCTTAGGACTTCAAGTGAAACAATCTGAGGATGGAATCTTCATCTCTCAGACGAAGTTCACAAATGAACTCCTTAAGAAATTCGGTATGGAGAGTGCAACCTCTATGAGGACTCCAATGGGATCCACCATGTCTCTGGATAAGGATGAGAAAGGTAAACCTTTCGATGAAACCAAATACAGAAGCATCATTGGATCCCTGCTCTACCTTACTGCCAGTAGACCGGATATTATGTTCTCCACATGTGTCTGTGCCAGATATCAGGTGAACACTAAGGAATCTCACCATGTCGCTGCAAAGCGAATTCTAAGATACCTTAAAGGTACTCCTAATCTTGGATTGTGGTACCCGAGAAACAATGATCTCGAGCTAATAGGCTTTTCAGATGCTGATTTTGCAGGGAGTAGGGATGACAGGAAAAGCACTTCCGGGACGTGCCAATTCCTCGGAAGAAGGCTTATCTCATGGAACAGCAAGAAGCAGAACTGTGCGGCTACCTCCACAGCAGAATCTGAGTACATCTCCGCAGGCAGCTGTTGCGCACAACTCCTTTGGATCCGAAATCAGTTGGCCGACTACAACCTTCAGTTCAAGGAAGTTCCTATGTACTGCGACTCCTCCAGTGCTATTGCCATTGCCAACAATCCTGTCTCGCACAGCAGAACGAACCATATTGAAGTGTGCTACCACTTCATTCGGGAGCACGTGGAAAACAAGGACATCTCTCTCTGTTATGTCCCCACGGACAGGCAGATTGCTGATATATTCACAAAGCCCTTAGACGAGGCAAAGTTCAATCTTTTCAAGACTGAATTGGGAATGCTCAATTATGAAGAATGAAGACTACAGAAGCTTCCGACCCGTGCATGATCTGAGGGGGAGCTAAGGGCCAAAGGTTGCTGACCCCGATTTGCCGAAGCCGAAAAGGGGGAGATTACCCTCTCGGGGTCAAGGCTAAGGTGGCTCCAGCTTGCTCCCAAGCAATCGGTATTGGTAAGGGATGACTCCAATTAATGATGTTAAGTTTATGGCTTTCAGTTGCTTTCCTTTCCATTTGCTCTATTCACCTTAGCTTGTAGAGTTTAGGCTTCTTCAAATAGGGGGAGATTGTTGGGTATTGTATCCACAATGTACCTGATTTGAAGAAGCCCCTGGACAAGCTAAGGTCAATAGACTATGTATTTGATAAACTTTTTCAAGTTGTACTTGCAGTTTCTCCACGCTAAGTGCACACCAATGTCAGGGTGCAGTAGGTCAATATACACGGGTCTGCACGACGTAATCCCTCGTTGAGCAGATCAGTGTGTTGGCCTATGTGTACTCTCTCTATTGGAGTGCACTTACTTTCAAGTACAGGGCCGTTCATATGCAAGAGAAGACAAGGAGCATGGAGGATCAAGGAGCAGCTCCTGGGTGGAAGACGTAAAATCGTCCAAGGCAAATTCGACGAGAATCACCAAGTGATTCTCGCCGAATCGGCGAGAATCACTAGTGATTCTCGCCGAATCGACGAGAATCATTAGTGATTCTCGCCGACTCCTTCTGGCCACCTCAAAATGGTGCCAAGTAAGATTCGGCGAGAATCACTTGTAATTCCCGCCGAACCAGTGGTCAAGCAGCCCATGTATAAAGTAAAATTCGTTGAGAATCGACAAGTGATTCGACGAGAATCACAAACGATTCTCGACGAATCGTCGAGAATCACTTGGTGATTCTCGCCGATTCGTCGAGAATCGTCTGCGATTCTCGCCGATTTTTACTTGGCGTTTTCTCAGAACGCTGCTGAACCGGATTCTGCTTTTGGACTAGTTTGAATCGGGATTTGGGGAATTCTTTTGTGGGTCCCACAAACGGTCATATTTGAGAATCCTACAGTATTTATACACGGGTATTTTTTGAACGAAAGACACACAGAAAAAGACGCCGAGCTTACGGAAACCCTAAGATCGCGAAATCCTTCCGCCGCCTCCATCGCCGCTCGCGCAAGTTCGTCGCCGCCGCTGATCTATCTTCTTCCCGATCTCCGGCGACAGAAGCTTAGCAAGGCTTGTGTCTCACGCGTCTATCCAGAGATCCTTTGTCTCTCGATTTGTTGATCGGAAAAACTTCCCCTCCGAATCGATCGAGACGACCGATCCTCGTGTGACCGTTGGAAGACTGAGCTTGCTTCGCTACGAAGTTTGGATCTCAAAGTCCTGCAGCTGCCGCTCGTCATCGTAGCCGCCGACCCCGAAGCTAGCCGCCGCTCGTGTGCCGCCGCCGGTTCCGGGGAGATCCTCTCCAAGTGAGACCAAGGTCGTAGACTCTTCATCGACCTCGAGAACACGTCGTCGAACGAAGAGGAACACCGTAGTCTCCGAAAGAAGTTTGTATCTCATATACATTCCATATTTACTTTTGTTGTAAAGGAACTTTTGTTCCGTGTTGTAAGGGTTGGGTGCAACCCGTTTTGTGGGAGTGTTGACTCTCACGTGTGGAAGGGCTCCTTCCGTTAGTGAAGGGATTGGATTTCAATCCCGTTGGAGAAGTGACCGAGTCGTCCCTTGTTGGGGAGATAGGTCGAAGGGGGAAAGTGGATGTACCCAAGTCGGGGAACCACTATAAATTTGCTGTGTATTCTGTGTGCCGTGCTTGTTGTTTTTATTGTGCAGGTACATCCGTAAATTCCGCAAAAGAACCACACGTCACCTATTCCCCCCCCCCCCCTCCATAGGTGCACATAGCTGACACTAGGTGGACTTTCATGACTTCCTTAACTGCATTTGTCTTCTAGAGGAAAGTCCAATAAAACATTCCTTGAAAATTTCTTGAAACTTGCTCCAAATTAATTGAAAAACGGCTACAAGATCTCTGAATTAAATGCTGACAATAATTCCACAACTGTCTGGATTTGAATCTTGAAAAACGTCTAACTCTTCAGAAAAACGTCGAAATGAGCTCCACTATCGTTGAACTTAGCTCAGAGCCTGAACTTAGACAGAAACAGAGATCGTCGATCTGAGCTCAACTATCGTCGAACTGAGCTCAGAGATAGAGAATCAAATTGGAGTTAAGATCGTCGATCTGAGCTTGAAGATCGTCGAATGGAGTTCGACGACTCGTTTAAGTAGAGCTCAGAGATCGTCGAATGGAGTTCGACTATTCGTCTAAGTGAGCTAAACGATCGTCGAATGGAGTTTGACGATTCGTCGTAATGAGCTCGACGAAATGACTTAGTCTCCAAAACAGAAAAACCTGGTCTTGAGGGCAGCTTCCAAACCTAACTACTAACCCTTAGACTCAATTCTAATTGACCTTTAGATCTATACAATGAGGTCAAAACAGGTTTCCTAAGAGACATAGTGATCCTTGCCCAAATCAGTAATAGGGTGTTCCAACAATCTCCCCCTATTTGGGTTAGGATTACTATTTACAGTTATTGAAAAAAATAAAACATACAAAACAGAAATGCAACAAACAAAACATTGCAGAATCACAGATATTATCTCAGATAGTTCAGAAAACAGATTTTATTGTCACCTTATAGAATTACTCTTTCTCTTTGCTCTCTATAAGGACTATTTCTCTGTTTGGATTGAGAGCTTCTTTCTTAGATCTTCTATCATCAGCTGCACCTAGAGAGGTTTGTTGCTTTGGCCTGGGCATTACAGCTTCAGGGTGCAGCTTCATGTAGCTTTCTGAATCAAAAAACTTGCTGAATCAATATCTTTCAAGTTCCTTTTTCCTTTGATCTGATAATGTAGTTATATTGGAAGTGTCTTTTCCTTGTTCTCTGGCTTTATTGATCTGATCTAAAGCAGCCAATTCTTTCATCCTAGCTGTCCATGATATAGGATTGTTTTCTGGATCTTCAAATGGAACAGGAGGCTCATATCTATTTGAAGGATTGTCTGGAGGAGCTTTGGAGGAGACTAAATCTTTCAGTTTATAAGGAAAGGGACCAGAGGTTGTATCAGATGGACCTTGTCCTTCCCTTGAATATGGATGTTACCTGGAATACACTTTGGAGTAACTTGAAATTCTCTTTGATTTCCTCTGTAATTTCCTCTTCTTGACTGGTAGCCTCTAGATTGACTTCCTCTATATTGGGATCTACCATGAGTTGATAAGAGCTTTGGCTTCTGGCAGAAGGTTGAGATGCAGAACTTCCACTTGCACCTGCACTTGGTGAAGGAGGAGGAGGAGGGTGATGGAACTGGGATCATCCTTTATCATATTTTCTCTTTTTCTTCATAGCTTTTAGTTGATTTTGGAGTATTGCATCCAATGTTCTGTGATAGGGCAATCATGCAGAATGTAGTAAGGAATATCATTTGTGTCTTTCACTTTTGTTGGGGGGCTCTCTTCATTGCTTTGCTTCTGGCTTTTCTTTTCCTTGCAATTGTAGCAGAGGAGTCATCTTAGTTAGTCATATACTGATCACTATCTGAGCTTGGAGGGTTGTCATACACTGCATCAATCTTTTTGAGATAATCTATCTGTTATTGTGACTGAGCAGGAGAGACAGCAGAAACAGTAATAGTAACAGCAGTAACAGCAAGAGGAGGAGTAGAAGCAATACTGGCAGAAGAAGTTATGACAGCAGCAGATTCAGATACAATATTTTCAGCAACAGAAGCTACAACAGCAGATTCAGAAGGAGCATTATCAGCAGTAATAGCAGGATCAAAAACAAATGCCTTTCTCATATGTATATCCTCAATAACATCAAAGTCAGAACTAGCAGAAACATCAACATTAGCAGTAGTAGCAGCAGCAGGAAGAGCAACAGAAACATCAGTAACAACAGGAGGAGCAGCAATAGAGAGGGAGTTTATAAAAGAATTAATTAAACTGGTGTCACAGCTGGGAATGGGCACAATGGCCTTAGAGAGATCCTCAGATTCCTGGACTACAGTGTGCTCTAGAAGACAGCTGAAATAAATAGAATCAAAATCTGATAACAGTGACCTGAGATCCACTGTGATAACTGCAACTGGATCTGTTGAGGCTTGGACTGAAGATACAGCAGCAGCAGCCAATCTTTCCACTTCATGAGGCATCTCCCCCTGCCTAGATTCAGTGGCAACTAGATCAAGGCACCCAGATGATGGGATTGCCTGAGGAGGAAGGAGAGAGGAGAGCCTGGCAGACAGTTCTTCAACTGATTTTATAAGTGGAGCCAAAGAGGTCTCCATCAAGAGTGATAGCCTGGGAGCTATCAGCTCATAGAGCCTGTCTGCTAGAGCTGGAAGATCTACATGCTCAAGAAGGACTTGAGTAGAGATAAGAATTGAAGGTGGAGCAACAGGAGATGTTGGTGGAGAACTTGTGGATGGTGGAAATGAAGGTTGAGAGATGGGAATTGTGGAAATGGAAGATAATGGAATGGAAATAGATGGTGTGAAAGATGGTTGTGCAATGATATCTTGAAGTAGTTGTTGATATGAGGTGGATGAATATGGTGGCTCAGCAGGGGATGAGGAAGAATCATCCTTAAAGGAATCATCTATAAGATTGAAAGATGGTATATGAGAGGATGAATCAATTTCTAGGTGGGGGTATTGATGTAGAGGATGGAAGATTTCTTTTGTGAGTTGTGGAGTTGGAGAATGGGTTGAAGTTGGAGATGGGGTGGAGATGGTGATTGTGGAAGAAATTGTAATGGAGGATGTGACTGATGTAGATGAACCAGGAGGTGGAGGAGGAGAGGATGAAGCAGGCAAGTCTTCTGCAGGGGCAGAAACTTGAGGGGAAGTGACTGGAGCAGTCCTTGTGCCTGAAGTAGAGCTTGCAGAGGGCCTGCTGGTCTTCACACTTTGCCTGTCCTATTTGCCAAATAGGGCACAGGAGAGCCTCTTGGAGGCATTGATGTGCATCCCATTTGAAACTAGCAGCGCAGGGCATCTTTTCTGAAGAAACAACCCTAATATCCTTCCAAAACTAACAAAATTTTTGTTGATTTTCTTCTTAATCAAATCAAAGAAGACTTCTCCCCAGTTCAATTGTTTCTTATCCACTAGGGCACCCATCAAGCAGAGCTGATACCTGGATATGGAATCATGGGCTGAGTGTTTGGCCAACAATACCTTCCCAACAACATCAGCTAGGAACTGTACTCCACAGATAGATTTTTCTTCAGCAACTTGCTAGGGTTTGCATCTGAATGTCCCATTCTTTCAAGCAAATCAGAAACTCCTCTCCAGAAATCTCAGCAGAATCCTCTCCAGAATTTAATTGGAAGACCTCTGTCAAGACAGCAGGTGTGAGAGATACCTGGGTTCCTGAGATTGTTCCAATCACTATATTCTGATCCAGGTTATGGGCAGTATACACCCATTCTTTGATCTCATCTACAGCTAGTTTGATCCTGGTGGTCATGATGGTAACTAGCTTTTGTTCCTTGAAAAGTTCTAGAATATCTTTGAAAATTTGATCGTTGTTACTGAAGGAGTCCATGTCGATGTCAAAACCTGCATCAAATTTCATCGCGGCCAGGATTGCAACTGAGACGTCCATTGATTCCTGCAAAAACAAACAAGTAAACGACCAAGTGTAGATAAGTTTGGAGGGAAAGAGAAAGTTTGCAGAAAGTATGAAAGCGTAAAGGGAGAACGACGACCGAAAAATGAATTTTATATTAGGGTTGGACGCAGAAAAGGAAAGATCGTTGAACTCAGTTCGACGATCGGGGATTCTAAAGGAAACTGAAAGGTCATCAATAGCGTCGATCTCCGTTCGACGATATTGGAGAGCGTCGAGCTCCGTTCGACGATAGTTCAGAAAACAAAATCGTCGAGCTCCGTACGACGATCGCTGACCAGAGAAAGATAGTTTAGCACTATCTGAGAGGCGCTGAACTCTGGTCGATGATTTCGGAAGTCGTCGATCTCCGTTAAACGATCGGGGGTAAAATCGACGAGCGCAGTTCAAAGATCAGAAACACTTACACACTAGAAAAATCAAGAATTTTGCCTAGTCTTGGTCAATTTTAGAGGTAGAAAATCTTGGAACTTATTTTAGACTTCCTCCATCTAACATTCATAACTAATTCAGGAAGAAAGTATGCTTCTTTTCATCCAAGGGTTTGGTGAAAATATCTCCCCATTGCAAATCAATTGGGATATATTGAAGTTAAATTTTATTTTTCTCAACATTATCCCTTAGAAAGTGATGCCTAATTTCTATATATTTTGTCCTACTATGGAGGACTGGATTTTGTGCTATGGAAATAGCACTAGTATTGTCACAAAATATTTTTGACTTCTCTAAGTTGTAGCCATAGTCTAGGAGTTGGATTTGAATCCACAAGATTTATGAACAACAACTACCTACAGCCATATATTCAGCTTCAGCAGTTGAAGTTGACACAGATGTTTGTTTCTTGCAAAACCAGGAGACAAGTCTGTCACCAAGAAACTGATAAGTTCCACTGGTGCTTTTCCTGTCTATTCTGCATCCAGCATAATCAGCATCAGAAAATCCAATTAAGTCAAATGCTGAATCTTTTGGATACCAGAGACATAGATTTGGACAATGTTTTACATACATGAGAATCCTTTTTACTAAGGTTAGGTGTGACTCTCTAGGGCTCACTTGAAATCTAGCACATATGCATGTAGCAAACATTATGTCAGGTCTACTAGCTGTAAGGTACAATAAAGAGCCAATCATTGCTCTATATGTTGTCTGATCAACAGGTTTCAAATGTTCATCAGCATCTAATACAGCATTAGTAAGCATAGGTGTTTTCATGCATGATGCTTCAGACATACCAAATTTCTTAACCAATTCTTTTGCATACTTGGTTTGAGAAATAAATATGCCTTCAGCATTTTGCTTGATTTACAATCCTAGAAAGAAGGATAGCTCACTCATGCTACTCATTTACAATTTAGAATGCATTAGATTGGAGAACCTTCTGCACAAATTTGAATCAGTAGAACCAAAGATAATATCATCTACATAGATTTGTACTAGTAGGGTATGGGACTTATGGGTTCTAATAAAAAGAGTTTGGTCTACTCTACCTCTTATAAACTCATTTTTCAGAAGAAAGCATGCTAGGGTCTCATACCATGCTCTAGGAGCTTGCTTTAGACCATATAATATTTTATGCAATTTGAAAACATAATCACGATGAGTTGAAGAGATAAAACCTGCGGGTTGTCTGACATAGACTTCTTCTTTGATATCCCCATTGAGAAAAGCACTCTTTACATCCATCTGTTATACTTTGAAACCTTTGTGTGCTGCATATGCTAAGAAGATTCTTATGGCCTCTAACCTTGCAACGGGTGCAAAGGTCTGGTCATAATCTATCCCTTCTTCTTGAGAATACCCTTGAGCAACTAGCCTTGCCTTATTCCTTACAATTACTCCTTGATCATCCAATTTGTTTCTGAACACCCACTTTGTTCCAACAATAGAGTGATCCTTTGGCCTTGGTACTAGTTCCCAAACTTTGTTCCTTTCAAATTGATGCAACTCTTCTTGCATTACAATGATCCAGTGTGGATCTTGCTATGCATCTTGAATGTATTGAGGTTCAATTTGAGAAAGAAAGCAAGTGTGCATCAGGTTTTGGTTGACCTGATTTCTGGTTTGCACACCAGCTGAGATGTCTCCAATCACTTGGGAAATTGGATGGTCTCTTGATGTTACTAAATCAACAGGGGGTGTTGATTTTTCACCAACCTGTGTTGTTGTTTTCTCTTGTGGTACAACAACTGGCTCTTCAAGAAGTTTCTCTTCAAGATGTTGAATGTCTTCTTCATCTTCACTGCTTTCCACTTTTTGAATGATTTGTTACCTGTCCAAGTCTTCTGCAAGAGAGTTTACCTGCAAAGGTTCTATGGTACAAGTATTCTTCTCCTTGAAAGACATGTTAGTTTCATCAACAGATATATGAACAGATTCTTCAATTTTGAGAGTTGATTTATTATATACCATATAAGCCTTACTGATCATGGAGTATCCCAGAAACACTCCTTCATCAGCTTTAGCTTGAAATTTTGCTAAATATTTCTTGTCATTATTGTAAATGTAACAGATACAACCAAAAATTCTAAAATAATCTACTTTAGGTTTCTTCCCTTTGAGTAATTCATAGGGAGTCTTGCCCTTCAGTTTATGTATTAAACTTCTGTTCAACACATAGTTGGAGGTGTTCACTGCCTCTGCCCAAAAGGATAGAGGAAGGTGAGCATCTGACAACAATGTAGTGGCATATTCAATAAGGGTTCTATTTTTCCTTTCAGCTACCCCATTTTGTTGAGAAGTTCTAGGAGCTGAGAAAGTGTGCCTGATCCCTTCACTCTGACAGAACTCTTGCATAAGAAGAGAATCAAACTCTGTCCCATGATCACTACTGACTAGGGCAATGTGAGTATTGAACTCAGTCTGTATGCATTTGAGAAACTCTGTCAAACACTTAAAGTTATCAGACTTCTTCCTCAGAAAGAACACCCATGTGAATCTAGAGAAGTCATCTACAACCACTAAAGTGTAAGATTTCCCTCCTAAGCTTTGTATTGTATTGGGTCCAAAGAGATCCATGTGTAACAGATACAAAATCCTAGGTGAATCACTCTTATTAAGCGACTTGAAACTATTTTTGGTTTGCTTGTCTAATTGACAAGCCCTGCAGAGTCCTTCCTTCTTATAGGGGCCAGAAGGTAGTCCTCTAACAAGGTTGTCCTTGGATATCCTAGCAATGGTTCTAAGGTTTATATGCCCTAGTCTCTTATGCCATAACTCATTAGGTCTACAAATAGAATTAAACAGGCAAATATCTACTTCTGTTGAAAGAAAGTCTACTAAATAGATGTTACCTTTCCTTTTACCTGTCAATACAGTTATGTTGTCCTCTTATTTGATCTTGCATAAGGATTTGCTGAAAGTCACTTGGTAGCCTTCATCACATAGTTGACTGATACTGATCAAGTTGTGCTTCAGTCCTTCCACATAGGCTACTTTCTTGAATGTGACTGTGCCAATTTGAACTGCACCATATCCTTTTGTTAGTCCAAAGTTTGAATCACCAAATATGACTTTGGGTCCAAGCTTGGCTTTGAAGGATGTGAAGTTCTCCTTGCTTCCTGTCATGTGCTTGGAGCACCAACTATCCAAATACCATTGCAGGTTTGATGTTGGATAGGTCTTCACCTGCACATAAAGCAATTTACTTGTTTTTGACCCAATTTACCTTGGGCCTAGGTTGATAACCTTTAAATTTAGAAATAAATGACATCCATGGTTGACTCTTATATCCTTCAAGATGATATCTCCTTGGAGGTATTATCCATTCAGTATAAGGGTTAAATCTTTGGGATGAAGGACCCCTAGGTTTGGATTTTGATTTACCTTTGAATAAGTTTTCAAAGCTCTGATCTCTGCTCGATGATTGTTGAGCTGAGTTCGACGATCTTGGGTCAGATCGTCGAGCTCCGTTCGAAGATCGAATGTTGTAGTGTTTAGGGTTTAGAGATCGTCGACCTGCGTTCGACAATTTTGCCTGAGATCGTTGATCTCCGTTCGGCGATCGTCTAGCTTCGTTCGATGATTTATGTTGAAATCTTGTTTTCTTGGGTAAGTCAGAATTTTTCTTAGCTACCTCTACAACTCCCTTCCCTTTATCAGAGATAAACTTAATTGGGGTTGTTAGTACTACAGGTTGGCTGGATGAAGCACCCAAGCCCAGTGTACTATTGAATCTAGAGTTCACTATTCTTGTGATGTCCATTAGCTTGATGCTTCTCCCATTAAGGGATTCTTCAAGCCTTTTGTCCTCTGATAGCTCACTTTTCAGTGAAGCTATCTGCTCCCTACAGCACTCCAACTCCTCAGAGAGTTTGAGGTTTTCTGATTTTAAGGTACTGTGTTCAGATAATTGATTTCTGAGAGAGATGATTTCCTTCTCAGATTTCATTAAGTCTAAACATAGTGCTTTAAACTCATACTTAAAGTCCTCAGAATTGAAATCAAATGAGTCTATTACCTGGTCTTCTTCAGGTTAAGTCTCTGATTCAGATTCAGACTCTTCTGCATCAGAATTGTGTTGTGAGGCATTGATAGCCATCATGTAGAAATCCTTCTCTTCAGCATCATCTTCATCATCACTTGAGCTGGAAGAAGTTTCAGATTCTTCTTCTGTCTCACTCCAAGTTTCAGCAACAAATCCCTTCCTTGTGTGTTTGTTCTTGCTGGAGGAGGGTTTGCCATTGCTATTCTTGTTAAAATCCTTGTCTTTTATTCTTTCTTTCTTGTCCTTTCTGTCCTTGTTTTTGTTTTCTAGACAGTCATGCACAATGTGGCCTGGTTTCCTGCAATCAAAACAGATAATCTCTTTGTTATTTGATTTATCATACCTTAGCTTGTCATGCTCCTTGTATGATCTTTTCCTGAAGTCCTTTCTGGACATTTTGTAAAATCTTTTGGCCAGTAGACTAAGCAGCTCATCATTGCCTGGGATTTTATCTTCAGGCTGATCTTCAGTGGCTTTGAAAGCTATTGATTTCTCCTTTCTTGTGGCTGGTGAGGCAGCCTTCTGCTCTTCTTCTCTATTATTAATGAGCAGCTCATAAGACTTGAGCTTGCCAAAGAGAGCTTCTATTGTGATCTCATTTAGACTTCTGGCATCCTTGATTGGCCAAATCCTTGAGTCCCAAGTGCTTGGGAAGCACATTAGGATTTTATCATTTAGCTCATTCAATGAGATCTCTTTATCCAAAGTTTTCAGTTCATTGACTATAAGACTGAGTCTATTATACATGTCTGCTACTGACTCAGCTTCTCCTTTCTTGAAGTTCTCATATTGTGTTATAAGGTGAGATCTTCTATCTTTTCTCTCATCAGCTGATCCTAAGACTATTTCAGATAGCTTGTCCCAGATGTCCTTTGCTGAGTTGCATTCAGCTACTTTTTGGAATATCTCATCAGACATAGTCTGGGCTAGAATGTTCATAGCTTTTGCATCTGCAACTTTCCATTTCTTTATCTCTGCATCTGTTCCTGATAGAGGTGGAACAACACTTGTGCTTGTATTCTCTGGAGGTCTTGGACACACTGTCAAAACAGAATTAAAAATGTCCTCATTAATAGAGTTCATGTACAGTCTAATCCTTGTCTTCCAAAGTGCAAACTTGGATAGATTGCACACTAGAGGTCTGGTGCTAGCATAATCTTTGTTTTGGGCCATGATTTGTGAAGAAATAATCCTAATAATCAAAATTAAAACAAACAGATCTAACTAGAGGGGTCTTTGGGTTCAGGTGTTAGCCTGTACAACCACTAAGGTATGGTATTTTTAACCAACCTGAAAGATGTGGTATTTTTAACCAACTGGAAGATGTGGTATTTTTAACCAACCTGGCTTTGATACCAATTGAAAGTGCAAGTTAGATCTGATATACTCTAAAGGGGGGGTGAATAGAGTATGGTGCTTGCTAAAAACTTTTTACAATAGTTGTTGTATTCCTAAGTGAATAGGGAAGCAAATAATATAAAGTAAATCTAAACACAACAACTATCTAATCACAGAGCAATCTAATCACAAAGCAATCACAATCCACAGCCATAAAAAAAAGAAAGACAAGCAACCAGATGACACAAGGAGCTATAGTGGTTCCCCAACCAATCTGGGTACATCCACTCTTCTACCACCCTAGGTAGGAATCCACTGCAGGATGAGTTGATCAGGTGTCCTGGGCACCAATGAGCTTTTGATAAGGTGCTCAAAAACCAAACCAAATTTTTTGATCAGGTGTCTTTCCACCACTGAGTTTTGATAAGGTCTCAGAAACCAATCACAAACTTTTGAAGGGAGTTTGAAAAACCCTTTACAGCAGAGAGAGAGAGAGAGAGAGAGAGAGAGAGAGAGAAAGGAATGAGATGATCTTCTCTGTCAACAGTCAAAGAGAAGATAGTGGATGTTGTCAAAGCTCCCCCTGAGATCTTGAGTTGTTCAGGAAGTGAAGCTTTGCAGTAGGGTGATAGGCCTTCAGATGGTTTGATCTCCAGCAAAAGATGATTTCAGCAACAGCTGAAATGTGAGGTGTCTGCAGTCTTGAATGATGATGGCCTTTGAACACTTGAATCAAGAGAGATCTGAAAATTTCAGTTAGCTGATCTCCTATTGTGATGGTGTTCTTGTATGAATTTTGAGACTGAGAGTGTCTGCAACTCTTTATCTTTCTCTTGTGTAATTATTGTTGTAAGAGTTGTTGTTGCAGAGAATTGTTGTTCTGATTGTTACAGAGAGTGAATATATCTTTTATTCCTTTCATCTGAATAGAATTGATCCACTGTCTAAGATAGCTGTTATCATGTCAATAAATGACTTCCTTAACTGCATTTGTCTTCTAGAGGAAAGTCCAATAAAACATTCCTTGAAAATTCCTTGAAACTTACTCCAGATTAATTGAAAAATGGCTACAAGATCTCTAAATTAAATGCTGACAATAATTCCACAACTGTCTGGATTTGAATCTTGAAAAACGTCTAACTCTTCAGAAAAACGTCGAACTGAGCTCCACTATCGTTGAACTGAGCTCAGATCCTGAACTTTGACAGAAACAGAGATCGTCGATCTGAGCTCAACTATCGTCGAACTGAGCTCAGAGATAGAGAATCAAAATGGAGTCAAGATCGTCGATCTGAGCTCGAAGATCGTCGAATAGAGTTCGACGACTCGTTGAAGTAGAGCTCAGAGATCGTCGAATGGAGTTCGACGATTCGTCGAAGTGAGCTAAATGATAGTCGAATGGAGTTCGACGATTCGTCGTACTGAGCTAGACAAAATGACTTAGTCTCCAAAACAGAAAAACCTGGTCTTGAGGGCAGCTTCCAAACCTAACTACTAACCCTTAGACTCAATTCTAATTGACCTTTAGATCTATACAATGAGGTCAAAACAGGTTTCCTAAGATACATAGTGATCCTTGCCCAAATCAGTAATAGGGTGTTCCAACATAGAATACCAGCCTTACAGTGACCATGTGTAATGTCATGGTCAAACCTGTTAGTAGGCTGCACCACTTTCCTAAGAGCAATAGGGGGTTTGAAGGCTTGTGGCTGAACTGGAGCTTTGCCTTTTCTTTTAGAATTTGCTGCCCTAGTTCTTCTCTTAAAACCTAGACCTGTCTTACCCTTTTGGTGAAGGAAGTCATCAATCAATGGTAAGATAGACTTTGGCTCGTGCGAACTTATAAACCAAGGGGTCGTTTTGCAGAGCCTATTGTATATAGCGTCCCATACCACCTTATATAATAGGTGTCAGAGTTATATGCAATGGTATGCTATGAAATACATTATGTCATGCTATGAACATGCAAGTGCAACGCACCCACTCGACTCTGTGTACACAGATCTTTAGTTCCCCCTTTCTAGAGCCGAACCTCGCAGGATACTTCCGTAGTGGCAAATGGAAGCGGTGGGTTGGGCCTTGCCCACCTCTAAACTGGTAATTGCACTACCAGTCAGACCTATCGTATGCCTCAATGCTGGAGCACTAAGCGGAGCTCCTACGTACTCTTGTCCGGCTGTCGCACCGGACATTACTTGGCCAAGTGCTAAACCACACTTGCCGAGTGAATGTATTGGCGTCGGTGCATCGACTCTCCAATACCGAAGGCCAACCACCTTTACTTTATGCACATGCAACCTTGATGTATAACCACCGAGCTAAAGCTCCCCGGGCCATCCCGTTCGACACAAATAACAACCGAGCCAAAGCTCGCCGTGCCAACCTGACCATCACCAAATCCACCGAGCCTACTGCCCGAGTGACCTAACCTAACTCCCACAACCCCGGGGAGTGTGAGTGAAACCCTAGATTATTTCTAATTACTCTTGCATTTCAGTTTTACCTACTATTTAGGTTAGCCCAGGACTGCCCAAGGTATACCCCGAGAAGGGCTCTCGAAGGCACTAGGAACTATGATGGGATTACGCCCAAAGCTCCCTTTCACAAGGCACTTATTTTATATTGGTTGATACCTAACTCCTAGTTCCTTAGATGTTGTATTGAGTCTAACCCCAGTGTATTTGACACTTGCTCCCCACGAGAAAGACGATCTTTCATCGATCTCATGCACCGCCTAACAATAGCCAACTCCACAGTTTACTCAACCTGTCTTCCAGAGATGCCCCCAATTGTTTTTCAAAATAACATAATCTCTAACCCCAACTTGTGTGCCCAAATTCTTATTCCAACTCAATTTCTGCGATTTTACCAAATGTAGACCAACCTAAGCTATTTGAAGTGTATAATGGGAGGTATACAAAATAATCACCCAGTACCCCTATAATAATTATTGGAGGGCTATAATGACATTTTAGCCTAGATCCAGAAATTCATATTTTTTTCCTAATTTATCTGATAATTTATTTATTTATTCTAGTAGTCCAAAAATCCAAGTTTGAACATGAAGTACCCATTTCAGATAAGCAAATGCTCTACAAAATTTATGATAAATTCAATATGACTATTTAACATAAAATCCAATGTCTCCCAATTTTTTAGCAGGAAATATGCTCTGAATAAATTATAAATCAGATCCCCAAAATTATGGGTTTGTAAAGTATATACTGCAAATAGTCATCTAAAAATCATGAATTAATTTCTCCAAATGGTTATTAACCTAAAATTATCAGAGACCTAATTTCACAATTTTTGCAACAAGTAAATTGCTCTAAATAATTTATTGACCATAATTGCACCTTTTAAAACTTGTGAAGATAGTACTAAAGTTGTTCAACTAAAATTTATAACAAAATTTAAGAATAATCAGTTTGACTTAAAACATCTTCTGCACAAATTTCATGAGTCTAAAATGTACAGTGTGATCATAATAAATAAAATACCATTTAGGGCCACATCATTTATAACGAAGGTGGTGCTAGTAATATTACTCATAAAATTCCAATAAATTCACCAGAGGTCCTATCTAACTTAGAGTCCATGCTACCTAAGTTTCACACCTTTTTAGTAAGTTTTGGTGGCTTATTCTACACAAAAAGTGGTTATGCCCTAAAATAGGGTTAGGGATTTGAGATGTTTATCCATCTCCAAATCCTCTAAGATTCATACCAGAGGACTTGGCCTACCCTAGCATCATTTCTACCAAGTTGCAAGATCACACAAGGGCATTTGACCCCATGCCCTTCACAACACTCAAAAGCCCCTCCTTAGGGATTGAGTTTGGATCCTAGGGCAAAACTACTCTAGACCACTCCATAATACCTATGAGGAAGTCAGTGGTCAAAATCTCAGCCGCTGTTGAGGTGATTTGACCACTCAACCTCAAGGTGCACTTTTTACTTAAGAACCCCTCATTGAGATAAAATTAGGGTTAGGTCATTACCTATCCAAAACACATCCAAATGAGGTGAAAATTTATACAAAGATATATCATGAGGCCAGGAACCACTTACTAAAATTTGGGAGGGTTTGGAAGTCATTAGGCCTCCTAATTAAATTACCCTAGTATTATAAAATAAAAAATAAAACCATAGCAAAAGTATCTCCAAAATTTCCATTTTGGACAGGCCCTAGGTATAGCTAAGGGTGACCCCCTGCCTAAATTTCAGGTCATTTGGACAAGGAATGAAAAGTGGGCACCCATTTTAATCTCAGGGTAGCCCTAGCTATAGGTCCAACCAAAATGGGTGCCCTAGTCCAACCAGAGGTCCAAATTGGTTCAAATCAATTTTGAATTAAAGTAGACTCTTAGGGATACTAACTTCATGTTGTTGAATTTTCAGTAGAGGAGCCTAAGTATTTTTAAATATTAAAACCATCTACTGCAAATAGTGTGATAGAAACGATATTAAAATGAAATTAAAATGATTCTTATCAAATCTGGGGCTCGAATTTTGGAGCAGATCCAATGGATCGGGTTCATCGTCTACCTCCAGCCAACGGCTGAGATAGCCCGAGCCTGGAGCCACTACGAACCGCCGCTGCCACCCATCCTGGCTCTTCCCTGGCCGGCCACCGCCACCAACACCTCCCTCGAGATGGTGGCTATCGACTGGCGGCGACATAACCGCCGGAGGGGCGGATTCCGGCGGTTCTACCAAGAAGATTTCTCGGTCCAAAACCATGAAAGCCAGGAATTGGTTCGGGCTCAATTGAGCCCTAATCTTTAACATAGGCATTGCTATGATCTAACAATGAGGCAAGGGACAGGAGGAGGACCTTGTCGGCGACCTGAAGTCGAGAAGATCGCCAGGAAACCATTTTTGAAGGCGGCGCCGCTCGGTTTCTGCAACTGCACATTGGGGGGCTCGATTTCTTCAGGTAAGGATTGGGAAAGTCTTCTCTCGACCCACTGATGGTGTTTAAAGCCTCAGTTGGGGAGAGGAGGGGCTGGATTATCAATGTCCATTAAAGCCATTAATGGCTAGGCTCGGCCTTGGAGGAGGGGCTTGAACCAGGCCTTTGGTGGCCATGGAAATGGCTGGAAACTTCTCCCCTTGCCTAGGAGAATTGAATTCAGCCAATAAAGGTGGCCTTTGGCCTCCCCTTGGTCGAGCCCTTTCATTCCCTCCTCTTTCTTCTTTTCTCTCTCCTCCATTAACATGGAATGGAGCTCACACTCTCCCCTAGTCACCAAGTTGACTTGGTCAACCCGGAGGACTATTTGTAGCCCATCCATGCACATTATTCCCTAAAGAAGCCACATAAGGAGGCTTGAGCTTGGGCTAGCCCATTTGGGCTAGGTTGACCCAAAGTATGCTTGGGTTGACTTTGGTCTTTTTGACCTTTTGGGTTGCCCCCAATGGGTCCTTGGTGGCCCATTGATTTCCCCTAAGGCCTAGGTAGGGTTGGTTAGGGCTGACTTGGCACCTTGGAGGTCACTTGTCCCTTGGTAAGGGCACTTTGACCACTTCGGGGCTATAGTTGACCTAGGTCAACTTAGCCTCTAAGGTTGACCCCAATGGGTCCTTGGTGACCCATTGACCCCACCTTAGGGTTAGTAGGGCATGGGTTGTGTCTATCTGGCTAGGGGTTAGCCAATTGACCCCAAGTAGGCTAGTTTGACCCATTTAGGGGTAGAGTTGACCTTGGTCAACTTAACCACTTTGACTACCTTCCATGGGTCCTTAGTGACCCATGGACCCCAATTTTGGTTTAGAAAGACCCAGGGTAGGGTCAGTTGGGCTTTTACTAGGGCACACTGCCTTTAGTTAGGGCGCCTTGCCCTGTTTAGGCCTAGAGTGGTTCTAGGTCAACTTGACCACCCTGAGTCGACTCCAATGGACCCTTAGGGTTCAGATGAACCTTACAATGGATTGGTGAGGCCATGACGGGGTCTTGAAGTCATGGTGTAGCCCCATGATCATCTTAAACTAGGGTTCATAAATGTACTATTTGTAGACCATAGTGGTCTCACCTACATCCCTATGTTTACTTGGCCTTCTTGGGCTTCCTAGAGTTCTATCATGACCTAGTCATGACAAAACCACTCCTAGGGGTCTAGGTGTTTGAGGGATGTTACAAATCCCAATATATAACAAAAACATTTCGTCCTCGAAATTCTAGTTAGGCCTACGAGATTTCAAATATGAAGGGAAAATTGTAACATCCCGAGAGATTGTGAGTAATACCAGACTGAAAAGCTCCAGGTACCTTTGTTTCATCAAGTCCCGAGGCTCCCATGTGTACTCCTCTCGCCCGTGATTCCTCCACATGACCTTGACAAATGGAACCTTCTTGCAGTGCAAGACTCGTATTCCCCTGTCGTCAATCCGGACCGGTTCCAGGTGAACTGACCGATCAGAGGCTACTGGCCTATCCATGTCCGTAATCTGCTGCTCCGGGCATAGTAGAGCCCTCCTGAGAGAGGATACATGGAATACTGTTTGCTACAATGGAAAATGTGTACCAGATTTGGAGAAGCCTCACCTAACTCAATGATATTCATCAAGTTGTATTTGATGTTGTGTTGAGTTATCATGTGCAGGTTAAGTAAATGGACAGGAAAATTCTCTAAGTTCAAGTGTCGACACTTGGGAATGGTTGTGTCGACACCAAGGGCCAGATTGTGTCGACACCCAAAATTTGTGTCGGCACACAGAAAATCTGTCGACAATGCTGTGTCGATACTAAGGGTCAGATTGTGTCGACATTATCAGAAGTTGTGTCGACACACAGAGAAGATGTCGACACATTGCAGAATTCTGTCGACAATGATTGTGTCGACACACAAAACTTGTGTCGACACCCACCAGAATTCTATCGTCACCAACTTTGTTAAGACAAGGAGTGTTTGTGTCGACACACAGGACTTGTGTCGACACATTCCATAGATGCTATGTCGTGAAGTAAAAGTGAAGCTGTGTCGACAACAACAAGACTTGTGTCGACACATGGACTATGTGTGTCGACATAAATGAAGTATTCACTCGACATTCTCTGCTACTGAGTAAAAGTCCAATGAAGGATGAAGTAATACAACTGGAGACTTGACAGCTGTCATTACTGACATTGCTGTCACATCTATCAGAGGTGTCAGAAGACTGTTTGAAATCGGAATAGCCGGTTACCATGGATGAAGCCTATATATATAGATATTCTCTCTCAACAATCTATATACAACAAGACGCACATAACAGAGAAAAGTTATTCAAGCTAATCAATTATAATCTCTGAAGGATTGAGAATGCAGAAGAAGAGAAAGAAGAGACAGTCAATAGATTGTAGATAGAGAAAAACAAGAAGGAGATAAGTTCTCATCCAGTAAAGGCAGATTCTGAACAGTCTGCTTGAAGAATTCAGATCAAGTTTGAAGAAGAATTCATATTAATTTCTGAAGGAAGCTGATTGAAGATCAACTCCAACACCAAGAAGATCAACCCTACTTTGTTCAAATTCAAGAAGCTTTGAAGAAAGCTAAGACAGGTTGATCCTTAAGAAATCATTTCTATCAAGAACTGATCAAGAAGCCTTCAACAAATTCTCTCTCCATCTGGTTGAAGATATCATCATCTCTTCATCAATAATTTTTATAGGATCTGTACTAGATCTGAGCGTAGGAGACTTACTTCTCTGAGTTGTAAGCCTAAATTATAAAGGTTGAGGTAGGGGAATCTGTTCCTTGAGTTGTAGGCCTGTGAAAGAGGCTGAGGTAGGGCTTTTGCCTTTGTTGTAGGAGTGGGGTGTCACTATGAGTTGTAGGCCTGTAGAAGAGGCCGAGGTAGGGCTTGTGCCTGATTTGTAGGAGTGTGGATTCACTCTGAGTTGTAGGAACCAGTCTTGGTTCTGAGCTGTAAGATCTGTGGATCTGAGAAGAAGGAAGAAAGTTAGGCCGAATCTAGTACACTGCTAGATAGGCGAAGGGGGAAAGTGGATGTACCCATCATTTGGGGAACCACTATATATCTGGTGTGCAATCTGTGAATGATATGTGTATGTGAATGTTGTGTTGTGTTTTCTGCTAAGTAATTTGCTAAATTAGATAGAATTATCTGCCTAAGTCAGAAAAAGAATTGAACCTATTCACCCCTCCCCCCTTCTAGGTGTGTGTTTAGAACATCATGAAACCAATTCTTTCAAGTGGTATCAGAGCCAGGTAACTCAAAGAATAGACTTAACAGTCTGAGTAGATCTCCAAGGCAGAAATCTATTAGGCAAAATGGGTTCCATTGAGAATCATAAGCAGTTTGGTTCCATGAAGTTACCTATATGCAGGAAAGAGATTTTTGGCATATAGAAAGAAAGAGTTAGATTGTTTATGGAAGCTTCAGATCCAAGAATCTATATGACAGTCAAAGAAGGGCCATTCATCCCAATGAAAGTCTCAGTTCTTCATGCAAATATCAGAACACCAAAGGAATATTCTGAAATGACAAAGGATGAGATCATCTTGTCTATAATGGAAATGAGAGCACAAAATATAATAGTCAGTGATATAGATGATTCAACAGTCCAAAATTTGATTCACTGCAAGACCTACATAGAAATGTGGGACACTCTTATTGTCTACATGGAGGGTTCAGAAGAGGTGAGAGAAGACAGAAAGTCTATGCTGAATCAGGAGTATGAAAGTTTTAGACAATCTAAAACAGACATCATAACTGAATGTTACAAAAATTCTTCAGAATAGTTAATGAACTAATGTCATATGGAAGAGTATTCAGCACATATGAGTTAAATGATAAGTTTTTGAGATCATTAACTAAGGACTGGGACACCAAGATATGTGTCATTAGGGAAGTGGCCAGACTAGCAGAAATCTCACCTCCAACATTATTTGGAAAACTGCTTTCTTATGAAATGCAGCTGATGGTCAGAAAGGAGGAGGAAAAAAGTAATAAAGTTGATTACAAAGATAAGTCAGTGGCTTTCAAGACTGAAGCCATAAGAAAGGATAGGAGGATGTCTACATCTCCTCCTATCAAAGCTGCAGAAGTAGATTCAGAAAGTTCTGACAGTCACACATCGGATAGTCCAAATTCTGATGAAGACTTAGCAGCATTCTCAAAATAATTTCAAAGGTTTTTGAAGAAGAAATAGTGGAGATCCAAGCCATCCTCCTCACAATCCAAGGATGATTACTATAAGAAAAAGAAATCCTCTAGGAAGGACAGCTATAGCTCTAAACCTAGTAAATTATCTTCATCTAAGATTGCTTGTTATTGCTGTAACAGGCTTGGACATGTGGTAGCTGATTGTCTTGACAAAAGGAAAGAATCTAATGATAAGAAGAAACTAAAAACAAGGGCAAGAAGGAGAAATCCTTTGTTGCAAAGAAGCAAAAAAGTTGGTCAGATTCTTCATCAACAGATTCTGAGGCTGAAGCTGAAGCATATATAGGACTATTGGTAACTGAAGAGGATGTAGAAGAGGCTGAGTTCTTGAAGTTGCTGGACTCAGTAAATGGAATTGAAGAACATTGTTATAAAGGGCCGATGGCCTTGACAGAAGAAGATCAGTATCAGGATCAGCCTGGACCTAGTAAGGTAAACAATTCTTCAATAGATTCTGACTACTATACTGGTTCAGAATCAAAAGCATCTGCATCAAGAGATGTGGATGAATATGAATCTGAAGGAGATGTTAATAAACTTATTGATTAATATGGTGATCTGCTGCAAGCACTTAAGAAAAACAGAATCCTTAACAAAGAACAGGCCAAGGAAATTGCAGCTCTTAAGCTGGCTACATCAGATTCAGAGAAAATGTTGGATCTAAAGATGAATAAAGTAGCCAAACTGAAAAACATAACTATTATTCAGATGGGTATTATTACATTCAAGAATGATCTGATCAAAAGTCTTGAAGTCAAACTTCAGAAGGAAAAGGATCTGGTGGCTAAATTCTTTAAGCTAAAATAAGTCTTAACTTTAATTGATGATTTTATTCCCAAAAAGGGTAAGACAGGATTGGCCTTTGAGGGAAATGCAAGGGCTGCCAATTCCAAAAGAAAAGGCAAAGCCCCAGTACAGCCTCTACCCTTAAAACCCCCCATTTCCTTCAGAAAAGTGTGGCAGCCAACTAATAGATATGATCATAATATCATACATGGGTATGGTAAGCCTAATATTCTGAATGACAAGGGTATAGCTCCAGCACTTAAGCAAAGAACCACTGTACCAACAATGTTAAGAACAACTGACAGCAATGCTGTTAAAACTGTACCTAAAAAGAGGTATAATAGATATGAGTGTTGGTGCTGTGATAAGATAGGACATTATACCATGGTCTACTGGCACAACACCAGTGTCAGGAAGAATGCCAGCTTACCTGTGAGGAAGTCTGCTGGTAAGAATATCAAGTTTCAATCTAACTTGAACCTAGAACCCAATAAACATTGGGGTTCTAAGTTAAATTAATTTTATTTGCAGCAGGTGGGTCCAAGTTGCCATACCCCTATATGGTACTTGGATAGTGGATGTTCCAGGCACATGACTGGAATAAGAAGAATGTTAAAGGACTATACTCCCATAGAGAATGGACCCAAAGTGATCTTTAGTGGATCAGAAAAAGGGGTCATAAATGGTTTTGGTAACATTTCTTCTAATTCTATAACAATCACTCAAGTGGCTTATATAAAAGGTTTGAAATATAACTTGATAAGCATAAGTCAGCTGAGTGATCTTGGGTATGACATTTCATTTATTAAGAATGGGTGTCAGATCAAAAGGACAAGTGATCAGAAGGTGATCTTGTCTGGTTATATAAAAGGGAATGTTTATTGTTTAAATTTTGATTATGAAAACATAAACTCTCCTGTATGTTTAGTTGTAGATGAGAAAGCATCTCAGTGTGTCCAATGGCACAATAGGCTAGCTCATCTGAACTATAAGACTATAGGCCAACTCTATAGTTTAGAGTTAGTGAGGAATGGTCCTCAATTTAAGTGTATAAAAGAGGGTATATGTTCAGCTTGTCAAAAAGGCAAGCAGACTAAATCTTCTTTTCATATTCTTGATACCAAAGACTCTGTAAGGTGTTTGTACCTCTTGCATATGGATCTATTTAGTATTATGCCAGTTCATAGTCTAGGTAGGAAAGTCTATACTTTTGTGGTAGTAGATGACTATTCTAGATTTACATGGGTTTTCTTTTTGAGGCAGAAATCTGAAACCCCTACTATCTTTCATAACTTTGTTAAACAAATTCAGAATGAATTTAACAATTCAGTGGTGAAAATCAAAAGTGACCATGGAACTGAATTTCAGTCTGAGTGTATGGCAGGGTTTTGTGAAGAATTAGGGATTAATTAGGAATTCTCCTCACCTAGAACACCTCAGCAAAATGGAATTACTGAAAGAAAGAATAGAACTCTTATTGAGGCTGGCAGAACTCTACTAAGTGACACTTCACTCCCAGAATATTTCTGGGCTGAGGCAGTAAATACTACTTGTCATGTTCTCAATTGAGCATTTATAACTAAGAACCACAAAAAGACTCTCTATGAGATTATGAAGGGCAGAAAATCAAACATATCCTACTTTAGAATCTTTGGTTGCAGGTGTTATGTGCTTAACACTGGCAAGTCTCACCTAACTAAGTTTGCTTCCAAATCCCAAGATGGGATATTTGTTAGGTACAACAATAACAGTAAGGCATATAGGGTCTACAACTTGACTACACAAGTTGTAGAAGAATCTGTTCATGTAGTGTTTGATGAATCTGAGCAAATTAACTGTGAGTTGTCTAGCAATCCTTGTAGCTCAACATGTTTAAAAGAAAAGTTGGACATGTTGACCATTAATGAAGACCAAACTGCAAGGCAGGATGTGGAAAATGATGGTTGTTGTCCAGGGAGAGTACAAGGTCCCCAAACTGACATTGAAGACAATGAAGTTCAGCATGGTGGAGAAATTGAAGAAGTTCAAATTGCTGATAGAATGCCTCCAGCAATAAGGAATATAAAGGATCATCCAGCACACCAAATCATTTGTGATCCCAGACATGGTGTGCAAACCAGGATCAAACCCATGAACATAGTGCTTTGCTCAATTTTCCTGTCACAGTTGGAACCAAAGAGATTTGAAGAAGCCATACAAGACTCCAACTGGATTGATGCAATGCAGGAGGAGCTGAAACAATTCAGAAGGTGTAAAGTATGTGAGCTGGTTCCAAAACCAAAGGATCATAATATTATTGAGACAAAGTGGATCTACAGGAACAAATTAGATGAAAATGGCATAATACTGAAGAACAAAGCAAGACTAGTTGCCAAAGGTTATAGACAGGAAGAGGGCATTGACTTTGATCAGACATTTGCCCCAGTGGCATGGTTGTAAGCAATAAGGCTATTCCTTGCCTTTGCTGCTTTCTAATGTTTCAAAGTATACCAAATGGATGTCAAGTCAGCTTTCCTAAATGGTAATTTGAAAGAAGAAGTCTATGTTCATCAGACCTCATGTTTTGTTTATCCACTTTATCCTGATTATGTTTATAGACTTAGGAAAGCCTTATATGGTTTGAAACAAGCCCCTAGGGCTTGGTATGAAACATTGTCTACTTTCCTCATTGAAAATAAATTTTCAAGGGGGAAAATAGACAAGACTCTATTCCTTATGGAGTCAAAGGGCAAGATGATCATAGTACAGATTTCTATTGATGACATAATCTTTGGATCTACAGAAAAAACCTTTCTAGGTAGTTTGCAAAACTTATGCAAGGGAAGTTTGAGATGAGAAGTATGGGTGAGCTCAAATTCTTCTTGGGACTCCAAGTAAGACAGACTGATGATGGCTTGTCCATTTCACAGTCTAAGTTTACCAAGGAGTTAATTAAGAAATATGGTATAGAGTCATCCACCACCATGAGAACTCTAATGGAGACAAGTATGCCTTTAGGCAAAGATGATGCAGGAAAACCTATAGATGAGTCTTTGTATAGAGGGATAATTGGCTCCCTACTATACTTAACTGCCAGTACACCAGACATTATGTATGCTACATGTGTCTGTGCTAGGTACCAAGCAAGCCTAAAAGAATCTCATTATATTGCAGTTAAAAGAATATTGAGATATCTTAAGGGCACACCTAATCTTGGTCTTTGGTACCCTAAGAATAGAGACTTTCTACTGACTGTTTTCAGATGTAGACTTTGTAGGTTGAAAAGAAGATACAAAGAGCACCACTAACACATGTCAGTTTCTAGGTGGTAGAATTGTGTCATGGAGCAGTAAGAAGCAGACAAGTGTGGCAATTTCCACTGCAGAGTCTGAGTATATTACTGCAGGCAGCTGTTGCGCTCAGCTCTTATGGATTCAACATCAACTTGAAGACTATGGTCTCAAGGTTAGTAGAACTCCATTATTTTTTGATTCTACAACTGCTATTTCTATTGCTAAAAACCATGTATCACATAGCAGAACAAAGCATATAAAAATTAGATTTCACTTCATTAGAGAGCATGTTGAAAAAGAAGATATTTGTTTGGAATTTGTCACCACAAATAATCAATCAAATTGCTGACATGTTTACTAAACCACTAGATGAAACTAAATTCATTTATTTCAAAATTGAATTAGGCATGTTAAACCTAGAGTAACTTGGTAAATCTGGCTAAGAAAATCAACGTTGACATATAGTAGTTTATGTCGACACAAAAGGAAATCTGTGTCGACATATAGTAGTTTGTGTCGACACTTAAGGTAAGTTGTGTCGACACAACAAAATAGTGGTGAGATAGTGGTGTCGACAATCAGAGTTTTGTGTCGACATATAGAAGTTCTATCATTTAGATAGTTGTGTCGAGACACACAGATGTCTGTGTCGACACACATATATTAGAGTCGACTATTAAGAAGTCTGTGTCGACACATCACAAACTGTATCGACACATAGTGTTGTCTGACTCTGTCGAGACATTAGAAGTCTTTGTCGACACAATCTCTAATGTGTCACACATTAAGTATCTATTACACCGCCTTTTGACCTTCTGTGTTGACAAACATATAAATAGGTCACAGAACAACTTTGTCGACTAAGCTCTCAATATTTTCGAGACCAAATCTTTGAGTTGACAAACCTTCATCTCTCTTCTCCTCAAATTTCTCATCACCAATGGCGCCAAAGTTGGAGAACAACATCAACGAAGGCTATGAATTAGTTCACAATGCTTTTGAAAGTGCAGAGACTGAGATTAGAGATGTGATAACCCTAATCCAAGAAAATGGTTTAGAATATCTAGTTTCCGAACCTACCAAGATCTGGAAGATAGAAATTCTTGAATTCTATACAAAAGCAACCTTGGATTCAACTGGATTGAAGATTAGGTCATCAATTCAAGGAAGCAAGGTGAAACTTACCCAAAAGCGTCTGAGGAAGACACTCCAATTGCCCAGGACTCAGGAAGATGATGAAGTCACATCTTCAATGACAAAAGAAGCTCTTCAATAGTGTGGTCTGAATCCCGCCACTAAGATTGAATCATCAATGCAAAGAAAGGGGATGAACTCCCAAGAAAAGTTTCTCTTAAAGATAATGGGAAAAGTAATTCTCTGCAAACTAGGAGGACATGATAGGATCTCAGCCTATATGTTCAGCTTGATGACCAGAGTTATTTTCAGAATAAAAACAAATTGGTCTGAAGTTATTTTTGACAAGATCAAGGAAAGCCTGAAGAAACATAATCTAGGTAGAATACTGAGTATATATCTGGCAATAAGTATTCCTGAAGTGCTAAACCACACATCTGGATCTAGAATAAATCACATGAGAAGGATGGATATGAAAATACTATCCAGGTGGGAAAGAGTTTTGACAAAAGATGGTTCTACACCACAGAAACAACCTCAACTGCAAAAGAAAAAGAAAACCCTCGGGAATCCTAAATCTTCTAGTGATTCAGAAGAACAAGTAATCTTCAGTTCAGATGAAGAACAACAAGAAACTGCAAGGAAATCATCCATCACTAAGAATGTAGATGATGGTCAGATGCAGGGGGAGTATATTCCTGAAAGCACCATCCAACTGGATCAAGTTCAGGATGTGCCTTCTCTAGGGGGAGCCAATGAACTTTCACCAGCTCAACAAGAGGTCTTGCCTCTAGAAAGTGCTCCTGAGAAAGAGCAAGCTGCATTAGAGAGTGAAACAGCCACTCGAACAATTCTTGAGGTAATAAATGATATTAATCAAACTATACTAGATACTGATCCAGATACACTAATTGTGCTTCTAACTGATGTTGAACAGACACACCATGACAACATCCCTGCACAGGAGGTATCTATGGATAATACATCTGTATTAGATGATACTCCATTAAATGTACAAGATACAGATGTACCTTCAGTTCAACTGCAACAAGAATTTACTCTTGCGGAATTATTTCCCGACTTACAAGATGTAAGAACTGAGGAAGTAGTGCCAAGAACTGAGGGAGAGGAGCCAGGGACTCAGGGGGAGTTGCCAAGAACTGACAAGGAGCTGCCCTCAAGTCCAAAGGACACAGTGAATCTTGATAGTTCTTCTAAATCAGATGATGGAGAAGCACGAAGAGCAAAGAAGAGAAAACTAATGGTTTACAAGAAGAAAAACTCAAATTATAAGAAAGCTTTACAGACTGCCTCACAACCGTCAGCTCCAATAGTTGATTTCAGTTCACTGTTGGTTGCTCTGCAAATTAAAATGGATGAGCAAAGAGCAGCCATGGAGAAATATATGGATGAAAGCCATAAGGACCTTCAATTCACTCTAGCTCAAGATATAAAATCAATCAGATTTGAAGTTAACCAGAATAAGAAGGAGATGACAGATTGCTTCCATAAAGGAGGTAATGCTGTAGTTTATCTGGTCAAACAGCAATAAGAGGTAAGGACACAGATTGATGATATAGTGGTCAAGCAAGGATATGTCCTAGAAAATCAAATTAGGATGAACGATCATCTTACTGAATCACATAATGTGATTGTTACTGAGTTAAAGAATAATGCAACTACATTAACTGATAAAAGGGATAAAGAGAAGTCAGAGTTTGATAAGAAACTTCAAGAAGATTTAGCCACTTTTCAATCAACCATTTAAGCCTCTCAGAAGATCATATCTGCTCAGCTACAGAAGTTTCAACTTATTATACAGAAGGAACCAATTATTTAGTTATTCAGATCAGGTTCCAAAACGATGACTTAAGAGATCATATTGAGAGAGAAGTTATAAAGGGGGAGAGGGTGATAGTCAATGCTAGCTCTGAGCATGCCAAATGGATAACAAATGCTGTTAGAGCAACTCTAGGATATCCACCCCTATATGATGATGATAATACAACTGAGTCAGGTATTCAAGCTGCAGGAATTGAAGGGGGTCAGCAGGAGGTAGCTCAAATCATATACACCCCTTCTAATTTTGAAGGAATTCAACACCTTGTTCAACAGATGTATAGCCCTCCAGAGGTTACTAAGAATGTTATATTTTAGAAAGTGGAAATGTCAGAGGCAGCACTGAATAAAGGGCAAGAAGCTCAACTGTCAAAGAAAAGGTTTAGAGAGCAGGCTGAACTAAAGCCTGATTTTGAGAGATGGAGTCCAACCTCTAGAAATATAATACTCACTTCCTGACAAGCTGTCAAAGATAAAACACATGATAGAGGCAAGTGGTATTCTGAAGTTGAGTGGAACAAATATCTGCAAAGAGAAGATGTGATACATCACTTCAGAAGGGATCAAAAGGCTGGGAAAATACCTGATACAGCTGTAGAGCCCAGTAAATACTTTCCCAAGCCTTATCACTATTTTGAAAGGCAAAAACTTAAGGCTGAAGAACTTAAGAAGAAGGATCTCAAGGCAAGAAGCCAGCTGAAGATACTAAAGCACTAGTACAACCAAGAGTATGTTGGAGTTACCATTGTGATCTGGAAGTGATCAAGCATATAATCTCACTGCCAACGCGATATGAGCCTGCAGGGTCGCACATAAGAGATGTGGAGAAGTTGGATGACTGACTGTGTTGGTAAAGGTTACCAATCACCGACCTGAATAGGGTTATGGGCAAAGTGTTGCCTTATAGGATCATCGGGTTGGGCAAATGTTGCCTTGAAGGGCTGGTTGGGATTGTCGTCCGAGGGTCGATGACATTAGTCGAGAATCGTCTTCTGATTCCCGCCGATCCGCGAGAATCGTTTCTCTGATTCTCGCCGATCGACGAGAATCGTCAAGAATCAATTGTTGATTCTCGACGATCGACTACTTCGACAATTGTCGTCGACCGCGGCTCGACGATCGTCGAGTATCGTTGTGTATCGTCGAGCGCGGCTCGACGATCGACGAGAATCGTCGAGTATTGTACTCTGATTCTTTCCGATCCTGTATGATACTCGTCGACTGATTCACGCCGAACCTGCTCAGTGATTCTCGCCGATTGTCGCCGATTCTCACCGAATGATACTCGCCGATTCTGAACCCTATTTTCGGGTGGTCTGCAGATAGCGATTTTCCTGGGTTTATTTATACCTTGGTATAAATAGGACTCTTAGGGTTTATCGGGACATAAGGTTTTGGGCTCGCGATTTTCTCCTGTAGCAGATCGAAACCCGACAGAAGCCGTTCCGCCTTTCGCTCCGCCGATCCCGATTCCCGCCGCCGGAAGAGTTCCGCCGCCGTGTTTGCTCCGTCGACCGCCTCTTCTCCAGCGACTGTCGCTGGTGCTGCTCTTCCTGGCGCGGACCTAACAGTCCGTGGAATAGCCGAGGTGCGGTCTTCTCCTTCCCGATCTTCCGTGCGACGGAAAGCTCGGCGTTCTCCCACTCGTGTGGACTTCTGCAGAAACGTGGACACTATTCCACGTACAACTCGCCACTACCAAGCAGATAAAGTTTGGAGCATCTCCGTTGAGTTGTGACTCAACGCCACCGAGGTAATTTTTGCCTAGTTTTTGCTAACTTCTTGATTCAACGTTCATAGCCCGATCCACATCTCTTTGGGTTTTTCTTGATGTTTATTTTTCCGCTGCGTGCACAAGCGTTGTGCCATCCTCATAGAGAAACCCAACAGTGGTATCATAGGCAGGTTCCGGCCATGATCGTTGTTTTGGAAGTTTGTTATTCCAGTGCGTGTAAACCTAGGGATTTAGAAGTGTTCTAAATGTCTAGATTTAGTCTTGGTACCTCGCCAAGAACGATTGGAATTTCGGTGGATTTCTAAGTGTTAGAAATTGTGATCTCCTTAGCAGTAATCATCCCTCGATTTTGTTTTGGATTTTGAATCCAACAAAGAGAGATGAGCTTGTCTACTGCTTTAAGTTGAGCTGTCTTTGCCTTTGTCCAATGCATGTAAATCTGAGGATTTGGAAATTTCCGGATGTTCAGATTTAGCCCTTCCTTCTATCAAATGTTGATGGTGTCAGGATGTGCACATAAGGGATGCATGTGGTTTTAGAAGAATTGTTTTTCTTTGGATGTGCACGTCGACCAAATGTTGATCATGGTTAATTGTTAACCTATATTTGAAATCCCTTCATCAAATATTAAGTGTCTGAATGCCTTCCGATGGATGACACTCTTCCTGCCTCGATCGATGAAGTGTGGGCTTGTCAAAGCAAGGTGCATTAATCTATCTTGGTAAGGGTGTGAGCGGATAATTGTGATATCCCACTATCGACATCGGGTCCAGCTTAACTAGGTGACCTCAAAGGTTGAGTGCCTAGAGGCATAGGGTTGGCATGCACCATATGATGGATGCGAATAAGGAGTTATTCACCAACCATACAAGAATTGCATGAGGATGCAATTGGCAAGCGTTGCCTACCTAAATAACCGCATCGTGAGAGGAACGCCAAAGCGGACTCATAGTGTTGGTGAAATACGGACCTTGTCCACTAAGAGAGTAGCTCGCATGAACTCTCCGAATTGTTAGTGAGGGCTATCATTTCGAATAAAATAGTGGGAGTATTTTTAATTGAAGTCCTAATTAGAATAAATTGTAATTGAAATTTAGGTACTGATTTTATTCTGCATAAATTCTTGTAGAATTCCATGGCAAGCATTGCGCACTCCACGTTGTCTCTGAGAGCCATCCTTGAGAAGGATAAGCTCAGTGGGACAAATTGCATGGACTGGTATAGGAACCTGAGAATTGTTCTCAGGCAAGAGCGAAAGCTCTATGTCTTGGAAGAAGAAGCCCCCGAGGTGCCTACCGGGAACTCTTCTCGTGCTGAGAAAGATACTTATAAGAAGTATACTGACGATGCTTTGGATGTCGAGTGCCTTATGCTTGCCACCATGAACTCTGAGCTTCAGAAGCAACATGAGAACATGGGGTGCAAGGAGATTGACGAGCATCTCAAGAAAATATTTCAAGGGCAGGCTCGTCAAGAGAGGTTCGACATCACGAAAGCGTTGTTTCAGTGCAAGATGGGAGTTCGAGACTCAGTAGGGACTCACGTACTCAAGATGATTGGGTATATAGAGAACCTTGAAAGGCTGGGTTTTCCTCTTGGTCAAGAGTTGGCCACGGATCTGATCCTGCAATCGTTGCCGGACAGTTATGAGCAGTTCGTCTTGAACTACAACATGAATGAGATAGACAAGACACTGCCCGAACTCCTAGGCATGTTGAGAACTGCCGAAATCAATATGAAGAAGGCCAAGCCTGCCAGCCCCATACTGATGGTGCATAAGGGAAAGGGCAAAGCCAAGGGCTCCAAGAAGACGAAGGTAGGACCTAAGTCATATCTTCAGCCCAAGTCTTCAGCACTGATGAAAAAGAAGAGCACGGTGAAGGATGGGAAATGCCACCACTGTGGCAAGGCTGGTCATTGGCGGAGGAACTGTCCTTCGTATATTGAGGGTCTGCAGAAATTGAGGGGAGGTATGACTTCCGCTTCTAATGTTTACGTTATAGAGATAAACCTTTCTGCTCCTTCATCTTGGGTATTGGATACCGGATGTGGTTCTCACATTTGTACAAATGTGCAGGAACTGGGAAGGAGAAGATTGCTGAGTAAAGGGGAGGTGGACCTCCGCGTCGGCAATGGAGCAAGAGTTGCTGCTATAGCCGTAGGAGTTTACCGTCTTTCTTTGCCCAGTGGGCTTGTAATAGAACTAGATAACTGTTATTTTGTTCCGGCGATAACTAGAAACATTATATCTATTTCATGTTTGGACATGATTGGATTTTATTTTATAATTAAGAACAATTGTTGTTCTATATTTAAGAATGATGTTTGTTATGCTGTAGCCCAATTGTTTAATGGTCTTTACGTTTTGAACTTGGACCATCTGATCTGTAATGTAGAAAACAATAAAAGACTAAGAACAAATGATTCGAACCCTACTTTTCTCTAGCATTGTTGTTTGGGCCATATCAGCGAGAAGCGCATATCCAAGCTCCATAGAGATGGACTTTTGGACTCATTTGATTATGAATCATTTGAGCGATGCGAATCTTGTTTGTTAGGCAAGATGACTAAAGCTCCTTTCACTGGTTATACTGAGAGGGCTAAGGATCTCTTGGGTGTTGTACATAGTGATGTATGCGGACCCATGAGTTCCATGGCTAGAGGAGGGTATTTCTACTTTGTTACATTTACTGATGATTTCAGTAGATACGGATATGTGTATCTTATGAAGTGCAAATCCGAGACCTTTGAAAAGTTCAAAGAGTTCAAGAATTAAGTAGAAAACCAGTTGGGTAAAAGGGTTAAAGCACTCCGATCTGATCGAGGTGGCGAATACCTGAGTCATGAGTTCCGTGATCATCTAAAAGAGTGTGGTATTATATCACAGCTCACTCCACCTAGAACACCACAACATAATCGTGTGTCTGAGAGGAGAAATCGTACTCTGTTAGACATGGTACGTTCGATGATGAGTCATGCAGACTTGCCTGTTTCCTTTTGGGGTTTTGCTTTAGAGACTGCTGCAATGACATTGAATCGCGCTCCAACTAAAACGGTTCTGAAGACACCATATGAGATATGGACTGGGAAGCGTCCTAGTATGTCGTTCATTAAAATTTGGGGCTGTGAGGCATACGTGAGACGTCAAATGCCTGACAAGCTGGAACACAAACCGGATAAATGTTATCTGGTGGGATATCCTAAGGAAACGAAAGGGTATTACTTTTACCTTCCGTCTGAGGGCAAAGTGTTTGTCGCAAGGACTGGTGTCTTCTTGGAGAAGGAGTTCTTATCAAGAAAGACTGAAAAGGTAGAGCTTGAAGAAGTTCAAGAACCACATGTAGTGAATGAACCGGAATTGGATTCTGAGACAGGACTACAAGATGTTGTAGCTAGAGAACCTGCTCAGGGAACACAAGTCCTACGTAGATCTGGTAGACCGAGATTTGAGCCTGAGAGATATGGATTTCTCGTGTCTCAAATAGGTAATGTGTTGCTCATGGATCATGATGATGAACCAGCAACCTACCAAGAGGCTATTAATGGACCGGACTCCGACAAATGGCTTGAGGCTATGAAATCCGAAATGGACTCCATGTATGCAAACCAAGTTTGGAACTTGGTGGAACCACCTGAAGTGGTACGACCCATAGGGTGCAAGTGGGTCTTCAAGAAGAAGACCAACATGGATGAGAATGTACAGACATTCAAAGGGCGACTGGTGGCTAAAGGTTTCAAGCAAATTCATGGTATTGAGTATGATGAGACCTTTTCCCCTGTTGCCATGTTAAAGTCCATAAGGATATTGCTTGCTATTGCTGCGTATTATGACTACGAGATCTGGCAGATGGATGTCAAAACGGCTTTCCTTAATGGAAACCTCCTTGAGGAAGTGTATATGACACAACCCGAGGGTTTTGTATCCCCAGATGAAGCCACTAAAATATGCAAGATGAATAAGTCCATTTATGGACTGAAACAGGCCTCTCGAAGTTGGAATCTTCGTTTTGATGAGAAAATCAAAGAGTTTGGTTTCATCAAGAATGAAGATGAGCCTTGTGTTTACAAGCGAATCAGTGGGAGCATTGTTGTCTTCCTGATATTGTATGTAGATGACATACTGTTGATTGGGAATGACATTCCTACCCTGAAAGTTGTTAAGAACAACCTAGGGAACTGCTTTTCAATGAAGGATTTGGGTGAAGCGACTTATATACTCGGTATTAAGATCTATAGAGATAGATCGAAGAAGTTGCTGGGTTTGACACAGAGTACGTACATCGAAAAGGTGTTGAAGCGGTTCAACATGCTTGAGTCCAAGAAAGGATTTTTGCCCATGTCTCATGGTGTGAATCTCTCTAAGGACCAGTGTCCAAAGTCTTGTGAAGATAAGGACCGCATGAAGTTGATTCCATATGCTTCGGCAATTGGATCAATCATGTACGCGATGTTATGTACTCGACCCGATGTCTCCTTTGCTTTGAGCATGACTAGCAGGTATCAGTCAGACCCCGGTGAGTGTCACTGGATTGCAGTCAAGAATATCCTGAAGTACTTGAGAAGGACTAAGGACGTGTTCTTGGTGTATGGTGGAGAGGAAGAGCTCGTTGTAAGTGGTTACACTGATGCTAGCTTCCAAACTGATCGAGACGACTCCAAGTCTCAGTCAGGTTTTGTGTTTTGCCTGAATGGAGGAGCTGTGAGCTGGAAGAGTTCCAAGCAAGAGACAGTTGCTGATTCTACAACAGAGGCCGAGTATATCGCAGCAGCTAATGCGGCGAAGGAGGCTGTATGGATTAGGAAATTCATCGGCGAGCTTGATGTAGTTCCTAGCATTGTTGATCCCGTAGTTCTCTACTGTGATAACAATGGTGCAATTGCACAATCTAAGGAACCTAGATCTCATCAGCGCTCCAAGCACATACTCCGGCGTTTTCATCTTATTCGTGAGATTGTCGAACGAGGAGATGTAAACATTTGTAGAGTGCCGACTGAGGAAAATATTGCGGATCCGCTGACAAAGCCTCTCGCGTAGAGAAAGCATGATGGTCATACTAGATCGATGGGTATACGATACCTAAATGATAAACTCTAGCGAGAATCTTGTGGGTTGCATGTAATCTTGTATTTTGTTGGCTGTTTGTTCATATGATGAACTGTGTACCTAGTTTTTCTTTTACAATTAATGGCAAATTCTTTTATTATGAATTTTTCTATATATGATAGTTAAATGTTAACATAATAGATACCCTTAGAATGTTCGCTTCCATGGGACATCAAGTACGTGACTTGAATGTGAGAGCCCATGATTTATTTGAAGCTTCATTCTTAAAGGTCCCTGGTCGAGTATCATCATAGAATCTAAGGGTGATGATGGTACATGAAGACTAGCACGTGTGTTGACTGATGACTGGTTCTCACATGATATTGTGATATCAAGTCATCACGTGGGTACTTGTTAGTGAACAAGTTGTACTGGACAGACTCAACCTGAGACTACTCTGTGGATTGTCATCCAATCGTGTCATGAGTACGTCTCAATTGACAATGGTGTTGTGATCCTTTGACCTGAAGTCACAGCATTCATCAAGTGAGGAAGAGCGTGCTTTGATGCCATCTAAAGTCTTCCTTGAGAAAGGTTGATGATAAGGGTGGTTGTTGGGCATGTTACGAATCATTTGGGTGTTTGTGTGTGAGCAGATATGGGATTTGCCCTCCTGTATGACAGGAGTTGCATCCATGGGCCCCTTGATGGAACTGGACTGAGAAATGCATGGTCATGCTTGGTTGAGTGAATATGTGATATTGGACTCACCATTCTCTGGAAGTCCGTCCTGGATCAAGAAACTTGGATTGAGCTATTACGAGGGTGACACGGTCCATGCCTCTAGTTCTTTCCGGATGTAAGGGACAAAGGGACAAAGACAACACTGATACATTGGTCATAAAGGCTTATGAGTTATAAACTCTTATTGCTTGGGGAGCAATGATGCATTGCTAGATGCCGCTCATTGTTTGTGAGGTTTTTGGTTTGATACTTTCGAGATCAAGTGGGAGTCTGTTGGAGTTACCATTGTGATCTGTAAGTGATCAAGCATATAATCTCACTGCCAACGCGATATGAGCCTGCAGGGTCGCACATAAGAGATGTGGAGAAGTTGGATGACTGACTGTGTTGGTAAAGGTTACCAATCACCGACCTGGATAGGGTTATGGGCAAAGTGTTGCCTTATAGGATCATCGGGTTGGGCAAATCTTGCCTTGAAGGGCTGGTTGGGATTGTCGTCCGAGGGTTGATGACATTAGTCGAGAATCGTCTTCTGATTCCCGCCGATCGGCGAGAATCGTCTCTCTGATTCTCGCCGATCGACGAGAATCGTCGAGAATCAATTGTTGATTCTCGACGATCGACTACTTCGACAATTGTCGTCGACCGCGGCTCGACGATCGTCGAGTATCGTTGTGTATCGTCGAGCGCGGCTCGACGATCGGCGAGAATCATCGAGTATTGTACCCTGATTCTCGCCGATCCTGTATGATACTCGTCGACTGATTCTCGCCGAACCTGCTCAGTGATTCTCGCCGATTGTCGCCGATTCTCACCGAATGATACTCGCCGATTCTGAACCCTATTTTCGGGTGGTCTGCGGATAGCGATTTTCCTGGGTTTATTTATACCTTGGTATAAATAGGACTCTTAGGGTTTATCGGGACATAAGGTTTTGGGCTCGCGATTTTCTCCTGTAGCAGATCGAAACCCGACGGAAGCCGTTCCGCCTTTCGCTCCGCCGATCCCGATTCCCGCCGCCGGAAGAGTTCCGCCGCCGTGTTTGCTCCGTCGACCGCCTCTTCTCCAGCGACTGTCGCTGGTGCTGCTCTTCCTGGCGCGGACCTAGCAGTCCGTGGAATAGCCAAGGTGCGGTCTTCTCCTTCCCGATCTTCCGTGCGACGGAAAGCTCGGCGTTCTCCCACTCGTGTGGACTTCTGCAGAAACGTGGACACTATTCCACGTACAAGTCGCCACTAGCAAGTAGATAAAGTTTGGAGCATCTCTATTGAGTTGTGACTCAACGCCACCGAGGTAATTTTTGCCTAGTTTTTGCTAACTTCTTGATTCAACGTTCATAGCCCGATCCACATCTCTTTGGGTTTTTCTTGATGTTTATTTTTCCGCTGCGTGCACAAGCGTTGTGCCATCCTCATAGAGAAACCCAACAGAGTACAGTCTGGCAAAGGCATAGTGATCAAGGAGCCTGATCAGCCTTAGGATAAATTGACTAGATTTTTATAACATTGCAATCTTCAGTTTTAAATGCCATGTAATCGGTTGACAACAAACTTATGTGAAGTTTAAACAAAATAATGATTCATGCTTGTTATGTTTGTATCATATTCTGTGATGATATTATTTACTTGTTTTGTTTATATGTTTCGTTGTCATTGAATGTTTTTATACATCATATTGTTAATTTTATTATAAGTGATGTATATCATTGACTAAGGGTTATGACTTCTCCAAATAGGGGGAGATTGTTGGGTACAATGGAAAATGTGTACCACTTTTGTAGAAGCCTCACCTAACTCAATGATATGCATCAAGTTGTATTTGATGTTGTGTTGAGTTATCATGTGCAGGTTAAGTAAATGGAAAGGAAAATTCTCTAAGTACAAGTGTCGACACTTGGGAATGGTTATGTCGACACCAAGGGCCAGATTGTGTCGACACCCAGAATTTGTGTCGACATACAGAAAATCTGTTGACAACGATGTGTCAACACTAAGGGCCAGATTGTGTCGACATTATCAGAAGTTGTGTCGACACACAGAGAAGCTGTCGACACATTCCAGAATTCTATCGACAATGGCTGTGTCGACACACAGAACTTGTGTCGACACGCACCAGAATTCTATCGACATCAACTTTGTCAAGACAAGGAGTGTTTGTGTCGACACACAGGACTTGTGTCGACACATTCCATAGAAGCTGTGTCGAGAAGTAAAAGTGAAGCTGTGTCGACAATAATAAGACTTGTGTCGACACATGGACTATGTGTGTCGACATATATGAAGTATTCACTCGACATTCTCTACTGTTGAGTCAAAGTCCAATAAAGGATGAAGTAATACAACTGGAGACTTGACAGCTGTCATTACTGACATTGTTGTCACATCTATCAGAGGTGTCAGAAGACTATTTGAATTCGGAACAGCCGGTTACCATGGATGAAGCTTATATATAGATATGCTCTCTCAACAATCTATATACAACAAGACACACAGAACAAAGAAACGTTATTCAAGCTAATCAATTATAATATCTGAAGGATTGAGAATCCAGAAGAAGAGAAAGAAGTGACAGTCAACAGATTGTAGAGAGAGAAAAACAAGAAGGAGAGAAGTTCTCATCCAGTGAAGGAAGATTCTGAACATTCTGCCTGAAGAATTCAGATCAAGTCTGAAGAAGAATTCAGATTAATTTTTGAAGGAAGCTGATTGAAGATCAACTCCAACACCAAGAAGATCAACCGTACTTTGTTCTGATTCAAGAAGCTTTGAAGAAAGCTAAGACAGGTTGATCCTTAAGAAATCAGTTCTCTCAAGAACTGATCAAGAAGCCTTCATCCAATTCTCTCTCCATCTGGTTGAAGATATCATCATCTCTTCATCATAAATTTTTGCAGGATCTGTACTAGATCTGAGTGTAGGAGATTTACTTCTCTGAGTTGTAAGCCTAAATTATAAAGGCTGAGGTAGGGGAATCTGTTCCCTGAGTTGTAGGCCTGTGAAAGAGGCTGAGGTAGGGCTTTTACCTGAGTTGTAGGAGTGGGATGTCACTCTGAGTTGTAGGCCTGTGGAAGAGGCTGAGATATGGCTTGTACCTGAGTTATAGGAGTGAGGATACACTCTGAGTTGTAGGAACTAGTCTTGGTTCTGAGCTGTAAGATCTGTGGATCTAAGAAGAAGAAAGGAAGTTAGGCCGAATCTAGTACACTGCTAGATAGGCGAAGGGGGAAAGTGGATGTACACATCATTTGGGGAACCACTATAAATCTGGTGTGCAATATGTGAATGTTGTGTTGTGTTTTCTTCTAAGTAATTTGCTAAATTAGATAGAATTATCTGCCTAAGTCAGAAAAAGAATTGAACCTATTCACCCCCCTCTAGGTGTTTAGAAGATCTTGAAACTAATTCTTTCAAATACGTCATGCAGGCTTGCCACCTCCGGTGGCAGCTCCAGCCTGTATGCCAAGGGACCGATCCGCTCCCGGATCCTATAAGGCCCCATATATCTTGGGTTGAGCTTCTTCTTCCGGTCGCGTACCCGTGAAACACTATGCATCAGTCGAATCTTCAAGAACACCCGGTCCCCCACCCGAAACTCCAACTAACGATGTCGGGCATCGTAATACATAGCCTGTCGACTCTGGGCCTCTAGCATCCTGTCCCGTATCAATCTCACCTGAGCCTTGGTGTCCTCGACAAACTCTGAACCCAAATCCTTCGGATCCGCATCATGTATCCATGACAGCGGAGTCCTACACCTCCGACCGTACAGGGCCTCATAAGGAGCCATCCTTATGCTGGAATGGTAGCTATTATTATATAAGAACTCGATCAGTGGCAGCAACTTCTCCCAAGGCTCGCCGCAATCCAATATACAGAGTCGCAGTAGATCTTCCGAAGTCCGATTAGTGCGTTCCGTCTGCCCATCAGTTTGGGGATGAATACTGTATTGAATGTTAGCTGAGTGCCCAAGTAAGTCTATACTGATCTTCACTCCCTGGACGTAAATCGTCCATCCCGATCTGATATAATTGTCCTGGGTATGTCATTATAACGGATGAACTGCTCCACGAATTTCCATACCAGCACACCAACCGAGTCATCCTTCCTGATCGGGATAAATCTGGCTACCTTCATCAGCTGGTCGATGATCACCTAGATCGTATCGTTTCCCATCCGCGATCGGGGAAGCCTAAGTATGAAGTCCATCGCGACATCATCAAACTTCCACTCCGGCACTGGGAGTGGCTGCAACAATCCTGCGGGGTTCCTGCACTCTGCCTTCACCAGGTGACATACCTCATTGTGGGTCACGAATAGGTGATATCTTTCTTCATACCTGGCTAGTACATGGTCATCTTCATGTCCGCAGTCATCTTTGTAACACCCGGGTGTACTGAATATCGATTGCAATGAGCCTCCATCATGATATCTTCCCGGACATGGCCTCCCTCTGGTATGTAAATATGTCCCCTGAAATACACTAGGCCATCCCTCAGTGAGTAATCTACAGCTGTGCCTGCTTCTAAGGCCCGGAATATCGGCTGTAGCTAGGCATCCTGCCTCTGCCCATCTCTGACTCGGACTTGAATGTCATCTGGAGCAACCAACGATGCTACGTACTCTCGGTACAGCTCAGGGTGATCCTCAGACACAAAGGATATCTGCATCTTTTCTAACATCTAGACCAACGCCAAGGCCATCAATTGCGGTCCTTGTTGGGTACACTGTTTATATGCACCATATTTGGAGAAGCCTCATCTTAATCAATGATATACATCAATTTGTATTTGATGTATGTTTGAGTTTCATTGTGCAGGTTTAAGCATTGGAAGAAAATTTTCTAAGTACGAGTGTCGACACTTGTGAAGAATTATGTCGACAATTGTGAAGAATCATGTCGACACCTAAAGAAGAAGTTGAGTCGACACCCAGGTATTGTGTCGACACCAACAGAAGAAGCCGTGTCGACACCCAGACTTGTGTCGACACTTGTGAAGAACTATGTCGACACCTAAAGAAGAAGCTGAGTCGACACTCAGACTTGAGTCGACACCTGAGCCAGGAATTATGTCGACACTGAAAGCAGAAGCTTTGTAGACACCCAAGAGCTATGTCGACACTGAAAGCAGAAGCTGTGTCGACACCCAGGAGCTATGTCGACAATGGAAGCAGAATTATGTCGACACAGAGGGCTTGTGTCGACACATTTAACAGATGCTGTGTCGAGTACCAGAAGAATGATTATGTCGACATATGGAGTGTTGTGTCGACATCATCAAGATTTGTGTCGACACTTAGTACATTTGTGTCGACACATGTGAAGCAGTTTGCTGAGTGGTTCATGCTGAGTTGGAAAGTCTTTGAAGAATCAGCTAACATAACCAACCGGTCTGACACCTTTGTCAGAACTGTCAGAAGACTGTCGCAAACCAGATCAGGCGGTAATCAGGAGGAAACCCTATATAAAGTACTGGTTCGATACAACAAAAGAGAGACAATAGTAAGGAAAATAGAACATGCAATACTAAGAAGTGAATACTTTAGAGAGAGTTTTCTACAATAAGAAAAGGGGAAACCATTATGAAGGTAGATTCAGATCAGTCTGCAAGGAATATTCAGATCACATTCTGAATTCAAGGAAGAAGCTATCTGAAGATCAACTTCTACATCAAGTGAAGATCAACCTTATTTTGTTCTATCAAGATGCTTTGAAATGGCTAAGTCAGGTTGGATCTAAAGATCAGACTATTCAAGAACTGATCAAGAAGCACACCAGTGAAGAGATTCATCTGGTGAAATTCCTGTATCTCTTAATCAAACAATTTCTGGTAGGCTCAGTTGTAAGATCTGAGTTGTAAGCCTGTAATTATAAAGGCTGAGGTAGGGATTTTGCCTGAGTTGTAGTAGTGGGGTTTCACTTTGAGTTGTAAGCCTAGTGACATAGGCTGAGATAGGGCTGAAGCCTGAGGTAGGGTTCTTGGGAAGAATCTGAGGTAGGACTTGTATAAGTCTGAGTTGTAGGAACCATTCTTGTTTCTGAGCTGTAAGATCTGCGTATCTGAGAAGAAAGAAGGAAGTTAGGCCGAATCTAGTACACTGCTAGATAAGCGAAGGGGAAAAGTAGATGTACCCAGACCTTGGGGAACCACTATAAATCTGGTGTATGTTGTGTTGTGTTCATTATTTTGTGTTTTACATTGTTTTTGTGTTGAGTTAAAATTTGCTATTTGCCTAAAATTTTGAAGGAAAAATTAGAACCTATTCACCCCCCCCCCCTCTAGGTGTCTAGAAATCAAGTCTTTCAAGTGGTATTAGAGGGAGGTTGCTCAAAGATTGACCTAACAGTCTAAGTGGATCTCCAAGATAAATAACAGATTTCAAGAATGGGTTCAATAGAGAATCAGAAGGAATTTGGATATATGGAACTGCCTATCTACAGGAAAGAATGTTTTGGCATATGGAAGGAAAGGGTCAGGTTGTTTATGGAAGCATCTGATCCAAGAATATACATTACAGTACAAGAGGGTCCCTTTATTCCAATGAAGGTATCAGTTCTGGATGCAAATGTTAAAACCCCTAAGAGATATTCTGAAATGACTAAGGATGAGATCATCCTGACAACATCAGACAAAATAGCACAAAACATTATAGTAAGTGCTATAGATGATGCCACATTTCAGAATCTGGTGCACTATAAAACCTCCAAGGAAATGTGGGACACCCTGATTGTCTACATGGATGGAACATAAGAAGTCAGAGAGGACAGGAAATCTATGCTGAATCAAGAGTATGAGAGCTTTAGACAAGCCAAGACTGACAGCATAGCTGAATGTTACAAGAAGTTTTTCAGGATTGACAATGAGCTGATGACCTATGGAAGAGTCTTCAACACATATGAACTGAATGACAAATTTCTCAGGTCACTAACAAAGGACTGGGACACAAAGATATGTGTCATCAGAGAAGTGGCCAAGCTTGCTGATACACCTCCACACCCTTTATTTGGAAAGATGTTATCATATGAAATGCAGCTCACTGCCAGAAAAGAGGAGGAGAAAAACAGTAGGCCTGAATACAAAGAAAGGTCTGTAGCCTTCAAGGCTGAAAGCACAAGAAAGGGTTGGAAAAGGTCTTCTTCTCCACCCAGAAGGAGTGGTGAGGATGAATAAGAAAATCTTAACAACATCATATCAGATAGCCACACCTCTGATGAGGACTTTGCTGCCTTTACAAGGCAATTCCAAAGGTTCATGAAAAAGAAGAAATGGAGAACAAAGCCATCAACATCTTTTTCTAAGGATGAGTATTACAAGAAAAAGAAGACTCCCAAGGAGGACAGGTATGCATCAAAACCTAGTAAACAAATTAATACTAAGATTGTGTGTTATTGTTGCAACAGGCAAGAAGACTGAATCTAAAGATAAGAAGAAGCATCAAGTGAAAGGCAAGAAGGAGAAATCCCTTGTTGCTCAAAAGCAGAAGAGTTGGACAGACACTTCATCTTTAGGATCAGGAGATGAAGATAATACTGAAGCATATGTTGGACTGATCTCAACAGAAGAGGATTCTAGGGAACTAGAATTCCTACAAATGTTGTACTCCATAAATGGAGCAGAAGACTATTATTGTAGAGGGATGATGGCTCTATCAGAAAATGATCAGTGCCAGGATCAGTCTGGTCCTAGTAAGGCATATAGTTATCCCTCAGCTTCAGATTACTGCACAACATCAGATTCAGCAACTTTTGCATCAAGAGATGTGGATGGTTCTGAATCAGAAGGGGATGTGCATCAACTCATTAATGAGTATGGTGGGTTGTTGCAAGCTCTGAAGAGGAGCAAGTTTCTTGTCAAGGAGCAGTCCAAGGAGATTGCCCTTAATAGATAATTTCATTTCTCATAGAGGGAAGACTGGTTTAGGTTTCAAGGGTAGAACTAGGGCCACCAATTTTCATAAAAAAGGTAAGGCCCCAACACAGCCACTAGCTTCAAAGCCCCCTATTTTCTTTAGAAAAGTGATGCAACCAACAAACAAGTATGATCATGATAGTACTCTTGCTCACTGTGAGGATGAAGATCTCATGGGCAAGGGTGCAAATGCTCATAGATCACATTATAGGCAAGCCTATCAGGTTCAAGAGGAAGTCTTGGGGTTTACTGCTCCAGCACCTACACTCAACAGAACTGCTGGCAACACAGTAGTAAAGTCTGTATCTAAGAGAATGTTTAATAGGTTTGAGTGTTGGTGCTGTGGCAAAGTGGGCCATTTTATCAGGGATTGTTGGTTCAACACAAGTGTTAAAACCAAGAGTAGTCTACCTGTCAGAACAGCTGCAGGATTTCAACCTAACAATGACCTAGGACCCAATAACAATTTGGGTTCTAAGGGTAAGTGATTCTGTATTTGATGCAGGTGAATCCAAGTGACCATACCCCTATATGGTACTTGGATAGTGGATGTTCCAAACACATGACTGGAATAAGGAGAATGTTGAGGGACTATGTACCCATAGAGAATGGACCCAAAGTAATCTTTGGTGGATCAGAAAAAGGAATCATCAAAAGATTTGGTAACATTTTTAGTGATTCAATTACTATCACTAAAGTGGCTTATGTGAAGGGTCTAAAACATAACCTGATCAGCATAAGTCAACTTAGTGATCTAGGTTATGACATCTCCTTTCTCAAAGGGGAGTGCCAAATAAGAAGGTCAAGTAATCAAGAGAATATTTTGTCTGTCACTAGGAAAGGGAATGTATATTATCTTAACCTAGATTATGAGTTTGACAACTCACACATTTGTCTAGTTGCAGGAGAAAAAGCTTCATTTTGTGTCAAATATCACAAGAGGCTTGCCCATCTGAACTATAAGTCAATAGGATAGCTGTTTAGCATGGGGTTATTGAGGAATGGTCCTCAAGTCAGGTGCATTAAAGAGGGTGTGTGTTCTGCTTGCCAAAAGGGCAAACAGACTAAGTCCTCTTTCCATGCACTTGATATCAAAGATTCAATGAGATGTTTGTATCTCTTGCATATGGATTTGTTTGGTCCTATGCCAGTTCACAGTCTTGGTAGGAAAGTATACACATTAATTATTGTGGATGACTATTCTAGATACACATGGATTTTCTTCTTGAGGCAGAAATCTGAAACCCCAACTATTTTCCAGACTTTTGTTAGACAAATTCAGAATGAATATAGCAGTTCTGTGGTCAAAATCAGAAGTGACCATGGAACTGAATTTCAGTCTAAATGTATGAAAAAGTTCTGTGATGAACTTGAGAATCATCAGGAATTCTCCTCACTTAGAACTCCTCAACAAAATGTAGTTGCTGAAAGAAAGAATAGGACTCTAATTGAGGCAAGTAGAACACTACTTAGTGACACTACTCTCCCTGAGTACTTCTGGGCAAAGGCAGTAAATACTGCATGTCATGTTCTCAATAGAGCCTCCATCAATAAGAAACATAAGATGACCCCCTATCAGATTTTTAAGGGCAGAAAACCAAACATTTCCTACTTTAGAATCTTTGGTATCAAGTGTTATGTTTTAGTTAATGGAAAGCACTACCAAACAAAGTTTGCTTCCAAATCCCTAGAAGGGATATTTGTTGGGTACAATAATAATAGTAGGGCATACAGAATCTACAGCTTAACTACCCAAGTTGTAGAAGAATCTGTCCATGTTGTATTTGATGAATCTAAGTTGATTAACAAAGAATTATCTAGTTCTTCAGTTAGTTCTATAGGTCCAATAGATAGGCTAGACAAGCTGACCATCAATGGAGAGGTACCTGCTAGGCTGAATGAGGAAAAAGATGCTTGTTGTCCAGGGGGAGAACAAGACTTACTGAATGAAGTAGACAATGAGGAGCATCAGGTTGAAGAAAATGAAGAAGTACATGAGGTTGACAGATTTCCTACAGCAAGAAGACACTTGAAGGATTATCCTATACACCAAATTATTGGTGATGCAAGTCAAGGTGTTCTTACAAGAAGCAAAAGTATGAACACAGTTTTATATTCTAGCTTCTTGTCACAAATATAACCCAAAAAGTTTGAAGAAGCAATGCTAGACACAAACTGGATTGATGCTATGCAAGAAGAGCTGACTCAATTCAAAAGGTGTAATGTATGAGAACTGGTTCCTAAACCAAAGGATCACAACATCATAGGAACCAAGTGGATCGACAAAAACAGACTTAATGAGAATGGCACTATAATCAAGAACAATGCCAGATTGGTAGCAAAAGGCTACCGGCAAGAGGAAGGGATTGACTTTGATCAAACTTTTGCCCCAGTGGAAAGGTTGAAGGCTATAAGATTATTTTTGGCATATGCTGTCTATCAAGGGTTTAAGGTATATCAAATGGATGTAAAGTCAGTATTCCTGAATGGTGACTTAAAAGAGGAAGTCTATATTGAACAACCCTCAGGTTTTGTAGACTCTCATCATCCTAATTATGTATATAGGCTTAGGAAAGCTCTATATGGTTTAAAACAAGCCCCAACGGCTTGGTATGAAACCTTGTCTGCTTTTCTCATTGAGAATAAGTTCTCTAGAGGAAAGATAGACAAAACTATATTCTTTAGGTAATCTAAAGGCAAGATAATCCTAGTCCAGATATATGTTGATGACATTATATTTGATTCAATTGAAAATAACCTTTGTAGGAAGTTTGCTAAACTTATGCAAGGGATGTTTGAGATGAGCAGTATGGGTGAGCTGAAGTTCTTTTTGGGACTTCAAGTTAGACAGACTGATGATGGATTGTCCGTATCTCAGTCTAAGTTCACCAAGGAGTTGATTAAGAAATATGGTATGGACTCAGCCTCCACCATGAAAACTCCTATGGGAATAAGTATGCCTATAGGCAAAGATGAGGCAGGGAAACCTGTTGATGAGTCTTTGTATAGAGGGATAATTGGCTCCATACTTTATTTGACTGCTAGTAGACCTGACATCATGTATGCAACATATGTCTGTGCTAGGTACCAAGCTTGCCCAAAGGAATCTCATTGTACTGCTGTTAAAAGAATTTTGAGATATCTTAAGGGCACACCTAATCTAGGCATTTGGTACCCAATGAATAGAGGTTTCTTACTAACAAGTTTCTTAGATGCAGACTTTGCAGGATGAAAAGAAGACATGAAGAGTACAACATGAACCTGTCAATTTCTAGGAAGAAGGCTGGTGTCATGGTGCAGCAAGAAGCAAACAAGTGTAGCTATATCAACAGTTGAGTCTGAGTATGTAGCTGCAGGTAGTTGCTTGCACAGTTGTTATGGATAAAACACCAACTACAAGATTATGACATCAAGGTAAGTAGAATTCCACTGTTTTGTGATTCTACCAGTGCTATTTCTATTGCTAAGAATCTTATATCTCACAGTAGAACCAAGCATATAGAAATTAAGTTTCATTTCATCAGAGAACATGTTGAGAAGGAAGATATTAGTCTAGAGTTTGTGAACACAAATAATCAAATTGCTGATATATTTACAAAATCTCTGGAAGAAATTAAATTCAATTATTTTAAAATTGAATTAGGTATGTTAAACCTAGAATAGATTAGCACAAGCTTCCCTAAGAAGAATATGTAAGTACAAAATTTCACAGGAAATTTATCTAAGTACAAAGTTTGTGTCGACACAAGCACAATTGTGTCGACACACTCAGTATGTTGTGTCGACAAAGAATAAGGATGTGTCGACATAGAAACAGTATCTGTGTCGATAGAAGAATAGGTGTCGACACAACCTTGTCAAGACCTTATATCTAAAAGGATTTTTCATGTCGACACACAAAAGTTGGTGTTGACACAACTATGTCAAGATATGACCAGCCCGTGTCGACTTTGGCACATGTATGTCGACATCTAGACATGTCGACTAAACCTAAGTTTTGTTGAGACCTAGGTCATTTCTTTGATACATGTAAAATTTGGTCGACTATGGCACGTCTTTTGACCTGCCCTTTACGCTAACACTATAAATAGGTTAAGCCAAAATCTGGTCGACTATGCTTTCATAAATCTAGGATCTGCACCTTGTGTCGACAAAGACCTTCTCTTATTTTTTTTCCATCTCTCTCGACAATGGCGCCTCACCAAGATGATAAGGTGAATGAAGGATATGAGCTGGTTCGTGGAGGATTCATGACAGCTTCACAAGAAATCCAGGGTGTCATTACCCTAATTTCTGATAATGGATTAGAATTCTTGGTCTCAGAACCAAAAAAATTTGGAGAAAGGAAGCCATGGAATTCTATTCATCTGCTACTGTGGACCCAGAAGGGAAGAAGATCAAAGCCACAGTTTAGGATTCACGAGTTAGACTAACGCTAAAGACTATCAGGAAATCACTCCAACTTCCCATGATTAAGGATGATGAAGAAATTATTCCATCTAGAACTAAAGAAGCACTAAGTTGGTGCGGGCTAAATCCTAATATCAAGTTTGGATCATCTATTTCCCAGAAAGGGATGAATTCCCAAGGAAAGTCTCTCTCTGAAGTAGTTGGGAAGGTAATTCTTTGTAAGACTGGTGGACATGACAGAATTTTAGTCCACATGTTTAATTTGATGACAAGGATTATTTTCACCATAAAAATAGACTGGGCATCAATAGTTTTTGATAAGCTTCAAGAAGGAATAAAGAAACCAAATCTGGGAAGAATTTTGAGTTTATGTCTATCTGCTACAATACCAGATATTTTGCACCAACTTCTAGGAACCAAAATCAACCACATGAGGAGGATGGATGTGAGAATTCTAATCTAGATGGGATAGAGTTTGAACAAAGGAAGTATCTACTCCACAGAAAGCTGTTAAGAAAGATAAACAGTAGAAAAAGGTTATTCCACAAGCAGAATCCTCCAGTGATTCTGAAGAAGAAGTGGTCTTCAGTTCAGATGATGACAGACCACAAAAGATAGCACAGGATCAAGTGGAGAGCAGTATGCTTTTAGAGCAACAGGTAGTCTCCACTCCAGGGGGAGAAAATTCTAAACCAGCAGTACAAGACACAGTACAACTTGAGCTCCCTGCCCAAGGGGGAGGTATTACTGAAGCTGCTCTAGAAAGTGAGCATACTGCTGATACTATTATGATAATAGTGTCAGAAATTAACAATGAAGAACTGCTAAATGATGAGAAAGAAGAACAAGCTGAGCAGCTACAAGACACTGCACAAAATATTCAAATAAGTATTTCCTTTTCAGAGAATGACCTGGACAAAGATCTGGATGTCCAGGGAGAACCATCTGTTTTCCAAACAAATTTTGTTCCTCCTATTCAGCTGCAGTAAGAGGTAACTATGGAAGAGTTATTCCCTGAACACCCAACAATAGGGACTGAGGGGGAGCAACAAATCATAGTAAAAGAACTTCCAGGTACTGAGGGGGAGATGTCTCAGTATGCCCCAACTGATAAGGAACCAGTAAATATACAAAGTTCCTCAGAATCTTCTGATGATGAAGAAACCTCAATGGCTAAGAAAAGGAAGTTAGCTGACTTAAGAAAACGGAGCTCAGGCTATAAAAAGGCCTTACAAGTATGGATTTCAGTTCCCTACTGGTCCAATTACAAGTGAAATGGATGAGCAAAGGCTGTCTTTGGAAAGGTATATGGATGATACACATAAATATTTGCAATTCAATCGGGCTCAAGACATCAAATCAATCAGGTTTTAAGTAAATCAAAATAAGAAAGAAATGACAGATTTCTTCCACAAGGGAGGAAATGCTGTGGTATACTTGGCAAAGCAACAACAAGAACTCACTACTAAAGTGTATGACATTGCAGTTAATTAAGGATATGTTCTTGAGAATCAAATCAGGATGAATGATAACCTCAAAGAGTCACACTTTGGTATTCTTACCAAGATTGATAATCTAACCACTGCTCTCAAAGCTGAAGTATCCAAGCAGATCAAAGAAGATCTAGCTGCTGTTCAGGACACTTTTACAAAATCTCACAAGAATATTTTTGATTTCTTGCAGAAGTTCAGGAATTATTACAAAGAAGGCGCAGGTTATCTTGTTAATCAAGTCAGATTTTAGAAGGATGATCTAAGAGATCATATTGAAAGAGAAGTCATAAAGGGGGGAGAGGGTGTTAGTCAAAGCCAGCTCAGATCATGCTAAATGGATATCAAATAGCATCAGAGCAACTCTTGGATATCCCCCCTTATGTGATGATGACAATGTTGTTGAGTCTGGAGTGCAACCTGCCTATTTTGAGGGAGATCAACCTGAAGTTGCTCATGTCATTTACCCTCCAGCTGATTTTGAACATGGTTCACCAAGAAGTTCAGTCAATGTACAGCCATCCACAGGAGGATAAAAACATTATTATTGAAAAAGTGGAAATGTCAGAGGCTGCCAAGGAAGCTCAGAAGAAAGCACAACTGTCCAAGAAAAGGTTTAGAGAACAGGCTGAGCTGAAGCCTGATTTTGAGCAATGGAGCCCTACTTCCAGGAACATTATATTAACTGCCTGGAAAGCTGTGAAGGACAAGACCCATGAAAGGGGTAAATGGTATACTGAGCAAGAATGGACCAAGTATCAAGCTAGACAGGAAGCCATTCTTCAATACAGAAGAAAAGCAAAAGCTGGGAAGTTACCTGCTAATGTTCTGGAGCCTAGCAAGTACTTCCCAAAGCCTTTTCATTATTTTGAAAGGCAAAGGATAAGTGCTGAAGAACAAAAAAGAAGGATCTGAAAGGAAAGAAACCTGCTGATGATGTTGAACCTACTGTGTTGGTTCATATCAAATCAAGAAAAGGAATTGTGATTAAGGACCCTAATTAATTATAGGATAGTTAGGCTTTTGTATAGAACAATGTAACCTTTTGGATTTTGTTCTAAAGAAAACTGTGTAAACTTAACATTTCTCTCTAAGTAAATGAAATCAGTTTCAGTATCCATTTCAGTTGTTTACAATGTTTATATGTTACCCTGCAGTGAAATGCATGTACATCTATTTCTTTTTATGTGTTTTATTATGAGTAATGCATATCTTGGACTAAAGGTTATGACTTCTCCAAATAAGGGGAGATTGTTGGGTACACTGTTTATATGTACTAGATTTGGAGAAGCCTCATCTTAATCAATGATATACATCAATTTGTATTTGATGTATGTTTGAGTTTCATTGTGCAGGTTTAAGCATTGGAAGAAATTTTTCTAAGTACAAGTGTCGACACTTGTGAAGAATTATGTCAACACTTGTGAAGAATCATGTCGACACCTAAAGAAGAAGTTGATTCGACACCCAGGTATTGTGTCGACAACAATAGAAGAAGCTGTGTTGACACCCAGACTTGTGTCGACACTTATGAAGAATTGTGTCGACACCTAAAGAAGAAGCTGAGTCGACACTCAGACTTGAGTCGACACCTGAGCCAGGAATTATGTCGACACTGAAAGCAGAAGCTGTGTCGACACCCAGGAGCTATGTCGACACTGAAAGCAGAAGCTGTGTCAATACCCAGGAGTTATGTCGACAATGGAAGCATAATTATGTCGACACAGAGGGCTTGTGTCGACACATTTAACAGATGCTATGTCGAGTACCAGAAGAATGACTATGTCGACAAATGGAGTGTTGTGTTGACATCATCAAGATTTGTGTCGGCACTTAGTCCATTTGCGTCGACACATGTGAAGCAGTTTGCTGAGTGGTTCATGCTGAGTTGGAAAATCTTTGAAGAATCAGCTGACATAACCAACCGGTCTGACACCTTTGTCAGAACTGTCTGAAGACTGTCACAAACCGGATCAGTCGGTAATCAGGAGGAAACTCTATATAAAGGACTGGTTCAATACAACAAAAGAGAGATAATAGCAAGGAAAAAAGAACATACAACTCTAAGAAGTGAATACTTCAGAGAGAGTTTTCTACAACAAGAAAAGGGGAAACCCTTATGAAGGCAGATTCAGGATCAGTCTGCAAGGAAGATTCAGATCATATTTTGAATTCAAGGAAGAAGCTATCTGAAGATCAACTTCTACATCAAGTGAAGATCAACCTTATCTTATTCTATCAAGAAGCTTTGAAATGGCTAAGTCAGGTTGGATCTGAAGATCAGACTATTCAAGAATCGATCAAGAAGCACACCAGTGAAGAGATTCATCTAGGGTGAAATTCCTTTATCTCTTAATCAAATAATTTCTGGTAGGATCTGTTGTAAGATCTGAGTTGTAAGCCTGTATTTATAAATGTTGAGGTAAGGCTTTTTCCTGAGTTGTAGGAGTGGGGTTTCACTCTAAGTTGTAAGCCTAGTGACATAGGCTGTGGTAGGGCTGAGGCCTGGGGTAGGGTTCTTGGGAAGAATCTGAGGTAGGACTTGTATAAGTCTGAGTTGTAGGAACCATTCTTGGTTCTGAGCTGTAAGATCTGAGGATCTGAGAAGAAAGAAGGAAGTTAGGCCGAATCTAGTACACTGCTAGATAGGCAAAGGGGGAAGTGGATGTACCCAGAACTTGGGGAACCACTATAAATCTGGTTTATGCTGTGCTGTGTTCATTATTCTATGTTTTACATTGTTTCTGTGCTGAGTTAAAATTTTCTATTTGCCTAAAAGTTTGAAGGAAAAATTAGAACCTATTCACCCCCCCCCCCCCCCCCCCCCCCCTCTAGGTGTCTAGAAATCAAGTCTTTCAGTCTTGCTCCAGGGTTTGTGGCCTTCCGACTCAGTGCATCGGCCACCACATTTGCCTTCCCTGTGTGGTAGTGCATCTCGTACTAGTAATCTGCTAGAAACTCCACCCACCATCTCTACCTGATGTTTAGATCTTTATGCGTGTCCACATACCTCAAGTTCTTGTGATCAGAGTAAATCTCGCAGTGTACACTGTACAGATAGTGTCGTCATACTTAAAGAGCAAATATGACTGCTCCCATCTCTAAGTCATGAACTGGGTAGTTCTGCTCATTCTTCTTCAGCTGCTGAGTGGTGTATGCTATCACGTGACCATTCTACATCAGCACCACACCCATGCCCTGTTAGGAAGCATCGGTGTAGACCTGGAATCCTTCTTTCCCCGAAGGAAGGGCTAGTATAGGAGCCGAGGTGAGCTAATCCTTTAGGTCCTGGAAGGCCACCTCGCACTGCGGGGTACAGACAAAGGGCACAACTTTCCTCGTCAGGGATGTGAGTGGCAGGGCAATACGAGAAAATCCCTCCACGAACTTCTGGTAGTAACCGGCAAGTCCTAGAAAACTCCGCCCATCTGAGGCCGACTTCAACTGCGGCCAATCCCGAACTGCCTGAATCTTAGCCGGATCCACTGCCAACCCAGCACCACTAATGATATGGCCTAAGTAAGCCGCCTCCTTCAACCAGAGCTGGCATTTGCTGAACTTCGCTTAGAGTTGGTGCTCCCGTAGTCTCTCTACGATCAGCATCAGATGTCGTGTGTTCTCCTCCTCTGTCCTCGAGTAGATGAGGATGCCGTCAATAAATACAATGACAAACACATCCAAATATGCCTCGAACCCCCGATTCATGAGGCTCATGAATGTAGAAGGTGCATTCGTGAGCCCGAATGTCATCACAGTAAACTCGAACAACCCATATCTGCTACTGAATGCAGTCTTCGGTATGTCCTCCTCCTGGATCCGCAACTGATAGTAGCCCGACCTTAAGTCCAATTTTGAAAAGAAATGCGCTCCCTCCAGCTGGTCAAACAGCTCCTCTACCCTTGGCAGTGGATAGGTATTCCAGACTGTCAGTCGGTTCAGTGCTCGGTAGTCGATGCACAATCTGAATGTCCCATCCTTCTTCTTGACGTATAACACTGGGGCTCCCCATTGTGAAGAGCTTGGCCGGACAAATCCATCCTCCACAAGCTCCTGCAGTTGGCTCCGAAACTCTGTCAGCTCCTTCGGGGCCATCCGGTAAGGGGCTCTAGGTGCTGGCTTAGCCCCTGGCACCAGCTATATCCGGAAATCCTGCTCTCGGTGTGGGGGTAGCCATGGCAGCTTCTCTGGAAATACGTCGGCAAACTCTCGCACCACCGGGATGTCCGAGATGGAACCCTTGGCCTCGGCCATCTCATACAACACTTCATAGTCTTCCTCCCCCTACAAGTGGGCCTTGACAGCCTGCACGGATGACAACAAGAGAGGGGGAATAGATCTAATACCTTCGATGACGATGAATGAATCCCCATGCCTCACAGTAATCCTCTTGGACATGCAGTCAATATGAGCATAGTTCCAGCGCAACCATGTCATTCACAGGATCAAATCAAAGAATGGCATCTTCATGATCGTCATCGGTGCTTCAAATATCTTTCCGCCGATCTCTGCCTCCATGTTGTAGCGGGCGGGGGTGAATAACTCTGATCTGTCATGTAGCTGTATCCTCATCATCAGGCCTGTGAACCGCTCCACGCCTTCCAGCCCTTCCACGAAGGCTTCCGACACGAACGAGTTCAAAGCTCCCGTACCGAACAGTGTATAGGCGGGCTTGCCGCTGATGAAGAATATTCCTGGGGGGTTAACTTAAAGTCTGAGAAATCTAATTGTGGTTTTCTTTCCTAGTCTATCAGTTGTATATCCATAACTTTAATTATCTAGGAAAGAAAAGACTTAAAATTAACTGGGGTACCTGTGATCACTTGCTCCGGATTCTGTTGTTGAGTCAGATCCAATGCATGTACTAGCTCCCTCTCCCGCCTGTGGTCTCTGCAATGGTATCCATGACCTCGGCCACGTCCTCGGCCTCCAAAATACTGAGCTGGAGGAGCAGCCAGTGGTGCTGGTGGGGGTTCCCCCTCATGGGGCAGTTCCTCTGAATATGCCCCACCTGATGACAATTAAACATTTTGGAGGGGGATATGCCATACCCCCGGTTCTATGCACCTCCCACATCAGGGGTGGCTGAGGGGCCACCACTACTGGTTCCCTCTACTCCTATCTCACCTCCTGCCGAGGCTAGTATTCTACTCTTCTCCCATCTGTGATGCGGCCCCGCCACTGATCATTCCTGACTCCCTGGCCCTGGTCCTCGGTTGGCCGCTTCCGGCCTCGGGTAGTGTGCCAATCTGCCTCCATCCTTTTCGACATCTCCAAAATCCGAGGAATAGGTCAGTAGGACACGAATAACAGAGGCTCCCTCAGATCCTCTCGCAGGCCCTTATAGAACCTCTTGGTATAACCTGCCTCATCCAACTAGTAAGAATCTGCAAACCAGGCCAGATGGTTGAACTCCCGATGATACTCCACTACTTTCTTGCTACCTTGTCTCAACTGTAGAAATCTATCATCCAACTCATCTCTGGCTGACTGCGGGACAAAATTCTCCAACAGTGCGACCCTGAATTGTAACGTCCCGAATCGCACTAGGCCCCTCATACGTGTTTTTTGAGTCAGGAGAGCTGACTTGGGTTCAGTGGGAGTGGTGACAACGGGGCAGCACATGTGAAAAGGAGGAGAAATCACTCAATTATAGGATACTGGTAGAGACACGGGCGTGTCTCTACCCATTTGGGAGTGGCCGGCTCTCGAGTCGATGAATTGAGTATGTCCAAAGAAGGACATGGGTAGTGACATGGGCGTGTCACTACCCATGTGAAGGCACACGGGTAGAGACACGGGCATGTCCCTACCTGTGTGCATGTGTGTTGAGTTGAACTCGACACAGCATGTCGAGATCGACGAACTTCGTGTCGAGATCGACGAATTGTATGACACGGGTAGAGACACGGGCGTGTCCCTACCCGTGTGTCCTTGTGTCGAGTTGAGCTCAACGAGGCGTGTTGAGATCGACGAGGTGTGTCGACATCGTATGACACAGGCGTGTCCCATCCGACATGGGCATACGGAGGGCGTGTGTTCCTCTGGTCGATGACAAGCACTCGACAATCGTCGAGTATCAAGTATGGGGTACATGGCCTGTGACACTGGCATGTCACAGGGCATGTCCCGCTCATCCTCGAGTAGCTCTCGTGTACGTCGAAATATACTCGAGTAGGTGGAAAAGTACTCGAGTAAGAGGGGGTGACACGGGCGTGTCATCCCTGTGACACAGCATGTCCTATCCGGGTACTCGAGTAGTTGGTCTTCTCTCAAGTAAGTCCTCTCGAGTAGGTCTCGAGTGGGTTACACGCACCGATGTCACAGGCGTGACTGGGTCGACACGGGCGTGTCCCACCCCTGTGTCTTGTCTAGTATTGAACCGACACATAAAAACTCGTCGTAACGCTTCGCCTAAGTAGGACACGGGTAAGGACACGGGCATGTCACTACCCGTGTCACTTTTATATAAAAGGGGAAGTGATAAACTTAGCCGTTTTCACTCCTCATTCCAGCCGTTTTTCTGAGAGAAACTCCTGTTGAGAGAAGGAAGTCGTTGAATCTAGTTCTAGAGGTGAAGATCCACCGCCGCCATGGAAAAGAAGATGTCGCCGAGAAGAGTCACGAGATACATGGCCAAAAATGGTGGAAATGCCGGAAATGAGGTGAGCTTCCTACCCTCTCCCTTGGTGCTAGATCTTTAGTTATTTTCTTAGGAGTGATATCGACACAAGAGAGTCCTGATGGAGAAAAGGAGTTTTCTAGGGACGGCCATGCTAGGACATGTGTTCTATGTTTTAGATCTCTTCAACCTACCCTTTCTTCTATGTGATGATGGGTGGATGGTTTCGTGAAGAATCAGGGCCCCTTTGAGGGTGAATAAGGGAGGAGGAAATTTTGGAGTGATTTTGGAAGATCGACTTGGATAGGAAGATGAACCAATGCCATTCATTCCTCTTTACGAAGCGTGCAGAATTTATATTCTGCGCGCAGCGATCTTCTTGGCCATTTTCATGTAGGATGTGCCCAGATCTGTGCTTTCAACTAAACACGAAAAGTTAAAGCCCTTGAAAATACCTTTACAACAAGTGGTTGGATGTCTTCATGCAAAGTATGTAGCCACAGGAAAGTCTGAACGAACATGACGTCCGATAAATCCTGCATGCAGAAATTGTGTTTGTATGCAGCAGATGTCAAGGCTGATTTCAAATAGGATACACTCAAATCTGGGTTGTGGGCTGAATATGAACGTTGTAACACATGGAAAGACCATTTCATTGAGGGGTTACACATCTTCACCGGATTCCTGAATCTTCAGGAATCTCTGGTCAAATTTGCTGTCCAGATTTATTCTGGACTTAAATTCTGGGGTTTATATAATATGAATTTGAATTCGGTGGAATTGATGTTGCTAATTAACTCTAGATTTTGATGAACTATTTTATGCTGACCACCGTAGTGCTATGAATGATAAATATTGTTAATTAGATTTCATAAAACTGAATTGTTGGGCAAGCTTTAATGCATGATATGACTTGCTAAAATTGATAGATTATTATAAATGCGCACCATGTTTATAATATGATGAATGAAATGACTGAATACAAATTGGTAGATTGTTATTAATGCGCATCATGTTGCAATATATCTAAATCATTTGGAATGACAAATAGAAGGATAAGCCATGGCCATGTGTATGTATGATGGTTAGAATGAAATATAATAGTCCAATACTTAGAGCGTAGTATCCCTACGGGTAGTATTGTGAATGGATGTAAATGCGGTGTTGACTGTCACTAGTTGGTTTATGTTGAGATGTGGTATAGTAGGATGGTTGGGCTGTGTCCTCGTGCTTACTTCCGAGGCCCCTTCCATGCCACGGTGATGTGGAATTTGTATGCGGTGTGAGTCGACACGAAGTGTCGTAATCTTGGGTTAAGTATATTGTGGCAGGTCTACGGGCTCGCCGATCGTCACACCGACAGGAGTTGACAGTTAGACTTTGGGCAGTTGGGCTTGGTCCTCGGTGTCTACGTCCCGGGGCTCCTTCCATGGTAGGTGAACAGTTGGGCTTGGTCCTCGTGCCTACTTCTAAGGCTCCTTCCGGGTCACACAAGGTCAGTTCGGGGCTTGGTCCTCGGTGCACATCTACCCGAGGCTCCCGCTGGGCCATAGTACGCATGGGCTCCGCTATTGTGTTCTTAGCGTTGAGGCGTACAGAGGCCTAGGTGAAGTAATGTGGATACCCGCTTAGTAGTAGAGATGCCCGCTCTATTGTCACTGCCTGGCCACGTCGGCTGATGCCTGAGAGGTTAGCTACCTACTCGAATAGTGGGAACTATAGTCTGTGTCAACATAGCAATTGCATGCGTGTGATCATGGGTGAGTCATTGCATAGCATACATATCATTACATAGCATTACACAAACAAGACCGTCATTGTATTAGTTTGTATGGGCACTCTTATACGATAAGTTACTTTTATGTAACTCGATCCTTAACTTATAAGTTTGTATGAGCATTCTTATAAGTTAAGTTACTTTCCTGCTGTAGTTACTTGTACTTGTTGATTTACTAATATTATTATTCAAGTAGAACTGTTAGTTTATAATGTTGTTATTCATGTACTATTACCACCTGCTTGTACCTACATTACTACTTGTATTATACTTGCACCCTTGTTCCTTTCTCCGCCCGGTGTCGAGGAGTCGCCGGGGGAGCGGGTGTGAAGCCACTTAGTCTTTCAACTAACGGTTGCTACGTCTTCCTTTTTAGGAGGTCACCCCGCAGGTAGAGCAGCCGCAGAATTTGCAGTAGGACAGCCAGGCCAGGACAACAGGGCCTGATATGACGGTGCCGTCACTACTGTTGGTTACGGATGTGAGTGACGTGAGATTTTGATGTAGCCCGTTTGGGCAATTACTAGCTGTACTCTGATATTTGTGGAAGCATGTTTTAGCTTCTCTCTTATTTGATGTATTTGGACTATTGAATTAGTGTGGATTTTACTTCTTCTTGCTTATATTATGGTTGGGTTGACATGTTTATATTGATTTTGGTTGTAGCCGGCAGAATAGGCATCTTGTGGTACAGGTTAGCCAGTGTGCTAACGCTACCGCAAGGCGGCTATTCCGGGCATAAGACCCCCCTCCGTGTCGTGTTTTGGGATTCGGGAGGGGGGACTTACATGAATTACCCCCAAGCTATCTCAGCAACCTATCTGTCAGCAAACGTCATGTCCAGCGATGTCTTCCACCACCTCTTGGCATAGGACTCCAAGCAAGAGACGACCAAGGGCACCCTCTCCTCCCACGGGCACCGGATCCCGGTCATCATATCATACATAATGTCCAGCCACTCCTCCGTCCGAACAGCTGGCTCTGTCCCCAAGTAGGATGGGGGAGAAAGTCCTCGGAAAATACTCAGCCAGTTGGCCCGCTGGTTTGGCTGCGGAGCCAGAACCTATTATACCCTAAACGCCTCCAGGATATCTATCAGAGTCTGCCCCATCTCTGACTATAGGAACGGAGTGGGAACCGGTGGAGGTGGTGCCACATCGGGAGTCTACTTGACTCCGCCCTATGGTCAAGACTATGGTGGGGGCTGTGTAACAAAAGCCAATAGTAAATAATCGACTCAAACCTAATTAACGGTGGACAATTTACATGTGATCCCCCATATGGGCACACCACTGCTTCTGCTGCTTAGTTTGTCCCCAAACTAAACTTGTGCGGGGGTGACCCAGGGGTTGTGGACTGCTATTTTTCGATCGAGGTCTGCTCTGATACCACTTGTTCGCCCCCCCCCCCCCCCCCCCCCCCCGTTTTTTTGAAACTCAGGGGTCTCAGGCCCAGAACCGCCGCTTTGCGATGACACCTTCAAGCCCGGGAAGGTCATCACTATAAAACATCCATCCTGCCGACCAAAATCGATCACATCTGTAGCAAGTAATAAAAGAAAAGCAAGTCCACAGAGAATCACATATATGATAAAGTAAGTAATCTCCATAAAGGGAGTGTCCACAAAAATAATAGAAAAATTATGGAATCTTGGGCTTATGCCCGGTACATCAATATCCTCACTACATATCACTCAACACAGAAGCAAAACTAAACAAACTACTAACGATCGGGACTCATAGTCCCTGTAGTCTGAACTCCGGTACTATACTGCCCCATCTCCAAGTGCGTCGACCTCCGGGGCTGCTCCTCCATGCTGGGATCCACGGTCCCCTAAAATGATGTGGTTCGAAAACCGTTAGTCTAAAAGACTAAGTCCTATCATCCCCCACCCCTTCCCCCATGGCTTCTAGGCACCGAGCGGGGAGGAAGAGAGGAGAGGACATGAAAGTGGAGAATAGCAATTGCAAGTGATGGCGGAACTAGAATAGCAGTTCTATATAAATGGCTAAGGAAAGATAGGAAGTATATAAAAGGTAAACTAAGAAATATGTTACCTTAACTTATATGAAAGAACATAAGCCAATGGATTTTTTGTAGGGCTCCTAGCTGTTGATGCACGAAAACACAAGGGAGGTCGAGCACAACCAGCTAACTGTTCGAACACCGGGGGAAAAGGGAGACTGCGAGTAGCGATCTACTAAGCGGATGAGGGCTGAAAGAAGAGCAGGGCCGTGAACCAGGCGACAACAGACTTCGCCCGTCGCGGCCTGAATGCCTCTCTTGCGAAGGGCTTTCTCTTGATTGAAGGGTTTAGTTACAAGTGAAAAGAAAGGATTGAGGGAAGTAGAGCAAGGGGGAGTCCGCAAGGCACAAGAATCGAGTCCGCAGCCTGTAACAAGTAGGCTCCTGGGTCCGAGTCAGCGTGCATTAGGTGCACCACCTCCCCCCTATTTATAGGATAGGGGGCCTGCCCAAACGGGCAGGGATAAAATAACTGGCTGCCCGGGGTACAGGAGAACCGGGCAGCGGTGACGGGAAGCAAAAAGGAAAAACACGCCAGTCCGCACAGAAGGGGCGGACTGGGCTCACGAACTGGAGCTTCCACTGCTGCTGGGCGCGCCCATTGGAGGGCGGCGGCCTGGGCGGACGAAATACTGCGTCCGCCGCTGTAGAGAATCTGATACCCAAAGCGTCGGCGGACTGAGCGGACAGGTCCTTGCGTCCGCTACTGGGTACCAACCTTGGCGCCCGACTGATGGTATTGCCGGACTGGGCGGACTGACACAGTGCGTCCGCGCCGGCTGAAAGGGGGGCTTTGGAATCTTGCAGTATGTTGCGGACTGAGGGGTTAACATAATCCCCGCACATTTTTAAGTTTCCAGGAAACTTCGAAAATGTTTTCTTAACCGCCGAGTCCGCAAATCTCGAGAACCCCGCCAACGCTATAAATATCGCTGGAGGGTCTGGATCTGTTGAGAATCTTGATCGACACGGGGCGCTACTCACCACTTTTGGTCTCCACCTTCCAGTCCGGCATGGCAAGACTTGGAGGATTCTTATCTAGCCTCACTGCACAAGGCGGCCCAGAGCCGACAACGCCTATGAAGACAAAGAAGATTGCAAAGAGGTCGGCAAGACAAGATCCTGTCCTCCAAGAAGGAGAAAGTTCTGAGAAGCCTGCGGAGAAGACAGTCTGCCCTACCGATATATCTGCTCGCGGAGAAGCCGCAGTCGATGCCGAACCAATGAGAAGTGAGAGGATGATGACCTTGTCGGACTACGCCCATTCCCAGAAAACCGCGACCTCGGCGGACACTATTGGCGAACATATTGAGGCCGACATATCTTCTCCTAATGCCCAGGTGCCTATTATCAACCTGGATGAAGAAGATAGGCGGACTGAGGAAGAGGACGGTGCGCCTCCCAAAGCATCAACAGCTGCGAACCCGGAGCCTGTCCGCAAAGACCAGCCCGAGGGGTCCGCCGCGGATCCTGCTGAGAAGATAGCTAAGAGGAAGAAGAGGAAGAGGAGCGGAGCGACCGTCGCTGAGCGGGTTGAGAAGAGGCTGCGCGCCATGAAGGAGAAGAATATCTCCAGGCGGACCGGGGAAGCGGACTTGCAGCACAGGCCGCGCGACAAAGAAGTCCCCGACAGCGACATGATAACGCCGGAGGCCCAAATCCGGGGAGACAACTCCCTTTCCACGGTCAGTCTTTCCACGGATGAGATAATTGATTCCATAGACGTCGATCAACTTGACTTAATCAAGGACTCCTTGCTGGTTGTACTGCAGCAGAATGAGGCGGAAACTACTGGAGACAAGGGCGATGAACTTCCATCTCTGTCCGCTACGGAGGAAGAGGAGAGAGAGGCTGAAGGAGAAGATAGAGGAGCAAAAGAAGCAAATCGTTGCTCATGTTGCTGCAGTTGGGGCGGCCTCGAAGCAGATCGCCGCAGACAAAGCCGCTGAGGATCTGGCGATTGCTGCGGAGCTGCTGCGGTCAGGTAAACTTCAACCTGCGCCTAAATATTTTCAGCGCAAGTGGCTTTACAGGTCGCCGCCGCGGAAATCGAAGCCAGTCAAGATTATCACGGAGACGGATGATATTGTAGTGATGTGAACCTTTATTGCGATCTATGCGGACGCAGATTATAAATCCATAATTTTATGTTGCTTAAACCTTGGTTTGATCTATGGCGGACTGTGAGGACTAGCGCTGTGTCCGCTTCTTGTTAACCTGCAGGTGGGAAAATTCGCGACCTGAGCGGATAGGAAACTGCGACGGCCGCAACTTGGCCCTGAATTTCCCTTGGAATGTTAATTTGTCTTTGTATCCGCGTTATTTGTTTGGCTGCTTTTCAATTCTTTGCGGACTGTGCGGATTGAATATGCGACCTGCGCGGACTGGCCAAAAAGCTGTCAGAAACTTTATCTATAAATACTGCCTTCTGCTTTCTCTATGTAGGAAATTGTTGAAGTAAACGAAACCCTGCGGCCTGCAACATGGTGTCCGCGCGCACTGATGCTGCAGTCGCCTTCCATTCTGCCGACCACAGGAAATGCACTTTGACAGAGGCTGACCTGGCTGCCTTTGTTGAAAAGAAGATGGCGGACTCAAACATACTTGTCCGCCTACCCGCCCACCAGGAAAGGTTGAACTTCTCGACGGCGACCCAGATCGCCATTCCCGTTGACCACTTTGATAGCGGATTCAAGTTCCCGCTCTTATGGGAGCTTGCCGCAATCTTTGAGCACTACGGGATGGTGCCCGGCCAGCTCGCGCCGAATACCCTTGTTGCGATCTGCAGCTTCCTCTCTTACCTGCGATCTGAAAGGATTGCCTTCTCAATGAACATCTTCCGGAAAATATTCTCCGTCCGCTCCATAACCGCCTCCGGAGGCCGCCCCTATAAGGGAGTAATCTACTTCTACTACAGGGGGATGAAGACTGGTCTTCCAAACAAGATCCACAACTGGACCTCGAGGTTCTTAATCTTTGAGGGCGACCTCGGGTTTGCGCACACGTATCCGCAGGTGCGCGCGGACTCCGTCTTTAAAAATGTGTAGCTGGACGACCTGGAGTCCGCAATTGTCGAGTTCTTGGCCAACGCCAGGCTTGATATTGAATACTACCTTCCGCTGCTGGCGAGCTTAGCGGACGTCATGCCTGAGGACAGTAAGTAGTTTAGCGGACTCAGCTTTTGTATCCGCCGCGACCATGCTATTTAACTCTGGTTCTCTTTTTGCAGCGACCTTGGCGGTGCCCGCCAACATGCCGCAGACGCCAAGCGGCTTTGTCCCTACACAAAAAGAGAAGAAAGAAGCAGTTGCAAAGAATAGGAAGGAGGAAGGGGACCCCGCAGCGGACTACTCTTCCTCCGAAAGTTTCTCCATGACCGGCTTTGGCATCAGCCAGAGGGACCTTAGGGGGAACCCTATGGTCCACTGGTACAGCAAGAATAAGCATGTCCGCTTATCCACCGCGCTTCCCTCGTGGAGGAGTCCGCGGATAACACGCCACGCCCATATTGCGCTCTCCACTCTTTACGGAAAGCGCAACTTGAGCGAACTCAAGAAGGTGTCCGCCGCCGACCTCCCTCTGCTGGCCTCTCAGGCCTCTGCGAACAGCGCGGTGACAAATCATTATGTTGCCACTCTGGCCAGAGACCTGTTGAGGCAGAATGAACAGCTTCAGAAGGATAATAAAGTGTTAATGGAACGGAACGCGCGGCTGGGATAAAGGAACGCTCGGCAAAGAGAGGAGCTGGCGGTGAGTTGCATTTGCCTCGGTCTTGATTTTCTATCCGTCGCGATCTGTCTGATGTTTGCAATCTTGTTTTTCGCAGGTAACCTATGACTTGGAGAACAATAAATTCCAGGCCGCCACGCTCCCTTTTGTGATGGAGACTGTTGAAGTTGTTGTTGAGCGACTTGCCCGCGACGGCCTCATGAAGGAGGGAGTGGGCGGCGTTCCCTTTGTGGAGATCTTCCCTGAGCTGGCCCCTCAGGTCGCAGCGATGGAGAAAGCCAAAAAAGGAAAAGACGTCATCGAGGGAGGTGAAGTTGAGGAAGAAGACGACGAAGAAGAAGAAGAAGAGAAGGAAGACGGAGGCTCGCTGGGCGAAGAGCAAGGCGTCAGGGAAAACGCGGACAATGCTGAATCGAGCCGACGAGGAGAGGAGCTGTCTGCCGAGTCCGACTCCTCTGCATCTTCCTCTGCTACTAGTAGCTCGCATAGCGGGTCCGCCACTAGTACAGGATCAGGTAGCAGTGGGAGCAGCTCGGGGGGTTATTCTCCAGAAGTCGACATCATCGGTGACAGCCCTGCACCTCCTGAGAAGAGACAGCGGACTGATTGATCAATGCATATGTATATATTTTGTTTTGTTTTTTTTGTAAAAAGTGGCGGACGCAAGATTGCAGTCCGCCGAACATATTGAATGATGTAAATTTTTTGATGAAATAGAAAGGATATTTTTTGGCATGTGTGCTTTCTGCAATGCTCTTTTTTCTCCACGCTCACCGCACCGAAACCTAGCAGTCTGCACAACACGCTTGATAAACCTGAGCCTTTGCTGATCAGAGAATTATTGTTCCACTTTGGACCAAGAAACTGTCAGGCGGACTCTATCGAGTCACTTGCAGTCCGCATGATACATTATTTATAGTGAACCTTGTTGATTAAAGAATTAGACATCAACTCATTCAGTATCCGCCTCAGAGAACAGCCAGCTGATGCCTGGGGTACTTAGTTATAGTTGTAGTCCGCAAGCCAGACCGCACATAATATAAAAGCACATTGATTATTAACTTAACAAATAATGCGAAAACTATTCCACGTACTGAGCAGATCAAGAAAACCAATCCGCTTATTGTAGAAATGATCTATAGACTTGAATATGGACTACCCTGCGGACTGCGCGGATACAGAAAAACAATCCGCTCATAATAGAAATGATCTATAGCTTGCGACCAGATGGGCAGGTGAGCCTGAGCGGCATACTTTCCTCACCGGGCTACAAGCTATAAGATCAACCCAAGTAGGCGGACTGATCGGATAGAGAAAACCAGTCCGCTAAAGATAACCAGCTTGCGATCCCAAGGAAACTACCAAACTGTGCGGATAACGAACCCAGTCCGCCAAATATAGAAATGATCTATTGCTTGCGACCAGGTGGGCAGGTGAGCCTGAGCGGCATACTTTCCTCACCGGGCTACAAGCTATAAGATCAACCCAAACAGGCGGACTCTGCGGATAAAGATAACCAGTCCGCAGACAATAGAAATGATCTATAGCTTGCGACCAGGTGGGCAGGTGAGCCTGGGCGGCATACTTTCCTCACCGGGCTACAAGCTATAAGATCAACCCAAATAGGCGGACTGAGCGGATGCAGAAGACCAGTCCGCAGACAATTCCCTGCGAAGAGCAAGATGCTCACTTGGTGGAACGGTTCCCTGCCCTCATGCCTGGAGTACAGCCTAAGTTGTGGGTCTCCTGCAGGCACTGCTCGAGGGTACCACGGAGTGTTCGAGGGTTACAAGCTAAGATGACCCGCGGGCAGGTGAGCCAGAATGGCATACTTTCCTCACGCGATCATCGAATTTGTAACCATATCCCTAAAGCGGCATGGTAGAGCTTTACACCCACCTTGCCCTCCATAATGCAAAGGTGGGGTCAGGTACCTGCCGGGATCCGAAGTCCAGAATCCAACCGCGCTAGAGCCTGCAAGCTCCCACTACACGGTGCGAAATCTCCTCGCAACACGTGGTCTTCGTGGTGTTACGCTAATGACAATGGCTCTAGGGGAGGTCTAGCTGAACTTGGCGATGTCTCCTGGTATCAGGGAACCGTTATAGGTCTTTGGGAGAGAGAGAAAACCATAGAAAAATGTCAGTATGGATTCTTTGATTAAGAAAATGCATTTGCAAAGGAAACATAAGAAAGAAAAAAGAGAGTTCGGGTGTCGAACCGTTTTTTGAAAACTCTCTTAGTACTTTATCTGTTATGATTACAACAAAACACTCGAAGAAGTGTTAGCAAGCAGTTTCTACTCATAATAATTATTGAAGAGGATATACATAGTAGAAAAAAGGAGTTTTAAGAATAGAACCGCTTGAGATCATCCCCACTCCACGTGTGTGGTATATCCTCTCCTTCGTAAGTCTGTAAGCGGTAAGCGCCGCTTTTTAATGCTTCTTTGATGACAAAAGGGCCGGCCCAATTCGGATTAAGCTTTCCAACTGAACTAGCTCTTGCAGCAGCATCAACCTTCTTCAGAACTAGATCTCCCACTTGAAAGTGTTTGATCCTTATATTGTGATCGAAGTAACGGGCCATCCTCCTTTTGACTTCTTCCTGCCTTATGGCTGCTTGATCCCTGACTTCCTCGATGTGTTCCAAGCTAAACTTCATCTCCTCATTATTCAACTCAACACAATCATCAACACCTTCTCTTGCAAGCAGTACTCTGGGTGACGGGACTTCAAACTCAACCGGAATGAGTGCCTCTGAGCCATGAGAGAGTTTGAATGGAGTCTCCCCGGTTGCGGATGATGGCGTTGTCCTAAGGGACCAGAGGACTGATGGAAGCTGATCGGCCCAACTGCCTTTGAGATTCTGCACTTTCTTTTTGAGCAAGTTGAGGATTTGCTTGTTGGCAGCTTCCACCTGGCCATTGCATCTGGGATGATGAACTGATGCAAAACGCAGCTCTGTTCCGATCTGCCTGCAAAAATCTATCATCTCTGAGTTGTTGAATTGTGGCCCATTGTCAGTGATTATTGCCATTGGTATCCCGTGCCGGCAGACAATTTCTCCCCAAATGAAGTTCTTGACGATCTGAGTAGTTGTCTTAGCCAGTGCCTTGGCTTCGATCCACTTGCTGAAGTAGTCGATCATTACGATGATGAAATGCCGTTGCCCGCTCGCCAAGGGAAAAGGACCAATGAGATCCATTCCCCAAACCGCAAAGGGCCAAGGAGTTGCAACCGACCTGAGGGACTGAGCTGCTTGGTGCTGAAGTGGAGCAAACTTCTGGCACTGAACACACCTTCTGACATAGATCTCTGAGTCTTTCTTCATTGTGGGCCAGAAATACCCTTGCCGCATGATTCGCTTTTCAAGAGTTCTTGCTCCAGAGTGGCTTCCACACTCTCCGGAATGAACTTCTTGCAGAATGGTAAGAGCTTCTTCCTCTGAAACACACCGGGCCATTGTTGAGAGGAAAGTCTTTCTATAAAGGATTCCCGCCACTAGGAAGTAGTGAGCTGCTTTTATTCTAAACTTTTTCTTGTCTCCAACTATATGATGATAATTTCTTGCTGACAGATATAGGATGAATGGATCCATCCAAGAGGCACGCTGGTCAACTTGCATCAAATCTCCTTCCACCACTACCGGGCGGAAGAGCTCGGAAGTTGTGCCTCCTGAAGGCATCCCATACTTGGAAAGAAAGTCGGCCTCCTCATTCTCTGTTCTGGGGATATGTTCGATTGTGAAGCTTTTAAACATGCCGATTTCTATTTTTACAAGGGCTAGATACTTTTTCAAGACTGGCTCCCTTGCTTCAAAGTTACCAAGGACTTGCGACGCCATTACCAGAGAATCGGTTTTGATGTGGACATAATCGATTCCTAATTCCCTTGCGAGCCTCAAGGCTGATAGCAGAGATTCATATTCGGCCTGGTTATTTGTCACTGGAAAGTAAAACTTGATGGCCTGCTCCAACTTGACTCCATTTGGATTGATGACGACCACTCCTGCTCCAGAAGAACTTCTGCCTGAGGCACCATCAACATAGATGGTCCAAGCCAAAGGTGACCTTTCTGCCTGATCAGAACTGGACTCTGGCATGTCAATCAGAAAATCTGCTAGGACTTGAGATTTGATGGCTGTCTTGGGCACATAAGAAATTTCAAATTCACTTAGCTCTATTGCCCACTTAGCTAGTCTGCCGGAATGCTCGGGCTTTTCCAACACACTGTTCAAAGGTTGATCGGTGATGACTTGGACTGAATGTGCTTGGAAGTATGGACGGAGCCTGCGAGCTGACATGACCAGTGCCAAGGCTAACTTCTCCAAGATCGGATACCGCGTCTCAGCACTCTTCAAGATATGGCTGACATAGTAGATTGGAAACTGCTTTCTGCCTTCTTCCCGAAGGAGAACGGAGCTGACGGCCTCAGGGCCAACCCCTAGATACAAGAAAAGAATCTCTCCTGGCCTGGGGCTCTGAAGCAGAGGCGACGAGGTAAGCTGCATTTTTAACTGTTCAAAGGCTTTGGAGCACTCTTCTGTCCACTCAAACCTGGATGCTCCGCGGAGAATTTTGAAGAAGGGGGCACTCCTATCTCCAACCCGAGAGAGGAATCTTGCAAGACCTGCCAGCCTTCCCCCTAACTACTGAACTTAGTTCGGTGAACGAGGGGTAGGCATTTCAAGAATAGCTTTTAACTTGTCAGGATTGGGGGCAAGTCCCTCCGGAGTTAGGAGATGACCGAGGAACTTCCCATTACTCGCTCCAAAGGTGCACTTCAAAAGATTGAGCTTCATTTTATACCTACGCAGAGTAGCGAACGTCTCTGCTAGGTCTCGCAAGTGCAGCGAAAACGATTTACTCTTGATCAAGAGATCATCTACATACACTTCTAGGTTTCTCCCTTTTTGATGGTTAAACACACGGTCCATCATCCGTTGATAGGTTGCGCCAGCATTCTTAAGCCCAAAGGGCATGACAAGATAGCAATAACATCCATCGTTAGTAATGAACGACGTGTGAGGAACGTCGGGCTTATGCATTCTTATCTGGTGATAACCAGAAAACGCATCTAAAAAACTCATGTAAGAGTATCCTACCGTGGAATCAACTAAAGAATCTATCCGAGGCAGGGGGTAGCAATCTTTAGGACATGCTTTATTAAGTTTTGTAAAGTCTACACACATTCGCCACTTTCCCCCTGGTTTTTTAACCATTACAACATTTGAAATCCAGGTGGGATATTGCACTTCTTTAATAAAATTCGCCTTGAGGAGTTTCGCAACCTCCTCCCTTATTGGTTCTGCAAGCTTTGTTGCCACGTCCCTCTTCTTCTGTTGGATGGGCTTGCAACTGGGATCAACATTCAGGTGGTGGCAAGCAACATCAGGATCCACCCCCGGCATGTCTTCTGCTGACCAGGCAAAGACATCCAGGTTCTTTAGCAGGCAGGAAATCAACTCAGCCTTCTGATCTTCAGGTAGCTCTGAGTTGATGGAGAGCTTCCTCTCCTCCCCTTCAGCAATGGGGACTCCTTGCGTCACCTGGGCAGGTTCCAGGTGTGCACCTTCATCAGCAGTAACTTTCAAACTGGAAGAGGCTTCTGCAGCTTCTGTTGGAGCAAGGGAAGCTTCAACAATGTTGACAGTGCGGACGTAGCACTCGCTTGCTCTCCTTGGGTCGCTCCTGACCCGGCACATCCTCCCATCGGCAAAGAACTTGATGGAGAGGTGGTAAGTGGAGATCACCGCTTGATATTTGTTCAACAGGGGCCTGCCGAAGATGGAATGGTAGCTACTGGGTGCGTCGACCACTATGAATTGTATCTGCTTTGTTGCCCCTCCAAGCTTCACTGGCAAGGTGACGCTGCCCTCCACTTCCTTCCTCTCTCCTGAGAAACCTTAGAGCGGCCCCTCAGTGGAAAGCAGAGGCTTCCCAGTCCTCAGGGCCTCAAAAGTAGACTTGAAGAGGAGGTTGACCGAACTGCCCGTATCAACAAGAATTCTGTCCACTGTGAAGTCTCCAAGCATAGCCTTGATTACAACAGCATCGTCAAATGGATTGGCTGTTTGAGGCAGATCTTCCGGACCAAAAGTGACGACCTCCCTTGGAGGAGCAACGGAAGAAGAGGCCACCTCTTCCTGGGTGACCCTTGAAATTGATGACTTCCGAGTGGACTCGGTTCCTGCTCCACCATGGATGAAGAAGAGGCGTCCCAGAACTCCCTCATCATCTGCATCAAAGCATTCCCCTGGGACGTTGATCGGCCCCAGACGGCCTTCGTCCTCTACATCCATGCACTCCTGGTAAGCCTCAGCTACCTCTTTGCCCTTCGAGGTAGATGGCTTCGACGAGGAAGGAGAATCCTTCTTGGTCAGGTCAATCTTGCCCTCGGCAAGCAACTTATCAATCAGCGCACGAAGGGCCTTGCATTCCTCAGTCAAATGGCCCTTCTCCTTGTGGAACTGACAAAATTGTGAATTGTTCCTCGGCTTCCACAGCTTCTGAGGATCTTGCCTCTTCTCTTCTGATCTCCTTTGCAGGATCTGGATGACTTCGTCAAGGTCCAGATCTGCTTCATCCTCCATAGGACTTTCATCATATTGGCACGGGGCAGGCAAGGCTGCCTGTTGGAGGATGGGAAGAGCCTGCAACGGAACGGCGGGAGTGGCGGCCAACGACAGTCTCTGCTCATGAAACTGTTGATGGCCCTGGAAAGGTTTTTTGTTGCGGAAGTTCCTGCCTCTTTGAGACGAAGGCTGGAAGTCTGGGCGAGGGGGCTTTCCACGGGAAGAAGAAGCGGAGGCATCCCTTCCTTCAGCCTTGGCTGTCAGGGATGAGACGTAAGTCGGGTTGGCATTCTCCGCTTCTATGAAACGGTTGACCATGGCGATCAACTCTTGATAGGTCTCAGGAGCCTTGGTTGTTGCTTTGAACTTCAGAGGGCCCTCCCGGAGGCCATGGATCAAGGCAACTTTGTAATAGTCGGGGTTCACATTCCTCACCCCCTGGATCTCCCTTTGAAAGCGATCAATGAATCTTGCTACTGATTCGTTATCCCTTTGCTTGATCTCGAATAGGGCAGCTGGCCCATTCTTTCTCTTCCTTGAGGTGGCAAACCTCAACATCAACTGGTTGCGAAGCTCTGCGAAAGAAGAGATTGTGCCCGAAGGCAGCTCGTAGAACCACTCTCTCGCTTGCCCTTCGAGAGTGGTAACCAACAATTTGCACTTAATTGCATCTGAGAGGCATCTCAAAGCAACTTCCCCCTCAAATGCATGGAGGTGAGAAACGGGATCTGTCGCTCCTGAATAGAATGGGATGCGAGGCTCCCTAAAGTTGCTCGGAGCCGATTCCCATCGAATTCAGTCAACAAAGGGAGATGGGGTGTCAAACTCTGCAGGGTAGAAAGGGCGGACTGGAGCCGAGGAGTCCGCGGGCTCGGCAGACTGGCGGTCAGCAAAGTGAAGCTGGCGGGCTGGAGTGCCCCTAGCAGCTTCTCTGAAGAAATCTCTGAAAGCGAACTCTTCCTCTTGAGGGCGCAGAGGGGCAGCGGACTGAACAGGGTTCCGAGGAGTTTCTGGCGACTGCCGAAGCGGAGTTCGACGAGCTGGGGTCTGGCGGACTGGCGAGTCCGCTGGGTTCGCTGCGGCCTGAGGAGCAAGCCGCTGGGCCAGTGCGAGCAAAGCTTGGCTGATTGTGTCAAGGCGCTGGTCGGTCTGCCGGCGAGACTGCTCGGCCTCAAGGCGAGCTTGTTCTATTGCATCCCAAAGGGAATCCTCTGAAGAACTAGAGCGATCTGAAGAGCGGGCTCTGCGGTCTGACATCTTTCGTCCGTTGATTTCAAAACACTACTCGGCAGTTAAGTCTGCATAAATTGAACTAGTTTATGTTGATTATCTGACTGAGTAAATCACTTTATTTAAAGTAGTATTCTGATTAAAGAAAATGGGAGCCATAATTAAATTAGACCTATTCACCTCCCTCTATGTCATTTTCAATTATAAAGTAAACATTTACAATTGGTGTCCGAGGGAGGTTGACTGAAAAAAGGCATAATAGCCTAGTGAGAATTCAAAGGATTTCAAAGAAAGAAATATCATGGCATAGAGTGAAAACAATTGCATTAAGCTCCCTGTCTGCTCCAAAGAAAACTTTGGAATACGGAAAGAAAGAGTCATATTATTCATGGATGCAGCAGATCCAAGAATATACATAAGTGTGGTTGAAGGACCTTTCATTCCCATGAAAGTGTCAGTTCTTGATGAAATAATTCCGGCCTTACATGGAAATGGATAAGGATGAAATCATTCTGGCCTTTATGGACAAGAGGGCTCAGAATATAATAGTAAGTGCAATATATCATTCCACTTTTCAGAATATGACTCATTGTAGAACAACCAAAGAAATGTGGGAGTCTTTGATAGTTTATATGGAAGGTACTGAAGAAGTCAGAGATGATAGAAAATCTCAGCTAAATCAACAGTATGAAGCCTTCAGATAAGATAAAAAGGATTCAGTGGATGAGGGTTTTGAAAAGTTCTTCAGAATTGTTAACAACCTGAGGACTTATGGTAGACGTTTTACTAATTATGAACTTAATGATAAGTTCTTGAGATCCCTGAACAAGGAATGGGACATCAAGATCTGTCCCAAAAGAGTAATGGGAAACTTAGCCAACATAGACCCCCATGCTCTATTTGGAAAGACATCTCATGAATTATAGCTTAATCTCAGAAAGTCTGAAGAAGAATCAGCCAGAGCATTCAATAGAGATAAGACCTTGGCTCTAAAGGCTGAGTCATCCAGAAAAGTCAGAGAGAAGTCAATACTCACAGAAAAACTGGAAACTGCCTCTGAGTGCTCAGAATCATCCTCAACAGAAGGAGAAATAACTGAGGAGGAACTGCCACTCTTCTCTAGACAGTTCAAGAAGATATTAAGGAGAAGAAAATAAGGAAAATGGAAGTGTTCAGTAGGAGACCCTTCTCACAAAAAGATCAATCATCCAGAGAAACCCAGGAAGAAGAATTTTGGGGACAGGTATGGCTCTTCTCAGAATAAATATATTAAAACTAATATAGTGTGCTATTGTTGCAACAGAAAAGGGCATGTCATGGCTGATTGTCAAGCAAAAAGGAAGGAGAAAAGGTCTGAGAACTTGAAGGATGGACAACACAAGAAGGATGATAAAAGCCTATTGGCAAAAAGACAGTTGACACTGTCTGACAGTGAGTCTGATTCATCTGAGTTAGAAGAGGAGGAGGCTCTTATGTGCCTGATGGTCATTGAGCAAAATCAACCAGGAGAAGAAGATCATGATTGTTCAGATCCTGCTAAGGTAAAATCAATCTCTAATAGTTTTTCCTCAGATTCTATTTCTACATCATAAAATGAATCATGTTCACATAGTAAAGAACATGATTCGGACATTGAAGCATATTTTAACTCCCTTATCTACATGTCTGGGAAGGTACTAAAGGCCTTAATTGTAAGAAAACATCTTGCTAAGGATCAGGACAAAGAGTTAGATTCCTTGAGATGAGTATATTCTCAGTTGATAAGTGCCAACAGAAAGTTGGATTTACAAAAACTAAAACTAATTAAATTAACTAACAAGATAAATTGCCAGGCAGAGGTGATAATTGAACAGGTCAAGACTGTCAAAGACCTGAAAGCAAAGTTTGCTCAGGAAAGATAGCTCCTGACTCAATTCTCAAAGACTAAGTCAGTGCTACGTATCATAGATACCTTTTCTGCATCATTTAGAAGTGGTTTAGGGTTTGGTAAGAAAAAAATATTTTAAAAGAATTCTGTATCCAAGGATAAAATTCCTAGTGGTCCAGATAGGCAACCAGTCAAGTATCTGCCTTCTAACAGATGCTTGAGATCATGTATTCCTGGACACATGATGTCTGAGTGCTCCACCAGCAAGGTCAATAAAGAGCCTTGTTGGAAGGATCAGATGTCAAAAGGCAATATAGGCCAAGAACCACCACAAAAGGTGATCAATCCAAGAAGCCAAGGAATTCTTGGGGCTGATCCTAGTGTAGCTCACTCAAATCTGAAAGGTAAGGGCGTAAATTATGCACCTCCACCTTGGAAATTGAATGAGAATTCTGTGTCGCACAAGAGAAAAACTTCAAATGTGCAACAAAAGAAAAAATACAACAAATTTGAGTGTTGGTGTTGTGGGAAGGTTGGGCATTTTGCCCTAGATTGTTGGTATAATCCAACAGATCCTTCATATAAATTTCAACCACCTTTATTTAGAAAGTCTGTTGTGTTTCACACAGCAAAGCCTAATAGGAACCAAGGCCCCAAAACTTGTTGGGTGCCTAAGGTGAACTAAATTTGTGTTTGTAAGTGGAGCCAAGTACCACTAATACGCCAATATGATACTTGGATAGTGGATGTTCCAGACATATGAATGGATCAAGGAGTTTACTAAGAGACTACACTCTTATTAAGAATGGACCAAAAGTCATCTTTGGAGGGTCAGAGAAAGGACTCACCAAGGGATATGGTAACATTTCTAATGGCCTAGTTAGCATCACTAAAGTTGCTTATGTGGAAGGATTGAACCACAATCTGATAAGCATAAGTCAACTTTGTGATATAACATATGAAATTGTCTTCCACAATGACATGTGTCTGATAAGGAATTCAAGTGATCAAGAGATCATCTTGTCAGGCACTAGGAGTGGGAACATTTATTTTCTAAATTTCCTTACTATAAATGAACAATCACTTGTATGTCTTGTACCTAGTGAGAAAGACACTTTGTGTGTGCAGAGGCACAAGAGGCAGGCTAACTTAAACTACTAAGCTATGAGTAAACTGTTTTCTTTGGACTTAGTTAGAAATAGCTCACAACTAAAATGCTCCAAAGAAGGCATATGTCCTGCATATCAAAAAATGCAAACAAACAAAAGTCTCTTTTAAGAGTATTCAGTCCAAAGACACTGAGAGGTGTCTGTACTTACTTCATATGGATCTATTTGGTCCTATGAAGTTCTTAGTTTGGGAAGGAAGTCTTATACCTATGTGATTGTGGATGATCACTCCAAGTTTGCTTGGGTGTTCTTCTCAAGGAAAAAAGTCTGAAACACTAGACATCCTTGCTGATTTTGTCAAACAAATTCAGAATGAGATGCGATGTACTGTGGTCAAACTTAGACGTGACCATGGTACAGAATTTCAATCTGAAAGGATGATAAAGTTCTATAAGGAACTAGGAATCCTTCAGGAGTTCTCCTCTCCAAGAACACCACAGCAAAATGGAGTTGCTGAGAGAAAAAATAAAACTCTTATTGAGGCTGCTAGAACAATGCTGAGTGATACATCTCTCCCAGAATATTTCTGGACTGAGGCTGTAAACACAACTTCCTATGTTCAAAATTGAGCCTTGATCTACAAGTATCACAACAAGACTCCCTATGAACTAATGAAATGCAGAAAGCCAAATCTGTCCTACTTCATAATTTTTGGAAGTAAGTGTTATGTCTTGGATAATGGGAAAACTTATTTAACCAATTTCTCAGAGAAATCTTATGAAGGAATCTTTGTAGGGTATAGTCTTTATAGCAAAGCATAAATGATCTACAATTTGAAACATAAAGTTGTAGAAGAATCTATTAATATAGTATTTGATGAATCATTTTTTTTATGTAATGATATCTCTAACATCTCTAGTCTAGGTGTTGTAAAGTCTAGAATGGAAAAACTAAATATAAGTGACTCACCTAACATAGAGTTAGACATTAGGGACAATATAAAAGTTCCTATAGAAGATACTACATCAGCTCAGGGGGAGGAAGAGAATCACCCTAAACCTCATGCAGTACTATGTGATAATAGACACCTTCCTGTAGCTGTTATACACCTTAGAGATCACCCTATAGATCAAATAATAGGTGATGCTAGATTAGGTGTGATTACTAGAAGTAGACATCACAATGAGGTTCTATACTCTAGTTTTCTCTCATAGGTAGAACCTAAAAGGTTTGAAGATGACAATTCAGATCCAAAATGGATTATGGCTATACAAGAAGAGTTAAATCAATTTGAGAGATGCAAAGTCTGGAGTCTAGTACATATACCTAGTGATCACAATATCATAGACACTAAGTGGATCTATAGAAATAAATTAGATGAGTATGGGGTTATAGTCAAGAACAAAGCTAGATTAGTATGGGGATATAGACAAGAGGAAGGATTAAATTATGACCAAACCTTTGCAACTATAGCTAGGCTAGATGCCATTAGATTGTTTTTAGCCCACACAGCATTCAAAGGATACAAGGTCTACCAAATGGATGTAAAGTCAGCATTCCTATATGGTACATTGAAGGAAGAAGTCTATGTTGAGTAGCCACCAGGGTTTGGTGACCCTAAACATAAAAACTATGTTTTTAGATTACACAAGGCTTTGTATTTGTTAAAACAGACACCTAGATCCTGGTATGAGACCCTCTCTACCTTTCTTATAGAGAATAAGTTCTCTAGAGGAAAGATAGACAAGATAATATTCCTTAGTAACATCAATGTTTCAAGTATCTTAGTCCAGATTTATGTAAATGGCATAATTTTTGGGTCTACCAATGAGATTCTATGTAGCAAATTTACAAGGCTTATGTAAGGTAAGTTTGAAAAGAGCAGCATGAGTGAGCTAAAGTTCTTCTTGGGATTCCAAGTTAGACAATCTAAGGATGGAATATCCATCTCTCAATTTAAGTTCACTAAGGAGTTGATTAAGAGATATGGTATGGATAATTCTTCTTTCTTGAGAACTCCAATGGGTTCTACTGTGTCACTACACAAGGATGAATCTGGACAACTATTTGATGAAACCTTGTATATAGGCATATTTGGATAACTCTTGTATTTAAATGTTAGTATGCTAGATATTATATTCTCAACATGTGTATGTGCTAGGTACCAAGCATGCCCTAAAGAGTCTCATTATACTGTTGTTAAGAGAATACTGAGATATCTTAAGGGCACACCGAATATTGGGCTTTGGTATCCTATGGATAGTGATTTTGAACTTACTGGCTACACAGATGCAGATTTTGCAGGATGTAAAGAAGACAGAAAAAGCACATCTTGAACTTGTCAATTTCTAAGGAAAAGACTTATCAGTTGGAGTAGCAAGATGCAAACAAGTGTTGTTATCTCTATAGTAGAATCAAAGTATATATCTGCTGAAAGTTGCTATGCACAGCTGTTGTGGATTAAACATCAACTACTGGACTACAGTATTCAGCTTAGTAAATCTATTATGTTCTGTGATTCTACTAGTGCAATTTCTATTGCCAATAATCCTATTTCTCATAGTAGAACTAAATATATAGAAATTAGATATCACTTTCTCAGAGAGAATGTAGAAAAATAAAATATTAGCTTACAACATATTCAACTGAAAGACAGGTTGCCGATATTTTTACAAAACCCCTAGATGAAAGTAAGTTCAATTATTTTAAATTTGATCTAGGCATGTTGAATATTGAAAAAATAATTGCACTTAAAAGGATGATTAATTAGGAATACAAATATTTTAAAATTTTTACTTTAATTAGTCAGGAAATACAAGTTAGAAAACAAATTTTTTCTAAGTCAAAGAATTGTGTTGAGATACTAGGGTGTGTGTCGACATTATTAGTACAGGTGTGTCGAGACACCATAGCGTGTGTCGACTCTAGTAAAAAAGGTCTGTCGAGACACGTGACTATGTGTCGACACTGATTTGCGAATGTGTGTCGACAATGATAAGAGTATGTGTGTCAAGACATTACATGTTTGTGTCGAGAAACATAAATCTTGTGTCGAAACATGTCGACTCATCACGACAGCTTAGGTTTTCTTTGTCGACTCCAGAAATTTCCCAATATTGAGAAAATCATTAAATACATCGCACCTTTTCACCTTCAAAGGACTGATGCTATAAATAGTAGATGTTAGGTTTTGTCGACTTCACTCGCCAGTAATCTTGAGAGACTAATCATTGTGTGTCGAGACCTAGAAATCCATAGTTGACACACTTCAAACTCAAGATCTTTCAACAAGAACGACACCAAAGATGGACGATCACATTAATGAGGGATATGAACTAGTGCGCAATGCATTCGACACCGCATCTGAAGAGATAACGCAAGTGATGGTACTTGTGAATGAGACAGGGTTGGAGTATATTCTTTCAGAATCAACCAAGGTCTGGAAGAGAGAGGTATCTGAATTTTTCTCTAATGCCTCTTTAAACTCTAACTCTGACAAGATAAAATCCACTGTTAATGGAGAAAGGATAAAGGTTACTACCAAAAGATTAACTAAAGTCTTTAAGATCCCCATAACTGCATAGGATAATGAACTGGATTCAACCAAGATAGCTCAGGCACTAGTTTGGTGTGGACTACCTCCAACCACTAGTTTTGGACATTCTTTCAACAGGAAGGGAATGAATTATCAAGGTAAATTCTTGTCTGAAATAGTAGGAAAGGTGCTCCTCTGCAAGATTAGAGCACATGACAGAATTTCTAATGTCATGTTTAATATGATGACTAGAATTATCTTCAAAATCAATACTGACTAAAATAGTGTGTTGTTTGATAAGATTGTAGAAGGAATTCAGAAGCCCAATATGGGCAGAATAATTAGTTTGTATCTGGTAAAGGTCATTCCAGATTTCATCAATCAGAAACATGGAACTAAGATCAATCATATGAGGAGATTGGACCTAAGAATCCTGTCTAGGTGGGACAGAGTCTTGATTAAGGAAACTCTTGCACCTAAGCAGAAAAATGAGATAAAAGGTAAGAAATCAATGGTAGAGGAAGTAGTATCCTCTAGTGATTCTAAAGAAGAGGTGAACTTCAGTTCAGATGAAAATCCAGAGGAAGTCCAAGGCAGGTCTCCTAGGAAATTACCAGAGACCAGTGCGCAAGTGCAGGGGGAGATCATCCCAAAAAGAGAATTAGTTGAGGGGGAGAACCTCACAGAATTGCCAATGGATACAACAACAACAATCATAATGGATGTGGTTCAAGACTTAGAAAAGTCACAAGCTCTTGCACATGAAATCTTTGATGAAGTTATGGAAGAAGCAACTCTACAAGAGACCAAAGATGAAGTTCCTATACCAAAAGATACAAATTTTCAGGAGGAGAGAATTACAGATTATTAGATTGAGATACCTGATGCTGAAGTTCAGCATGTAGATATTACGGTGGATAATATACCTATTAATCAAGAAGGTATATGGATTCAGGGGGAGTTGGCCACTATTACTGAGGAATATAAAGAGATACCTCAAGTTGAAGAGGTTAGTTCTTCTGAATCTGAGAATGCAGATGCTTCTCAACGGAAGAAAAGAACACTTTCTGAAATGAAGAAGAAAAGCAAGAGCTACAAGCAATATCTTTAGTCAGGACCACCATCTGCTCCTACAATAGATCAAAGCTCTTTGCTAGTGCAACTATAGCTAATGCTTGATAAGCAAAGGCAAGATTTAAAAAAATATATGGATGAAAGCAACAAGGAGTTGCAGTTTCAGCTAGCCCAAGAGATCAAGTCAATAAGATTTGAAGTAAATCTTTTGAAAACAGAAATGACTTCATTTTTTGAGAAAGGAGCTCATGCAGTAGTTTATCTAGCAATGCAACAACAGGATGCCAAGGACCTACAAGATGATTTGACAATCAAGCAAGAATGTGTCCTTGAAAATCAGAACAGACTGAATGAGAATCAGATAGTGATTCATGAAACTACCTTGGGAGAAATTAAGACCCAAACTCCTGCTTTGGAAGGCAAAATTGATTCTACTGGCATAGATATTCATACCAAACTTCAAAGTCATTCTGAATCTCCCCTTAAGGATATCAAAGATTCTTACAAAACTTTGGACAACAATTTACTGAGGGTTAAGAATACAGTGACTATAGGTATCGATTATGTTGATGGACATGTCAGATTTCAAAAGAATGATCTAAGAGATCATATTGAGAGAGAAGTCATAAAGGGGGAGAGAGTCATGATTAAGGCAAGTGCTGAATAAGCTACCTGGATTGCAAACAATATCAGATATACTTTAGTCTTTCCTCCCCTATGGTGTGAGGGTAATCAAATAGCTGAATCTGGTTGTCACCAACCACCTCTACTTCAAGAACCTCCTGCTGAATTATTTCCTCCTGCAGCCCCAGCCAATTTTGAGTCTGTTCCAGCAGATGTTCACCACATGTACATTCCTCCTCAAGGCATAGATAAGAATGTAATATTTGATAAAGTGGACATGCCTGCTACTTCTCCAGAGACTGAAGCTTAGTTATCAAAGAAAAGGTTTAGAGAATAGGCTGAGACTAAACCTGATTTTAAGCAATGGAGTCAAACCTCTAGATCAATTATTCTTACTGCATGGAAAGCTGTGAATGCTAATATTACAGATAGAGGGAAATGATATTCTAGACAGGAATGTGCTAAACACTTGAAATAGCAAGATGTGATTCAGAAATTCAGGCAAGATTTGAAAAGAGGAAAGCTTTCTGCTAAATCCATAGAGCTCATCAAGTATTTCCCAAACCCATATCATTATTTTGAGAGGCAAAAGCTGAAGGAAGAAGCAATAGCAAAAACTAAAGCTAAGGAAGCCAAAGGTAAGGCAATTGTTGAGGACAAGGAGCCTAAAATGAAAGCCAAGAAACAATTAGGGAAAGACATAGTTATTAAGGAACCAGAACTGCCTTAGGATTTTCTAAGTTTTATATTTCATATGAACATTTTGATATGTAACTATTCTGTAAATAAAACTTATATCAGTAAATTATGTGATAAACAATTAATGGAAATCATGGTTTATTCTACATTTCATGTGTTGATTAATTAGGACTGAAATTGTTTGCCTTATTTTCTACTTAGTATTATTATTAAGTTTGTGTGTTTATTTATGATAATTCACTTACTGAACTGCACTGTATGTTTAAATGTCTTTATCTTTATTTTGTGGTATCTTGTTGTATATCATTGTATTGGGGTTATGACTTCTCCAAATATGTGGAGATTGTTGAGTGCATTGGTCTCAATATCCTTGATTTGAAAAAGTCTTCTCAGCTCAATGATATACACATTATTGTATTTGATGGGTGTTAAGTTCATACGTGCAGGTAATTAAAGCTAAGTTCAAAGTGTCGAGACACTCATGACTAGTGTCTATACACTTAAGGTAGAAGTGTTGAGTCAAGATGAAAGTTGTGTCGGCACTCAGGACTAGTGTCGACACACACTGAACAAGTTGTGTCAAGATAAGGAAAAGTTGTGTCGACACTCAGGACTAGTGTCGACACACACTGAACAAGTTGTGTCAAGATAAGGAAAAGCTGTATCGACACTAAGGATAACTGTGTCGACACACTGTGTCGAGAGTAAAGACAACTGTGTAGACACTCATGACTAGTGTCGACACACACTATAAACATTATATCAAGACTGAAGACAACTATGTCGACAATCAGGACTAGTATCGACACACTCTATTCAAGCTGTATCTAGACCGAAGATAACTGTGTCGACACTCAGGACTAGTGTCGACACACTGTAATAAAGCTATAAAGAGACTAAAGACAACTGTGTCGACACAAGAACTTGTGTCGACACATTCTACAAAAGTTATGTCGAGATAAGTTGAAGAGCTTTGTCGACACATTCAGAAGTATGTCGACACCACTACAGGAGTTGTGTCAACACCCAAGACTTGTGTCAACACATTTCACAACTAAGTCTCAACACTTCAGCAGAATTATTTCCTATGTACAGATATCAAGATGGATGCACAAACAGCTGTCAGAACTATCAGTTATTAATCGGATCAGTCGGTTACTCCTGTCAGAGCCTATTTAAAGAGATGTAGTCTTCAGAATAAAAGAGAGAGAGATACAGTAGAAAAAAAAACCAAAAAATAAAGAAGAAGCATCACAACTTTGCAGCTTCAGCTACAATTTAGAAGGTGGAGAGAGGTCTGATCAAGAATCATCTACAACATCTCTCCATCCTAGATCAACCCTAATTTCTACTTCAAGAAGCTTTGAAAAGCTAAGAAGGGTTTGATCAGATCTATCTTGTCAGAATCAAACGATGCACAATCATTAAGATCAGATCAAGAAGCAGTTACTCAAATGCCATAATGGGTGACATTTTTTGATTCTTTTCTCTATTATATTCAATTTGTAAGATCTGACTATAAATCTGAGTGGAGGATATTTATTCTCTTATTGTTGTAAGCTTGTGTTATAAAAGCTGAGGTTGGGCTAAGATTGCCTGAGGTAGGAGAAGTTGTAAATTCTATTAGTTTTAGGGCATTGGTTGCCTTAGAAGTAGGAGTGAGGATTCATTTTGAGGTAGTGTTCTTGGAAAGAACTTGAGGTGTAGGATCTTGGTGATCTGAGTGGTAAGACTTGTGAAGTCTGAGTTGTAGGAGCCGGGTGGGCTCTGAGCTGTAAGATCTAAAGATCTGATTAAAGGAAAGAGGAGGAGTTTGGCCGAATCTAGTTCATTGCTACATAGGCGAAGGGGGAAAGTGGATGTACCCATAAATTGTGGAACCACTATAAATCTATGCGCATTGTGCTGTGTGTGCTGATTTGTTGTGCGGTGTTAATTCTATTAATTGTTGCTTAGTTTATGTTGATTATCTGACTGAGTAAATCACATTATTTAAAGTAGTATTCTGATTAAAGAAAATGGGAGCCATAATTAAATTGAACCTATTCACTCCCCCTAGGTCATCTTCAATCTTAAAGTAAACATTTATAGCAACCAAAGACTCCAAAATATGAAACTGATGGATTCTTATTGAAGTAGAGTTCATAGGGAGTTAGCTTAAGAATTGGGGAAAGCATGACTTGGTTCATCATATAACATGATGTGTTTACCGCTTCACCACCAAAATATCAAGGCAAGCGGAACTCGGTGAGCATTGTGTGTGCTAACTCTTGAAGTGTGCGGTTCTTTCTCTCCACTACGCCGTTCTATTGAGGAGTGTATGGGGTTGAAAATTCATGCTTAATTCCTAAATTATTACAATACTTCATGAAATTTTCAGTCTCAAATTTTTCCCCATGATCTGACCTTATGCATTTTAGTTTTAGTTCCCTATCATTTTGAAGTTTAGTGCATAGATTAGTGAACTCAAGGAACATGTCATATTTATTCATAAGGAAGACCGTCCAACAATAACGAGAGTAGTCATCAATAAGAACAAAAGTGTATCTTTTTCCACCTAGACTACACATACTACGAGGACCAAATATATCCATGTGAATGAGTTCAAGTTGTCTAGATGTGGAAATGTCATTTTTGATTTTGAATGAGGTTTTAACAAATTTCACTTTTAGGCACGGAGCGCATGAAGAGTTGAAACCACCGCTTAATTTTGGAAGTCCATGAACATGTTTATTCTTCGATAGTTTGACAATTAGTTTACTTCCTGAGTGTCCTAGTCTCCTATGCCAAAGATCTAACTCCTCATTCTTGGTAACAGATCATTTCAAATTAGAAGAAGATATATCTTCAAAGCTAACAGTGTAAACATTATGAGTTCTATGAGCAGTATGTAAAACACTATTAGTTTTGGCACCTATAATCTTGCAAGTGTTTGTAGAGGATTCAAATATATCATTTAGGCCTTTATCACATAGTTGAGTAAGTGAAATTAAAATATGCTTAAGTCCATCTACAAATAGTATATTTGAAATAGAAAATTCTTTGTTGCCTATGGTGCGAATTCCAAGAATGCATCCTTTATGGTTGTCCCCAAACATCACCATGCCTCCCTTCTTCTTCTCTAGGCTAAAGAACTTATCTTCGTCTCCTGTCATGTGCTTGGAACACCCAGGGTCCAAGTACCACACATTTTTCTTGTCCTTTGCCTACAAACACACCTAAAAAGAAGATGAGGGTAATGATCAGGTTACTCAAGTTGTTCTACCCATACAATGGGTAGAAGACTTTGGTAGCTAGACTTGCATAATTTTATTCTTACCTTTCCTCAAACACAACCTGGGTGTGTGACGAAACCTTTGATAGTTTGCACACAAAGTATAGACAGTGGATGCTGCCTTTATTGTGTTCTTAGAGCTCGTGCTTGAGGACGGGGATAACCTTTCAGAGTTATTGATCTTATTATGTGATTCCTTATAATTTGTTTTAGTGTTAGCTTGACTGTGATTGCCGCTAGGTGGTAGCGTTGGACTTACATATCAAAGTCAAAATTTTCAGATCCATGACATTGTGCACCCAACAACATATTCAGAGATGTTTGCCCTCTTCCAAATTTCTGGATAATACAGTTAAGATCATGGATCCTCATCCTTTGGGTGGTGTTTTTAGTGACTAACATTACACACTGATTGACGAATTGTTGTTTACCTTCTTCTATCTTGTCAAGAACATTTGAAGTCTTTTATCTAAGACATTCTTTTCATTTGTGAGATTGTTCATTTTGAACAATGCCTTGGAGTGACTTTTAGCTCTCCGATTATTGTCATAGAGTGAGGACACTCTAGGCACTCTATCTTCTCTTTGTCATATTTTATTATTCACTTTTTAAATTTTCTGAGTACTATTTAATTCTCTTATTTTCATTACTAATGGATATTTTCTCAAGTATAACACTATTAACTTATCACATAGGAGTTTGTAAATCTCAAGAAGTTCATTATAAGATGATGGAGTTACGTCAGCGTCGCTTTGGACACTGGACTCATATACAGATTGATCTTGATTTCTCCCCATGAGACACAGATTTGCCTCATCTTCACTACTCGAGTCTAAGGTGCTTGACTTGTCAGATCCATCCGCGTACCAAGTTAGCATTTTTAACACTTTTTTCTTTCCATTATGCCGACTTTGCTTCTCCTTGTCCTCCTTCTGGAGGCTTGGACATTCGCTCTTTATTTGCCCAGGCTTGTGACAATGATATCACTCACGTAGGGTCTTCTCATCATTGCTCTCCGCCTCCTTTGACGGCTTGTTCCAAATCCTTGTTTCTTCAGCTCCTTTCTTCAGGAATTTCTTAAATTTTCTATCTCTTGGGATTATTCATGAACCTTTTGAACTCTCGGACATAAAGTCTTTCTTCGTCGTCTTCCTTAGAATCTTTAACAACCTTTCTCTCCCTTACGGCCTTCAGTGCCATACCCTTCTTTTGTATCTCCCTGGGACACTCCTCAGCCTGAATCTTCAAGTCAAGTCATGTGTCTTTAGGTTTCCAATGAGGCTCTCTATCTCTAGGGTGTTGATATCATGTGATTCAACAATAACAGTCACCTTCGGGTAGAAGCTTGGAGGCAAACATCACAGGACCTTTGTCTCCAGATCTCCATTTGAGTAGCTCTTCCTGAGGGATCTTGAGGCGTTGACTATCTTGGTGAAGGGTGTATACATGCTATCTACTTCCTCCTCGATCTCCATCCGGAATTGTCCGTTTTAAAATTCAAGTCATAACAACTTCGACTCCCTCACTTGTGAGGTACCTTCGTGAGTAAGCTCAAGTAGACGTAATATATCATTTGTAATTTTACAAGTGTAGATTCTATTAAATTCAGTTTTATCTAATGAGTGGAATAATGAGTTTATTGCTTTCACATTTTTCGTACATCTGAGCATGTCAGCGTCATACTATTAATTGTGAGGTTTGGCAAAGATGGTATCACCTACGGTGGTTGTGGGTGCAATGTATTTCATCTCGATCATGGCCCACATGTCCATGCTATGTGTCATCAGAAAGATTTTTATTCGTGTTCTTCAGTGACTGTAGTCACTCCCCATAAATAGTGGGGGTCTACCCACACCCTATCGCCCAGGAAATGCGTGAACCGCGTTGGCCATCTTACTTAAAGTTTTTGAAGCCTTTTCAAAGTAACCTAGCTCTGATACCACTTGTTGGATCTAGCGGCTAACCATAGAGCGGGCGGGGTGAATAAGGTTTACGAAGTTTACTAGAAATTTGAATTATTCAGATCTAGAAAAACTAGTTCTGAAAGAAACTGCAGGGCGTTAGCTAGCTAATGCTCGGCAGTATGTCACAGAAGTCATTTTTCTGGGAAGATTCCTCTTTGGAGATCTATGCACACTTAAGAAAATTACATGCTAACATACACAATGCTATACGCAGGAGAAGAAATAGAAAATGAATTTTATTCCAAAGTAAAATCAACAACTATTTTTAAAGTTTACAAAAACTTGATCTCCATGACGCCGAAGATCGAAGGCAGTGAATGAAAACAACTTTTAGTTTTTTATACCGACCTATTCCTTAGACCGGTTGGCTCTCCCCCTTTCCCTCCATGAAAAGACTTCGAGCCGGCTCTTCACCTTCACGCAAGGAAGTGTCCTCTTAATGACTCCTCTATTATGCAATCCACAACTGGTGCTTGAAATCTTTGTGTGCTCGCAACCGATCAACACTTCATAATCATTGTTGTCCTTGACTTGTCGGAGTTCTTCAAGCACGAATGGGAGGGAGGCAGCATTCTTTTCCTTCGACGAAGATGGCAATACAGACCATAGAGAGGCGGTCGAACCCTAGGAATCGATGAACTGAGTCTCTTTTTATCTTGGTAATTAATACAGAAAATGAGACGCCTTTTATACGTATTTGTAAAAACATGCTACCGCTGGCAGCAAGACTAACACCCGACGGTAGGTTCACGCCCTTGATACTTACAGCTGTCATGCAAATTTTGAAAAAAGTTAAAAATGAATATTTTCCTTTTTTTTCATGCTAGCGTGGCACGGTAGATAGGTAATGGCTGGCGGTAGTCCAGTCATCTCGACGCATCCATCTCGACGCATCCATCTCGATGATCGTTGAGTGGGCTAACGCGGCGCAGTATCAAGGTATCGTCCGACGGTAGTCCAGTCATCTCGACTAATCCGTCTTTATGAGCGTTAGTTGTTCTAGCGTGGCGCGGTACAAAATTAATACCTGTGTTGTAGGTTCCCGAGCGCATGGCTGAAATAAATCCGAGCGCCATGTATATTAAATTCTGGCTACCGCCTGATGGTAACTACTACCACTCATCAGTAGGTACTAGAGGACAGTTTCTTGCATTGCTTGGACTAGTAAACTTGCACACTCTACTAAATACAAGATATGATCAAATACAATATGAGAATTGATATAAACAAACTGAGGATATGTGAACAGTCGGTACAACAAAGCCAAGTTCAACAACTTCAAATTTGAATTGGGCATGTTGAACTTAGTATTGCTTCAGTGTCTCTTCATGCATATATGTTTCAGGTAGTATTGATCCTTGCAGGATATCAAAGAAGATATGGACTAAGGCTCTATTTGTTTGGGCGTTTTAGAGCTCCGTTTTGGGCAAACGCCGCCAGAAGGCGGGTAAACAAATGAAACTACGGCGGCGTTTGCTCCGTTTCCACCCGCCCGCCTTAAGAAACGCCCCAAAAAGCTCCGTTTGGAGCAGCCACCTCCCCCCTCCGTTTCGAACACTCCGTTTCCACCCGCCGGATCGATCCGCCACCGCCGAAACAAATGAAGCCTAAGTGTCCAAGCATCGAATGCACTGAGTTTAAGTGTTTAGGTGTCCAATGCGCTAAGACAATATCAGACATCGAGTGCGCTGAGTCCAAGTGTCTAGGAGATGAGTGCGCTGAGACAACTTCAGGCGTTGAGAGAATCGAGCGCGTCAAGTCCACTCAACGAATTCTCTTAGGGACTTCTGAATGCGGCTATCTTACGAGATAAATCTCAGTAGTTGATCTCCTCATGACTTTTAAGATAGGTACGCGCCCCTTCACATTCTCAAATAAGAGATAAGTATAAATAAATGGTTGTGTGCTTAGAATAAAATACACTATTCCTTTCCCTTCTCGACTTTCTGCCTCCCTGTACCGAAAGCTCGTGCAAAACTCCAAAAAATCAAAGACGCAATGGCTCTGAAAGAAACAGATTTCCTTTTTAAGGAATCCGAGTTGGTTTGAAATGACTTCAATTATGCTTCAGAGGAAGTTCATCTTGTTCTCCACTTACAGCAGGTCACTGACCTAGAGTTTGTTCTGTCCGAGCCCATCTCAATATGGAAGAGTGAAGTTATTGAATTCTATACGAATGCTACTATCGACTCATCCTCCACAAAAATCAAGTCATCTGTAAGTGGACAAAAGATAAAAATCACATCCAAACGACAGAGCAAAGCACTGAATCTGCCCAAATTCAATCAATTAGATGAAGAACATAAGGACCTAAGTCAAGTAATATTTTGTCCAACCCAGATCCTACTATGACTTCCACTGAATTTAGAATTCGGGCCAATTTTCTCGTGATCTAGATAATTTTTTTTAAAGAGCTTTTTAACTGTGAACAAACACCTTGTCCAACAGTTGGGTTATGATACAGAGCCTCTAGAAATCTATATTATCGAGGAAATAATGTTACACGTACTCCTACTTATTCAAATATTCCTCCTAAACTCCATGGTTGCCGCAAATTTTGATCCTTTGGAGGTAATTTGCTCAATCTCTTAGGGTACTTACAATTGTACTTAACATAAGGAAGGGCATCATGCAATAAGACATCATGACTTTTCCTCGGGTGGGGTATTAAGTAATTACTGCCTTCCTTAACTCAAACAACTGAGACAACTCCTAAGGACTCTTTGTTAATTTTATATCCTCGATGTACATGCTCCTTCCATTTTACAATATTATGCACCACAAGAATGAAAATTTGTGTGTATAAAATTTGGTTATGGTCAGTAATCTTTATAATTCCAATGTCATTGGCAAATCAACTGTAAAGTAGAAGATCATGTATGCAACTTTTATGATGATGATCAAGTTGAATCCAATCATTATGAGAACATGTACAAATAACATCCAATAAACAAATATGCATTATATAGGTTTAGAACTTGACATGAATCAAGGTATCAAGCTCCGAGAAGATTCCCCTCAAAACAAATTATGTAGACTACCAAAAGTGAGGGCATGATTCACCACATGATAAACTAAATCAAATCAATTCCAAATGACCTACAATATCTGCCAATGGTCGTTCATGACATGTTTATTTCATGATAATTTTTTTGAGATTTTAAATCACCAAACAAGTCATATTATTCTTGTTATCTTCACCACGTAATAATTATTAATTAAACTCCTAAACTTAAGGAAATCATGCTCCTCCAACAATTCCACTAATTTGGAGCTCGTCCTAAAGTGGGTATGATGATGTATATAAACTCTCAATTTTTCGGGTAATTATCAAGAGAATATTTCCAGATGTAGGTTTCGACCCTCCGCACATCAAGCATGTGTGACCACATTCTAGTTCATAACATTAAGGGTGACTATTGGTATAAATCTTTCTTCCAAATGCCTCAATATTTAATCACAAATCAACTATAGTTTGAACATGATGCCATAAATATTTTAGTATTTTATCAAATAATTTGTTCATTTACTTTTCCTAATATCTATTGTGTAAATAATTCCCATAATTACAAATCCAATGAAAATGTTGACTACTAAAATCCAAACTTCCAAGGATAGTTTATCATCATACGAGTCATGTATGTACAAATATGGATGTATACCCAAAAGGTTATCTTAATACTCCTCTCGTTAATTTATCCACATGATCTTAAAGTAGTATAGAGAGAGAGGATAATCATCCATGAAATGTTCTCTTCCCAAATTCCTTTAATGAAATTTCTATCGGTCAAGTGTTGGTGTTAGCAGTCTACCTTGCTTAAGATGAACAAATTCTTCAATGATCAAAAACCACAAATGTTGAAAATTGCTAAGATTTTCAATTCCTAGAGAAACACTAGTCGGTACGCCACGAGCCCAATAAACGAAGAGATAAGTCCCTCATAATCCTGGGCTGAGTCTATTCGACCGTCAACATGGTAAATGCATCCCATATATGCCAACAATCCTTAGGGCATAGGATCCTCGACTTAGATCTTCACCTTGAGACTTAGTAATATAATCCATTACTTTGGTCTATAGAGCTACCAGTTATGACAACCTTTTCAAGGTCAGCATGTGACCAAATCAAAAAAAGGGAATTTTTTGGATGCAAATTTTTATTCGACCTCTTGTATCTGTGATGGTGATTGCTTTAATATAATCAAAAATAGGAAGCATCAAGTTATCACCAAGATAGTTAGTCTTACGAGTCTTTTACTACTCCAATAATAGATTACATGCATCAATTCTCCCCAGGAAGTTCTTATTGTTTGAGTAAGTTGATAATATCACTTGTTGGGCAAAGTAGTGAACATTAGAGTAAAATCCTTGAACACCTACTCTTGTATTAAACTCTTTCCTTAGTTACTTTAGGTATCCTCGTAACATAACCAAATAAATATCAGAGGTCAATTTTTCACTAGTACATGCCACAAAATATCTTGGTAAGTCAAAACAAGATAGTGTCCTAGTTAGGTTGGCACTAATTTTAGTGGTTAGTTGTCATACTTTATGTGAATCCCACATGGACACACAATTGCTTGCGCTAATCCGTTATGTCCTCAAATAGAATAATCGAGCGGGGTGACACCATAGGTCAATGGACTTCTTTGTCTCAGAATCATTGCAAGCTGATACCATTTTTGAGACCCCCCCTCTCAAAACACAAGACAAGGTCGAGGGGAGTCTTATGCCCAGAACAGCCGCCTTGTGGAAGTGTCAACACATGAGATTACCTATACCACAAGATGTATATTCTGTCAGCTATTACAAATATCATTTGCCTACCATTCAATAAATTTCATAACATGAGTCCATATTTCACAAAGTATAACTGTCCAAAAATATTAAAATGATAAGAAGCGAAAAAAGCACCAAAATTTACAAGGTACATTAGAAGTATAAAACAGGAACTACAATCCTTCACAACTGTATTAGAAGGTGTTTCTACTAAAGTTGCAACATGACTCAAAGTCTTCTCTAACGCTACTATAGCTTGGTGTGCTCATAAAAATTGTGGTGTAACAATCATTAGTCATGAAGACAAATTGGCTTCATATCCATGTTGAAAATTATGAAGTGAAAGTGGGTGAATGGAGGACTTAGGCAACCTATCCGCGCGGACTACGTAGACAGGGTTGGCGGACAACCATGTCGGCAGGGCTGTTGAAGATGGTTTATTCTGTGGAGGCCTGGGCGGTCTATTCACGCGGACTACGCGAACAACTGCGGCGGTTTGCCAGGCTGGCTTATGCTCTGCAAGCAGCTGGATCCCAGAAGGTAACCAGACGGATAGCGACTCTATCTGCGGAGTCCGACAAGAAGCGGACTGAAGGACTGGAGCTCGGCAGACCGGCTTGGCAGGAGCCTTGGTCTTACTCTGGTGAAGCGGCAAGTGAAAGCCGGAGAGATCGCTAGTCAGTGCGGACTGATACTGAAATTCGCCGGTGCAGGCGGACAGAATCCAGTGTTTGCCAGTAAGTGCGGACTGGCCCTTGTGGCCAGTGGTGTGGACTTGGTTGGTTCTGAACCAAGTCCAGGTTTGGCTCAGTCCGGGGAGATCGCGCAGTGGTGCACGAACTACTTCTCAGTACGCCGAGCTCGGCAGAAGTGTCGTTTGCCTTGATTGCGAGCTTGGTGAAAGCGGACTGAAGATTGCATCTACAACTGCGTGCGGACTGGAGCTGGGTCCGCTGAGTCCGACAGTTGCCTTGGTGGCGAGGTTGTGGATTCAGAATATACAGACTGGAGAAGTCTGCGGGATATGCGGATTAGAGCAGTCTGTAGGATATGCGGACTGTAGGTATCCGCAATATAAGCAGACTGGAGCTGTGTCCGCTGAGTCCGGCAGTTGCCTTGGTGGCAATGCTGTGGGCTCAGGATAAGCGGACTGGAGCTGTGTCCTCGGATAGGCGGATAAAGTTGCTGCAGAGTTCGGCTGTGGTTGTCTTGGCTTGGCCTTTGGCGACAAGGCGGACTGGTGTTTCTCTCCGGCCTTTGTGAAGCATAAGTGGACTGGCTATCCTGCACAGGTAGCGGCGGACTGGAGTGTATCCGCGGTTTTGTGGAGACTTGTCTTGTTGCGGGATATGGCGGTGATCCTATCAGCTAGGGCGTTGACCACACTTCTCATCGTGCCTATAAATTGGACCCATATCACATCAGGAATAGAGAACCTAAGAGAGCGAATGAACAGTAAGTGAGCTCGCGATAAGTTGTTGCAGACTGACTTTTGTTATCCTTGCGGTTTGTTTGAGTTGACTGAGTTGTGATGTGCAGGTTGTGCGGATAGCGCTGGAAAGTCAGGACTTGGCTCTAATTACGGTCAGGGACAGTGCAGACTCTGCGGTTAAGCAACAGGCGGTAAACAGCAGGTCACGGATAGTGACCAGACGGTCTTCTCTTTGGCAACTTTGTTCGGGGTTCAATAAGTCTCCTGCTTCAAGCGGACTGTTCAGTTCGGCATCGCAGCTTCTGCGGTCTGGCAGCTAGGTGACCTCATGCTCAGGGGGCTTGCAGTTCGTTGGCTAGATCTAAACATTGGAATAACGGGCAATCCGTGTGGCTTGGGTTGTGGTCTGGAGACCTGGCATATTGTACAGACTCCATAGCTGTAGACCGAGGGCTTTGTGTTTGAGTCTGCGCGGCTTGTGTTAACTTGTCTTTGTAGTTGTCTCTGCTTTCCCTGTGGTGGTTTTGGTGAATCATGTCTCACCATGTATGTATCTCTTTTTAAAGAAGATTGTTTTTAATCAATAAAGACTCTTGTTGCTGCATGTGTTTCTGTTTGTGACTAACTTTAGTTAAGATAACCCCTGCTCACTCCAAGATCCGAAAAATTCAACATGGTATCAGAGCGTGTTTTGAGTGGATAAGCAGTGATCAACTGAAGTAGTTGTTGCTCTTGTGAAGAGGGAACCAGTGGTAGAACCATGGCAGTGGAATATGCAAGTGGTCTTGGAATTGAACTCCTTACAGAGATGAACTTTGATAGGTGGAAGTCTTGTATGGAGAGCTTTCTTCTTGGCGAGGACCTTTGGGAGGTAGTGTAACGCCCCGTAACTCAAAAGAGCGATGGGTGGCATTTTGAGCCATGTTTGGAACTTGGTAGGGGTCACACGGCCTGGGATACAGGCGTGTCCCCGGGCCGTGTTGTGCTCGGGTTTGACGATGGTCGTGTGGTCGACGAATTGCAGTCGATGATCGTCGAGCATCAAACACGGCCTAAGACACGGGCGTGTCCCAGGCCATGTCCTACTCGGGTAGTTAGCCGAGTAGTGTCGGGGGAGAAACACGGCTTGGAGCCCAGGCGTGTTCAGTCTAACACGGGCGTGTCGAATACCCGTGTTTTTCTCGGGTTGGTATTGGTCCTGTGTCGATGGAGGAACACGGCCCACTGTATGGGCGTGTCCTGGATGACACCGGCGTGTCGATCCTGACATGGGCGTGTCGAGATCCCGTGTTCTTTTCAGGATGCAACGGTTTCGGCATCGAATGGGGCACATGGCCTTAGACACGGGCGTGTCATAAGCAGTGTTCGGCCCAGGTTTTGGATTTTAAGTGTGAATCGTGGCCGTCCATTTCCTTATTTTAGGATCCAACACCTCAGGGCTATTCTTGCTGGGATATACCCGGGAATAAGGCTTAGAAACCATCATTCTATTTGGGTTTTATCTTTCTAAGAGTTCTAGAGAGAGGGGAGAGCAAGGAAGAAGAAGGAAGAGAGATCCGGCCACCGGTTGAGCTTCAGAGAACCAAATCGCAAGCCGAGTTCGGATCTACGGAGGCGAGGACATTGCAGTGCTTTTCATCCACATAGATCTTTATGGCGCCGAAGATGAATGCTAGGGTAACGATTCTCATCTTAGGACATGTGAAGTCCCCTTTTCCTTTGCATAGGAAGCCCGCTCTCGCGAGTTTGCGTTGAGTGTGAGGGGTTCCTTCGGGTAGACATGAATAATCCCCGTTGTTTAGCATGTAGAGTCCGTAATCAAGAAACGAACATAGGCATGAAGTGTGAAGCCTACCCGGACAAGTTGGTCTGGATCGGTGATATTGCATGGCATGAATGGCCGGAGAAGACTCCGCGTCGATGGTTGTTTTTCGGGTTTTCTACATGGTATATTGCAACAGGGAGCCTTGGGGACTAACCCCAAGGTGCACCCGAAAAACATGGCAGATGCCTGATTCTGCCATCTAGATGGCCTGTGAGCCAACTTGTACATAACTAGGTTATGTAATATTGTGTATTTGATGCTCGGGATTCGGGGAAGCTTATTCCGCACTGATGACTTAAATTATCGTGGCGATGTGAGCAATGGGTTGAGTGGAACCATACCCGCTCTATGTGGTTCAGTGTTAGAGGCCTGTCGATGCCATAAAGGGCGGGTCTTAGGCTGTCGATGTCTTTAATTGATGTGACTTCTGCCGGAAAGACTTAAATGCTCACGAGATTTGCCGTCCAATGGGCGGTGGTGAGACAACGGACTTTAACCGGGTTCACCGAGAATATGCCCTAAGTGCATGGGGTGTGTGGCCGTGAGTGCCTATGTAACATCCCATTTCCAACTAGACCCCTAAGTGTGGTTATTGGCCATGACTAGGTCATGACCAAACCCTAGGAAGCCCAAGAAGACCAAGGAAACCTAAGAATGTGGGTGAGACCACTATGGTCTGCAAATAGTAAATTCCTGAACCTTTGTTTAAGATAACCATGGGGCTTCACCAAGACTTCAAGACCCCACCATGTTCTCATCAAACCATGGTAAGATCCATTCGATTAATAAGGACCCATGGAGCGCAGTCAAAAGGGTTAAGTTGACCCAAGTCAACCCTAACCCTAAATGGGTCAAACCAACCTACTTAGGGTCAATTGACCATCCCCAAGCCAAGTGGGCCGCACCCAAGCCCACCTAACCCTAGAGTGAGGTCAAAGTGTCACCTAGGACCCATTGGGGTCCACCCAAGAGGCTGAGTTGACCAAAGTCAACTCTAACCCTAAATGGGTCAACCTAGCCTACAATGGGTCAAACTGGCCTACACAAGGGCCAATTGGAGTTCCCTTAGCCAAGTGGACCCCACATATACCTTCATAACCATAGTGAGAGGCCAACGGGTCACCAAGGACCCATTGGGGCCAACCAAAAAGGCTAAGTTGACCAAAGTCAACTCTAGCCCTAAAGTAGTCAAGGTACCCTACTTAAGGGTCAAGTGACCTCCAAAGGGCCAATACAATCCTACCTAGGCCTTAGGGGAGGCCAATGAGTCACTAAGGACCCATTTGGGCCAACCTCAAAGACCAAATTGACCTAAGTCAACCGTAGCCTAGGTTTGGGTCAAGCTAGCCCAAATGGGCTAACTCAAGCTCAAGCCCAACTCACTTGGGCTAACCATATTTTGGTGGATGAAATAAACATGTGGGCTGCCAATATGAGATTTACCAGCCAACTTAGTGACTAGGAGAGAGAGAGAGAGAGAGAGAGAGAGAGAGAGAGAGAGAATCTCAAAATTAAAGAATAATTTAGGAGAGAGAAAGGGGTATTTAAGGGTGTTTAAGGGAAATGAGCCACTTGGACCCATGCCATCAGCCCCCACATGGGCTGGCCGACCCATTGAGTCATGAGAAGGAGCTGGAATGGAGTGGGACCCACCCATGCATGCTTGGTGACAAAAACAAGGCAAACCCACCACCTCTCACATAGGAATTATCACCCCCTTTTTATTACTTCATCTCCCCACTTCTTCCCCCTCACTTCATCACCCTCAGGACTAGGAGAGTAGCAGAGAGAGATAGGGAGGCCGAGCCTGGAGCTGAACCCGAGCTTGGTCGTGAAAACCAAGGGAGAAGCGCCGCCACCGCCGCCATGGTTCCCCGCCGCTCCTCACGTCGCAAGGCCGCCGAGAAGGTCCTCCCTCACCTCTCTCTTCATGCTTAGATCTTAGGAATACCTAGGTTAGGGTTCGGGATCGAATGAGCCCGAGCACAACACCTTTTTTCAGCCATTAATGGCGATTTGGAGCTCTCGGGTGAGGTGGCGCCGCCACCTCCGGCCGCCCTAGCCGCCGGCAAAAGCTCGCCCCCACCACCGTGAGGGGAGAGAGAAGTTTGCCGGTGGAGGCACCGCCGGAGGCGGCCGGGAAAAGCCCCGTGAAGTTCGGGCAGAGAACCAGTCGGTTTGGAGAAGATGAGCAGCTGCCGTCCATCTGCGTCAAGATCCGTGTCATGCATATATATAAATCCAGGAATTATTTAAGTAAATGAATAGTGTAATTTCTGTCCCCTAAAATCCGATTTTTGCATGTCAATATGTAGGGCCCGTACAGCAATTTTCATAAATAGTTCTCAACATGAAATTTGTAGGTCTTGGAGTCACCTTTAATTTGATATGTTACACATAATTTTTGGTTAAGGCTACTGCCCTATAGAGCCAATTGCCTAGGGCTGGTCCTAGAGTATGGCAGAAACTAAAATGGGTGCCCTGCCCAAACCCTAAGTCCACATGGGCTGAAATTTTGGGCATGTGGCCTAATTAGGTATATCTAGGCCCTATCCAAAAATAGGAATTTGTGGGGAACATAAGTATATAGTTTTAGTCCAAATATGATAAATTACATATTGTTGATATTTGGAGCATATCAACTCCACAAGGCCCCAAATTTTGGTGGCCTGCCCTTAGGGGTATATTATACCTATGGTTGAAATATTAGACAATTTAACCCTCTGCATGTTGAGATATCTCACATGCAAGATCTAAAAATTAAATGGTCTTGGGCTGCAAATAACACAAATGCAGAAATTTGAAAGGGATTCCCAAGCCCATCCAGAGGCCCAAATGACTTGAGATTTTGGTGAGTAACTGGTTTAGGGCATATTTAGGCCCTGCCCAAAAATTGGGATTTATTGTAATTAAAATTATGGTGAAATTACCAAATTACCCCTAGGTTTGTTTAGGTGATTCTTGGGTTAATTCAACTCTAAAATGCCCCAAATTTTGGTTGCTTGTCCTTCAGGACATTATAAATATATGTTTTAAATTTCATCAAGTTTGGACCAATGTATGGTGGGTAATCCCACATGCAAATGAGGAACATGCTTAGGCTTGGGGTGCCAATAGTAATATTTGAAATTTTGAGTATTAGGCCCATTTGGATCATGATAAATTCATGTAATTAATTTCAGTGGCCTATTAGGATGAGTTTTATACCTCACTGAAATAATGGGATTTTTGGAATCAAAAAATCCCATTATTTGGAATTATTGAATTAATAGGACTTTTGAAGAATAAATGTTGAAATTAGGTTTGTCACTTAGTTATTTCCCCAAATTTTGTCAAGAATAATATCATGACATGTTTAACTCCTAAAAAATTTTTTGTCTCTGTTTGAGGAATATTGATAAGAGGAATGTGGAAATTACATTTTTGCCCTTATTTCATTTAATTTAGAATTATTGCAAATACTCAGTAGAAAATTATGAAAAAAATTATTGATGACATATCTGAGTATAAATAGCCTTGATTAATTTTCTCAGCATTTTTGGATGTACCACAAATTTTTAAATCTTCATAATGGCATTTTGGTAATTTATTTAGAAATAAAAGTTTATAGCCATTGTTACTTGAAAATTAATGAAATTCTGTTTGTGGCACTCTTTTAATATTATGAGCTTGCTGGAAATTTCTTAGAATTTTTGGAAATGAATTCCTTATACCTCCTTTGAAAAATATCCAATATGTGAATTTTGAATTATTTAGGAGATAAATAGAAAAATTGAAGAGAAAATTATAAAACTTGGCTGACAGTATTATTTTACAATTCTACAACTTATGAAAAATTCCTTGGGTCAGTGGGATCATAATTTAAGATACTTCATGATCAACTTGGTAATAATTGACAATTGTAAGAATTTATTTAAATAGGAGATTAATTGAGAAAAATATAATATTCTGGAATTAAATCATTTAGGTCATGATAGGACTCCGGTAATAATTCTAGGTCATTCGGATGAAAATTTGAAGGACATCCTATCACGAACATCACTTAGTATAGGTTGGTCTGCAAATAGTAATTTGGGGAAAAGTCGTATTAGGATCAGAGTTGGATTAGTGTAGAGTTAGTCGAGCTGGATGGATTGGAATGAAAGTAGATGAGTCACCAGAGAAAGTTCTAAGGAGTGCGGGAATCGAGTTGATGTGTGTTAGAGGTACGCGAGTTCGACGAAAGATCGTCGTTCCCGCGAGAGTGAAAGGTCTAAACCACCCTAGGATTAGTCTATCGCAATATGAGAAGGTATTGGGTAAGGGAAATCAACCAATAATAATAATAAGTACCTTGCGAAAGGGAACGCTGGGCGTAATCCCAACACAGTTCCTAGTGCCCCTTGAGAGCCCTTCACAGGGAATACCGGGGCAGTCCTGGGTTAACGTAAACCTTTAAGAACAAATCGAAAGAGTAATATAGTAAATAGGTTTTCACACCGCACTCACTAGTTGGACAATATTGGAAATGGTTAAGTCGTCCCGAGGTGTTCAAAGGGGCGCCATCCCGCGGTGTTCAAAGGGATGAGGTTTGGAATAAGAGACGGACGTTTCGGTCTGGCGAGCTTTGGCTCGGTTTATACTTGTGACGGACGGGATGGTCCGGGGAGCTTTAGCTCGGTTCGGATACGATAAATTTGCATGTGCATGGAAGGAAAGAAAGTTAAGGTGGTGGGTCTTCGGTATGGGTTAGTCGATGCACCGACGCCTATACGATGACTCGGCAAGTGTGGTTTTACACTTCGCCAAACTTAAGTCTGGCGGTCTTGTCGGCAAGAGTACGCGGTAGTCCGCTTAGTGCACCAAGCGTTGATGGCGTACGATAGGTCAGACCGGTAGTGCTTTTACTAGGTTTTGAGGTGGGCGAGGCCCAACCCACCGCTTCCGTCTGCCACTACGGAGGTATCCTGGGAGGTAACGGCTCCGAAAGGGGGAACTAAAGGTCTGTGTGCACAGAGTCGGGTGTGTGTGTTGCACTTGCATGTCCATCATACCCACTTGCATGTCATAGCATCAACGATTCATTTAACCCTGACACCTAAAGTATAAGTGGTATGGGACACTTATACATTAGGCCCTGCAAAACGACCCCTTGGTCTATAAGCTTGTGTGGGCAAGTTTATAAATTAAGGTTATTTCAATATTTATATTCTGCTTGTGATAACCGACACCCCAACGTATAAAGTGGTATGGGACATTTTATACGATGGGAGCCTTGTAGAAGATCCCTTGGCTTATGTGTACTTCACATAAGTGAAGGTTATATTCATTTCTTACTTTACTCATTATAACCTGATTATAAAATTGCTAGCTAGGTCCCCTGTCAACCTGTTTTTGATTTCTCTCCTCTTTCACGTCCTTCCTTTCTTCCTCCCCGCTCGGTGCCTAGGAGCATGGGGGAAGGGGTGGGGGACGATAGGGCTTAGTCTTTTAGACTAATGGTTTTCGAACCACATCATATTAGGGGATCGTGGAGCCGAGTATGGAGGAGCAGCCCAGGAGACCGGTGCAGTTGGAGATAGGGCAGTCTAGCTCAGGAGTACAGCCAGCTGGGACCGTGAGTTCCGACTTCTAGTAGTTGTTTTGTTTTGCTTCCGCTTGAGGGATCTGTAGTGAGGATATGGATGTACCGGGCTTCAGCCCTTTTATTTCTGTAAACTTTATTATTCTGTGGACACTCCCTTCGTGGAGATTTTTTATATATATGTGATATGCTGTGGACTTGTCTTCTCTTGTACTGCTACTTTTGTGTCAGCTGCGATCGATTTGGCCGGCAGGATCGGCGTCTTGTAGTGACGACCTTCCCGGGTGCGAAGGTGTCACCGCAAGGCGGCGGTTCTGGGCCTAAGACCCCGGGATTTTAAAAGAAAAAAAAGGGGGTCTTACAAGTGGTATCAGAGCGCAAACCTCGATCATAAAGTACCAATCCACAACCCCTCGGTCACCCCCGCGCGAGTTTAGTTTGAGGACAAACTAAGCAGCGGAAGCAGTGGTGTGCCCATGTGGGGATCACATATATAATTGTCCATTTTAGTTTAGGTTGAAAGATTTCTGACGATAAATTTTATGACGCAGCCTCCAGTACTGCCTACACAGATTCCGGAAGTTGCAGCACCGCCGCCGGTTCCCACTCAGTTCCTACAGTCTGACATGGGACAGACTCTGACGGCTATCCTGGAAGCCTTCAGGAACCAACAGGCCCCGGCTCCACAACCTATTCCGGGAGTCAACTGGCTCAGCATCTTTCGAGGACTCTGTCCCCCGTCCTTCTTGGGGACAGAGGGGGTAGTTCGGACAGAGGAATGGCTAGACATCATGGAGGAGATGCTGACAGGGATACGGAGCCCTTGGGAGGAAAGGGTACCACTGGTTGTTTCCTGCTTGGAGTCCCATGCCAAGCGGTGGTGGAAGACAGTTCTGGAGACTACCTTTGTTGATAGGGAGGCTGCCGAGGTGACGTGGGAGGAGTTCAGGCCCATGCTGTTGGAGCACTTTGTTCCGCAGTCGGCCCGAGATGAGCTGGAGGACCGCTTCTTGCAGTTGAAGCAAGGTTCCAGGACGGTGGTGGAATACCATCGAGAATTCAACCATTTGGCCCGTTTTGCAGACTCTTACCGGCTAGATGAGGCAGCGTACACCAAGAGGTTCTACAAAGGTTTACGGGAAGACATGAGGGATGCACTTCTTTTCGTTTCAGACGGGCCTATCACTCGTATTCTGGAGATGGAAAAAAGGTTAGAGGCAGATTGGCTCACCACCAGAGGCCGAAAACGGCCAACGGAGGATCAGAGCCGGGGAGCCCGGAACGATCAGCGGCGAGGTCGTGCGCCAGAGGTACAAAAGGTGGAGGATCAGCCTCGACAGGAGGTGAGGCAAGAACCGAGGGGGCAGGTAATGATGGCCCCTCAGCCTATTCAGATGAGAGGTGTGTAGAGACAGGGAGGTGGGGCTTACACTCCGCCGGAATGCTACCACTGCCATCAGGTGGGACACATCAAGAGAAACTGTCCCGTGAGAGGGATGCCTCCACCAGCACCGCAGATTACCCCACCGGCCCAACATTACGGAGTCCGAGGACGTGGCCAAGGACACGGACATCAGGGTAGAGACCGTAGGCCGGAAGGACATCAGATTTATGCACTGGACCTGGCTCAACCCAGGAACCCGGAGCAAGTGATTACAGGTACGACCAAAAAAAAAAGTTTTCTTTTTTTTTTACTTAAGTTCTTTCTTTCCTAGAAAAGTAGTTTCATGAACTTGAATTATTTAAGACTAGGCAGGAAAACCAGAAACAAAATTCTAAGTAAGTTTACCATCTCAGGCATCGTCTTCATTTGCGGCAAGCCCGCACACACTCTCTTCGACACGGGTGCTTCACACTCGTTTGTGTCGGAGACCTTTATCCAAGGGTTGGGAGGCGTGGAGAGGATCACAGGCAAGACATTACAGATACGGCTACCCGACGGGTCGAAGCTGTTCACATCATCCCACTGCGATCTGGAGGCGTGGATAGGCGGAAAACCCTTCGAAGCTCCAGCGGCGATTCTGTTACTGCCCGATTTTGATCTGATTCTGGGTATGACATGGCTCCATTGGAACCATGCCCAGATTGACTGCTTGGCCAAGAGGATTACCCTGAGACATGGGGACTCGTTCGTCGTGATGGAAGGTATTAGACCCGCCTCCCATATATTCTTATCATCTATTCAGGCCGTCAAGGCACACATGCAGGGCGACGAAATTTATCAGATTCTCTTCGAGATGGCGGAGGTCAAGGGATCTGTATCCGACATTCCTGTGGTGCGGGATTTTGCGGATGTCTTCCCGGAGAAACTACCAGGGCTACCCCCGCACAGAGAGCAAGATTTCCAGATAGTGCTTATGCCAGGGGCTAAGCCGGTATCTAGAGCTCCCTACCGCATGGCCCCAAGGGAGCTGACAGAGTTCCGGAGTCAACTGCAGGAGTTGGTGGAAGCCGGGTTTGTCCGGCCGAGCTCTTCGCCATGGGGAGCCCCAGTGCTGTTTGTCAAGAAGAAAGATGGAACACTCAGGTTGTGTATTGACTACCGGGCGTTGAACAGGCTAACAGTCAGGAACACCTATCCTCTGCCAAGGATAGACGAGCTATTCGACCAGTTGGAGGGAGCCCACTTCTTCTCGAAGTTGGATTTGCGATCGGGCTATTATCAGTTGAGGATCCGAGAAGAGGATATACAGAAAACTGCTTTTAGCAGCAGGTATGGACTCTACGAGTTTACTGTGATGCCCTTCGGGCTCACGAATGCGCCGTCAGCATTCATGAATCTCATGAACCGGGTTTTCGAGACATATCTGAATGTGTTTGTCATCGTTTTCATCGATGATATCCTCATTTACTCGAGGACCGAGGAGGAGCACGCGAGGCATCTAACGCTGACGTTGGAGAAGCTACGAGAACATCATTTATATGCCAAATTCAGCAAATGCCAGTTCTGGCTGAAGGAGGTGGCCTTCCTTGGACACGTTATTAGTGGAGCGGGGTTGGCAGTAGATCCGGCCAAGATTCAGGCAGTCCGAGATTGGCCACAGTTTAAGACAGCTGCAGACGTACGAAGCTTCCTAGGACTTGCCGGCTACTACCGGAAGTTCGTAGAGGGTTTTTCTAGACTCGCCCTCCCACTTACCTCTCTGACAAGGAAGGATGTACATTTGTTTGGACACCACAGTGCGAGTCGGCATTCCAAGAGCTGAAAAGTCGACTCACTTCGGCTCCAATACTTGCCCTCCCCTCAGGGAGAGAAGGATTTCAGGTTTATGTAGATGCCTCCTACCAGGGCATGGGAGCAGTTTTGATGCAAAAGGGACACGTGATCGCTTATGCCTCCCGCCAGTTAAAGAAACATGAGAAGAACTACCCAGTTCACGATTTGGAGATGGGATCAGTTATATTTGCATTGAAGGTCTGGCGGCACTACCTCTATGGTGTCCACTGCGATATATTTTCAGATCACAAAAATCTGAAATATGTGGATACGCAGAAGGAACTGAATATCCGACAACGCAGATGGGTGGAGTTTCTAGCGGACTATCAGTACGAGATGCACTACCATCCGGGTAAGGCCAACGTGGTGGCCGATGCACTGAGCCGGAGAGCTTCCACTTTTGGAGCAGGGCCCCAGCTTATGTCCATGGAGATATTACGGAGTTTTGAAGAGATGCATATCACTCTGGTATCATCTGATGACACTGAGCCGTACAAGGAGTACCTGGCCGCTACAAGCACCACCTATGATATACATGACAGAGTCAGAGACTGGCAGAGGCGGGATGCCAAACTAGAGCCGATTTTCCGGGCCTTGGAGGCAGGCTCAGCTGGAGACTATTCGATGCGAGATGATCTGATATGTTTCAGGGGCCGTACTTACATACCGGATGGAGGACAGATTCGGGACGACATAATGGCCGAGGCTCATCATAGCAGATATTCTATACATCCCGGGATCACTAAGATGACGGCGGATTTGAAGAAGACTCTATACTGGTCGGGCATGAAGAAGGACATCGCCTACTTTGTGACGCACTGCGAGGCGTGCCAGTTAGTGAAAGCAGAATGTAGATATCCCGCTGGTTTATTGCAGCCACTCCCGGTGCCGGAGTGGAAATTTGAGGATGTCGCAATGGACTTCATCCATGGTCTCCCTCGATCACGGGCGGGAAACGATTCTATCTGGGTAATCGTTGACCGACTAACGAAGGTGGCTAGGTTCATCCCGATCAGGAAGGAGGATGCTGTCGGAGTATTGGCACGGAGGTTCATAGAGCAGTTTGTACGATATCATGGGGTGCCCAAGACAATCGTGTCAGATCGAGATGGACGATTCACGTCCAAGGAATGGAGGACAGTACAGGCATACTTGGGTACTCGACTGGTTTTCAGTACGGCCTTCCACCCCCAGACAGATGGGCAAACAGAGCGTACAAACCGGACACTGGAGGACCTGCTGAGACTGTGTATTGTGGACCGTGGAGAGCCCTGGGAGAGGATGTTGCCCCTAGTGGAGTTTTCGTACAATAATAGTCATCAGTCTAGTATACGGATGGCTCCATATGAGGCGTTGTATGGGAGGAAATGTAGGACTCCGTTGTCTTGGATACAAGACGAGGGTCCAAAGATTGTGGGCACGGACTTTATCGAGGATACTGAGGTGCAGGTACGGTTGATACGAGATAGAATGCTGGAGGCGCAGAGCAGGCAGGCGAAATATTATGACGCTCGTCATCGTTTAGTGGAGTTTCAGGTAGGGGATCGGGTGTTCTTGAAGATTCAGCCGATGCATGGAGTTTCACGAGTACGTGGTCGGCGGAAGAAGCTTAGCCCGAGGTACATGGGGCCGTTCAGGATCCTGGAGCGGATTGGTCCCCTAGCTTACCGGCTGGAGCTGTCACCGGAGCTGGCCGGCTTACACGACGTCTTTCACGTGTCTTCACTCAGGAGGGCCCTACTACGCCCAGAGTTGCAGATTTCGGCCACTGATGGGCCGGTAGCTTCGGATCGATCTGTACACTTGGAGCCGATATGGATCGACGACCAGGGGATACGAGTCTTGCGCCGCAAGAAGATCCCCCTAGTCAAGGTCCTGTGGAGGAACCACGGACGAGAGGAGCATACTTGGGAGCCACAGGACCTGATGCAGGAAAGATATCCGGAGTTATTCAGTCAGGTATACCTCACAACCTCTCAACATGTTCAATTTATTTTCCTGCTTTAAACTAGTAAGGCTGCTCCAAGAAAAATAGATGCTAATCTTTTGTTTATTGGGATCTTGTCCTTGCCAATTGGGCGAATTAGGTCATAGATTTAGGTTTCCTTTAATCCTAACTTAGCGAACATGACGTCAAGATGTAATATTCCACTTCTTATGGGATGTTACAAGTTTCTTTTCTTTGGTAGAAATTCCCGTAGCCCTAACCTGGATTTCGGGGACGAAATCTTTGTTTTGTTTATTGGGATTTGTAACATCCCATTTCCAACTAGACACCTAAGTGTGGTTATTGGCCATGACTAGGTCATGACCAAACCCTAGGAAGCCCAAGAAGACCAAGGAAACCTAAGAATGTGGGTGAGACCACTATGGTCTGCAAATAGTAAATTCCTGAACCTTTGTTTAAGATAACCATGGGGCTTCACCAAGACTTCAAGACCCCACCATGTTCTCATCAAAACATGGTAAGATCCATTCGATCAATAAGGACCCATGGAGGGCAGTCAAAAGGGTTAAGTTGACCCAAGTCAACCCTAACCCTAAATGGGTCAAACCAACCTACTTAGGGTCAATTGACCATCCCCAAGCCAAGTGGGCCGCACCCAAGCCCACCTAACCCTAGAGTGAGGTCAAAGTGTCACCTAGGACCCATTGGGGTCCACCCAAGAGGCTGAGTTGACCAAAGTCAACTCTAACCCTAAATGGGTCAACCTAGCCTACAATGGGTCAAACTGGCCTACACAAGGGCCAATTGGAGTTCCCTTAGCCAAGTGGACCCCACATATACCTTCATAACCATAGTGAGAGGCCAACGGGTCACCAAGGACCCATTGGGGCCAACCAAAAAGGCTAAGTTGACCAAAGTCAACTCTAGCCCTAAAGTAGTCAAGGTACCCTACTTAAGGGTCAAGTGACCTCCAAAGGGCCAATACAATCCTACCTAGGCCTTAGGGGAGGCCAATGAGTCACTAAGGACCCATTTGGGCCAACCTCAAAGACCAAATTGACCTAAGTCAACCGTAGCCTAGGTTTGGGTCAAGCTAGCCCAAATGGGCTAACTCAAGCTCAAGCCCAACTCACTTGGGCTAACCATATTTTGGTGGATGAAATAAACATGTGGGCTGCCAATATGAGATTTACCAGCCAACATAGTGACTAGGAGAGAGAGAGAGAGAGAGAGAGAGAGAGAGAGAGAATCTCAAAATTAAAGAATAATTTAGGAGAGAGAAAGGGGTATTTAAGGGTGTTTAAGGGAAATGAGCCACTTGGACCCATGCCATCAGCCCCCACATGGGCTGGCCGACCCATTGAGTCATGAGAAGGAGCTGGAATGGAGTGGGACCCACCCATGCATGCTTGGTGACAAAAACAAGGCAAACCCACCACCTCTCACATAGGAATTATCACCCCCTTTTTATTACTTCATCTCCCCACTTCTTCCCCCTCACTTCATCACCCTCAGGACTAGGAGAGTAGCAGAGAGAGATAGGGAGGCCGAGCCTGGAGCTGAACCCGAGCTTGGCCGTGAAAACCAAGGGAGAAGCGCCGCCACCGCCTCCATGGTTCCCCGCCGCTCCTCACGTCGCAAGGCCGCCGAGAAGGTCCTCCCTCACCTCTCTCTTCATGCTTAGATCTTAGGAATACCTAGGTTAGGGTTCGGGATCGAATGAGCCCGAGCACAACACCTTTTTCAGCCATTAATGACGATTTGGAGCTCTCGGGTGAGGTGGCGCCGCCACCTCCGGCCGCCCTAGCCGCCGGCAAAAGCTCGCCCCCACCACCGTGAGGGGAGAGGAGAAGTTTGCCGGTGGAGGAGCCGCCGGAGGCGGCCGGGAAAAGCCCCGTGAAGTTCGGGCAGAGAACCAGTCGGTTTGGAGAAGATGAGCAGCTGCCGTCCATCTGCGTCAAGATCCGTGCCATGCATATATATAAATCCAGGAATTATTTAAGTAAATGAATAGTGTAATTTCTGTCCCCTAAAATCCGATTTTTGCATGTCAATATTTAGGGCCCGTACAGCCATTTTCATAAACAGTTCTCAACATGAAATTTGTAGGTCTTGGAGTCACCTTTAATTGGATATGTTACACATAATTGTTGGTTAAGGCTACTGCCCTATAGAGCCATTTTCCTAGGGCTGGTCCTAGAGTAGGGCAGAAACTAAAATGGGTGCCCTGCCAAAACCCTAATTCCAAATGGGGTGAAATTTTGGGCATGTGGCCTAATTAGGTATATCTAGGCCCTACCCAACAATAGGAATTTTTGGGGAAAATAAGTATATAGTTTTAGTTCAAATATGATAAATTAAATATTGTTGATATTTGGAGCATAGCAACTCCACAAGGCCCCAAATTTTGGTGGCCTTCCCTTAGGGGTATATTATACCTATGGTAGAAATATTAGACAATTTAACCCTCTGCATGTTGAGATATCTCACATGCAAGATCTAAAAATTAAATGGTCTTGGGCTGCAAATAACACAAATGCAGAAATTTGAAAGGGATGCCCAAGCCCATCCAGAGGCCCAAATGACTTGAGATTTTGGTGAGTAACTGGTTTAGGGCATATTTAGGCCCTGCCCAAAAATTGGGATTTATTGTAATTAAAATTATGGTGAAATTACCAAATTACCCCTAGGTTTGTTTAGGTGATTCTTGGGTTAATTCAACTCTAAAATGCCCCAAATTTTGGTGGCTTATCCTTCAGGACATTATAAATATATGTTTTAAATTTCATCAAGTTTGGACCAATGTATGGTGGGTAATCCCACATGCAAATGAGGAACCATCTTAGGCTTGGGGTGCCAATAGTAATTTTTGAAATTTTGAGTATTAGGCCCATTTGGATCATGCTAAATTCATGTAATTAATTTTAGTGGCCTATTAGGATGAGTTTTACACCTCACTGAAATAATGGGATTTTTGGAATCAAAAAATCCCATTATTTGGAATTATTGAATTAATAGGACTTTTGAAGAATAAATGTTGAAATTAGGTTTGTCACTTAGTTATTTCCCCAAATTTTGTCAAGAATAATATCATGACATGTTTAACTCCTAAAAAATTTTTTTGTCTCTGTTTGAGGAATATTGATAAGAGGAATGTGGAAATTACATTTTTGCCCTTATTTCATTTAATTTAGAATTATTGCAAATACTCAGTAGAAAATTATGAAAAAAATTATTGATGACATATCTGAGTATAAATAGCCTTGATTAATTTTTTCAGCATTTTTGGATGTACCACAAATTTTTAAATCTTCATAATGGCATTTTGGTAATTTATTTAGAAATAAAAGTTTATAGCCATTGTTACTTGAAAATTAGTGAAATTCTGTTTGTGGCACTCTTTTAATATTATGAGCTTGCTAGAAATTTCTTAGAATTTTTGGAAATGAATTCCTTATACCTCCTTTGAAAAATATCCAATATGTGAATTTTGAATTATTTAGGAGATAAATAGAAAAATTGAAGAGAAAATTATAAAACTTGGCTGACAGTATTATTTTACAATTCCACAACTTATGAAAAATTCCTTGGGTCAGTGGGATCATAATTTAAGATACTTCATGATCAACTTCGTAATAATTGGCAATTGTAAGAATTTATTTAAATAGGAGATTAATTGAGAAAAATATAATATTCTGGAATTAAATCATTTAGGTCATGATAGGACTCCGGTAATAATTCTACGTCATTAGGATGAAAATTTGAAGGACATCCTATCACGAACATCACATAGTATAGGTTGGTCTGCAAATAGTAATTTGGGGAAAAGTCGTATTAGGATCAGAGTTGGATTAGTGTAGAGTTAGTCGAGCTGGATGGATTGGAATGAAAGTAGATGAGTCACCAGAGAAAGTTCTAAGGAGTGCGGGAATCGAGTTGATATGTGTTAGAGGTACGCGAGTTCGACGAAAGATCGTCGTTCCCGCGAGAGTGAAAGGTCTAAACCACCCTAGGATTAGTCTATCGCAATATGAGAAGGTATTGGGTAAGGGAAATCAACCAATAATAATAAGTACCTTGCGAAAGGGAACGCTGGGCGTAATCCCAACACAGTTCCTAGTGCCCCTTGAGAGCCCTTCACAGGGAATACCGGGGGCTGACCTGGGTTAACGTAAACCTTTAAGAACAAATCGAAAGAGTAATATAGTAAATAGGTTTTCACACCGCACTCACTAGTTGGACAATATTGGAAATGGTTAAGTCGTCCCGAGGTGTTCAAAGGGGCGCCATCCCGCGGTGTTCAAAGGGATGAGGTTTGGAATAAGAGACGGACGTTTCGGTCTGGCGAGCTTTGGCTCGGTTGATACTTGTGACGGACGGGATGGTCCGGGGAGCTTTAGCTCGGTTCGGATACGATAAATTTGCATGTGCATGGAAGGAAAGAAAGTTAAGGTGGTGGGTCTTCGGTATGGGTTAGTCGATGCACCGACGCATATACGATGACTCGGCAAGTGTGGTTTTACACTTCGCCAAACTTAAGTCCGGCGGTCTTGTAGGCAAGAGTATGCGGTAGTCCGCTTAGTGCACCAAGCGTTGAGGCGTACGATAGGTCAGACCGGTAGTGCTTTTACTGGTTTTAGGTGGGTGAGGCCCAACCCACCGCTTCCGTCTGCCACTACGGAGGTATCCTGGGAGGTAACGGCTCCGAAAGGGGGAACTAAAGGTCTGTGTGCACAGAGTCGGGTGTGTGTGTTGCACTTGCATGTCCATCATACCCACTTGCATGTCATAGCATCAACGATTCATTTAACCCTGACACCTAAAGTATAAGTGGTATGGGACAGTTATACATTAGGCCCTGCAAAACGACCCCTTGGTCTATAAGCTTGTGTGGGCAAGTTTATAAATTAAGGTTATTTCAATATTTATATTCTGCTTGTGATAACCGACACCCCAACGTATAAAGTGGTTTGGGACATTTTATACGATGGGAGCCTTGTAGAAGATCCCTTGGCTTATGTGTACTTCACATAAGTGAAGGTTATATTCCTTTCTTACTTTACTCATTATAACCTGATTATAAAATTGCTAGCTAGGTCCCCCTGTCACCTGTTTTTGATTTCTCTCCTCTTTCACGTCCTTCCTTTCTTCCTCCCCGCTCGGTGCCTAGGAGCATGGGGGAAGGGGTGGGGGACGATAGGGCTTAGTCTTTTAGACTAATGGTTTTTGAACCACATCATATTAGGGGATCGTGGAGCCGAGTATGGAGGAGCAGCCCAGGAGACCGGTGCAGTTGGAGATAGGGCAGTCTAGCTCAGGAGTACAGCCAACTGGGACCGTGAGTTCCGACTTCTAGTAGTTGTTTTGTTTTGCTTCCGCTTGAGGGATCTGTAGTGAGGATATGGATGTACCGGGCTTCAGCCCTTTTATTTCTGTAAACTTTATTATTCTGTGGACACTCCCTTCGTGGAGATTTTTTATATATATGTGATATGCTGTGGACTTGTCTTCTCTTGTATTGCTACTTTTGTGTCAGCTGCGATCGATTTGGCCGGCAGGATCGGCGTCTTGTAGTGACGACCTTCCCAGGTGCGAAGGTATCACCGCAAGGCGGCGGTTCTGGGCCTAAGACCCCGGGATTTTAAAAGAAAAAAAAAGGGGTCTTACAACCTATGCTTGTAGTGAAGTGTTTATTCACTATTGTTTGGCAATGCTAATAAAGTGCAGGAAAGGAGCATCGCCGCCCCGAGTTTAGGGGCAAAATGGTTATAATTTGGTCAGCATAGCTGGCCGTTGCTTTTGTTTGCCACCGCTCGGTGGATTGTTGCTTGTAGGTGCTGCGGAGCCGAGTGGTAAATAGTGGGCAAGTGCCCTTATTGCAGAGCCGACCATCGAAGGCCTAATTATTGAGTGTTTTCAGTTATTCTCATGTATGACCGGACTCCGTGCCGAGGTTTGGAATACACTTATATTTGAGTAAACTATTGTAAGGCCATAAGGCCAAGTACCTGTGTATTAGTACGTTCATTCCTATTATGTTATTGTAGTGGACATTCAGGCTGTTTGGCTGGCTTCTTATTCTTGCAACTTTTAAATTGCTTCCACTAGAATGTACTGTGTATAGGACATTGATTATTGACAGGATGGTTTCCATTGCATAGCCTTCCGGTCTGTCTGTGTTATAAGGCGTCGGGCCCCGGCCGAACCTACTGCTATATACTATATGACAGATAGGGAGTGTTACAATTTGTTATCAGAACCAGGTTGCGGACAACTTATATGAATTCGTGGATGAATTCTTTTAAGCGGTGGTGAGCACATATGCGTGCGTCATCGTTATGACATAAAAGAACCCATGAATGTCCACTTAGGAATGAAAATACACATGTTTGAGGAACCTGCGTGTTCCTATAATTGCTTTTTACAATATTGTTTGGTCGCTTAACGGTGTTTTGTACGACTATAGGTGACCAGAAGTGCTGCAGGGCCGTCAGAACGCCCAGTTTCTAAGGCTAGTAGCGCACCAAATGATGTGCCTGCAACACCTCCCTCGGCAGAACCATACAATTTGAAAGTCCAGCTAGATCTGATATACTCTAGAGGGGGGTGAATAGAGTATATGGTGCTTGAAAGCTTTTTACAATAATTGTTGTAATGTGAGTGAGCAGGGAAGCAAATATAAATCTAATTACAGAACTAAACTAACTACAAACTAAACACAGAACAATCACAGCCAGAAACAAAAAATAAAGACAAGCAAGCCAGATGACACAAGGAAATATAGTGTTTCCCCTAAACTTGGGTACATCCACTGTTCTACCACCCTAGGTAGGAATCCACTGCAGGATGAGTTGATCAGGTGTCCTGGGCACCAATGAGCTTTTGATAAGGTGCTCAAAAACCAAATCAGATTTTTTGATCAGGTGTCTTGCCACCAATGAGCTTTTGACAAGGTGCTCAAAAACCAAGTTCAAACTTTTGAAGGGAGTTTGAGAAACCCTTTACAGAGATGAGGGTGAGAGAGTGATGGAAGTCTTCTCTTTCTCAGATCAGCTGAGAAGACTATGTGGATTTGATGGTGTCAAAGCTCCCCCTGAGTCCTTGAGATCTTCAGGAAAAGAAGCTTTGCTGTAGGGTGATAGGCCTTCAGAAGTTGAGCTCCAGCAAGAGATGATTTCAGCAACAGCTCAAATGTTAGGTGTCTGGAGTCTTGAAATATGTTGGCCTTGAATACTTGAGACAAGAGAGATCTGAGGATTTCAGAAAAATTTGATCTCCTTGGATGTGTGTTCTTGAGAATTCTTTTTAGATAGAGAGTATTTTGTGTGCTTGATCTTCTTGTCTGTGTGCTGAGAATTATTGATATATGTCTCTTGGAGAGATTCAAAAAACCATTATCTTTGTTTTATTCTCTGGTACTGAATAGAAAAACATCCTCTGTCAAGAATAGCCGTTGGTCTGCATTAATTGCATCCTTAATTGCAAAATGTCTTCTGGAGGAAATTCCATATAAATATTCTTTGAAAATCCCTTGAAACTTGGTCCAGAAATAAATGAAAACGGCTAGAAAATCTTCTGAATTAATTGCAGAATAACTTCTTAACTGATTTGAATTTGAATCTTGAAACATCCTTGAAGTTATCTGAAAACGTCGAACTGAGCTCTGCTATCGTCGAACTGAGCTCAATGATATGGACTTATATTGCAACAAAATATCATCGATCTGAGCTCAAAGATCGTCGAACTGAGTTCAGAGATAGAGATCCAATACTGAGTCAAAGATCGTCGAACTAAGCTCACCGATCGTCGAATGGAGTTCGACGATATGTGGAAGTTGAGCTCAGCGATCGTCGAATGGAGTTCGATGATCTGTCGAAGTTGAGCTAGACGACCGTCGATCGGAGTTCGATGAATCGTCGTGCTGAGCTCGACGATATGACTTAGTCTCAAACTGAAAAAGTCTTGGTCTTGAGGGCAGCTTCCAAACTTAGACTTCTAACCCTTAGACTCAATTCTAATTGACCTTTGAGCTATACAGGAGGTCAAACATTGGTTTCCTAGAGACATAGTGATCCTGACCCAAATTAGTAATAGGGTGTTCCAACAATCTCCCCCTATTTGGGTTAGGATTACTATTTACAGAGTTTGGAAAAATTAAATAACATACAAGCAGCAATACAAAAAAAACAAAAAGCTAGACATTGCAGAACCACAGACATATATATATCATCCCAGATAATAATCAGAAGATATTGTCACCTTACATTGTCATTTCTTTTCCTTGCCTTTAATGAGTTTAATTTCTCTGTTGGGGTTGAGGGCTTCCTTCTTTGATCTTGTATCATCTGCTGCACCTAAAGTGGTTTGCTGTTTGGGCCTGGGAACTACAGCTTCAGGATGCAGTTCCATGTACCTGTCAGAATCAAAAAATTTGCTTGACCCATTTTTTCCAACTCTTTCTTTCTCTGTTCAGACATTGTAGAGATGTTAGAGGAATCTCTTCCTTGCTCTTTAGCCTTCTTGATTTGATCTAGTGCAGCAAGTTCTTTCATCCTTGCAGTCCAAGCAGCTGGATTATTCTCAGGGTCTTCAAAAGGTACTGGTGGCTCATATCTATTAGAAGGATTGTCCTGAGGAGGCCTGGATGAAATAGTTTCCTTCAACTTATAGGGAAAAGGACCAGAGTTGGTGTCAGATGAAATTTGTCCTTCCCTGGAGTATGGATGTTGCCTTGAGTATCCCTTAGAGTAAACCTGGACTTCTCTTTGATTGCCTCTGTATCCTCCTCTCCTAGATTGAGAACCCCTGGACTGGCCCCTATGATAGGATCTAGCATGTGGCTGATAGGGGGTTTGGCTTCTAGCAGGGGGTTGGGCAGCAGAACTTCCACCTGCACCTGCATCAGGAGGAGGTGGTGGAGGAGGATGAGAATGTTGGAATTGAGAAGAGCCCTTTTCATATTTCCTTTTCTTTTTCATTGCTTTGAGTTGATTCTTTGAGTACTGCATCCAGTGCTCGGTGATGGGACAATCATGCAGAATATAGTATGGTATATAATTGTTATCATTGACTTTGGTAGGAGGTACTCTCTTCTTGGCTTTGCTCCTTGCCTTTCTTTTCCTGGCAATGGTAGCAGAAGAATCATCAGAATCTGTTCTGAACTCATCACTTTCAGAACTCTGATCATCATACAGGACATCAATCTTCTTCATCAAATCTTGCTTGAGCTGGATTGAAGCAGATACAAAACTGGTAGCAGGAGTTGAAACAGTAGCAGTAGTGACAACAGCAGATACAGAGGTTATGGTAGTTGAAATTGAGGCAGAAGCAGTAACAACAACAGTTGGGACAGCAGCAGTTTCTCTGACAGAAACAACATTATCAGCAGTAGAAATATCAGTACAAAATACAGAAGGCTCAAACTCATGCGCCTCTGTCATAAGGGTCTCCTTAAAAAATGGCTCATCAGCAGTAACAGAAGTATCAGCAGCAGTATCAAAACTTTCAGCAGTAGGAGGGGCAGCAACATCAGAAACAACCACAGTGCTTTCAGCAGAAGTAGCAGCAGCATAAACTGAGTTGACAAATGAAGTGATGATGCTGGGGTCACAGCAAGAGAAAGGCACAAGGGCCTTGGACAGATCCTCTGGGGGCTGGATAGACACTGTCTCTGGAATACAAGCTATCTCTGGCAGACATCTGAAATATATAGAATCAAATGTTGAGAGCAAAGACCTGAGGTCTATTGCAAAGACTGCAGCAGGAGGAACTGGATATTGAGACACAGTAGTAGCAGTAGCAAGAATTGAAGAAACAGCAGCAGCAGGCAGACTCACTTCATAGGGCATCTCCCCCTGCCTAGATTCAAACATGGCTGAATAAAGGCACACTGCTGAAGGGGTTGCCTGAGGGAAAAGAAAGGAGAGCCTGGCAGAAAGGGCTGCCATTGACATGAGTAATGGAGCCAAGGAGGTCTCCAAGAGAAGAGATAGCCTGGGGGCTAGCAATTCATAAAGCCTCTCAGCAAGGGTTGGAATGTCTACTTGCTCAGTAGTGACTGGAGCAGAGGTAGAGGATGGAGGTGTAGCTATTGGTGAGGGTAGTGGAGAGCTAGTGTAGTGGGGAAGGGATGGTTGAGGTGTGGGTAAAGTGGATATGGAGGACAGTGGGATGGAGATGGAGGGTGTGAAGGTGGGTTGGTCAATGATCTCTTGTAGAAGATCTTGATAGGATGTTGAGGATGAGGGTAGCTCAGGAGGAGAGGATGGTGAGTCGTCCATAAAGGAATCATCAAGGAGGGTGAAGGAGGGAATGGAGGGTGATGAAGTGGCATTTGTTTGAGGGTAGGAGAATAATGGATGGAATTGGTCTTCTGTGGTTGGAAGAGTAGGGATTGGAGATGGTGTAGATGTTGGAGAGGGGCTGGAGATGATGATGGTGGAGGGAGTTAAAATGGTAGATAGAATGGGAAGAGATGGAATTGGAGGAGGAGGAGGAGAGGCATCAGCAGGCAGGTCATCTACAGGGGTAGAGACCTGTGGGGAAGTGACTCTGATAGTTCTGGTGCCTGAAGGAGTGCTGGAAGAGGGCCTGCTGGGCTTGATGATCTGTCTGTCCCATTTACCAAAAAGGGCACAAGACAGTCTCTTGGAAGCATTTATATGAAGCCAGAGGATACCAGCAAAGCAGGGCACCTATTCTGCAGAAAAATTCCTATAATCCTTCCAAAGTTTACAAAACTCTTGTTGATTTTCTTCTTAATGAGGTCAAAGAAGACCTCTCCCCAATTCAGGTTCTTCCTGTCTACTAGGGCTCCATTAGGCAGAGCTGATACCTGGAAATTGTATCATGAGCAGAGTGCTTAGCCAGTAGGACTTTCCCAACTACATCAGCCAGTAATCTGTATTCCACAAAAAGATTCTTTTTCAATAGCTTGCTAGGGTTAGCCTCAGAATGACCCATTCTGGCAAGCAAGTCAGTATATTCTTCTCCAGACAGATCAGTAGAATCTTCACCAGTTCTCAGCTCAAAAACCTTTGTTAGAATTGCTGGGGTCAAAGGTACCTGAGTGCCAGAGATTGATCCAACAATGGTGTTGTTGTCCTGATTGTGTGCAGTGTAGACCCATTCCTTAATTTCATCAGAAGCAAGCTTAATCCTTGTAGTCATGATTGCAACCAGTTTCTGCTCTTTGAATAACTCTAAGATATCCTGAAAAACCTGGTCTGTTGTGCTGAAGGATTCCATGTCGATGTCGAAGCCAACATCAACTTTCATGGCGGCGAGAACAGCAACAGACACAGCCATAGTTACCTGCAAAGATTTAACAAACAAAACGACCAAGTGCAGAAATGTTTGGAGGGAAAGAAAGTTTTTGCAGAGAAATCGAAAGCGCATAGGAGAACGATGGCGAAAAATGAATTTTATATTAGGGTTCGACGCAGAAATGGAAAGATCGTTGAACTCAGTTCGACGATCGAGGCTTCTAAAGGAATCTGAAGAGTCTTCAACATCGTCGATCTCCGTTCGACGATATTGGAGAGCGTCGAGCTCTATTCGACGATCGTTCAGAGAACAAAATCATCGAGCGCCGTTCGACGATCGTTGACTGGAAGAGATAGTTCATACTATCTGAGAAACGCAGAACTCAGGTCGACGATTTCAGAAATCATCGATCTCCGTTCGACGGTCTGGGGGAAAATCGTCGAGCGCAGTTCAGAGATCAGAAAACCTCTAGACACTAAGAAAAATCAAGATGTTTGCCTAATTTGGTCAATTTTTAAGCTTTTAAAATCTTGGATATTATTTAAGACTTCCTCCATCTAACATTCCTAACTGATTTAGGAAGAAGGTGTGTTTCTTTTCATCCAAGGGCTTGGTGAAGATATCTCCCCTTTGTAAATCAGTTGGGATATATTGTAGTTCAATTTTATTCTTTTCAACATTATCCCTTAGGAAATGATGCCTAATCTCTATGTGTTTTGTCCTACTATGGAGGACTGGATTTTGAGCTATAGAAATAGCACTGGTGTTATCACAAAAGATTTTAGACTTCTCTAAGTTGTAGCCATAGTCTAGGAGTTGGTTTTGAATCCACAAGATTTGTGAACAACAACTGCCTGCAGCCATATATTCAGCTTCAGCAGTTGAAGTTGACACAGAAGTTTGTTTCTTGCAAAACTAGGAGACAAGTCTGTCACCAAGGAACTGACAAGTTCCACTGGTGCTTTTCCTGTCAATTCTGCATCCAGCATAATCAGCATCAAAAAATCCAGTTAAATCAAATGCTGAATCTTTTGGATACTAGAGACCGATATTTGGACAACTTTTAACATACCTGACAATCCTCTTTACTAATGTTAGGTGTGACTCTCTAGGGCTTACTTGGAACCTAACACATATACATGTAGCAAACATTATATCTGGTCTACTAGCTGTAAGGTACAGTAAAGAGCCAATCATTGCTCTATATGTTGTCTGATCAACAGGTTTCCCATGTTCATCAGCATCAAAAAAGAACTAGCATTATCCATATCAAAAATCTGATTTTCCATATCAAAATATACAGAATAACTGTCACATTAGTAGGCATAGGTGTTTTCATACAAGATGCTTCAGACATGCCAAATTTCTTAACCAATTCATTTGCATACTTGGTTTGAGAAATAAAGATGCCTTCAGCATGTTGCTTGACTTGCAATCCTAGGAAGAAGGATAGCGCACCCATGCTACTCATTTCAAATTTAGAATGCATTAGGTTGGAAAACCTTTTGCACAATTTTGAGTCAGTAGAACCAAAAATAATATCATCTACATAAATCTGCACTAGTAGGGTATGGGACTTATGGGTTCTAATGAAAAGAGTTTGGTCTACTCTACCCCTTATAAATCCATTTTCCAAAAGAAAGCATGCTAGGGTCTCATATCATGCTCTAGGAGCTTGCTTGAGACCATATAATGCTTTGTTCAATCTAAAAACATAATCAGGATAAGTTGGAGAGATAAAACCTGAAGGTTGTCTGACATATACTTCCTATTTGATGTCTCTATTTAGGAATGCACTTTTGACATCCATCTGATATACCTTGAAGCCTTTATGTGCTGCATAAGCCAAAAAGATTCTGATGGCTTCCAATCTTACAACTAGTGCAAAAGTCTGGTCGTAGTCTATTCCTTCTTCTTGAGAATATCCCTGAGCAACTAGCCTTGCCTTGTTCCTTACAATTACTCCTTGATCATCCAGTTTGTTTCTGAACACCCACTTTGTTCCAACAATGGAGTGATCCTTAGACTTTGGCACTAGTTCCCACACTTTGTTCCTTTCAAATTAATGCAACTCTTCTTGCATTGCAATGATCCAGTGTGGATCTTGCTCTGCATCTTGAATGGACTGAGGTTCAATTTGAGATAGGAAGCAGGTGTGCAACAGGTTTTGGTTGACCTGATTTCTGGTTTGCACACCAACTGAGATGTCTCCAATTATTTGGGAAATTGGATGGTCTCTTGATGTTACTAAATCAACAGGGGGTGTTGATTGTTCACCAACCTGTATTGTTGTTTCCTCTTGTGGTACAACAACTGGCTCTTCAAGTTGTTCTTCAATATGTTGAGCACTTTATTCATCTTTACTGTTTTCATCCCTTTGGGTAACCTGTAACTTGTTTAAGTCTTCAACAAGAGAATGTTCCTGCAAAGGTTCTATGGTAGAAGGGATCTTCTCCTTGAAAGACATGTTAGATTCATCCAATGATATGTGAACAGATTCCTCAATTTTTAGAGATGATTTATTATAAACCCTATAAGCCTTGCTGATCATATAGTATCCCAAAAACACTCCTTCATCAGCTTTAGCTTGAAATTTTGCTAAGTATTTCTTGTCATTATTATGTATGTAGCAAATACAACTAAAAACTCTAAAATAATCAACTTTAGGTTTCTTCCCTTTGAGTAATTCATAGGGAGTCTTTCCCTTTAGTTTATGTATCAAACTTCTATTCAACACATAGTTGGAGGTGTTCACTACCTCTGCCCAAAAGGATAGAGGAAGGTGAGCATCTGACAACAATGTAGTGGCAGATTCAATAAGGGTTCTATTTTTCCTTTCAGCTACCCCATTTTGTTGACGAGTTCTAGGAGCTGAGAAAGTATGTCTGATCCCTTCACTCTGACAGAACTCTTGCATAAGAAGAGAATCAAACTCTGTCCCATGATCACTTCTGATCAGGGCAATGTGAGTATTGAACTCAATCTGTATACATTTGAGAAACTCTGTCAGACACTTAAAGTTATCAGACTTCTTTCTTAGAAAGAATACCCAAGTGAATCTAGAGAAGTCATCTATAACTACTAAAGTGTAAGATTTCCCTCCTAGGCTTTGTACTGTGATGGGTCCAAAAAGATCCATGTGTAACAGATACAATATCCTAGGTGAATCACTCTTATTAAGTGACTTAAAGCTGTTTTTAGTTTGCTTGCCTAATTGACAAGCCCTGCAGAGTCCTTCCTTCTTGTAGGGGCCAGAAGGTAGTCCTCTAACAAGGTTGTCCTTGGATAGCTTAGCAATAGTTCTAAGGTTTAGGTGTCCTAGTCTCTTATGCCATAAAATATTTGGTCTACAAACAGAATTAAACAGGCAAATATCTACATCTGTTGAAAGAAAATCTACTAGATAGATGTTACCTTTCCTTTTACCTGTCAACACAGTTGTGTTGTCCTCTGATTTGATTTTGCATAAGGCTTTGCTGAAGGTCACCTGGTAGCCTTCATCACACAGCTGACTGATGCTTATTAAGTTGTGCTTCAGTCCTTCCACATAAGCTACCTTCTTGAAAGTTACTGATCCAATCTGGACTGCACCATATCCTTTAGTCTGTCCAAAGTTTGAATCCCCAAAGATAACTTTGGGTCCAAGCTTGGCTCTAAAGGATGTGAGGTTGTCCTTGTTCCCTGTCATGTGCTTAGAGCACCCACTATCCAGGTACCATTGCTGGTTAGATGTTGGATAGGTCTTCACCTGTACATAAAATAATTTATTTGTTTTTGACCCAGTTTACCTTGGGCCTAGGTTGATAACCTTTAAATTCTGAAATAGAAGACATCCCAGGTTGACTCTTATAACCTTCAGGATGATATCTCCTTGGAGGTATAATCCATTCAGTATAAGGGTTAAAGATTTGGGATGAAGGACCCTTGGGATTGAATTTTGATTTGCCCTTGAAAAATTTTCCAGAGCTCTGACCTCTGTTCGACGATCGTGGATCTGCGTTCGACGATCTTGGGTCAGATCGTCGAGCTCCGTTCGACGGTCGACTATGGCAGAGTTCAGGTACTTGAGATCGTCGACCTGAGTTCGACGATTTTGCCTGAGATCGTCGATCTGCGTTCGACGATTTCTGCTGGGACTTGGTTTTCTTGGGCAGATCAGAATTTTTCCTAGCTACCTCTACAACTCCCTTTCCTTTATCAGAAATGAATTTGATTGGAGTTGTTAGAACTATGGGTTGGCTGGATGAAGCACCCAAGCTCAGTGTACTATTAAATCTGGAGTTCACTGTGCTTGTGATGTCCATCAGCTTGATGCTTCTCCCATTAAGGGATTCTTCAAGCTTCTTGGCCTCAGATAGCTCACTTTTCAGTGAAGCTATCTGCTCCCTACAGCACTCCAACTCCTGAGAGAGTTTGAGGTTTTCTGACTTTAAAGTATTATGTTCAGATAAATGATTTCTGAGAGAGATAATTTCTTTCTCAGATTTTAGCAGGTCTAAACACAATGCTTTAAATTCAGATTTAAAGTCCTCTGAATTAAAATCAAATGAACTAATTACCTGATCTTCTTCAAGGTTGAGTCTCTGAGTCTGACTCTGACTCTTCTTCATCTGAGTTATGTTGTGAGGCATTGATTGCCATCATGCAAAACTCTTTTTCTTCTGCATCATCTTCATCATCACTGGAGCTGGATGAGGCTTCTGACTCCTCTTCAGTCTCACTCCAGGATTCAGCAACAAACCCCTTTCTTGTGTGTTTGTTTTTGCTTGATGAGGGTTTGCCATTGCCATTCCTCTTGGAGTCTTTCTCCTTTCTTCTTTCTTTCTTGTCCCTTCTGTCCTTGTTTTTGTTTTCTGGACAGTCAGGAACTATGTGCCCTGGTTTCCTGCAACCAAAGCAAACAATTTCTTTATTATTAATTGACTTATCATACCTTGGCTTATCATGCTCCTTGTATGATCTCCTTCTGAAGTCCTTTCTGGCCATCTTGTAAAATATTTTGGCCAACAGACTGAGCAGTTCATCATTGCCTGTGACTTTGTCTTCAGGCTGATCTTCAGTTGCCTTGAAGGCTATGGTCTTCTCTTTTCTTGTGGCTGGTGAGGCAGCCTTCTGTTCTTCTTCTCTATTCTTGATGAGTAGCTCATAAGATTTGAGCTTACCCAATAGAGCTTCAGTGGTGATCTCATTCAAACTTCTGGCATCCTTGATTGGCCAGATTCTTGAATCCCAAGTGCTAGGGAAGCACATTAGAATTTTGTCATTGAGTTCAGTTAGTGAGATCTCTTTATCCAATGTCCTGAGTTCACTGACAATTAGACTGAGCCTGTTGTACATATCTTCCCACTGACTCAGTTTCTCCCTTCTTGAAATTCTCATATTGAGATATGAGCTGGGATCTCCTATCCTTTCTCTCATCAGCTGAGCCTGAGACTATTTCAGAGAGTTTGTCCCAAATTTCCTTTGCTGAATTGCATTCAGCCACCTTTTGAAATATGTCATCAGACATTGTCTGGGCTAAGATGTTCATAGCCTTGGCATCAGCTACCTTCCATTTCTTGATGTCAGCATCTGTTCCTGATGGAGGTGGAACAACATTTGTACTTAAGTTCTCTGGAGGTCTTGGACACACTTTCAAAACAGAGTTAAAAATATCCTCATCAATAGAATTCATGTATAGTCTGATCCTTTCTTTCCAAAGTTTAAACTTGGATAGATTGCACACTGGAGGTCTGGTGCTAGCATAATCTTTGTTTTGGGACATGATTTGTGAAAACAAAATCTAATAATAAACTTCAAAAGAAAACAGATCTAACTAGGGATCTTTTGGTTCAGGTGTTAGCCTGTGCAACCACCAAGGTGTGGTATGTTTAACCAACCTAGCTCTGATACCAATTGAAAGTCTAGCTAGATCTGATATACTCTAGAGGGGGGTGAATAGAGTATATGGTGCTTGAAAGCTTTTATAACAATTGTTGTAATGTGAGTGAGCAGGGAAGCAAATATAAATCTAATTACAGAACTAAACTAATTACAAACTAAACACAGAACAATCATAGCCAGAAACAAAAAATAAAGACAAGCAAGCCAGATGACACAAGGAAATATAGTGTTTCCCCTAAACTTTTGTACATCCACTCTTCTACCACCCTAGGTAGGAATCCACTGCAGGATGAGTTGATCAGGTGTCCTGGGAACCAATGGGCTTTTGATAAGATGCTCAAAAACCAAATCAGATTTTTTGATCAGGTGTCTTGCCACCAATGAGCTTTTAACAAGGTGCTCAAAAATCAAGTTCAAACTTTTGAAGGGAGTTTGAGAAACCCTTTATAGAGATGGGGATGAGAGAGTGATGGAAGTCTTCTCTTTCTCAGATCAGCTGAGAAGACTATGTGGATTTGATGGTGTCAAAGCTCCCCCTGAGTCCTTGAGATCTTCAGGAAAAGAAGCTTTGCTGTAGGGTGATAGGCCTTTAGAAGTTGAGCTCCAGCAAGAGATGATTTCAGCAACAACTGAAATGTTAGGTGTCTGGAGTCTTGAAATATGTTGGCCTTGAACACTTGAGATAAGAGAGATCTGAGGATTTCAGAAAAATTTGATCTCCTTGGATGTGTGTTCTTGAGAATTCTTTTTAGACAGAGAGTATTTTGTGTGCTTGATCTTCTTGTCTGTATGCTAACAATTATTGATATCTGTCTCTTGGAGAGATTCAAAAAACCATTATCTTTGTTTTATTCTCTGGTACTGAATAGAAAAACATCCTCTGTCAAGAATAGCCGTTGGTCTGCATTAATTGCATCCTTAATTGCAAAATGTCTTCTGGAGGAAAGTCCATAGAAATATTCCTTGAAAATCCCTTGAAACTTGGTCCAGAAATAAATGAAAACGGCTAGAAAATCTTCTGAATTAATTGCAGAATAACTTCTTAACTGATTTGAATTTGAATCTTGAAACATCCTTGAAGTTATCTGAAAACGTCGAACTGAGCTCTGCTATCGTCGAACTGAGCTCAGCGATATGGACTTATATTGCAACAAAATATCGTCGATCTGAGCTCAAAGATTGTCGAACTGAGTTCAGAGATAGAGATCCAATACTGAGTCAAAGATCGTCGAACTGAGCTCACCGATCGTCGAATGGAGTTCGACGATATGTGGAAGTTGAGCTCAGCGATCATCAAATGGAGTTCGATGATCTGTCGAAGTTGAGCTAGACGACCGTCGATCGGAGTTCGATGAATCGTCGTGCTGAGCTCGACGATATGACTTAGTCTCAAACTGAAAAAGTCTTGGTCTTGAGGGCAGCTTCCAAACTTAGACTTCTAACCCTTAGACTCAATTCTAATTGACCTTTGAGCTATACAGCAGGTCAAACATTGGTTTCCTAGAGACATAGTGATCCTGACCCAAATTAGTAATAGGGTGTTCCAACAATCTCCCCCTATTTGGGTTAGGATTACTATTTACAGAGTTTGGAAAAATTAAATAACATACAAGCAGCAATACAGAAAAACAAAAAGCTAGACATTGCAGAACCATAGACATATATATATCATCCCAGATAATAATCAGAAGATATTGTCACCTTACATTGTCATTTCTTTTCCTTGCCTTTAATGAGTTTAATTTCTCTGTTGGGGTTGAGGGCTTCCTTCTTTGATCTTGTATCATCTGCTGCACCTAAAGTGGTTTGCTGTTTGGGCCTGGGAACTACAGCTTCAGGATGCAGTTCCATGTACCTGTCAGAATCAAAAAATTTGCTTCACCCATATTTTTCCAACTCTTTCTTTCTCTGTTCGGACATTGTAGAGATGTTAAAGGAATCACTTCCTTGCTCTTTAGCCTTCTTGATTTGATCTAGTGCAGCAAGTTCTTTCATCCTTGCAGTCCAAGCAGCTGGATTGTTCTCAGGGTCTTCAAAAGGTACTGGTGGCTCATATCTATTAGAAGGATTGTCCTGAGGAGGCCTGGATGAAACAGTTTCCTTCAACTTATAGGGAAAAGGACCAGAGGTGGTGTCAGATGAAATTTGTCCTTCCCTGGTGTTGGGTATTGTATCCACAACGTACCTGATTTGAAGAAGTCCCTGGACAAGCTAAGGTAAATAGACAATGTATTTGACAAAATATTTCAAGTTGTGCTTGCAGTTATTCCACGCTAAGTGGACACCAATGTCAGGGTGCAGTAGGTCAATATACACGGGTCTGCATGACGTAATCCCTCGTTGAGCAGATCAGTGTGTTGGCCTACGTGTACTCTCTCTATTGGAGTGCACTTACTTTTAAGTACAGGGCTGTGTTTATGCAAGAGCATACAAGGAGCAAAGATGAGTCAAACAGCAGCTCAGAGGCGTAAGACGAAAAATCCTCTAAGTAAGAATCGACGAGAATCACCAAGTGATTCTCGCCGATTCGGCGAGAATCACTAGTGATTCTCGCCGAATCGTAAAGAATCACTGGCTGATTCTCGCCGGCTAATTCAGAGTGCAATCAAGTCAAATTCGACGAGAATCACTTTGTGATTCTCGACGAATCGTCGGGAATCACTTTGGGATTCTCGCCGAATCGTCGAGAATCACCCTTGATTCTCGACGATTCGACGAGAATCACAGGTGATTCTCGCCGATTTTGCCATAGACGATTTTCTGGAACCCCCTGAACCGGATTCTGCCGCTGGCACTATTTTGAACCGGTTTTAGGGTTTCTTCTTGTGGGACCCACAACGGTCATCTTGAAGTTGTCTACAGTATAAATACAGGCGTATTTTTGAACAGTAAAGACACACAGGAAAAAGACGAGCCGCGACGTGACCTAGTTCGCTGTTTCCGCTCCGCCGCCGCCGCCGTCGCCGCTCGCGCCGAGTTGTTCGCCGTTTGATCGTGGTTTCGCCCAGATCCTCCTGCGACAGAAGCATAGCTAAGCTTAGCGTCTCATGTGTCTAACCGAAGATCTCTTGTCTCTTGATTTGTAGATCGGGAAAATCTTCCTCATCCGAATCGATCGAGACGATTGATCCAAGTGTGACCGTTGGTAGACCTAGCTAGCTTCGCTACGAAGTTTGGATCTCCAAAGTACAGCAGCCGCACATCATTGTCGCCGCCGATCCCGTGAACCTAGCCGCCGCCCATCTTACCGCCGCCAGTAACGGGGAGATTCTCTCCAAGAAAGATCTAGGGTTGTGGACTCTTCGTGGACTTCAAAAACATGTCGTCAACGAAGAGGGACACCTTAGTCTCCAAACGTAGTTTGTATCTCTTGTACATTCTAGTTTTACTTTTGTTGTAAAGGAACGTTGGTTCCTAGTTGTAAGGGTTGGGTGCAACCCGGGTTGTGGGAGTGTTGACTCCTACGTGTGGAAGGGTTCCTTCCGATAGTGCAAGGATTGAATTTCAATCCTGTTGGTGAAGAGACCGAGTCGTCCCTTGTTAGGAGATAGGTCGAAGGGGGAAAGTGGATATACCCAAATCGGGGAACCACTATAAATTTCTTGTGTATCTTCTGTGCTGTGGTGTTTTGTTTTCTTGTGCAGGTACTATTTTAAATTCCGCAAAAACGCTGCACGTCACCTATTCCCCCCTATAGGTGAAGATAGTTGACACTAGGTGGACTTTCAAGTGGTATCAGAGGGAGGTTCCTCATCAAAAAGGTTAACACCTTGAGTTGAATCCTGCCGCTAGTGTCATCTACTATGGACGGGCTCAAGTTCACAGGCAAGATCCCAGTATGCACCAGACTCAACTTTCCTATCTGGAAGGAAAGGATCAGGTTCTACATGGAAGCAGTTGATCCTAGACTCTTCATGATCGTGGAGGAGGGACCTTATGTCCCCACTAAGGTCTCCACCATAGATCCTACCAAGCAAGTACCAAAGAAAATTTCTAAAATGGACAAGGACGAGATGGTGCTGGTGGGACTTGACAAGAAGGCGCAGAACATTCTGGTCAGCGCAGTCGATGACTCAATGATGCAGAACTTCAGCAACTGCAGGACAGCAAAGGAGATCTGGCACTGCCTGATTATCCTAATGGAGGGCACTGATGAAGTGAGGGATGATCGGAGATCGCTCCTGAACCAGAAATATGAGGCCTTCAGACAAGGGCCTAAGGAAGATATCGGAGTCACCTTCGAGAACTTCCTCAAGATTGTCAATGCGCTCAAAGGATACGGAGGAGTGTTCACTAATGGTGAACTCAATGATAAATTCCTTAGGTCCCTTACTAAGGAATGAGACACAAAGATCTGCGCCATCCGAGAGTTTGACAGACTAGGTGAAACAGACCCGCAAATTCTGTTCGGGAAGCTGATGTCCTATGAGCTTCAACTGAACACCAGGAAAGCAGAAGAAGAAGCAGAGAAGGTTGCAACCAAAGAAAAGACTGTGGCTCTAAAAGCCAGTCACTCCAGAAAAGGCAAGGGTGCGGTTTCATACCGTGCCAGGAAAAAGGATGAGTAGGAGGACTCTGAGCCATGCTCCTCCATCTCAGAGCTGTCGGATGAGGATTTCTCCCTCATCACCCGAGAGTTCAAGAAGTTCCTCAAGATGAGGAATCAAAGAAAGAAAGACGGATCCTCCTCCAGGCATCAGAAGAAAAATTATTCTTCTGACAGGTATGCTTCTAAACTGAACAAACATCGCTCCTCTGACATTATTTGCTTTGTATGCAATAAGCCAGGACACGCCGTGGCCGACTACTATCAAGGCAAGAGAGAAAAAGGGAAAGGAGAGGAGCACAAATCCTCTAGAGATAAGAATAAAGAGCGGAGCTACATCGCCAAAAGGGCAAAGACACTGAGTGAGTCTGATTCCTCAGACTCCAGTGATGATGAGGAAGCCTACTTCGGGCTGGTGGGTCGCTCCGACTCAGAAGGTGAATGTCCCCCATTGACTGGGAAGGTAAAAGCTCACACCCCTCTCTCCGACTCTGACTCTGATCCTGAGTCTCAGGATGATGAACCTGAGGATAGCCTTTCGGCCCGTGAAGCTGAGCTCCTCGAGAAGTATGAGCTTCTGCTCAACACTTTCGAGGAGTGCCGTAAGAGATTGAAGGCTGAGAAAAAGGAAGTAAAATTCCTTAAGGGTGAGTGTGTTTCCCTAAGGGAAGAGGTCACCAGTTTGATCCTTCTCCGACAGGAGCACCTTGAACTGACCTCAAAGCATTCAGAGTCTCTTAAACTCCTTGATCTTAAGTAGGAGGAAGTCGACAAGTTGGAAGAACAACTTGCGGCAGAAAGGAAGATCGTCAAGAGCTTATCTATGCCAAAAATAGTTCTTCCAGTTGTTGATACCTTCTCTGCTCAGGCCAAAGGAGCTGGCTTGGGGCATGTAGGGTTATCTGGTTCCTCATCCAGGAGAAATAGGAATCAGAGGAAGAATAAGGCCGCCAAGAAGTCCTCTGCCGCTGAAAAGGGAAAGGCTCCGCTCAGTCCTGTTGCGTTCAGAAAGCCTGGCTTTCCTTGCAACCAACATGACTTTGAATCAACATTTTGTCATCATTTCCGGCCCTCGGTTGCAAAGCCAAAGAGACGATATGACAGTTGGACCTTTCCCCGGAACTTCGGTCATAGTGCCTTCAAGGCACCTTATGAGGAAATCCACATGGGAAATTATGGTCAATTCTCTAGCGGCCATAATGGAAAGCAGGCACCAAAAGCCAAGCCTGTTATACAGAAGGTGAAGAAGTCTTGTGACTGCAATCACTGTGAGGCCCCCACCTCCAGATCCAAAGCCCCGGCTGTACCCACTGTTCCCAGGGTAAGGCAGGAGCCTAGGAAGAGGTACAACAGATTTGACTGTTGGTGCTGTGGCAAAGTCGGCCACTTTGCCGTGGATTGTTGGTTTAATCCAAGGTATCACGAGACTCCCTATGTTAGCAATGCGAGGCCGACCACTCGTAGGGTTAACCAACCGAGGGGGAGTATGCTAACCAGGAATCTAGGACCCAAGTTCGATTGGGTTCCTTAGGGCAATTAATTTTGTTTTGCAGGAATGTCCAAAGGCCACCAAAACGCCAATCTGGTACTTGGACAGTGGATGCTCCCGGCACATGACTGGGACAAGAAGCCTGCTGCGTGATTACACTCCAGTCGAGAATGGACCCAAAGTCATCTTTGGAGGGTCAGATCGAGGAGTCACCAGAGGTTACGGTATGATTTCCAACGGTATAATCTCTATCACCGACGTGGCTTATGTTGAAAGGTTAAACCATAACCTTATCAGTGTAAGTCAGTTATGTGATAAAGGTTATGACGTTAAGTTCTGCAAGGATAAATGCCTGATAATTTCATGCGCCTCTTCTGAGACGATACTAACAGGTATTAGGAGCAGAAATATCTTCTGCTTAAATTTTCTTAGTTTATATTCATCTACCCCCGTATTCCTAGTGGCAGCTGGCAGTGCATCTCTTTGTGATCAATGGCACAAGAGATTGTCACATATTAATTTCAAGACAATTAATATGCTGTTTTCTAAAAACTTAGTAAGGGATGCTCCCATTATCAAGTGCATCAAAGATAGCCCCTGTCCTGCATGCCAGATGGGCAAAGAGACTCGGGCTACCTTTAAGAGCATTGCAGACAAAGACTCTTCTCGATGTCTTTACCTTCTACATATGGACTTGTTTGGTCCAATGCAAGTTCATAGCTTGGGAGGCAAGTCCTATATGCTAGTGATAGTTAATGATCATTCTCGGTTTACATGGGTGTTCTTCTTAAAACGAAAGTCGGATATGTTTGACATCTTCACTAGTTTTGTCAAGCAGGTTCAGAACGAATTTAACTGCCCAGTGGTCAAAATCAGAAGTGACCATGGAGCAGAATTCGAATCTGGTGCTATGACAGAGTTTTGTGAAGAACAAGGTATCTTTCATAAGTTTTCCTCCCCGCACACTCCTCAGCAAAATGGAGTTGCGGAGAGGAGAAATAGAACTCTCATTGAGGCCTGCACGACAATGTTGAAAGACGCTTCTCTCCCAGAATACTTCTGGGCAGAGGCTGTCAATACAACCTGACATGTACAAAACCGAGCATTGATCAACAAGCATCATCGTAAGATGCCTTATGAGCTACTGAAAGGCAGGAAACCAACCATGTCCTACTTGAGGATCTTTGGTTGCAGATGCTATGTACTAAATAATGGGAAGTACCCGCGTACTAAATTTGGTGAAAAATGCTTCGAAGGCATATTCATGGGCTATAGTTCCCACAGTCGGTCATATAGGGTCTTCAATAAGAAAACCCTAGTGGTAGAAGAATAAATTAATGTTGTATTTGATGAAGGAAGCTTGCTTAACAGCAGCTCTTCCAGTGGTATTCTTGAAGATGCAGGTGCTCGACTTGAACAGCTGGATCTCAATGAGACAGCTAAAGATGAAACTCCTAAGTACGTCAAAGTTTCCACATCCACGTCATCTGGGAATGTTGAAGATCAAAATGGAACAAATCTCTTAGAAGAAGGAGAAGCCCAAGAAGTAGTCGAAGCTCCAGACGCCAGACTTCTAGAGCTCCGGCAAGTGAGGGATCATCCTAGAGATCAGATCATCGGAGATCCTCGTGTCGGTGTCAGAAATCGAAGAGGTACTATTAACGAAGTTTTGCATCTTAGCTTCCTGTCACAGGTTGAGCCAAAGAAGTTCGACGAGGAGAACAAAGACGCGGCATGGATTTTGGCCATGCAAGATGAACTACATCAATTCGAACGATGCAACGTTTGGACGCTGGTTCCCAGACCACACAAGCAGAATGTGATTGGCACCAAGTGGATCTTCAGAAACAAACTAGATGAACATGGTGTCATCATAAAGAACAAGGCCAGGCTGGTGGCTCAAGGTTACAGACAGGAGGAGGGGATTGACTTCGACCAAACCTTTGCACCGGTAGCAAGGCTCGAGGCAATCAGGTTGTTCCTGGCGTATGCTTCGCACAAAGGATTCACAGTCTATCAAATGGATGTGAAATCAACATTCTTGAATGGAGACCTGAAAGAGGAAGTATACGTCGCTCAACCCTCAGGTTTTGTCAATCCTACTTATCCCAATCATGTTTTTTTTCTTAATAAAGCTTTATATGGTTTAAAACAAGCTCCACGAGCTTGGTATGAGACTTTATCTAGTTTTCTTCTTGAGAATAAGTTCTCTAGAGGTAAAATAGATAAGACATTGTTTCTCAGGGAAATCAAAGGCAAGATTTTGCTGGTGCAAATCTATGTCGATGACATTATATTCGGCTCAACGGACAACAATCTTTGCAAAAAGTTTTCTAAACTTATGCAAGGAAAGTTTGAAATGAGCAGTATGGGAGAGCTCAAGTATTTCTTTGGACTTCAAGTGAAACAGTCTGAGGATGGAATCTTCATCTCTCAGACGAAGTTCACAATGAACTCCTTAAGAAATTCGGTATGGAGAATGCAACCTCTATGAGGACTCCAATGGGATCCACTATGTCTCTGGATAAGGATGAGAAAGGTAAACCTTTCGATGAAACCAAATACAGAAGCATCATTGGATCCCTGCTCTACCTTACTGCCAGTAGACCGAATATTATGTTCTCCACATGTGTCTGTGCCCGATATCAGGTGAACACTAAGGAATCTCACTATGTCGCTGCAAAGCGAATTCTAAGATACCTTAAAGGTACTCCCAATCTTAGCTTGTCGTACCCGAGAAACAATGATATCGAGCTAATAGGTTTTTCAGATGCTGATTTTGCAGGGAGTAGGGATGATAAAAAAAGCACTTCCGGGACGTGTCAATTCCTCGGAAGAAGGCTTATCTCATGGAACAGCAAGAAGCAGAATTGTGTAGCTACCTCCACAGCAGAGTCTGAATACATCTCGGCTGGCAGTTGTTGCGCACAACTCCTATGGATCAGAAACCAGTTAGCTGACTACGACCTTCAGTTCAAGGAAATGCCGATGTACTGCGACTCCTCCAGTGCAATTGCGATTGCCAACAATCCGGTATCGCACAGCAGAACGAAGCATATTGAAGTGCGCTACCACTTCATTCGGGAGCACGTGGAGAACAAGGACATCTCTCTCTGTTATGTCCCCACGGACAAGCAGATTGTAGATATATTCACAAAGCCCTTAGACGAAGCCAAGTTCAGTCTTTTCAAAACTGAATTGGGAATGCTAAACTATGAGGAATGAAGACTACAGAAGCTCCAGGCTCGTGCAAGAACTGAGGGGGAGCAAGAAACTCAAGTGTGAGCACAGATGCAAGAACTGAGGGGGAGCAAGGGGTCAAACGCTACAGACCCAGATTTGTAGAAGCCCAAAAGGGGGAGATTACCATCTCGGCTAAGGCTAAGGTGGCTCCAAAGTTTGCTCGCACGAAATTGGTATCGGTAATGAATATCTCTCTCAACTTAATTTCAAGGTTATGATTTTCATTCCCATACGCTTTATTCACCTTAGCTTGTAGGGTTTAGGCTTCTTCAAATATGGGGAGATTGTTGGGTATTGTATCCACAATGTACCTGATTTGAAGAAGCCCCTGGACAAGCTAAGGTAAATAGACAATGTATTTGTCAAAATATTTCAAGTTGTGCTTGCAGTTATTCCACGCTAAGTGCACACCAATGTCAGGGTGCAGTAGGTCAATATATACGGGTCTGCACGACGTAATCCCTCGTTGAGCAGATCAGTGTGTTGGCTTACGTGTACTCTCTCTATTGGAGTGCACTTACTTTCAAGTACAGGGCTGTGTTTATGCAAGAGCAGACAAGGAGCAAGGATGAGTCAAAGAGCAGCTCAGAGGCGTAAGACGAAAAATCCTCTAAGTAAGAATCGACGAGAATCACCAAGTGATTCTCGCCAATTCGGCTATATGGAGGATTGCGGGATGAATTGAGGTTGGCACTTTCGACTTGGGCTGCCTTGGTTGAGTTGTGGCTTGATTCATTTTCCTGTACACAGCGTGAGACCATATTCATCAATGCATAGGGTTTCACTGGTCTCCCAGACCATATTCATTTCTTACTGAATAGAGTGTTTATGCGATGAATACTACCTTGACGTTCATGTGGAGCACTAGGAGCCAACTATCGGTTGATTTATTTCACGGTGGGTCCGGCCTCGAACACGGCTAGACCAGTGATTATGCGATGAATACTACCCGAGTATTAACTAATCGGTTCAGGGCACATTCTTGTAGGGACTTTATGTTGACATGGGAGCGCGAGGATTAGTTTATACTCGGAGCAAGGATGACTTCACGGCCGCAGTTGTCCCACCGGACTTTTACCGTTATATTAGTTTATACTCGGGTAGTATTCATTTATGTCTACCTTGACGGTGAACAATATCCCACATAAAGTGATTTCCAAATCATTTTAAAATGGTAGATTGATTTGTTGGCAATCTACCATAACATTAGTTTTCATCAATTTGATAATAGTATTGATTTGTTCAATACTCGGGTATCGATTCACGCTCATTCATTGTTGGCGATCACTTATGCGATGCAGTAGTATTGATTTGTTCATTTCCCTGTACACAGTGCTCCCCTCTTTATCCGCTGCTGAATCACTGATCTACCAGCTGACTTTGACAAAGCCTTTCATGAAGAAATTTCTGCTGTTAAGTCTGCAATCCAAGCCTCCCAGAAGGTTATATTTGATCAACTTCAAAAGCTCAAACCATTCTTTAAAGAGGGAGTGAGATACTTGGATAGTCAAATCAGATTTCAAAAGGATGATGTTAGAGATCATATGGCTAGAGAAGTCATAAAGGGGGAGAGAGTATTAGTCAAGGCAAGCTCTGAACATGCTAAGTGGATATCAAATTCCATCAGAGCTACACTTGAATATCCTCCTCTGTGTGATGACAATGAGGTTGCTGAATCTGGAATCAATCCTGCCTATTTTGGAGGTGAGCAACCAGAAGTAGCTCAGGTCATTTATCCACCTCCAGACTTTGAAATGATTCAAGCAGATGTGAGCACACTGTATAGCCCACCTGAGGGCAAGGACACTGTCCATATTGAAAAGGTTGTTCAACCTATTTCTGAAGCCATGCAAGAGGCTCTACAGAAAGAAGAAGAGACAAGGTTGTCCAAGAAGAGGTTTAGGGAACAAGCAGAACAAAGGCCAGACTTTGAACAGTGGAGCCCTACCTCTAGGAATATAATTTTAACTGCCTGGAAAGCTGCCAAGGACAATACTCATGACAGGATCAAATGGTTCTCTGAAGCTGAATGGAGAAAGCATGAATCAAGACAAGAGGCCATTGTTCAATTCAGAAGGAAGGCAAAGATGGGAAAGCTACCTCCTACAGCCCTGGAGCCTAGCAAGTACTTTCCTAAGCCATATCACTATTTTGAGAGGCAGAAGATCAAGGCAGAAGAACTCAAAAAGAAAGATCTAAAAGGCAAGAAGCCTGCTGATGCTGAAACTGTTGATGCCACTGTCAAAGCTCAAGTTCAAGCTGGCAAGGGAATAATTATCAAGGAACCAGACCAGAAATAGATTAAGATTTTACTTGAAGATTATTTTGTAATCTTTTAAATGTAAAACATTTTTGCAAATTACTGAAAATGTATAAGACAATTGTTAGAAAATATATGATCAATATATTCATGGTTGTTCTATGAATGTGTCTATTTCTTATTTGTTCTGAAATGATGAATGTGTATACATGTGTGACTTAATACATGTTTATGTTTACCCTGCTGAATATAACCTGCTTTACATCATTTTGTAATTTTTAATTATGAATGGTGTATATCATTGACTAAGGGTTATGACTTCTCCAAATAGGGGGAGATTGTTGGGTACATTGGTCAAATGTACCTGATTTGAAGAAGCCTCACCCAACTCAATGATATACATCATAATGTATTTGATGTATGTTGAGTTACTTGTGCAGGTTAAGAAATCACTGGACTGAGGCAAAAAGTTTCTAAGTACATGTGTCGACACCTAGAGGGAAAGTGTCGACACTTAAGAAGACTTGTGTCGACACCCAGACAAGCAGTGTCGACACTTGGAGTCATTGTGTCGACACCTGGGATGCAGAGTCGACACCAGACAGAAAGTGTCGACACTTGGAGCTGTGTCAACACTCAGTGAAGAAAAGTGCAGACAAAAAGTGTCGACACAAGGAGCTGTGTCGATACCCAGTGAAGCTGTGTCTACACCATAAAGTGTCGACACTTGGAGCTGTGTCGACACTCAGCAAAAGTCTGCAGAGACTAAGTTAAAGTGTCGACACTCAGAACAATGTGTCGACACTCAACAGAAGAGTCAGCACTTGAAGTAAGTGTCGACACACAGCACAATGTGTCGACACTCAACCAGAAGAGTCAACACTTGAAGTATGTGTCGACACCCAGCACAATGTGTCGACACACAACCAGAAGAGTCAATACATGAAGTAAGTGTCGACACCCAGCACAATGTGTCGACACTCAGCTAAAGACTCTACACTTGAAGAAAGTGTCGACACATGGAGGTGTGTCGACACTTAGCAAAGATCAGAAAGATCAACAAAATTATTCTAAGTACAAGTGTCGACACTAAGGGAATGTGTCGACACTCAGCTGAAGTCTCAACAAGAAGAAGGTGTGTCGACACAAGGAGCTATGTCGACACTCAGTAAGTATCGACATTAAAGACTATGTGTCGATACCAAGAAGCAGTGTCGATACTTAACAGTTATAACACATGAAGATGTGTCGACACTTAGAAGAATTCAACTACAGATAGAAGATCAAGTACTTGTGTCGACACTCAATTTCAGTGTCGACACCTGAAGAAGAATCTGTGTCGAGACATACAAGGAGTTGTGTCGACACCTTGTAGACTTGTGTCGACACTTACACAGCATGTGTCGACACTTGGTCTATAAGTGTCGACACTTAAAGACAGAAAGTCTCGACACTTTCAGACAGTTAGAGATTTTCAAGAAATGACTGGATGACTTGACAGCTGCCGTTCCAGCCGGTCTACAACACCTGTCAGAGATATCAGAAGTCAGTTATGGACCGGACCAGCCAGTTACCATGAAGAAGGCCTATAAATAGGCTCATACAGTTTACAGAAACTGTGGTTCAAGAGTTCAGATTGTGGTTCAGTGTGCATCACATTATTGAAGAACAAGTTATAAAAGTGGTACATAGAGTATCAACACAAGAAGATCTTGCAGTCCAAGTGCTGATCTAAGAAGTTGGAGAGAGAGGGATCCATCCAAGAAATCAGCCTTTGGAACTAGGCTGAGAAGAAGGATTCAGATTCATTCTGGATCTTAAGTGACAGAGGTCAAGGAACAACTGCAGAGGATTCAGTCTTATTCAGTTCTACTCAAGAAGCTTTGAAGAAAGCTAAGTCAGATTGAATCCAGCTGAGTTCTTCCAAGAACTCATCAAGAAACTCTCAACTCCCCTCTTTTATTTCTGAGTTGTTGAGTTAATATTTGTAATACATTTTTAACTTGTAGGATCCTCTAGATCTGAGTGAATTGTAAGCCTATAATTATAAAGGCTGAGGGTAGGGCTTGAGATCCTGAGTGTAGGAGATTGAGATCTCTGAGTGTAGGCCTTGTTGGCTGAGTGTAGGCCTTGGTTGGCTGAGTGTAGGCCTTGGTTGGCTGAGTGTAGGCCTTGATTGGCTGAGTGTAGGCTTTGGGATAAAGCTGAGTTGTAAGGCCTTGGGCCTGAGGTGTAGGAACCAATTTGGGTTCTGAGACAGTGGAGGAGTTTGGCCGAATCTAGTACACTGCTAGATAGGCGAAGGGGGAAAGTGGATGTACCCATATCTTGGGGAACCACTATAAACCACTGTGTATGCTGTGCTGTGCTGTGATTGTTGCTGTGCATGCTGTGTGTTTACTGTGATAAAATAGTTAGTATTCTGTGATATAACTGATTGCTGCCATTTAAGTTTAAAAAGGTTTATGTCACCTATTCACCCCCCCCCCCCCCCTCTAGGTGTTTAGGTACCATATCTTTCACAGGCGGACTAAAGAAGCGGCTGCCCACGCTGCTGGGTGATAAGGCTGAGTGACCTGCCGGACTGATGAGGTAGGCCGCGCGTGTTGGCGAGGTGGAAGCTGAGGTAGCTGGCTGGCAGCCTGGGGGCAGGTCACCACCTTTGTTTGGCGGTTTGAGGGGTCTGTACGGATAGGCATCTGAATCCGGCAAAGGGGGCTCCTATTGAGGCAAGCTGTGTTTAAGCTAACAAGGCAGGCAGCCTGCAGGGGCAAACTGAAGAAGCAGTCTGTATCCCCTGCTGACCATGGGAACAAGGCGCAGCCTGGGCGGTCAGACTGCTGAGACCGCCCAAGCCGTGCGGCCTGAGCAGACAAAAAGGCCTATCTGCCCAAACGAAGGTGTCGCGACCTCCAAGAAGAAACTGGAGCAGGTCGTGACTAGCGAGCTGCCTGCCTTGGGAAGGATCGCCAATTTTGGGGTTAACATAATCCCCGCACTTTTTTAAGTTTAGAAGAGAACTTCGAAAAAGTTGGAGAACCATGAAAATCGTGATCCACCCCAAAGAAAAGGAAGGGGGCAAGGAGAGATAGAACCTGATGTTTCTCCTTAGAAGGTTGTTAATGCTTGTCCTTTTCCTATGAAGGAAAAGTTAGTATAGGCATGTATGGGAGGTACATCTTGTGTGTACCTGAGTTTGCCTCTGTAAAATGAAGAAGATATGTCTTCCGCTGAGTTCTACAAAATGAAGGTGAGAGGAAAACATAGGAGCATAATAACTTGCAAGTACCTGGTGGAGGCTTGCAAGCACCTATTATCCTCTACAAATGGAAGAGTGAGGAGTATGCAGAAAAGAAAAATGAGTTGCAAGTACCTCAAAGGAACTTACAAGTCTTTGTTGGTTTCTGCAAAAGAGAAGTTAGAAGCAAATATGGGAGTAAAGAAGCCGCAAATACCTGAAGGCAACTTGTAGGTATCTGCTGATCTCTGCAAAAGAAGAGTTAGAAGTAGACACAGTATATGAAAGTAACTTGCAAGTACCTGTGAAGAAACTTGCAAATATCGGTTGATATCTACAAAATGAGAGTTAGAAACAGACATGATATATGAGAGTAGCTTGCAAGTACCTGTGAAGAAACTTACAAGTATCTGCTGATCTCTACAAAATGAGAGTTAGAAGCAGATATAATATATGGGAGTAGCTTGCAAGTACCTATGAAGAAACCTGCAAGTATTTGCTGATCTCTACAGAATGAGAGTTAGAAGCAGACATAATATATGGGAGTATCTTGCAAGTACCTATGAAGAAACCTGCAAGTATCTGCTGATCTCTACAAAATGAGTGTTAGAAGCAGACATAATATATGTGAGTAGCATGCAAGTACCTGTGAAGAAACCTGCAAGTATTTGCTGATCTCTGCAAAATGAGAGTTAAAAACAGACATGATATATTAGAGTAGCTTGCAAGTACCTGTGAAGAAACCTGCACGTATCTGCTGATCTCTACAAAATGAGAGTTAGAAACAAACATGATATATGGGAGTAGCTTGCAAGTACCTGTGAAGAAACCAGCAAGTATCTACTGATCTCTGCAAAATGAGAGTTAGAAATAGACATGATATATCAGAGTAGCTTGCAAGTACCTGTAAAGAAACCTACAAGTATCTGCTGATCTCTGCAAAATGAGTTATAGAAGCAGACATAATATATGAGAGTAGCTTGCAAGTACCTGTGAAGAAACTTGCAAGCATCTGCTGATCTCTACAAAATGAGAGTTAGAAGTAGATATGATATATGAGAGTAGCTTGCAAGTACATGTGAAGAAACTTGCAAGCATCTGCTGATCTCTGCAAAATGAGAGTTAGAAGCAGATATGATGAAAAGACTAAGCTGCAAGTACCTGGATAAGTCTTGCAGGTGTCTGCTAATCACTGTAAAGATAAGAGTGAGCAGCAGAAGTAATATAATGAACTAAGCTGCAAGTACCTGGATGGAACTTCCAAATGTTAACTGTTGATGAGATAAGGTGGATGTGACCAAATAGCAGAGGAAATGCCTGATGAACACTGTTGATAATTGAAAGAAGATCAAACCAGAGTAGTGATCCTCTTACTATATTAGAGATGTCTTCAACATCAAGTCCAGATCAATAAGTTGTATGTTGACTATTGATTTGATTGGATGGATATGATCAGATTAGCAGAGAAAAAGCTTGACGAATCCTGCCAATCTTAACTAGATTCCAATAGTATTGCTCGATGATCAAGTAGAGTTACATTCTTTGATCAATGATTGATGCCATTATCATTTGATAAGAGTAGTGAAGAGCTTATAAGTGATTATCTGATCGAGCTTTGAGCAAGCAATGCATATAAGATGAGCATAAGTAAAATGAATGTTTCAAATCCTTTTGGTAGGTCAGATTAACCTGTTCACCTGTGAAAGAGGCAGTTGATAACAAAGAGGACTAGCTATACTCCCTTGACAGAGCACAAAAGGAAGACATGTGCAAAAATCCTAAGAAGGAAGCGGCAGATGCACTGCTCTCCTTCATTGGGTACAATCATCACTGATCCATGAGACTAGTTGCGCTATGTGACATAAAGCATTGTTTGTCTATGGAAAGATCAGTGGAATTGTGGGTCCCGCGAAGGCATGGATCGAGAGTACCATAGAGTGTTTGGCCATCACAATTGTGAGATGATCGAAGAGGCAAGGCTACGCTTGATCGCCATTGCTTGCCAAGCAAAGATCATCGTAACTATGACATATCCTTTGCGAAGCACAGCAGAGCTAACACATGGGGCTTCCCTAGCACACACTCTGTCAGATGCCGGCTAAGATCCGATGTCTGAAGCCCAACATCGTAGATTGAACGGCTCCCACTGCACATACGTGTACACTCCCCACTGTATGTGGTCGTAGCGGTTGTGCCAGAGAACAATCTATGGAGGGAGCAATCAAGACTTTGCGATATCTCATTGGTTCAGCGATCTCTTTGGCAAAGAGAAAAATGGAGGAAGAAGCATTACAAGAAGGGAACTGTGTCAGTATGGGATCCTTGATGAAATCTTTATTGAAAAGCATGAAGGAGCACTTAGAAGTGCTTTGTAAAGAAAATGTTTGAAAGAGTAAGAGTAAGAGTAACCAGTCACGGTTATGAAAAAACGTTAAAGAACTATGAAGTCCTTTGCCAGCTTAGAATAGTCTTCCAAGAGCGCCCTCATCAACGACATCAAAGGTTTCATGGCTTTGCAAACAATGAGGAGAGGGGGCTCTTCGACTAGGCTCATCTCTCTTGAGCTGCAAGGAATGTCTGCAACTTATTTTCCCATTAAGGTTGCTGGATCAGGGTGATCTTCTTTGGGAAATAGGTCACGCATCTTACCTTGTCGGAGCATCCTTTGCACCAGCTGGCAGAGTGCTCGGCAGTTCTCAGTCAGGTGGCCTGACTCTTTGTGGAATTCACAATACAAATCAGAGTCTCTAGATCTCTGATCAGCTGGTCGATAAGGCCTTTTGCAGTTAACCCTATCCTTCATGACTTGCCTTACTTCTAGCATGACTTCGTCTAGTTCTGACTCATGCAAGTCATCGTATTGCTGTTGATAAACTGCATCTGTTTGAGAAGATGGAGCTGGTGGTAGTAGCATTGATCTTGAGCACGATCACAGCTCGGGAAAGGATATCGATGGCGTTGAAATCTTCTTTCCCTTCTTGAGTGAGTTGGGAAATCTTTGCGGGGTGATCTCGGAGGCTGCTTGTGAGAAGGGGAGTCTTTCTCTGATAGAAGTCTGGAGATGAAGCCTGGGTTGCTCTTTTCGCCTCGAATGTATGAGTTGACTAGAGCAATCAACTCTTGGTATGTTCTCGGTGCACGGACATTGGCTTCAAATTTGAGCGGCCCTTCACGAAGACCGTGGATAAAAGCCACTCGATACATTTCTCGGTCAACAATCTCGATGTCCAAGATTTCTCTTTGGAATCGATCAATGAACTGAGACCAAGTTTCATTCCCACGCTGCTTGATCTCAAAGAGGGCTTCAGGACCGCCCTTGCTCTTGGTTGAGGTAGAGAATCTAAGCAAGAACTCCCTTCGCAGATTAGCAAAGGAAGTGATGAAGTGAGGGCGAAGACCATAGAAACAGTCCCTCACTTGTCCATCGAAGGTTGTGACAAGGAGTTTGCACTTAGTTGCATCTGAAAGAGTTTGAGAGTAACTACTGATTCGAAGGCTTGCAGATGCTTCACTAGATCAGTTTCTCCAGTGTAGATCGGTAACCGGGGCTCTCTGAAGTTTGCTGGAGTAGGTTCATGACGAACACTCTTTGTAAAGGGTGACGACTCTTCCTGTTCTCCTACAACATAAGGATGAAAGGAAGTATAAGCTGCAGTTGCAAAAGAAGAAGGAGGATAAAAGAGAAAAGTTGTTGTAGGAGTAAAGGCAGGAGCTGAATGGTAAGGATGATTTCCCTGAAAGTTGAGAAATCTTGCAGGACTTCCCCAGGCCGCTTCCTGGAAGAAGTTTTGACGAGCTGCAAACTCTTCATCTTGAGGTCGCAAAGGAGATGCAAGCCCTTGCAGGAAGGTTGCTGTATAAGGAGGATAGACCGGCTGCCAAGCTGGTGGATAAGCTTGTTGATGCTCTAATGTTGGTGCTGGATTGATCGGAGCAGCTAGAGCTACTGCTGGTTGTATCTGCAACTGGTGGGTGATTGTAGCAAGAATTTAATTGATTGCTTGGCACTGCTGAGCATTCTCACAACGCGGTTGCTCAAAGTCCTCCCATAGAGGATCATCTCTGGCACTTGATTGAGCAAGGTTCTCGGCCGAATGATGATCTGACATGGTTAACTGTCGCTGTTTACCGTCTGTTCGGATCTGAAGGTTGGGTGTTAACTGTTGATGCGTGAAAACGACACTGCCTAGTTAACACGGAGGAGTGTTCGATCTCACGGGCAAGGTGAGGAAGAGGATGAAGGTTGCGGGGTTGAGGAGAGGTTTGTTGAGAGCAGCCGGGAAGGCTGATGATCAGCGGAGGAGGTTGATCAGGAGCTGTCGAGCAGATGCTTACTTTGACAGTTGTGCTTGCAGGTTGACACCGAGAGAGTTGAGCTAAGCTGAGAAGAAGAGGGAGGGGGCCGCTAGCAGCAAAAACAGTAGACATCGCCCGCCGCGACTTAAATGCCACTCTTGCGACGAGCTTTCCTTTGATTAATATTGAGTTATTACAGGTTGCTATACACCTTTACAAGAAAGAAAATAAAGGGGTACAAAGAGGAAGCTGGCGGCTAAGGAAGGAGTGTCAGAGAAAGCCGCGTAGACTGAGCATGGAGGCCGGTAGACCACACAGTTAAGGGAAGAACAGAGACCGCGCGGACTGGAGAGCTAGGTTGGCAGGCCGCGCGACTAAGAACAGAGGTAAAGGTGTGGACTGAGAAATAGAGTCCGTAGGGGTTGACTGCTTGGGCTTGCTGTGGGTTGTCTTCGAGCGGGAGCACTTTGGCCATGTTATGTCCTCCCCCAAATGAGAGGCATGGGGGTTTATTTATAGGCCCGAGGAGGTAACAGATTCCAGTGATGTTACCCTCGGTCCGCAACAGGCCGTGAGGACTGGGGCTGGGGCTTGCTTATGGAGAGGAGGATGGAGTCCGCCGAGTCCGCAACAGGCCGTGAGGACTGGGGCTTGCTTATGGAGCTGGTGCTGCCGATGGAGAACTGGGAGACTGAGTGGCAGACTGCGAGGAGAGTCCACGGAGTCCGCCACTACTGAGCTGAGCCTGACCGCCTGCTGCTGGGGAGGCGAATGCTGCAGGCGAAGTTGCAGACTGCGAGGGGATTCCGCGGTGTTCACCGCTACTGAACTGGGCACGCGCTAAGGGTGCGAGCTGAGGAGTGCACGCTGAGTCGGCTGAGGCCGCGTGAGGCTATACGGTCTGGGACTGCCTCGAGGAGGTTCTGCTGCCAAGCGGACTGCAAGGAGAATCCGTGGAGTCCGCCACAACTGATTGAGCCCGCACCAAGACTGTGCAGGCTGAGGAGGTTGGCCCTACTGCTGGAGAGAAGCGTTTGCTGTAGATGAGGAATGGCGGGCTGCATAGCGAATCCGCTGAGTCCGCCTCTGCTGGCGAGCTGACTCCGCCTCTGCCGAAGATGAGGCTTGCTGCGGAGCTGGAGCTGGGGTTCATCAACATAGGCGGACTGGAAGGCTTGACTGCACTTCGAGTCCGCCCAGCTCGCGGTGAACTGGATGTTGCTGCTGCTCTTTGCGAGTAGTCAGGGAGCTGGAGTGTCCGCACTCCACAGGAGGACTGAAGAAGCTGGCTGCCCACGCTGCTGGGTGACAAAGGCTGAGCGACCTGTCGGACGGACGAGGCAGGCCACACGTGTTGGCGAGGTGGAAGCTGAGGTAGCTGGCTGGCGGCCTAGGGGCAGGTCGCCACCTTTGTTTGGAGGTTTGAGCGGCCTGGGCGGATATGCATCTGAATCCGACAAAGGGGGCTCCTGTTGAGGCAAGCTGCGATTAAGATGACAAGGCAGGCGACCTGCAGGGGCAGACTGAAGAAGCAGTCCACGGCCCCTGCCGGCCAAGGGAACAAGGCGCGGCCTGGGTGGTCAAACCGCTGAGACCGCCCAAGCTGTGCTGCCTGAGCGGACAGAAAGGCCTGTCCGCCGAAACGAAGGCATCGCGACTCCAGGAGGAAACTAGAGCAGGTCGCGACTAGCGAACTGGCTGCCTTGGGAAGGATCGCCGATTTCGTGGTTAACACTAAGTTTTAGATTTCTTTTACTTTCTGCCTAAGGTGATCTTAGAGCTTATCCTTAGTACCTGTAATATAAAAGAATAATAAACAACACAACAAAGCACACAAATATTTGTAGTGGTTCCCCAATTGGGTACATCCATTTTCCCTCCCACCTTTCTAACTTATGTTAGACAAGGCTCAAACTCCTTCAAAATGCTCCTCAAAGCTTACACCTCAGTCCCTCAGCCTTACACTCAGGTTCTATTCAAATCCCTACCTCAGAACCACAAAGGCTCCTAACTCAGAGCCCTGTAGTGCTCCTACAACTTAGTGGTCCTCAAACCACCTAACTTGGCCTTATCTTTAAAGCCTACAGCTCAGGCTTTTCAGCCCTACAACTTCAGGCACAAGGCCCTACTCTCAGAGTGTTGTAACACTTCTACATCTCAGTACCCTTCCAGGTACCTACCTCAATGCCCTTCCAGGCACATACAGCTCAGTGACATACTTGTCAACTACCTCAGGCCAAAAGACCCTACACTCAATCTCCTCCAAGACCTACATTTCAGTGACACACTTGTCACCCACAGTTCAGTGACAAAACATTCACCTACCTCATACACTAGGCCCTACTACTCAGGCTGGGAGGACAGCCCTACTCTTAGATCCATACTTGGATCCTACCTCAGTACCCTAGTAGGGCACTTATCTCAGTGACTAATTAGTCACCTACAACTCAGGCACAAAAGGTTGTAAAGCTTAGATTCAGACAACCTGAATCTTACAGGAAATTAATCAGGAATTAAAACACTGACTTAGAGATAAATCTCAGAGTCTACCTTACTGGACTGAGCAGGTATTAGTCCATCCCTCTTGTTGTAGAAGGAATTGGTCATCTTCTATAACTAATTGCTTCTCTTTTGCACTGAAGAACAACTATCTGCTGTTGAAAACTGACGGGCCTTCACACACCTATCTCTTCTTGCTGATTTGATGAAAAAGCTAACTTGTTCTGCACAGAACAAACTTGCTGAACTGAAAAAGCTTCTGCAATCTTTTCTTTGCTTGATAACTTGCACTGCTGGACATGTCTTTCAAGCTCGTCGGAGAAGGTGAAGTCCAGCCGCCTCTTTTCTCGGTTCTACCTAATCCCCCTTTTCATCCCTTTTCATCCCTTTTTATATCTATTGATTTGAATCAACGACTCTATTTGAGTATGGGCCCTGCCATGGATGGTGAGCGCCACCTCCCCCAAAAGAAGACAAATAATAGCATCTGATGCTACTATAGCCTTCCCGCAACGACATGAAATATTTGACTTGTTGACTTCTAGTGACGTCAGCAGTGGTCATCACTTTCTAAACTTAGAAAAATTCCAGAACTCATTAAGCATTACTTTCTTCTCAGCTGTCTCGATGCTTTTGCCTTAGTCAAATTATCTAACTTTCAGCTTACTCTTTTTATTCACCTATCCAATCATGAAAAACCTGCATGCATGAACTTAAGTACACATCAAATACATTATACCCCTTAGCATGATTGGTGATGCCACTTCAAATTCTGAGGAACATTGGAGGACATAATTCTCAACAATCTCCCCCTATTTGAAGAAGGCAGAACACCCATCCATGGTAAGGTACATCAACATAAAAGTATCATGATAGGCCTGATGAGACATTATCATGACAACTAGCCATCCCAGTATTAGATAACTACCCCTAGATGAGATGGCTTAACACTATCATTGATTAACCAATAGTACTAGTAAACTATCAATCATTAACAATGTAACATTATGATTAACAACAAAAGCTTTATTAATCATTAACAAAGTAAACATTATGATTAAAAATACCTAATCATTAACTAATTTAGAGAGCCTTAGACAAATAACAGTAGGCTAAACTTGTGATTATAAGATATCTATGAAAGAACAACACATTCATTAATCACAAATATATAAGTAAGAATTGCATGCACATTTTTCACAACAATATAGTCAGGGCCAGCTCATATTTATTTCATTGAAAAAAATTTGATATTGTTACACCATTGATTTTTATTACAAGACATTAATTACATATTTAAAGAACCATAAGTCTTGCAGACACATATATGCTCTACTTTGATGAACTTGAATCAACATCCTTGGTAGCAGCAGCAACAACAACAACAGTCTTCTTCATGTTTTTAGCTTTGTTCACCTGCCATCTGAAGTAAAGGAATGACTTTGGAATATATTTGGGAGGCATTTTCTTAGGATTGCTCTTCCTTACCAATTTTTTTGAATACTCTTTCCCTTAGGGAATCTCTTTCCAAATGCTTTATCCATTCCTCAGAAGGATATACACTATCAATATTCTTTAAGATTTATCCATAGATTACCCAAGTATTGATAATGATGGATTCAAAGGCATCACTTAGCTGTTCATGATCTGGATCATCTTTGTTCTCGACTCTGCTCTTTGCCATGAACTCTTCAGCCATCTGAGTTCCTTCCCTCTTTCTTCTGGCAGCAAGTTGTGCATCCTGTGCAACTCTAGCTTGTGCTGGGAAGTCTAGGTCCTCGGGCCTCTTTTTATCCTGGAGAGGCAGGTGCAGTGCCACCCTGGTTCATTGAATTACATTGAAGGCTTGATCTTCAATGAGTGCTGCTGTCTTAGCATGGCTGCTCTCCCCCTTTTTATCTCCTTCAAAGATGGTCTTTTCCAGTAGGGTGGTGTTGGCTTCATTTTTGCTTGATATAGATTGGAATATTTTCTCATTGTCAGCAAGCAGCTCATTTTTTAGAACTATTGCCTCCTTCAGAGAGTGGACAATAACATTGGTGACACGCTGATTTACATGATCTGTTGCACTCCTGATCACCTCATCAATTGTACTCACATAATTCTTGACATATCCTATGTCAGATGTAGAGAATTTTTGGCTTGTTTCCAAAGATTTCATGAGGGTGGTCAGCTTTATGCCAGCAGTTCCAGCCATATCAAACCAGGTGGTGACCTGTTTGTTTAAGTAAGAGGTTTCTTCTTTAATTTCCTTGACTTTAGTTAATAATTCATCCCTTAGCTTGGCAACTGATTGGTCAACATACTCCTTGAGGGTTGTGGTCCGAGCATCCAAGAGTTCTTTCATATGGTTTAGGAGTAACTCATTAAACATTTGGGTAGTGGGTGGTTGGCTTAATGGATGAGGGATATCTTCCTGAGCAGGGACCTGTGAAGACTCCACCTCAACTACAACACCTATTGTCACAACCCGCATTTTCACCGCATAAAATAACTTATTAGAGTAAGGGAAAATGCGCATCATGATGCCACATCAGCAGGGGATAACTGCAGACGCTCAGGCAGACACCTACTAAACATGAAGAAAGATTCTCTAAGTTATTTTAAGGAAAAAATCAGTTATGTACAGTAGTTAGCCATATCCATCAGCTTAGTGGCTCATCTAGTCCACAAATCAAAATATAATTATACGCTGCGGAAACATACTTATTTAGATTGACTCCAATATCCTACATGAGTATAAACACCCTCAAAGGACAACTCATGCTATGCAAGACCCTAAATTTATAATAGTAGTAAGGATAGCTTTTACGGTTCCTAAATATAACAAGTTAGAGTTTTTTAAATGATGCAGTGCATAAAGTAATAGTAGTAGATTTTATTCTTAAAAATACCTAACATGCATTCCTAGCATAAATCCTCCCAGAGAGCAAGTAATCCACATCCACAGATAGAGAAATAAGCAACTAGCAAGTATCTAAAAGTAGCAATTCCGTGGGCGTCAACAAACTGACACGAACCCACAAACAGAAATGTATGTCTGAGCCAGTAAAAAACAAAATAAACAAGAAACTACCTCGCTAAGATGAGGCAACAACTACGGCCAACACTGCGGCCCAGAACTCCAAAATCAGCTCTGCTATCTGCTACTGCTCTGAACCTGAGGCATTGCAAAGACAGAACACCTCAGCAAGATGGTACAAATGGTGGCAGAGAATTAATAAGCCAAAATAAACAAAGATCAAAGGGGTACCAACCCAAGACCAACAGTACTGAAATAAAGCACAAGAAGAGGAACAAGTCATCATCGGGAAAAAGAACTCTTACGTGATTCGTCACGTATAATAATAGTACACAAGACGTACGAGGCTATAAGGTGACAACATGAATAATTCGTAAGGAAGAAATACAAAATCTTTATTAGGCACCTGTGGTCGACTCTACCCAAAAATATGGGCGAGGTGGTCACTCATGGACACACCACCCAAAAACACGGGCGAGGTGGTCACGCTTGAGTACACCCACACAAATATAAAATACGTTTAATAACGAGGGAGTCTCATACTCTCCACCATACACCGCAGACACCCAAAAACCAGGTAGACTTCCACAGGGCACTAATGAAGGAAACAAACACTGCGAAGGTGGAATCGTCCACTAACTCCCGCAATCAAGAAAACCACCAAGAAAACACCACATATCTCGAGATTTGACTTGACAGATTGTACTTGACATTACTAGAATTAAGACATGGTTGATCAACCCTTAAGAATGATTTACCAACCTAGATAACTCTAATCTGATCAATAATGAAATCTAAGGCATTTAAAACCATCAATAAGACACTTCAAGAACGATCAAACATATCCGGACAAAAATCGAGTTCACCATGACAAAACGTTACAACATCATGTGATCATTGAGAAGGTTAATCATAACAATAATTTTGAAGAATAAGTGTAGAAAATTTTAAGAAACATGAAAACATAGCCATTACCATCAAATCAGACAAGGAGAAATGAGGGAAAACCACCACTTGCGTTGGTTTTACCAGAAGAGTCCTCCGAATCGCTCCACGTCGTAGATCGGGGCAAAAGGATGCGGGAGGAGTTGAAATCTAGACAAAAATGGCCGAAATAGAGGTTAGGGCCGAAAAATCCTAACGAGAAAACTCAAGAAAAGAGGAAGATATTACCACGATGGCGTAGCTCTCGACGAGAGCTTTCCAGATCTATGTTCGGTTGAAGATTTCGAGCACCAGAGTACCGTCGGAGACCACCAGAAGATTCACAATAAGGAAACTCTCTCTCTCTCACTCGCTGCTCTGGTTCAGGAGAAAAATATCGGAGAAGATGAAGTTCGGTTCAAAAACCTAAGTCTAAGAATATATATTTATATACATATATATATATATAAAGTTTTATCAAAAACGGGTTATTTCGAGCAGTTTTGCGGGAACCCAAAATAGAGGTCTAGGACGACTCCAAATCGAAAGGTGTCCAACATGAAAATTGTAGACCTCATCGAGACGAACACATTTCATGTTGACCATATTTTCGTACGACACCGGTTTGACCCTCAAAACGGTGCCCGAACTCAGACTGCACAGACTACCCGGGAGGAAATTGGTTTACTCGAGATGGAGGGGTTTACTCGAGTTGGAGGGGCTTACTCGAGATGGAGACTCGAGTTGGAGGCTTGGGGAACTCGAGATAGTCATAGGTACTCGAGATATAAGGCATAGAACTCGAGTAAATCAGGTCTACTCGAGATAGAAAGCATAGAACTCGAGTAGATCGGTCGAACGAGCTATCTATGAGCAGTTTTGGAAAAATCAATAATAGAGGTCTAAGATTACTTCGAATCAAATGGTTCCCAACATGAAAGTTGTAGATCTCGTCGAGACGAACAAATTACCTTTTGACCACTTTTCTATATGATATCGTTGTGACCCTCAAAAGGCATCAGAACGTAAACAACAATTGACATACTCGAGTTGCAGAATGACCTACTCAAGTAGCAGAATGACCTACACGAGTAGCAGAATTGACCTACTCGAGTTGCAGAAAGACCAACATGAGTAGCAGAATTGATCTACTCGAGTAGCAGAATGACCTACACGAGTAGCAGAATGACCTACTCGAGTAGCAGAATTGACCTACTCGAGTTGCAGAATGACCTACTCGAGTAGCAGAATGACCTACACGAGTAGCAGAATTAACCTACTCGAGTTGAAGAAAGACCTACACGAGTAGCAGAATTGACCTACTCGAGTACATATAGAAATCACTCGAGTATAATTGCAGGAAAAACAATTCTTTTGCAAATATACCCTTTTGATCAAACTATATGAATGAATAGTAAAGGATATTTTTGAATAGTACTATAATATTAAAATAATCATATTTATATATTTTGAATAAGAAAACACAAGTTCAAAATGGAGGCCCAAAAGCGCGCCGAATTGAACGAAACGCGCACCATAGACGAACACTGACGCTACGAACAAAACGGCGAAGTCAAAACCAAAATCCGACTAGCTATTCCCAAGATATTAATCTTCAAAGTATACGGCTAACATAAACAATCCAAAACTTCAATCGCGCGCCGAGACTCCAAAAATGCTCGGATTGCGACGAAACTCCAAAAATGCTCGCATTGTGACGAAACTTGACGAGCACGTCCAAAATTACTTAGCTTAAATTCCTAAAGCAAAATTTTCTCATTACAACAAAAATTCGACCGACTCGACGGCACGGACACGAAAATGCCTTAACGGCATTACACCGTCAACTCGACGTTAAAAGTAACGCCACGACGTCATAAATATGACATTGCTAATTCAAATAAAATCATCGAACAATCGGGGGCATTACACCTATAGACAGAAACATTTCCTTAACTAAAGCTGTATTATTACTACTAATTAAGAGGGTATGAGTATTACCTGTAGTAGGTACAGACTCAACCATTCTGTTGACAACATGATCCAAAATTGTCAAATCCATCTGATTATGCCCCCCTCAGAGTGAGAATGCTTCTCTGAGCTTGACCCATCAAGATAAATATCTAATGCATTCGGAGCCTCATGGTTATCTTCTATAGTGTTGATGCGTGTAAATCGGCAAGCGCACCGATCGCACAAGTAATAAAGTTTTGGGAATAAATCCCCAAGTGTCGGTCTCTTGAGGAATGCAATTAGCATAAAGCGGCAACAGTACAAAAATATCGTTATGAGAGTTATAAATAAAAAAAGAGTAAAAAGAGGACTTGGGAGATTGTGGATGTTTGATCTACTGATCTAGTAAAAGCTATGCGGGTCGAAGGCACCGCTTCGCAAGGTTGAGAGGGTGTTTCGGCAGCGATGCCGAACTTCGGTTAGGCGAGTGGATGGGAAGCTAATGGATTGAAGTGCTCTTGTGTGGCGTGCAATCGGGTGAGACACGGGAATGGAGTGGATGTGGGGTGAGCGAGGCGCATTCACATACACTACTCACAAGCATAAGAAAAATACAAACATTCCATTAGATGCAAAATAAACTTGATGTTCATGGATGAAAGTGTTCATTACAATACTTAAACCATTCCATATGACAAAGGAAGGGGAAGAGGAGTAAACCAAAAGAGAGTGAAGCTCCACCGTGGGTCATGGCCGGAGTAGCGAGTTGTCAATCCGCTTCCGGGCTCAGTCCAAGGAGGCTTCCGGTACCAACGAGCTGTCACCTCGAAGGCCTTTAAGTCCGTTCTCTAGGTTATCTTCTTCACCAACTCTGGTGGAAAGCTTGGAGTTGTAGTCGTCAATGGCCGAGGGCTTCGCTGGAGAGTTTGAAAAGCTTTGGAGGAGTTGGCTATGGCCTCCCGACGAAGGTGGAGGTGATGGAGCAGCTGGAAAAGTTAAATGGCGATTCCCGCGCACTCTCGATCGCAGCAAATGACAGGCATTGACCTAAATCGCGGAGCAGGGTCTTAAATACGGAGGCAGCAGAAGCAGTGCACACGATCAATGGCGCACGACCAGTGGTCGTGCGCACTGTCGGTCGATGATCGTGCGGCTTTTCCAAATAGACCTGAAACCTGGATAAGAAACATCAGCATAACTGCGCACGAGCACTGGCGCACGACCAATGGTCGTGCGCACTACGACCAGTGCTCATGCAATTACCTAGACAGGATTAGGAAAATGAGGGTATAATGCGCACGATCGGTGGCGCACGACCAGTGGTCGTGCGCAATAAGTCCAGTGGTCGTGCACAGTATTCTTGCATCGTCGGGGTCTGCTGAGCGGTTCCGGAGCACGCACACGACCCCTGCACCAGCAGAAGAGGCAAATAGGCCACCAAACCGTGCACACCACATCCCCAAGACAGGGTTACAGAACAACAAAAATAAAGAAGCACAAGAAGCACACAGAAATGGGCCTACAGTGCACTTAATCATGGAATAGACACGTAAGCAAATATAAGCATTAATGGCTCTCAAGTGTAGTGCTGATACGATAAAACTGGCCCAGATGAGTCCAAAAAGAAGTGTAAAATGTGGACTCATCAAGTGTAACGTACCAAAATTCGAAAGATGGACGAACAACGTTCTTAGCCAAGTTTGGATCTTGGTGAGGGTCACATGGCCTAGGACACGGGCGTGTCCCTCGCCATGTCATGCTCGGGTTCGACGAAGAACTCGTGTGGTCGACAAACTGGTCTCGACAAAGTGTCGAGATAGTGAACACGGCTTAGGATACGGGCTTGTCCATGTCCGTGTCGTGCTCGGGTTCATCGAGAGACCGGGAAGTTGACGATTTTCGCTCGACGAAGTTTCGAGAGAGGGAACACGACCTAGGACACGGGCGTGTCCAAGCCCATATCGTGCGCGTGTTCGACGAATTTTCTGCGAAGTCGACAAGAAGGCAGTTGACAATCGTCGAGACTTCGAACACGGCCTGAGACACGGGCGTGTCCCAGGCCGTGTCCTGCTCTGGTTATTTGTCGGGCCGTGTAAGGGGATAGACACGGCCTGGAACCCAGACGTGTTCGTGTTGGACACGGGCGTGTCAAATGTGATACAGGCGTGTCGGGTACATGTGTTCTCCTCAGGTTGTGTTTGGTCCTATGTCGATGGAGGAACACATCCAGGAACACGAGCGTGTACTGCGTGACACGGACGTGTCAGATGTGACACAGGCGTATTCTGAGCTCGTGTCCTTTTCTGGGTGCGACGATTTTGACGCCGATTGAGGCACAAGGTCTTGGACACGGGCGTGTTAAAAGCCGTGTTCGGCCCAGGTGTTTTGGTTTTAAGTTCGGATCGTGGCCGTTCGTTTCTTTCTAGTGAGATCTGATGGTCCAGGGCTTTCCTTGCTGAGTTATGTCCGGGAATAGGGTTTGGAAACCCCCATTCTTCATCAAGTACTCTCCTTCAAAGTTCTAGAGAGAAGGGAGAACAAGGAAGAAGGTCAAGGAGAGATCCGGCTGCCGGAGAAGCTTCGATCCTCAAAATCGCGAGCCGAGCCCGGATCCGCGGAGGCAAGACCATTGCGAAGGTTTTCATCCGGCTAAGTTTCCATGGCTAGGAAGAGGGGTCGTAAGGTAATGTCACTTCTCCTCTTGGTTTTAGGATTCGTGTTTTGCATCTTTTCTTTCAAGCTTTTGGGCACCAAATCTCTCAAATGAGAGAGGTTTGGGTCGCCATGGTTCAAGAGGAACCTCCGGGTCGATTGAGTCCGTCCCCGATATGTTTTTGCATTATAGATCCGCTCCGTTAGTGGATTAGGCATTGTGGGTGAAGCCGTGGTCGCGACTGTTAGTCTGACTCGGTGATGTTCCATACGAGCTTTAAGGATCTTGTAGAAATCTGTTGCGGCAAGATGCCATTTGTGATGTTTTTGTTTTCCCCTTTTCTCGAGTGAGTATGTGTAGCCAAAACCAGACAAGGTTAGCTCCGCAATGGCGGTAGATGGTTTCCTTGGTGGACAAGGTTAGCTCCACATTGACGGTAGATGGTTTCTTTGGTGCGCGGGGACGTTGTAGTACAAATGATGGATTGGGGTGGGAATGATTATGGATTGTGATGTGCTAAGGCGTGGCTTTGTCTCTGTGGTCGGCTAGCTATCCCGTGACGTGCAAGTCATGTATGGAGAGTGTCCCGACGAGACTAGTCCCCTTCTATGAGACTGGCGAGAACGCCAAGCATGGGGCAAGCCCGGGCAATGAGGCCATGGGCGGGTGGGGTCCAACAAGTGTTCTTAGAATCGGTCAGTGTGTTAGACGGAATCCTGACATGAGAAGTCATAGCTTGCAGGCAAGCCCGGGTCTAACACCATGAGCGGGTGGGGCCTTGGTAAGAGTTCCGTGTGGCGGCTTGTGTGCAGTTAGGGGAATTGCAGTACCCTTTTTTGAGGCTTAATGGCAATAGGGAAATCGAAAGTACTCAGATGTTTGATGATGTGCTATAAGCATACGCGATAGGGTGCCTTGGGTGAAGCCCGGGTTTTGCATACATGCTGCATAGTAGGACCCTTTTATTTATATGCTCAACATAGAAAACATGTATGTTGTTTGAGACATCCAAGCCTGTTCTTTTAGTGCTTTACTTGTTTATATATATATGGTATACGAAGTGCTGACTTGCAGGTTGGAGGGGTACCCCGGGGTCCGTTAGGGGCAGCCGGGAGGAGATGTGTTTGTTACACAGTTTGAGGTCTGACTTTGCTGACCCACGTTAGAACCAGTTTTTAGAAGGCAAGGATCGCAAGCAGGAGCTAGCTCGCAATAAGGAAGATTCATGAAGTTTTTCCAGTCGCTATATGTGGCCATGTATACTTTTGCGATGAAGCTTAGGAGTGCTACATTGATGCAATAGAATTGTGGACTCTCTTTTATTGTAAGGCCATAAGGCTGTTTCGATACTCCTATATGTGTGGATAACGTCTAGTCTAGTTTGTTGTTTCCCATGTTGATTGCTTCTGAGTTTTGAGTTGGGTAGATTATATCATCTTTTAATGCTAAAGTTGTGCCGTCTGTATGTTGTGGGGCCCCGACCAGACCCATATTATACGGTCATTACAGGGGAGGTGTTACAATTTGCTATCAGAGCCAGTTTAGATTCAAGTTCAGTGCGTATAGAAGTTATCCACATAGGAGTAATGCGGGACCATGAGTGTCCTTATGTTTGAGTCTTGCGATTAGAGACTGATTCCTTGTTTCCTTGCTTTTATTAAGAGTGCAAGCAACGAGGCGGGTGTCGAGACCAAGAGAAGAGCTTTCAATGAGCTAGCGCTTGAGGCTGTGAGTGTAAACAGGACTTCTGTCGCATGCTTGAGAGCAATGAGCCCAAGATGCAACGACAGCTAGAGAGAAGCGGGCAAGAGCCGTCGAGTAGAGGGAAGAAAGGGTGGTTTCGTGCCGGCAATGAAGTATTTTCTGAGCTTCCAGGTTTACGAGTCGGTAGACTGATGAAGGTGGGCCGGATTCAATAACTTCTGAGGGCGACAGAGACGCCAGAGGAGAAGAAATTGTGGTGGGTGAGCCCAATTGGACTGCCAATTTCCTGTCTGAAGTACATTCCTGTTTCAATGATGAGAGGCAATTTCTGCACTTGATCCAACAAGATAAGACGGTGGACGAGTATGCATAGGAGTTCACTCGTTTGGGCCGTTACGCGAGAACGTCTATGGCGGACGATGAGGAGAGGGATAACCTCTTCTACCAGGGGCTGAGGGAGAATCTAAGACAACCCCTCATTGCCATGAAGAGAGCTGGTTTCAATGAGCTAGTTGAGGCTGTCAGGACGTTGGAGAGTGATCTAGAGAGAAGCCAACGTCGTAAGGGTTTTGTGCCCAAGCAAGGAGAAGGGAAGCCTTCTAAATCCCAAGGAAAGTCTGTAGGGAATAGATGGAGGAAGAAGCCTCACCCATATAAGTCTGGTGAGAAAAGCAAGTGGACGTACGGAGGGTCTCACTCTAAGGGCCCATCGACGTGTTTCAACTGTGGTAAGGTGGGGGCACATTGCTCGTTTTTGTAACCAAGGAGGTGCGGAGCAGGAGGCAAGGCAGGAGCAGACTGTGCGCTCAGGCCCCAATGTCACAGAAAAAGGGAAGATGACAGAGTCTAGCGCTTCTCGTTTCCAATCGGTGCAACCAAGGGCTTACAACCTTTGACAGCAGGAAGCGATCCGCCAACCCAATGTGGTGAAAGGTATGGGGAAGTTTAAGTTTAACCTTGTGCTTCATACGTTTAGACCGTTATGTTTGATGTCTATGTTTTAGGCTTTGTGTTAGTTTCTGGATACCTCACTAGGGTATTGTTTGATACGGAAGCGTCACACTCCTTTCTTGTTTAAAGCTTCATCCGGAGGATTGGAGTTGAGTAATTTTCGACGGACGCGGAGCTGAAGGTGCGCATTCCCAATGGTTCATCCATGACCATCGGGAAGAAAGGGAGCATTTGTTGGGAGCTAAGTGGAGTTGACTTCGTGTTGATAGCAGCAGTCCTGCCATTGGTCGAGTTTGATGTGATTTTGGGAATGGATTGGCTAGCGGAGCAGCGTGCCAGTATTGATTGCCTATCCAAGGAGGTGACACTAAGAAACGAAGGGCAAACAGAAGTTACGTTTGAGGGCCTTAATGGAGTGGCCTGTTCTCTAATTTTGGCCATGCAGCTGATGCGGGCAGTTAACCAGGGTGGGTTAGCTCTTGTAGCAATATTGGAGGTTGGCCTTTCCAAGTTATCACTTGGGGAAGTGCTCGTAGTGGCAAAGTTCAAGGATGTGTTTCCAGATGAACTTCCTAGAGCGCCTCCTCGACGGGAGATCGATTTCTCGATTGAGTTAGTGCCGGAGGCTAGGCCGGTGTCACGTCCTCCGTTCAGGATGGCACCAAAGGAGTTATGAAAGTGGGGATAAGATCTACCTTAACTCTAGAGGGGGGGGGGGTGAATAGAGTATATTAAAATAATTTTCAAGTTAAAAAATTATTTTGCAGTGGAAGACTTAATTTAAATATATGTGTAAGGTGCTTGCAGTAAATAAAACTTATGAAAGTAAGAACTAAAAACACAACACATAGCAAACAAAATATAGCAACCAGAAGACACAAGGAGTTATAGTGGTTCCCCAAACAATCTGGGTACATCCACTCTTCTACAACCCTAGGTAGGAATCCACTGCAGGATGAGTTGATCAGGTGTCCTGGGCACCAATGAGCTTTTGATAAGGTGCTCAAAAATCAAACCAGATTTTTTGATCAGGTGTCTTGCCACCATTGAGTTTTGACAAGGTCTCAGAAACCAGCACAAAACTTTTGAAGGGAGTTTTGAGAAACCCTTTTATAACAGAAAAGGAAAAAGGTGAGATGTTCTTCCCTGTCAACAATCTGAGAGAAGACTAGTGGATGATGTTGTCAAAGCTCCCCCTGAGATCTGGAAGTTGTTCAGGAAAAGAAGCTTTGCACTATGGTGATAGGCCTGCAGTAGATGAGATCTCCAGCAAGAGATGATTCCAGCAGTTGCTGAAATGTGTAGTGTCTGGAGTCTTGATGGATGAAGCCTTTGAACACTTGACTCAAAAGAGATCTAGGAAAATCTTCTTTTCTGTATGTTGATCTCCTTCAGTGGTGAGTATTCTGAATGAATTCTGTTTGTGTGTCTATCTGTGTGTCCAACAAAGAATTCTTTTCTGTATATTGAGTAGCAGAAGGAATGTCTTGTCTTTTATTCCTTAGATCTTGAAAGAACTAGTGCCTAAACACCTAGAGGGGGGGGGGGGGGGGGTGAATACGTGCACTTAATCTTTTTAACTTTGAAGGCAGAAACACTGAATTATTAGACCTGTTTATGCAATTCTCTACAGCAATTCAGCACATATAACACAACAATCACAGAATAAATCACACACAGAGTACACACAGCTTTTATATTGGTTCCCCAAGGTCTGGGTACATCCACTTTCCCCCTTCGCCTATCTAGTAGTGTACTAGATTCGGCCTAACTTCTCCACTACTTCTCAGATCCACAGATCTTATAGCTCAGAACCCAAATAGGTTCCTACAACTCAGAGTGATGCCACTCCTACCACTCAGGCACAAAGCCCTACCACTCAATCTTCACCAAGACCTACACTCAGCCTTCAACAAGGCCTACACTCAGCCTTCAAAAAGGCCTACACTCAGAGAAATGTATCTCCTACACTCAGGCACAAAAGCCCTACCACTCAGCCTTTATAAATATATTCTTACAACTCAGATCCCTTAGGATCCTACAGAAAATAAAGAGTACAAAGATTAATAACCACAACTCTGATTGAGAAAGATGAGTTGACTGGCTTCTTGATGAGTTCTTGAAAGAACTTTGTAGAGATCAACCTCCCTTGGCTTTCTTCAAAGCTTCTTGAATTAGAACACAATAGGGTTGTATCTCTATGCAAATGATCTTCAATCAACTGCTGACTTGAGAATCAGATCTCAATCTGAAACTTTCTTATCAGCCTGGTTCAATAGCTGTCTTCTTAGAAGGAGCTCTCTCTCTCCAACTTCTTAGATCTTCACTTAAAGGTCTTCTTCTTGTTGTGTTGTTTTTCACTTCAATGATTGCTTTTTTCAATCTCCTTCTGTTGAAGGAATAAGCCTTTATATAAGCTTTCTTCATGGTGACCGGCAGATCCGGTTTCTAACAATCTTCTGACAGCTCTGACATTAGCAGTTGACCGGTTGAAATGGCAGCTGTCAAGTCATCCAGTCACTTCTTGAAATCTCTGTCACTGTCTGAAAGTGTCGAGACAGATAGTCTTTATCTGTCGATACAAATAGAGCAAGTGTCGACACAAGTAGACTAAGTGTCGACACTAGCCTTCATGGTGTCGACACAACTCCTTGTGTTGTAGAAACTGCTTCTCGACACTGCTTCTTCAGAATGTGTCGACACTGATCATGTGTGTCGACACAAGTCCTTCTTCTTCAATACTTAGTTGATTTCTGCTAAGTGTCGACACAACTCCTTTGTGTCGACACATCTTCTTGTGTTGAAACTTGCTAAGTGTCGACACATCTTCTTTGTGTCGACACATGCCTTCTGTGTTGAAACTTTTGCTGAGTGTCGACACATCTCCTTTATGTCGACACATTCTTCATGTGTTGAGACTTTGCTGAGTGTCGACACATCTCCTTTGTGTCGACACATTCTTCATGTGTTGAGACTTTGCTGAGTGTCGACACATATCCTTTGTGTCGACACTTGTACTTAAACTCTGTTGAAGTTTGCTGAGTGTCGACACAGCCTCCTAGTGTCGACACATTCTGCTGTCGACAAAGTTTCTCTGAGTGTTGACACTGCTTCTAAGTGTCGACACTGATTATGTAGACATTTCTTCATTGTGTGTCGACACTGCCTGTATGTGTCGACACTTTCCTTCTGGTGTCGACTCTGCCTTCCTAGTGTCGACACAATTACTCCAAGTGTCGACACTGCTTCTCTAGGTGTCGACACAAGCCTTCTTAAGTGTCGACACTTTTCTTCTAGGTGTCGACACATGGACTTAGAAACTTTTCCTGCAAACCAGCAGTTACTTAACCTGCACAAAGAAACTCAAAGCACATCAAATACACCTTGATGTATATCATTGAGTAGGGTGAGGCTTCTTCAAATCAGGTACATATATGCCAATGTACCCAACAATCTCCACCTATTTGGAGAAGTCATAACCCTTAGTCAATGATATACACCATACATAACAAATTCTCAGTATGATGTAAAACAGTAATATATGACAGGGAAAATACTTAAACATGCATGAACAGAACATGTATATACAATTAGCTCAGAACAATTAATGTAATAGATTTGAACCATGACATAATGTTCTTACAAATTCCAACATTTTCATTAGTCAAAAGTTTACATAGAATTTTAATACAAATGATTACAATTTGTAAACTTAAGAAAATGCTATCCTATGGCTGCTCTGGTTCCTTGATTACAATCCCCTTTCCAGATTGAATCTTTGCTTGAACTAGAGCTTCAGTGTCATCAACAGCAGCAGGCTTCTTCCCTTTGAGATCTTTCTTTTTCAGCTCTTCAGCCTTTATCTTCTGCCTTTAAAAATAGTGATAAGGCTTGGGGAAATACTTGCTAGGCTCCTGTGCATTAGGAGTTACCTTTCCCAGTTTAGCCTTTCTTCTATATTGTACAATGGCCTCTTGCCTATTCTCATGTTTTCTCCACTCCAGGTCAGAATAACACTTGCCTCTATCCAGGACATTATCCTTAGCAGCCTTCCAAGCAGTCAAGATGATATTCCTGGATGTGGGGCTCCATTGTTCAAAATCTGGCCTTAATTCAGGTTGCTCTCTGAATCTTTTCTTAGATAATTTAGCCTCTTGTTCTTTTAACAAAGCCTCTTGTTCTTTAAGTATTGCCTCTGGCACAGGCTGAACTACTTTCTCAAGAATGATATTCTGATTACCCTCAGGAGGACTATACATAGTCTGTATCTCTTGATGTATCATGTCAATGTCTACAGGAGGGTATATCACTTGAGCCACTTCAGCTTGCTCTCCTCCAAGGTATGCAGGATTGATTCCAGACTCTGCAACATTGTCATCATCACATAAGGGTGGATATCCAAGGGTGGCTCTGATGGAATTGGAAATCCATTTGGCATGATCAGAGCCTGCCTTGACTAATACCCTCTCCCCCTTTATGACTTCTCTCTCTATGTGATCCCTCAGATCATCTTTCTGAAACCTGATCTGGGCATTCAGATAGTTAACTCCATCTTTATAAAAAGGTTTCAACCTTTGGAGCTTGTCAGTGATTAGCTTCTGTGAATCCTGGATGGCAGAGTGAACTGCAAGTAGGCTCTCTTGGAGTTGCTTATCAAACTCAGCTTTGGCAGCAGCACTGTGTGCAGTCTGGGCAGTTGCTATATTCTTCATTTCAGTTACTATGGCATTATGAGAAGCTGTCAAATTATCATTCATTCTCAGCTGATTCTCCAGGACATAGCCTTGTTTTAGTGCAATTTCATCAACTTGTTTCTTGATGTTCTCTTGATGAGTGGCCAGATAGAATACTGCATTTCCTCCCTTATGGAAGCAGTCAGTCATTTCCTTTTTGTTTTGATTGACTTCAAATCTGATAGACTTGATGTCTTTTGCCAGATCAAATTGCAGGGATTTATGCCCTTCATCCATATATTTTTCCAAAGCTTTTCTTTGCTCATCCAGCTTAATCTGTAAAGCCACCATCAGTGAACTGTAATTAGTAGATGGGACTGGCTGTGGAGCAATTGTCTGTAGGGCTTTCTTATAGTTCTGGCTCCTTCTTTTGAAGACCTGGAACTTCCTTTTCTTGGCTATAGCAGCCTCTTCATCTTCTGAAGCAGAAGTGCTAGCAATATCCACTCTGTCCTTAGGACTAGGATGTGAATCCTTCTCAGTCCTTGGTAGCCCTTCAGCATCTCTTGGCTCCTCAGTCTCCTTGCTTGCAGTTTCCTCTACAATCTCCACATGCTCCCACTCAATATGGGCCTTCTCCCCCTCAACAGTAGCTATTTCTCTCTCAAGATCTGTCTGTACAAGATCAGGGAATAGCTCCTCTAAAGTAAATTCCTGTTGAGAATGGGCTGGAGAATTTCTGATCTCATCAACCACTTTATCAGCAACAGATGTGTCCTCCATGAAAACATCTTGTGGTTGAGGTTGTATCTGTGTTTGCTGATGAACATCAGGTAATGAATCAGTCAAAAATTCATCCTCAATAGGGAAATCTAATTGATTAATTTCAGTGATTACCTCCAGAATGGTTTGGGTAGCCCTTTCACTCTCTAGAGGAGTTGGCTCTTCCACAAGTAGAGGCTCCCCCTGGAGTGGATCCAGGTGAATTGGGCTTGCTGAGGGTAGCTCCCCCTGCCTCTGTGCATCTTCTTGTCTTGCTGGAGACTGTCCAGCATTTCCTGTCTCTTCATCATCAGGAGTAAAGACCACTTGCTCTTCAGAGCTGCTGGAGGATTCTTGAGCCACAATGGCTGTCTTCTTCTTCTTCTTCTAAGGTGTGTCCTTTATTGGAGATGGCAGTTCCTTTGTCAGCACCCTATCCCATCTTGAGAAAATTCTGACATCCATTCTCCTCATGTGGTTTATCTTTGAACCAGCAGCTTGATTCATCACCTCAGGTATACTTCCTGCTAGGTATAGACTCAGAATTCTACCCAGATTGGGCTTCTTCAGCCTCTCTTTTATCTTATCAAACAGAATTACTGACCAGTCAGTCTTAAGTTTGAAGATAATCCTTGTCATCAAACTGAACATATGGGCTGAAATTCTGTCATGTCCTCCAGGCTTGCTCAGGATGACCTTGCCAACTATTTCAGACAAGAATTTTCCTTGGATGTTCATCCCTTTTCTGTTGAAAACAGATCCAATTTTCAGGTTTGAATCCAGTCCACACCATCTCAATGCCTCTCTAGTCTTAGAAGCAGATATATCTTCTTCCTCTTTTGTTCTTGGTAGTTGAAGTACCTTACTTAGACTTTTCTGTGTGACCTTGACTTTGGTCCCATGAACTCTGGACTTAATCTTGAGTCCAGTATCATCAAGTGATGCTGCACTCAGAAATTCAAGGATCTCCTTCTTCCAGATCTTGATTGGTTCTGATACAAGGTATTCCAATCCAGTCTCGGCAATTAGGGTTACCACACCTTTGATTTCGAGTTCCGCGTCATCAAAGGCGTGTCGCATGAGCTCATATCCTTCATTAATATTCTCTTCTAGCTTGGGCGCCATTAAGGTTTGAAGAAATTTTGAATTTAGAGAAGACAGATGTTGACACACAAGTTTGGTCTCGAGACTAAGGTGAGCGTGTCGACAAACACTGCGGAAAACCTATTTATACCTTTCTAGAATCGAAGGTGAAAAGGCGCGTCAAAATACTTGAATTGTGTCGATACTGTTGAAAAGTGTCGACACTTACTGCTAATGTCTCGACAACTATGTGTCGACACAAGTATAGTCGACAGAATATATGTGTTGACACTTATATATGTGTCGACACCACTCAGCTCGACCCTTAGTCGAGACTCTATTAGACTAATACTGTGTAACTCCTAAGTGTCGACACCACCTTGGATGTGTCGACACAAACACTGCATGTGTCGACACCAATTCTCTAAAGTGTCGACACAGACTTCCTAGATGTGTCGACACCATTTCTCTGAAATGTCGACACCACTACTATGTGTCGACACAGACAACTCTGTGTGTCGACACCATTTTACTTAGCCAATTTTGTAAACTATTCTAAGTTTATCATCCCTAATTCAATTTTAAATTTATTGAATTTGGTTTCATCTAAGGGCTTAGTATACATATCAGCTAACTGATTATTTGTATTTATATATTCTAGGGAAATATCTTCTTTTTCCACATGTTCTCTTAGAAAATGGTACTTTATTTCTATGTGCTTAGTCCTACTATGAGAGACAGGATTATTTGCAATAGAAATAGCACTAGTAGAATCACAAAATAAAGGTGTTCTACTTACTTGAATACCATAATCTTCTAGCTGGTGTTGTATCCATAGTAGTTGTGCACAACAGCTTCCTGCAGCAACATACTATGACTCAGCTGTGGAGATAGCCACACTGGTCTGCTTCTTGCTACTCCCAGACACCAGCCTTCCACCTAGAAATTGACAAGTACCTGTGGTACTCTTTCTATCTTCCTTGCAGCCTGCAAAATCTTCATCTGAATAACCTGTCAGTTCAAAATCTCCATTCCTAGGGTACTAAAGGCCTAGATAAGGAGTGCCCTTAAGATATCTCAAAATTCTTTTGACTGCTGTCAAATGAGATTCTTTAGGGCAAGCTTGGTACCTAGCACAGACACATATAGCATACATGATATCTGGTCTACTTGCAGTCAAATATAGTAGGGAGCCAACTATCCCTCTATACAAAGTTTCATCTACAGGTTTCCCTGCATCATCTTTGCATAAAGACATTGTTGACCCCATATGAGTTTTCATGGTAGTGGATGATTCCATACCATATTTCCATATCAATTCTAGGGTGAACTTAGACTGGCATATGGATAAACCATCATCAGTTTGTCTAACTTGTAGACCCAAGAAGAACTTAAGTTCCCCCATACTGCTCATTTCAAATTGTCCTTGCATTAGTTTTGCAAACTTTCTGCAAAGACTACTTTCTGTAGACCCAAATATGATGTCATCTACATATATTTGGACTAAGATAATCTTGCCTCTGGATTCCCTAAGGAATAGAGTCTTTTCTATTTTCCCCCTTGTGAATTTATTCTCAATGAGGAAACTAGACAGGGTCTCATACCAAGCCCTAGGGGCTTGTTTTAACCCATACAAAGCCTTCCTAAGTCTATATACATAGTCAGGTTTAAGAGAGTCTACAAAACCTGATGGCTGCTCAACATAGACTTCTTCCTTCAGGTTTCCATTCAGAAAAGCTGACTTAACATCCATTTGATATACTTTAAACCCTTGAAATGTTGCATAGGCCAAGAACATCCTGATTGCCTCCAGTCTTGCTACTGGAGCAAAGGTTTGATCAAAATCAATACCTTCTTCCTGCCTATATCCTTTTGCAACTAGTCTAGCTTTATTCTTTATAATAATTCCATTCTCATCCAACTTGTTCCTAAAGATCCACTTAGTTCCAATTATGTTGTGATCCTTTGGTTTAGAAACTAGCTCCCAGACTTTGCATCTTTTGAACTAGTTCAGCTCCTCTTGCATTGCCTCAATCCAATGAGGGTCTAGGATTGCTTCTTCAAATTTCTTTGGCTCTACTTGGGATAGAAAGCTGGAGTAGAGAACTGAACTTAGATTCCTGCTCCTTGTTTGTACCCCTTATCTGAGATCTCCAATAATTTGATTGGCTGGATGATCTTTTAAATGCATATTTGCTGGAGGCAGCCTGTCTTCTGGTTGTACACCTTCAGCTTCTTCATTTAGCAGCTCCTCTTGGTCTTCTTCAGCAACAGGAGTATCCTGTACTCCCCCTGGATAACAGTAACCATCTTCCACTTGCTGACTTGCAGTAGGACCTTCTGCAATAGTAAGCTTGTCCATCTTCTCAGTTACACCTGTGGAGCTGCAAACACTTCTATGCAATTCATTATTAATGAGTCTAGCTTCATCAAAAACTACATGAACTGACTCTTCTACAACTTGAGTAATCAAGTTATAGACCCTATAAGCCTTACTGTTGTTGCTGTACCCAACAAAGATTCCCTCTTGGGATTTGGCAGCAAACTTGATTAGATAAGACTTACCATTGTTAAGGATATAACACTTACAACCAAAGATCCTGAAATATGATAGATTTGGTTTTCTGCCCTTCACAATCTCACAGGGGGTCTTCTTGTGGCTCTTGGTGATAGTAGCCCTATTGATCACATGACATGCAGTATTAACTGCCTCAGTCTAAAAATATTCTAGGAGAGATGTGTCACTCAAAAGGGTTCTACCAGTCTCTATCAAAGTTCTATTTTTCCTCTCAGCAATACCATTTTGCTGAGGTGTTCTTGGTGAGGAAAATTCCTAAAAAATTCCAAATTTTTCACACAATTTTGTCATACTTTCAGACTGAAATTCAGTACCATGGTCACTTCTGATTTTGACCACTGTACTGTCTAATTCATTCTGAATTTGTTTAACAAAACTGTACAAGATACTTGGAGTTTCAGACTTTTGCCTTAGGAAGAACACTCAGGAATACCTTGAGTAGTCATCAACTACCACAAATGTATAGACCTTCCTACCTAGGCTGTGAACTGGCATAGGACCAAAAAGATCCATATGCAAGAGGTATAGACACCTCACAACATCTTTGTTCTCAAGGCTATGAAAGGTGGATTTGGTCTGCTTGCCCTTTTGACAAGCTGAGCATATCTCATCCTTTATACACTTAACCTGAGGACCATTCCTCACTAACTCTTTGCTAAAGAGTTGGCCAATTGTCTTATAGTTAAGATGAGCCAGCCTCTTGTGCCATTTAACACAATGTGAGACTTTCTCATCAGCTATAAGACAGATAGGAGAAATAATGTTCTCACACATAATGTCTAGACAATAGACATTTCTTTTCCTATATCCTGTCAGAATGATCTTTTGATCACTTGACCTACTGATATGACAACCATCCTTGACAAATGAGATGTCATATCCTAAATCACTCAGCTGACTTATGCTAATGAGGTTATGTTTCAAACCCTTTACATAAGCCACTTGAGTAATTGTAATTAGGTTGCTAGAAATATTACCAAAGCCTTTGATGATTCCTTTTTCTGAACCACCAAAGGTAACTTTAGGACCATCCTTGATTGGTGTATAGTCCTTCAGCAATCCCCTAGTTCCAGTCATGTGCCTGGAACAACCACTGTCCAAGTACCATATAGGGGCATGACCACTTGGACTCACCTGCAAAATAGATTACTTAACCTTAGAAGCCAAATAATTCCTGGGTCCTTGGTGCAGGTTAGTCTGACTTTTAAGAAAACTACCTGTAGATCTTCTAGCAGGCAGTTTGGTGCCTAAAGATGTGCTTGAAGAGGGTCTGCTGGGCTTGGTGATCTGCCTGTCCTATTTACCAAATAGGGCACAAGACAGTCTCTTGGAAGCATTAATGTGTATCCCAGAAGATACTAGCAATGCAGGGCATTTGTTCTGCAGAAAAAGCCCTAAAATCCTCCCAAAATTCACAAAACTCTTATTAATTTTCTTTTTAATAAGGTCAAAGAAGACCTCTCCCCAGTTCAGATTCTTCTTGTCCACTATGGCTCCCATTATGCATAGCTGATACCTGGAAATAGTATCATGAGCAGAGTGCTTAGCCAACAGAACTTTCCCAAGCACATATTCAGGCACCAAACTGCCGAGAGTGCTACTCTCCTTGACACTTGAATTGTGCCAACAGTCTATGGCAAAGTGGCCTACCTTGCCACAACACCAGCACTCAAATCTGTTGTACCTTTGTTTAGGTACAACCCTGGCTGTTTTATCTATAGCAGGCTTCTTGTTGAGTACTGGGGCTTTGCCCTTAGACTTGAACTTTACTGTCCAGGCAGGTTTTGTAAACCCCAATCCAGTTTTACCCTTATGAGGTACAAACTCATCTATCAAAGGTAGAATAGATTTTGGTTTAGAAAAACTTGCAACAATCTCTCTCTCCTTCTGAAGTCTAACCTCCAGATTCCTGATCTCCAGATTCCTGATTTGATCATTCTTAAATGTAATAGTTCCCATCTGAATAAATATAATGTTCTTCAGCCTGGCTATTTCATTTAGTTTTTGATCAAGCAACTTGTCAAAATCTATTGCAGCCACTTTGAGACTAGCAATCTCCTTAGCCTGAGTTTTGGCCAAGAGTTTGCTTTTCTTCAAAGCCTGCAACAATACTCTATATTCATCAATCAACTGATGAATGTCTCCTTCAGATTCAGATTCACTCACATCACTTGATGCTGATGTATCTGATTCAGATCCAGTACTCAAACTTGAACTAGAAGAACAAATTTGTACCTTACTTGGTCCAGGCTGATCCTGGATCTTGTCTCCTTCTGATAAGGCCATCAGTCCCTTGCACTGAATGTCCTCCTGCTCATAAATTGAGTTCATTAGCTGCATGAACTCATTTTCTTCTTCTTCAGCAAACAAGCCAATATAGGCTTCAGCTTCTGAATCTGTTTCTGAAGATGACATATCAGTCAGACTTTTATCCTTCTTGGCAACAAAGGACCTTTCCTTTTTGCCCTTGAACTGTGTCTTCTTCTTGTCAGTGGACTCTTTCCTCTTTTCTGGACAATCAGCTACTACACGTCCTTATCTATTGCAATAATAACATACTATTTTTGAGGATGTAGTTTTACTAGACTTGGACTTTCTCCTGTCATTCCTTGATGACTTCCTGTTCTGATAATAGTCATCTTTTGTCTGTGAAGTGGATGGTTTGGACCTCCACTGTTTCTTCTTTAGAAACTTGTGAAAGTGCCTAGTAAATGCAGCAAAGTCTTCATCACTTTCACTGCTTTCTGACTTCTTGCTATCTGAAGTATCTGTCTCAGCCTCAGAAACTTTTTGAGGTGGAGATGGAGACTTGCTTTTATATTTCCTAGTGGCTTCAGTCTTGAAGGCCACAACTCTTTATTTGTGCTCCACTCTTGTAGTCTTTTCTTCCTCCTTTCTAACCATTAACTGCATATCATAAGATAACAGTTTTCCAAACAAAGTTGGAGGAGGAATGTCTGCTAATTTGGCCATTTACCTTATGACACAAATCTTGGTGTCCCAGTCCTTTGTAAGGGATCTCAAGAACTTATCATTCAATTCATAATTGCTGAACTCTCTTCCATAGGACATCAATTCAATGACTATCCTATAGAATTTCTTGTAGCATTCAGTTATGCTATCAGACCTGCCTTGTTTGAAGCTTTCATACTCTTGATTTAATAAAGACTTCCTGTCTTGTCTTACCTCTTCTGATCCCTCCATATAGACTATAAGTGTGTCCCACATTTATTTTGATGTTTTATAATGAATCAGATTCTGAAATGTGGCATCATCAATTGCACTTACAATAATATTCTGGGCCTTCTTGTCCATAGTGGGCAGAATTATTTCATCCTTGGTCATTTCTGAATAGTCTTTGGGAGTTCTCTGATTGGCATCTAGAACAGATACTTTCATTGGCACATATGGCCCTTCTTTGACTGTAATGTAAATTCTTGGGTCAGAGGCTTCCATAAAAAGTCTAACCCTCTCTTTCTATATGCCAAAAATTTCTTTTCTGCAGATTGACAATTTTATGGATCCTAGCTCTTTGTGATTCTCAGTTGAACCCATTTTCATGATTCTTGATTATGTTGATTCTGCCTACAGGATTTTTACTCTGACTGTTATGTCCTTTTTTGAGTAACCTGTCTCTGATACCACTTGAAAGAACTAGTGCCTAAACACCTAGAGGGGGGGGGGGGGGTGAATAGGTACACTTAATCATTTTAACATTAAAGGCAGAAACACTGAATTATTAGACCTGTTTATGCAATTCTCTACAGCAATTCAGCACATATAACACAACAATCACAGAATAAATCACACACAGAGTACACACAGCTTTTATAGTAGTTCCCCAAGGTCTGGGTACATCTACTTTCCCCCTTAGCCTATCTAGTAGTGTACTAGATTCGGCCTAACTTCTCCACTACTTCTCAGATCCACAGATCTTACAGCTCAGAACCCAAACAGGTTCCTACAACTCAGAGTGATGCCACTCCTACCACTCAGGCACAAAGCCCTACCACTCAGTCTTCACCAAGACCTACACTCAGCCTTCAACAAGGCCTACACTCAGAGAAATGTATCTCCTACACTCAGGCACAAAAGCCCTACCACTCAGCCTTTATAAATATAGGCTTACAACTCAGATCCCTTAGGATCCTACAGAAAATAAAGAGTACAAAGATTAATAACCACAACTCTGATTGAGAAAGATGAGTTGACTGGCCTCTTGATGAGTTCTTGAAAGAACTTTGAAGAGATCAATCTCACTTGGCTTTCTTCAAAGCTTCTTGAATTAGAACACAGTAGGGTTGTATCTCTATGCAGATGATCTTCAATCAACTACTGACTTGAGAATCAGATCTCAATCTGAAACTTTTTTATCAACCTGGTTCAATAGCTGTCTTCTTAGAAGGAGCTCTCTTTCTCCAACTTCTTAGATCTTCACTTGAAGGTCTTCTTCTTATTGTGTTGTTTTTCACTTCAATGATTGCTTTTTTCAATCTCCTTCTGTTGAAGGAATAAGCCTTTATATAAGCTTTCTTCATGGTGACCGACTGATCCGGTTTCTAACAATCTTCTGACAGCTTTGACAGTAGCAGTTGACCGGTTGAAATGGCAGCTGTCAAGTCATCCAGCCACTTCTTGAAATCTCTATCACTGTCTGAAAGTGTCGAGACAGATAGTCTTTATGTGTAGACACAAATAGACCAAGTGTCGACACAAGTAGACTAAGTGTCGACACTAGCCTTCATGGTGTCGACACAACTCCTTGTGTTGTAGAAACTGCTTCTCGATACTGCTTCTTCAGAATGTGACGACACTGATCATGTGTGTCGACACAAGTCCTTCTTCTTCAATACTTAGTTGATTTCTTCTAAGTGTCGACACAACTCCTTTGTGTCGACACATCTTCTTGTGTTGAAACTTGCTAAGTGTCGACACATCTTCTTTGTGTCGACACATGCCTTCTGTGTTGAAACTTTTACTGAGTGTCGACACATCTCCTTTATGTCGACACATTCTTCATGTGTTGAGACTTTGCTGAGTGTCGACACATCTCCTTTGTGTCGACACATTCTTCATGTGTTGAGACTTTGCTGAGTGTTGACACATATCCTTTGCGTCGACACTTGTACTTAAACTCTGTTGAAGTTTGCTGAGTGTCGACACAGCCTCCTAGTGTCGACACATTCTGCTGTCGACAAAGTTTCTCTGAGTGTCGACACTGCTTCTAAGTGTCGACACTGATTATGTAGACATTTCTTCATTGTGTGTCGACACTGCCTGTATGTGTCGACACTTTCCTTCTGGTGTCGACTCTGCCTTCCTAGTGTCGACACAATTACTCCAAGTGTCGACACTGCTTCTCTAGGTGTCGACACAAGCCTTCTTAAGTGTCGACACTTTTCTTCTAGGTGACGTGCAAGTCATGTATGGAGAGTGTCCCGACGAGACTAGTCCCCTTCTATGAGACTGGCGAGAACGCCAAGCATGGGGCAAGCCCGGGCAATGAGGCCATGGGCGGGTGGGGTCCAACAAGTGTTCTTAGAATCGGTCAGTGTGTTAGACGGAATCCTGACATGAGAAGTGATAGCTTGCAGGCAAGCCCGGTTCTAACACCATGAGCGGGTGGGGCCTTGGTAAGAGTTCCGTGTGGCGGCTTGTGTGTAGTTAGGGGAATTGCAGTACCCTTTTTTTTGAGGCTTAATGGCAATAGTGAAATCGGAAGTACCCAGATGTTTGATGATGTGCTATAAGCATGCGCGATAGGGTGCCTTGGGTGAAGCCCGGGTTTTGCATACATGCTGCATAGTAGGACCCTTTTATTTATATGCTCAACATAGAAAACGTGTATGTTGTTTGAGACATCCAAGCCTGTTCCTTTAGTGCTTTACTTGTTTATATATATATGGTATACGAAGTGCTGACTTGCAGGTTGGAGGGGTACCCCGGGGTCCGTTAGGGGAAGCCGAGAGGAGATGTGTTTGTTACACAGTTTGAGGTCTGCCTTTGCTGACCCACGTTAGAACCAGTTTTTAGAAGGCAAGGATCGCAAGCAGGAGCTAGCTCGCTGGCCAATAAGGCCTAAGATTCATGAAGTTTTTCCAGTTTGTACTAGCTATATTTTGGTGGCCATGTATGTTTGATGCTTTTGTTTTTCGGCTTGCATGCCGAGTTAGCTTAGGAGTGCCTTTGCACATTGATGTATTATGTATCAATAGAATTGTGGACTCTCTTTTATTGTAAGGCCATAAGGCTGTTTCGATACTCCTATATGTGTGGATAACGTCTAGTCTAGTTTGTTGTTTCCCATGTTGATTGCTTCTGAGTTTTGAGTTGGGTAGATTATATCATCTTTTAATGTTAAAGTTGTGCCGTCTGTATGTTGTGGGGCCCCGGCCAGACCCATATTATACGGTCATTACAGGGGAGGTGTTACAATTTGGTATCAGAGCCAGGTTTAGATTCAAGTTCAGTACGTATAGAAGTTATCCACATAGGAGTAATGCGGGATCATGAGTGTCCTTATGTTTGAGTCTTGCGATTAGAGACTGATTCCTTGTTTCCTTGCTTTTCTTAAGAGTGCAAGCAACGAGGCGGGTACGTCGAGACCAAGAGAAGAGCTTTCAACGAGCAGCGCTACTGCTCAGGGCCCTTTTGGCATGAGTGTAAACCAGACCGACTTCTGTCGTATGCTTGCAGAAGCAATGGTGGCAGCCCAAGATGCAACGACAGCTCAGGTAGCAAACCCTGCTACACTGGATACGGCGACGGCCATGCCGGGCGGAGACGCTAGGCGAGTAGAGCCTTTGGAAGAAAGGGTGGTTGTCGGGCATGGAGACCGGCAGATGAAGTATTTTCTGAGCTTCCATCCCCCGACGTTCAAGGGAGTCGGTACTTCGACTGATGCGGAGGATTGGTGGGCACGGATTCAAGAACTTCTGAGGGCGACAGAGACGCCAGAGGAGAAGAAATCTGAGTTTGCAACTTTCATGTTGGAGGGAGACGCAAAGTTGTGGTGGGTGAGCCATTGCGACTGCCAATTTCCTGGACGCACCCCGTCCATGGAAGAATTTGGGGATGCTTTCCTAAAGAAGTACATTCCTGTTTCAATGAGGTTGGCCCTTCAGAGGCAATTTCTGCACTTGATCCAACAAGATAAGACGGTGGACGAGTATGCATAGGAGTTCACTCGTTTGGGCCTTTACGCGAGAACGGCCATGGCGGACGATGAGGAGAGGGATAACCTCTTCTACCAGGGGCTGAGGGAGAATCTAAGACAACCCCTCATTGCCATGAAGAGAGCTGGTTTCAATGAGCTAGTTGAGGCTGTCAGGACGTTGGAGAGTGATCTAGAGAGAAGCCAACGTCGTAAGGGTTTTGTGCCCAAGCAAGGAGAAGGGAAGCCTTCTAAATCCCAAGGAAAGTCTGTAGGGAATAGATGGAGGAAGAAGCCTCACCCATATAAGTCTGGTGAGAAAAGCAAGTGGACGTACGGAGGGTCTCACTCTAAAGGCCCATCGACGTGTTTCAACTGTGGTAAGGTGGGGGCACATTGCTCGTTTTTGTAACCAAGGAGGTGCGGAGCAGGAGGCAAGGCAGGAGCAGACTGTGCGCTCAGGGCCCAATGTCACAGAAAAAGGGAAGATGACAGAGTCTAGCGCTTCTCGTTTCCAATCAGTGCAACCAAGGGCTTACAACCTTTGACAGCAGGAAGCGATCCGCCAACCCAATGTGGTGAAAGGTATGGGGAAGTTTAAGTTTAACCTTGTGCTTCATACGTTTAGACCGTTATGTTTGATGTCTATGTTTTAGGCTTTGTGTTAGTTTCTGGATACCTCGCTAGGGTATTGTTTGATACGGAAGCGTCACACTCCTTTCTTGTGGAAAGCTTCATCCGGAGGATTGGAGTTGAGTAATTTTCGACGGACGCGGAGCTGAAGGTGCGCATTCCCAATGGGTCATCCATGACCATCGGGAAGAAAGGGAGCATTTGTTGGGAGCTAAGTGGAGTTGATTTCGTGTTGATAGCAGCAGTCCTGCCATTGGTCGAGTTTGATGTGATTTTGGGAATGGATTGGCTAGCGGAGTAGCGTACCAGTATTGATTGCCTATCCAAGGAGGTGACACTAAGAAACGAAGGGCAAACAGAAGTTACGTTTGAGGGCCTTAATGGAGTGGCATGTTCTCTAATTTTGGCCATGCAGCTGATGCGGGCAGTTAACCAGGGTGGGTTAGCTCTTGTAGCAATATTGGAGTTGGCCTTTCCAAGTTATCACTTGGGGAAGTGCTCGTAGTGGCAAAGTTCAAGGATGTGTTTCCAGATGAACTTCCTAGAGCGCCTCCTCGACGGGAGATCGATTTCTCGATTGAGTTAGTGCCGGAGGCTAGGCCGGTGTCACGTCCTCCGTTCAGGATGGCACCAAAGGAGTTGTGAAAGTGGGGATAAGATCTACCTTAACTCTAGAGGGGGGGGGGGGGGGTGATAGAGTATATTAAAATAATTTTCAAGTTAAAAAATTATTTTGCAGTGGAAGACTTAATTTAAATATATGTGTAAGGTGCTTGCAGTAAATAAAACTTATGAAAGTAAGAACTAAAAACACAACACATAGCAAACAAAATATAGCAACCAGAAGACACAAGGAGTTATAGCGGTTCCCCAAACAATCTGGGTACATCCACTCTTCTACCACCCTAGGTAGGAATCCACTGCAGGATGAGTTGATCAGGTGTCCTGGGCACCAATGAGCTTTTGATAAGGTGCTCAAAAATCAAACCAGATTTTTTGATCAGGTGTCTTGCCACCATTGAGTTTTGACAAGGTCTCAGAAACCAGCACAAAACTTTTGAAGGGAGTTTTGAGAAACCCTTTTATAACAGAAAAGGAAAAAGGTGAGATGTTCTTCTCTGTCAACAATCTGAGAGAAGACTAGTGGATGATGTTGTCAAAGCTCCCCCTGAGATCTGGAAGTTGTTCAGGAAAAGAAGCTTTGCACTATGGTGATAGGCCTGCAGTAGATGAGATCTCCAGCAAGAGATGATTCCAGCAGTTGCTGAAATGTGTAGTGTCTGGAGTCTTGTTGGATGAAGCCTTTGAACACTTGACTCAAAAGAGATCTAGGAAAATCTTCTTTTCTGTATGTTGATCTCCTTCAGTGGTGAGTATTCTGAATGAATTCTATTTGTGTGTCTATCTGTGTGTCCAACAAAGAATTCTTTTCTGTATATTGAGTAGCAGAAGGAATGTCTTGTCTTTTATTCCTTAGATCTTGAAAGAACTAGTGCCTAAACACCTAGAGGGGGGGGGGTGAATACGTGCACTTAATCTTTTTAACTTTGAAGGCAGAAACACTGAATTATTAGACCTGTTTATGCAATTCTCTACAGTAATTCAGCACATATAACACAACAATCACAGAATAAATCACACACAGAGTACACACAGCTTTTATATTGGTTCCCCATGGTCTGGGTACATCCACTTTCCCCCTTCGCCTATCTAGTAGTGTACTAGATTCGGCCTAACTTCTCCACTACTTCTCAGATCCACAGATCTTATAGCTCAGAACCCAAACAGGTTCCTACAACTCAGAGTGATGCCACTCCTACCACTCAGGCACAAAGCCCTACCACTCAATCTTCACCAAGACCTACACTCAGCCTTCAACAAGGCCTACACTCAGCCTTCAAAAAGGCCTACACTCAGAGAAATGTATCTCCTACACTCAGGCACAAAAGCCCTACCACTCAGCCTTCATAAATATATGCTTACAACTCAGATCCCTTAGGATCCTACAGAAAATAAATAGTACAAAGATTAATAACCACAACTCTGATTGAGAAAGATGAGTTGACTGGCTTCTTGATGAGTTCTTGAAAGAACTTTGCAGAGATCAACCTCCCTTGGCTTTCTTCAAAGCTTCTTGAATTAGAACACAGTACGGTTGTATCTCTATGCAAATGATCTTCAATCAACTGCTGACTTGAGAATCAGATCTCAATCTGAAACTTTCTTATCTTCCTGGTTCAATAGCTGTCTTCTTAGAAGGAGCTCTCTCTCTCCAACTTCTTAGATCTTCACTTGAAGGTCTTCTTCTTGTTGTGTTGTTTTTCACTTCAATGATTGCTTTTTTCAATCTCCTTCTATTGAAGGAATAAGCCTTTATATAATCTTTCTTCATGGTGACCGGCAGATCCGGTTTCTAATAATCTTCTGACAGTAGCAGTTGACCGGTTGAAATGGCAGCTGTCAAGTCATCCAGTCACTTCTTGAAATCTCTGTCACTGTCTGAAAGTGTCGAGACAGATAGTCTTTATGTGTCGACACAAATAGACCAAGTGTCGACACAAGTAGACTAAGTGTCGACACTAGCCTTCATGGTGTCGACACAACTCCTTGTGTTGTAGAAATTGCTTCTCGACACTGCTTCTTCAGAATGTGTCGACACTGATCATGTGTGTCGACACAAGTCCTTCTTCTTCAATACTTAGTTGATTTCTGCTAAGTGTCGACACAACTCCTTTGTGTCGACACATCTTCTTGTGTTGAAACTTGCTAAGTGTCGACACATCTTCTTTGTGTCGATAGATGCCTTCTGTGTTGAAACTTTTGCTGAGTGTCGACAAATCTCCTTTGTGTCGACATATTCTTCATGTGTTGAGACTTTGCTGAGTGTCGACACATCTCCTTTGTGTCGACACATTCTTCATGTGTTGAGACTTTGCTAAGTGACGACACATCTCCTTTGTGTCGACACTAGTACTTAAACTCTGTTGAAGTTTGCTGAGTGTCGACACAGCCTCCTAGTGTCGACACATTCTGCTGTCGACAAAGTTTCTCTGAGTGTCGACACTGCTTCTAAGTGTCGACACTGATTATGTAGACATTTCTTCATTGTGTGTCGACACTGCCTGTATGTGTCGACACTTTCCTTCTGGTGTCGACTCTGCCTTCCTAGTGTCGACACAATTACTCCAAGTATCGACACTGCTTCTCTAGGTGTCGACACAAGCCTTCTTAAGTGTCAACACTTTTCTTCTAGGTGTCGACACTTTTCTTCTAGGTGTCGACACATGGAATTAGAAACTTTTCCTGCAAACCAGCAGTTACTTAACCTGCACAAAGAAACTCAAAGCACATCAAATATACCTTGATGTATATCATTGAGTAGGGCGAGGCTTCTTCAAATCAGGTACATATATGCCAATGTACCCAACAATCTGAAAAGAATAAATTGATTCTCTATCTCCAAGATAGCAGTTAGCCACTCATTAATGAGTTCCTTAAATGAATTTTGTCTCTGGAGGAAAGTCTTAGAAAACATTCCTTTAAATCTTCCTTGAAACTTGCTCCAGATTAATTGAAACGGCTACAAGATCCTTGGAATAAATGCTGGGAATAAATAAGATATAATTCCATAACTGTCTGAATTTGAATCTTGAGAATCGTCGATCTCTCCAGAAAATCGTCGACCTGAGCTCAACTATCGTCGACCTGAGCTCATAGAATGGAACTAGACTGGAAACTGAAATCGTCAATCTGAGCTCAACTATAGTCGACCTGAGCTCAGAGATTGGGAAAACAGCTAGAGACAGAAACGTCGATCTAAGCTCGAAGATCGTCGAATGGAGTTCGACGACTCGTTGAACTGAGCTCAGAAATCGTCGACCTGAGCTCGACGATTCGTCGACCTGAGCTCAACGAAAATGACTTAGTCTCCTGAATTGAAAATCTGATGTGAGGGTCTTGGGGGCAGCTTTCAAGCCTAAATTCTAACGCTTAGACTCAATCTAATTGACCTTAAAAACTATACAAGGAGGTCAAAACAATTTTCCTAAGGACATAGTGATCCTTGCCCAAATCAGTAATAGGGTGTTTCAACAATCTCCCCCTATTTGGGTTAGGATTACTATTTACATGACATAGGAAATAAAAGCATACAATGCAGATATAAAATCAAAATCATCATTGCAGAAACACAAATAGAATCACATCAGAAATTCAGAATAGATAACACTGACAGCTTACTTGATCATTCCTTTTCCTTGCCCTTTTTAAGAATTATTTCTCTGTTAGGGTTAAGAGCTTCTTTCTTGGATCTTCTGTCATCATCTGCACCTAGAAAAGTTTGATGTTTTGCCCGGGGGACTACAGCTTCTGGGTGCAGCTTCATATAACTTTCTGAGTCAAAGAATTTGCTAGAAGAGTATCTTTCAAGTTCTTTCTTTCTCTGTTCTGATAGAGTGGTGATATTTGATGTATCTTTTCCTTGTTCTCATGCCTTTTTAATTTGATCTAGTGCAACCAACTCTTTCATTCTTGCTATCCAAGAATTAGGATTATTCTCTGGGTCTTCAAATGGAACAGGAGGTTCATATCTGTTTGAAGAATCATCAGGAGTAGCTCTGGAAGAAACTAGATCTCTTAACTTATAAGGGAAAGGACCAGATGTAGTGTCAATGGGACCTTGTCCTTCCCTATGATAAGGATGCTGCCTAGAATAACCTTTGGAATAAACTCTGACTTCTCTTTGATTTCCCCTATACTGTCCTCTTTTGGACTGGTAGCCTCTTGATTGATATTCTCTTGTTTGAGATCTTCCTTGGAATTGAGAGGTGCTTTGACTCTTAACAGAAGAAGACTGATAAGCAGAACTTCCACCAGTACCTGCATCTGGTGAAGGATGAGGAGGAGGAGGATGATTGAAGTGAGATGATCCTTTATCATATTTCCTCCTTTTCTTCATTGCCTTTAGTTGATTCCTGGAGAACTGCATCCATGGTTCTGTAATTGGACAATTATGCAAAATATAGTATGGAATATCATTTGAAGATTTAATTTTCTCCTGGGGAACTTTCTTTAGGGCCTTGCTTCTAGCTTTCCTCTTCCTTGCAATGGTTGTAGAGGAATCATCAGAATCAGTTCTGAATTGATCACTATTTGAGCTCTGAGGATTGTCATATAGTTCATCAAGCCTTTTGATACAATCTCTTTGTTGATGTGATTGAACAGAAGAAACAACAGCAGCAGCAGCAGAAGTAACAAAAACAGCAGAAACTGATGTAATAGATTCAGAAATAATAACAGAAACAGCAGGCTCAGAGTCATTAGTCTCTGTCATAAGCATATCATTAGAAACTAAAACAGCATCAGCAACAGGAACAGGAACAACAGAAACTGAAGGAGCACTGTCCACAGCCTTGAAAGAATTTATAAAAGAAGATATTATGCTGGGCTCACAGCTAGAAATAGGCACAATGATCTTAGTAAGATCTTCAGTTTTCTGATCTGGAAGAAAGCTGAGGTAAGCAGTATCAAACTCTGACAGCAGTGACCTGAGGTCAACTGTTATAACTGGAACTGGAGCTGGAACTGGAATTTCTGAAACAGGCAATCTCTCTACTTCATATGGCATCTCCCCCTGCCTAGATTCAGTAGATACTGGATCAAGGCACCCAACAAAAGGGATTGCCTAAGGAGGATATAGGGAAGAAAGCCTGTCAGATAACTCCTGAACTGATTTCAGAAGTGGAGCCAGGGAGGTCTCCACCATGAGTGATAGCCTTGGAGCTAACAAATCATAGAGCTTATCTGCTATGGCTAATAGATCTACTTTCTCAAGTGGTGCTTGAGTAGAGGTAGAGATGAGTGTGCCAGAGATGGATGTAGGAGGAGCTGTAGATGTGGTTGGAGAAAATGTTAATGTGGATGGTAGAATTGATGGTTGAGAAATGGGAATGGTGGAGATGGAAGTTAATGGAATGGTGACAGATGGAAGTGAATGATGGTTGAGTAAGAATTTCTTGAAGTAGTTGTTGATATGATGTAGAAGAAGATGGTGGCTCAAGGGGTGAGGAAGGAGAATCATCCATATAGGAATCATCTAGGAGAGTGAAGGATGGAATGGATATGGGGGATGAAATTGAGATGGTTATGGTGGATGTGATAATTGTTGAGGGAACAGTAGGTGGGGAAGGTGGAGATGAGGAGGCAAACAGTTCTTCTAATGGGGCAGTAGCCTGAGGGGAAGTGACTGGATCAGTCCTGGTGCCTGAGGATGAGATGACTGCAGAGGTTCTGCTTGGCTTTGCAATTTGCCTGTCCTATTTGCTAAAGAGGGCATAAGTTAACCTCTTAGAGGCATTGATATGCATCCCATTTGAAACAAGCAGCTCAGGGCATCTGCTATGAAGAAATACCCCTAGAATCCTTCCAATGATGACAAAGTTCTTATTCATTTTCTTCTTAATTAGATCAAAGAAAACTTCTCCCCAATTCAACTGTTTCTTATCCACCAAAGCACCCATTAAACAGAATTGATACCTAGATATGGTATCATGGGCAGAATGTTTTGCTAATAGGACCTTGCCAACAACATCTGCTAGAAACCTATATTCCACTGACAGATTTTTATTAAGCAGCTTGTTAGGGTTTGCTGCTGAGTGACCCATCCTGTCATGCATACTTGCAAACTTTTATCCAGACAACTCAAGAGAATCTTGACCAGTACTTAATTGGAAAACTTCTGTTAATATAGCAGGAGTAAGAGATACCTGATTGCCTGATATAGTTCCAATCACTATATTTTGATCTTGAGTGTGAGCAGTATACACCCATTCCTTAATTTCATCTGCAGCCACTTTTATCCTTGTGGTCATGATGTAATCTGATCACTATTTTCAAATGAGTCCATATCGATATCGAATCCAGCGTCAAATTTCATTGCTGCCAAAACTGCAACAGAAACGGCCATTTTTACCTGTAAAAATGAACAAACACAAGACCAAGTGTAGAAAATTTTGGAGGGAAAGGGAAATTCTGCATAGAGTATGAAAGCACAAAGGGAGAACGACGACCTAAAAACGAATTTTATATTAGGGTTCGACGCAGAAAAGGAAAGATCGTTGAACTCCGTTCGACGATCTGGGCTTCTAAAGGAATCTGAAAGGTCTTCAACATCGTCGATCTCCATTCGACGATATTGGAGAGCGTCGAGCTCCGTTCGACGATCACAGACCGTAAGAAGATAGCTTAGCACTATCTGTAAAGCGCTGAACTCTGGTCGACGATTTCTATGAATGTCGATCTCCATTCGACGATCTTTGGGAAAAGCGTCGAGAGCAGTTCAGAGACCAGAAACAACCTATACACACTAGAAAAATCAAAATGTTTGCCTAGTCTTGGTCAATTTTAGAGTTTTAAAAACTTGAAGCTTATTTTAAACTTCCTCCATCTAACATTCCTAACTGATTCAGGAAGAATGTATGTTTCTTTTTATCCAATGGTTTGGTGAAAATATCTCCCCTTTGCAAGTCAGTTGGGATATATTGAAGTTCAATTTTATTTTTCTCAACATTGTCCCTTAAAAAGTGATGCCTAATTTCTATATGTTTTGTCCTACTATGGAGGACTGGATTTGGTGCTATAGAAACAGCACTAGTGTTATCACAAAAAATTTTTGACTTCTCTAAGTTGTAGCCATAGTCTAGGAGCTGATTTTGAATCCACAGGATCTCTAAGCAACAACTACCTACTGTCATATATTCAGCTTCAGCAGTTGATGTGGACACAGATGTTTGTTTCTTGCAAAACCAGGAGACACGTCTGTCACCAAGAAACTGGCAAGTTCCACTGGTGCTTTTCCTATCTATTCTGCATCCAGCAAAATTAGCATCTGAAAATCCATTTAAGTCAAATGCTGAGTCTTTTGGATACCAGAGACCTAAATTTGGACAACTTTTCACATACCTAAGAATCCTTTTTACTAAGGTTAAGTGTGACTCTCTAGGGCTCACTTGGAATCTAGCACATATACATGTAACAAATATTATGTCAGGTATACTAGCTGTAAGGTACAATAAAGAATCAATCATTGCTCTATATGTTGTCTGATCAACAGGTTTCCCATGTTCATCAGCATCTAATACAGCATTAGTAGGCATGGGTGTTTTCATACATGATGCTTCAAACATACCAAATTTCTTAACCAGTTCTTTTGCATACTTGGTTTGAGAGATGAATATGCCTTCAACATGTTGTTTGACTTGCAATCCTAGAAAGAAGGAGAGCTCACCCATGCTACTCATTTCAAATTTAGAATGCATTAGATTGGAAAACCTTTTGCACAGATTTGAATCAATAGAACCAAAGATAATGTCATCTACATAGATTTGTACTAGTAAGGTATTGGACCTATGGGTTCTAATAAAAAGAGTTTGGTCTACTCTACCCCTTATAAAATCATTTTTCAGAAGAAAGCATGCTAGGGTCTCATACCATGCTCAAGGTGCTTGCTTTAGACCATATAATGCTTTATGCAATTTGAAAACATAATCAGGATGAGTTGGAGAAATAAAACCCAGGGGCTGTCTAACATAGACTTCTTTCTTGATGTCTCCATTGAGAAAAGCACTCTTTACATCCATTTGATATACTTTGAATCCTTTGTGTGCTGCATAAGCTAAGAAGATTCTTATGGCCTCTAACCTTGCAACTAGTGCAAAGGTCTGGTCATAGTCTATCCCTTCTTCTTGAGAGTATCCTTGAGCAACTAGCCTTGCCTTGTTCCTTACAATGACTCCTTGATCATCCAATTTGTTTCTGAACACCCATTTTGTTCCAACAATGGAGTGATCCTTTGGCCTTGGCACTAGTTCCCAAACTTTATTCCTTTCAAATTGATGTAATTCCTCTTGCATTGCACTAATCCAGTGTGGATCTTGTTCTGCATCTTGAATGGATTGAGGCTCAATTTGAGAAAGAAAGCAGGTGTGCATCAGGTTTTGGTTGACCTGATTTCTGGTTTGCAAACCAGCTGAGATGTCTCCAATCACTTGGGAGATTGGATGGTCTCTTGATGTTACTAAATCAACTGGGGGTGTTGAGTGTTCACCAACCTATATTGTTGTTTCCCCTTGTGGAACAACAACTAGCTCTTCAAGAAGGTTCTCTCCAAGATGTTGAATATCTTCTTCATCTTCACTGCTTTCATCCTTTTGTATAATATGCAACCTGTCCAAATTTTCAGCAAGAGAGTGTACCTGCAAAGATTCTATGGTAGAAGAATTCTTCTCCTTAAAAGACATGTTAGATTCATCAAAGGATACATGAACAGATTCTTCAATTTTAAGAGTAAATTTGTTATACACCATATAAGCTTTACTGATCATGGAGTATCCCAGAAACACTCCTTCATCAGCTTTAGCTTGAAATTTTGCTATGTATTTCTTGTCTTTATTGTGAATGTAACAAATGCGACCAAAATTTTTAAAATAATCTACTTTAGGTTTCTTTCCTTTGAGTAATTCATAGGGAGTCTTGCCCTTCAGCTTATGTATCAAACTTCTATTCAACACATAGTTGGAGGTGTTCACTGCCTCTGCCCAAAAAGATAGAGGAAGGTGAGCATCTGACAATAATGTAGTAGCAGATTCAATAAGGGTTCTATTTTTTCCTTTCAGCTACCACATTTTGTTGAGGAGTTCTAGGAGCTGAGAAAGTGTGCCTGATCCCTTCACTCTGACAGAACTCTTGCATAAGAAGAGAATCAAACTCTATCCCATGATCACTTCTGATCAGGGCAATGTGAGTATTGAACTCACTCTGTATGCATTTGAGAAACTCTGTCAAACACTTAAAGTTATCAGACTTCTTCCTCAGAAAGAACACCCATGTGAATCTAGAGAAGTCATCTATAACTACTAAAGTATAAGATTTCCCTCCTAAGCTTTATACTATAATGGGTCCAAAGAGATCCATGTGTAATAGATACAAAATCCTAGGTGAATCACTCTTATTAAGTGACTTGAAGCTATTTTTGGTTTGCTTGCCTAATTTACAAGCCCTGCAAAGTCCTTCCTTCTTATAGGGACCAGAAGGTAGTCCTCTAACAAGGTTGTCCTTGGATAGCCTAGCAATGGTTCTAAGGTTTATATGTCCTAATCTTTTATGACATAGTTCATTAGGTCTATAAATGGAATTGAACAAGCATATATCTACCTTAGTTGAGAGAAAATCCATAAGATAAATGTTACCTTTCCTTTTACCTGTCAACACAGTTGTGTTGTCCTCTAATTTGATTTTGCATGAGGATTTGTTGAAAGTCACTTGGTAGCCTTCATCACACAGTTGACTAATGTTGATTAAGTTGTGCTTCAGTCCTTCCACATTAGCTACTTTCTTGAATGTGACTGAGCCAATATGGACTGTACCATATCTTTTTGTTAGTCCAAAATTTGAATCACCAAATATTACTTTGGGTCCAAGTTTGGATTTAAAGGATGTGAAATTCTCCTTATTTCCTGTCATGTGCTTTGAACACCCACTATCCAGATACCATTGTTCCATTCGGCGATCGTCGAGCTCCGTTCGACGTTTTCTGTTGAACTTTTGTTTTCTTAGGTAAATCAGAATTCTTCCTAGCCACCTCTACAACTCCCTTACCTTTATCTGAGATAAACTTGATTGGGGTTGTTAATACTATAGGTTGGCTGGATGAAGCACCCAAGCCCAGTGTACTATTGAATCTTGAGTTCACTGTGCTTGTGATGTCCATTAGTTTGATACTTCTCCCATTGAGGGATTCTTCAAACTTCTTGGCCTCTAATAGTTCACTTTTCAGTGAGGCTATCTGCTCCCTACAGCATTCCAACTCCTCAGAGAGTTTGAGGTTATCTGATTTTAAGGTGCCTTGTTCAGACAATTGATTTCTGAGAGAAATAATTTCTTTCTCATATTTTAATAGATCTAAACACAGTGCCTTAAATCCACATTTGAAGTCCTCTGAATTAAAATCAAATGAGTCTATTACCTAATCCTCTTCAGATTGAGTTGCTGATTAATACTCTGGCTCTTGTTCTACACCAGTATTGTGTTGAGAGGCATTGATAGCCATTATGCAGAACTCCTTTTCTTCAGCATCATCTTCATCATCACTTGAGCTGGATGAAGCTTCTGATTTTTCTTCTGTTTCACTCCAGGTTTCAGCTACAAACCCCTTCCTAGTATGTTTGTTCTTGCTGGAGGAGGGTTTGTCATTGCTGTTTTTCTTGAAGTCTTTGTCTCTTCTCCTTTCTTTCCTGTCCTTCTTGTCCTTATTCTGATTTTCTGGATAGTCAGGCACAATGTGGCCTGGTTTCCTGCATCCAAAACAAATAATTTCTTTGTTATTGGACTTATTATACATTGGCTTTTCATGCCCTCTGAATGACTTTTTCCTGAAGTCCTTCCTGGCCATTTTATAAAACCTTTTGGCCAGTAAGCTTAGCAGCTCTTCATTGCCTGTGACCTTGTCTTCAGGCTGATCTTCAATAGCTTTGAATGCTACTGATTTCTCTTTTCTGATTGCTGGTGAGGCAGCCTTCTGCTCTTCTTCTCTGTTTTGATGAGCAGCTCATAAGACTTGAGCTTTCCCAAAAGAGCCTCAGTGGTGATCTCATTTAGGCTTCTGGCATCCTTGATTGGCCAGATCCTTGAGTCCCAAGTGCTGGGGAAGCACATTAGGATTTTGTCATTGAGTTCAGTCAATGAGATCTCCTTGTCCAAGGTTTTCAGTTCATTGACTATAAGACTGAGTCTGTTATACATATCAGCAAAAAACTCAGTTTCTCCTTTCTTGAAGTTCTCATATTGAGTTATGAGATGAGATCTTCTATCTTTTCTTTCATCTGCAGATCCTGACACTATTTCAGATAGTTTGTCCCATATCTCTTTTGCTGAGTTGCATTCAGCTACTTTTTGAAAGATTTCATCAGACATGGTTTGTGCCAAAATGTTCATTGCTTTAGCATCTGCAACTTTCCATTTTTTGATTTCTGCATCTGTTCCTGAAGGAGGTGGAACAACACTTGTACTTGTATTTGCTGGGGGTCTTAGAAACACTGTCAAAACAGAATTAAAGATATCTTCATCAATAGAATTCATGTACAATCTTATCCTTGCCTTCCAAAGTGCAAACTTAGATAGATTGCACACTGTAGGTCTGGTGCTAGCATAATCTTTATTTTGTGCCATGGTTTTATATAAAGATAAATATAATACAAATAATAAAAATAAAAACCCTCTATAAAGGATTGATCTTATCAGAGATCTTTTGGTTCAGGTATTAGCCTGTAGGAATAACCAACCTGCAAAGTTGTGGAGTTTAACCAACCTGCCTCTGATATCAATTGAAAGTGGGGATAAGATCTACCTTAACTCTAGAGGGGGGGAGGGTGAATAGAGTATATTAAAATAATTTTCAAGTTAAAAAATTATTTTGCAATGAAAGACTTAATTTAAATATATGTGTAAGGTGCTTGCATGAAATAAAACTTATGAAAGTAAGAACTAAAAACACAACACACAGCAAACAAAATATAGCAACTAGAAGACACAAGGAGCTATAGTGGTTCCTCAAACAATCTGGGTACATCCACTCTTCTACCACCCTAGGTAGGAATCCACTGCAGGATGAGTTGATCATGTGTCCTAGGCACCAATGAGCTTTTGATAAGGTGCTCAAAAACCAAACCAGATTTTTTGATCAGGTGTCTTGCCACCACTGAGTTTTGATAAGGTCTCAGAAACCAACACAAAACTTTTGAAGGGAGTTTTGAGAAACCCTTTTACAACAGAAAAGGAAAGAGATGAGATGTTCTTCTCTGTCAACAATCTGAGAGAAGACTAGTGGATGATGTTGTCAAAGCTCCCCCTGAGATCTGGAAGTTGTTCAGGAAAAGAAGCTTTACACTAGGGTGATAGGCCTTCAGTAGATGAGATCTCTAGCAAGAGATGATTCCAGCAGTTGCTGAAATGTGTAGTGTCTGAAGTCTTGATGGATGAAGCCTTTGAACACTTGAGTCAAAAGAGATCTAGGAAAATCTTCTTTTCTGTATGTTGATCTCCTTCAGTGGTGAGTGTTCTGAATGAATTCTATTTGTCTGTCTATCTGTGTGTCCAGCAAAGAATTCTTTTCTGTATATTGAGTAGCAGAAGGAATGTCCTATCTTTTATTCCTTAGATCTGAAAAGAATAAATTGATTCTCTATCTCCAAGATAGCCGTTAGCCACTCATTAATGAGTTCCTTAAATGAATTTTGTCTCTGGAGGAAAGTCCAAGAAAACATTCCTTTAAATCTCCCTTGAAACTTGCTCCAGATTAATTGAAACGGCTACAAGATCCTTGGAATAAATGCTGGGAATAAAAAAGATAGAATTCCATAACTGTCTGAATTTGAATCTTGAGAATCGTCGATATCTCCAGAAAATCGTCGACCTTAGCTCAACTATCGTCGACCTAAGCTCAGAGACTGGAACTAGACTGGACACTGAAATCGTCGATCTGAGCTCAACTATCGTTGACCTGAGCTCAGAGATTGGGAAAACAGCTAGAGACAGAAACGTCGATCTGAGCTCGAAGATCGTCGAACGGAGTTCGACGACTCGTTGAACTAAGCTCAAAGATTGTCGACCTGAGCTCGACGATTCGTCGACCTGAGCTCGACGAAAATGACTTAGTCTCCTGAATTGAAAATCTAATCTGAGGGTCTTGGTGGTAGCTTTCAAGCCTAAATTTTAACCCTTAGACTCAATCTAATTGACCTTAAAAACTATACAAGGAGGTCAAAACAATTTTCCTAAGGACATAGTGATCCTTGCCCAAATCAGTAATAGGGTGTTCCAACAAGTTGGCTGAACTCAAGGTACAGTTGCAGGAACTGTTGGAGCAGGTGTATATCAGACCTATTTCTTCACCGTGGAGCGCACCTGTGTTGTTCGTGAAGAGGAAAGACGATAGTATGCGGCTGTGCATAGACTACCGGGAGTTGAATAAATTGACTGTCAAGAATAAGTATCTGATTCCTCGGATTGACGACCTGTTTGACCAGCTGGTGGGGTCAGTGGTGTATTCAAAGTTAGACTTAAAGTCAGTATACTATCAGTTGCAAATTTGAGACGAGGACATACCCAAGACAGCGTTTGGTACGAGGTATGGTCATTTTGAGTTCTCGGTGATGTCATTCGGGCTGACGAACGCACCATCCGTATTCATGGATTTGATGAATCGAGTATTTCAAAAATACTAGGACTCTTTTGTAGTTGTCTTTATCGATGACATTCTGGTGTACTCCAAATTGGAGGTGGAGCATGAGACTCACTTGAGAGTAGTCTTGCAAGTGTTGAGGGAGAACCAGCTTTATGCAAAGTTCTCAAAGTGCGAGTTCTGGCTCGAGAAGGTAGCATTTTTGGGCCATGTGATTAGTGGGGATGGGGTGGCGATAGATCCAACAAAAGTGGAAGCCATCAGAGGCTGGCCAATTTTGAGAACCGTGGCGGAAGTCCGAAGTTTTCTTGGACTAGTCAGGTACTATAGAAGATTCGTGGAAAACTTTTTGCGTATATCTCCATGCCTCACATAATTAACTCATAAGGATCAAAAGTTTGTGTGGACTCAGGAGTGCAGTCAGGCATTTGAGACACTGAAGGAAAGACTGATGACGACTCCAATCCTAAGTCTACTGAAAAGCACCGAAGGATTTCAAATCTTTAGTGACTCTTCGGGTTGTGGTTTGGGTTGCGTTTTGGTGCAACATGGTAGTGTGATAGCCTTTGGGTCTAGGCAGTTGAATCCTCACGAGAGGAATTATCCCGTCCATGACATAGAGTTGGCGGAGGTAATTTTCGCGTTGAAATTGTGGCGGCACTATGTTTATGGTGTGAAGGTGGAGATCTTCACGGATCACAAAAGCCTGAAGTATCTCCTAGATTAGAAGGACTTGAATATACGGCAGCGTAGGTGGGTCGAGTTCCTTGGAGACTACGAGGCGACGATTCAGTATACTCCAGGCAAAGCCAATATTGTGGTAGATGCCTTGAGTAGAAAATACTCGGGGCAAGGGAATTAGATCGAAGCTCATGATGAGCGGTTGGTGCTGGACTGGGAGTCCCTCGTCTTGGAGTGCATAGTAAGGGGCGAGTCTAGTGTGGCTCGGTTGAACTGGATCGAAATATAGAACAACTTATCCGATCGTATTCGGGAAGCGACCCGTTTGGATGTGGAGTTTCAACCATACGTGGTGGAAGCTCAAAAGGGCGAGAGCAGCACCTAGGAGATAATTGATGGGATTTTGAGGAAGGACGGACGGTTTTGTGTACCGCAGTCGGCAAGCTCCATGAGGAGTTGATGTTTGAGGCTCACTTTACAAGTGTTGAGGTTGGTGACCGGGCGGTCTGGCGGTCTGTCTTGGCGGGTTGAAGACCGCGCGGTCTGGCGGTTTGTCTCAGCCGGCTTGGAGACCGGGCGGTCTAGCGGTCTACCCTGGCAATCTCTCTTTCTCTCTGGTGGTAGCCGTGCGGTTAGCCCTTCTGTCTAACTGCGCGGCTTGTGCGGTTTGTTTTGTATAGTCCGCTTAGTCCTATAAATTTTTAGTCCCACATCTCTTATTTGTATTCTCTCATCTCTCCTCTATTCTATATAAGGGAGGGCATACCTTTGTAATAGATATCTTTTTGGATAATAAGACTTTCAATTATTCAAAACTCCGGCTTGTTTTTTGGTCGTTTGTTCGCTACTTTAACATGGTATCAGAGGACTCGATTTTCTCCTCCCGATTCTGTGCGCCCTCCCTGACCTCGCCACCTGTCCGCGCGGCTTGCTTCTTCTTCTTGCGGCCTGTCCCAGCGGCTTGTTTCTTCCGCCTGCTTGCGCCCTGTTCGCGCGGCTTCTTCTCTCCTTGTCGTTGCCCTTTGTGTGCGCGACCTCTTTGTTTCTTCTTCTTCTTGTTGCGACCTGTTTACCTCCCAGCGTGCTTTTCACTGTTCGCGTGGTGTCTCTTTCTTCTATTCGCGCGGGCTGATTTCTAGCCGCTCGACTTCTTTCCATCTGCTTGCTTCTGCGGCTTGGTCGTGGTTTTTCTGGCCGCTGGTATCTATCATCATGACCGCTGCAGATCTCTTTCTCTAACCGCTGTGTTTTCTCTCTGTTCGCGCGGGTTCTTCCTTGTTTCGGCAGTCTCTCTGCCTTTCTTCCTTTAGCCGCTCCTGCCTGTTAGTCGCCGCGACCTCCTGTTAAGTCGCGCGGCTTGTGCTTCCCTCTTCTTACCCTTTGCCTTGCTCTGCACCTTGGTCGTGGGCCTTCTTGCCGCTGGTGTGCTGTCACCGAGACCGCTTCCATTTTTTATTCTTCCCTTCATGGCTTTCATATCCTCCTCCAAGCTGTTCGCCTCGGTTGTCACGTCTTCTGGCAGTGCCCACGTTGTTACTCAAGGAAAATGGCTGATCGACACCGGTGCTACAAATCATATGACCGGCAATCTCCAGTGTTTTTCTCTCCTAGAAACACATGATCGGTTGCCCCCGGTTATTCTTGCTGACGGCTCTTCATCATCGGTCCATGGGACGGGGATATTTCATGTCACTCCGTCTCTTCACTTGGCGGATACTCTATATGTGCACCAGTTCCCGTGTAACTTTTTATTTATTACCTCTCTATGCAAGCAATGACAGTATTCAGTCACATTTACTTCTACTTCTTGCTCTTTTCAGGATCCGGACTCCCAACGGACGATTGCTATTGGGACTGAGAGTGGCGGCCTATACTTCCTGGATAACATTTCTGCTTTTTCCACCTTCTCCACCACCTCCACAGATATTCTCTAATGACATCTCCGCCTTGTTCATGCTCCTCCACGTCTTCTTCGTCAACTTCTGCCCCACCTTCCTCCACAAAGTCCTCCTCTCAACTGTGAGGCCTGTCAGCTTGGTAAGCATCACCGCTCCTCTTTCCCTCCAAAGCACGTTCGTGGCTCTACCCGTCCGTTTGATCTCATCCACTCCGATATTTGGGGTCCCTCTCCTACTCTTACCATTGGTCGGGGTAGTTCATATTTTGTCACGTTCATTGATGATTTCTCTCGCTGTACGTGGGTGTATCTATTAAAAGATCGCTCCGAATTATTCTTTGTATGAACGTCCTTCTATCTCATGATCCAAACTCAGTTTAATGTTTCTATCAAAGTTTTTCGATCTGATAATGCCAAAGAATATATCAGTCATGACTTTTCTACATTCTGCATGCAAAATGGGATTATTCATCAAACTAGTTGTGTCTATACTTCACAACAAAATGGTGTGACCGAACGCAAAAACCGTCACCTCCTCGATGTCGCTCGCACCTTGATGACCCAGATGCATGTTCCGCGCTCCTATTGGGGCTATGCTGTTCTCCTTACCTGCTACCTTATCAATCGCATTCCCTCTGTGGTTCTCCACGACAAAACCCCATTCTCCATTCTGTATCTGGGCAAGGAGCCGTTTCCTCTACCTCTCCAAATCTTTGGATGCACTACCTTTGTGCATACCCCTTCTGCCACCAGTGATAAGCTCTCCCCTCGCTCCACCAAATGTGTCTTTCTGGGGTACTCCACCACTCAGAAAGGCTATTGTTGCTTTGATCCCGTCCTTCGTAAGCAGTTCGTCTCTGCTGACATCACCTTCTTCGAGAATACCTCCTACTTCTCAGATGACTCCTCTCCTCTTCTCCCAGCTTCTGATTCTCCTACCATTCCCTTCGTTCCCTCGCCTCCTACTACGATCTCCACCCCTGCACCGTCTCCATCCACTCCTCTCCCTCCACCTTTCTCTCTCCCTCCTCCGCCACCCTCTCCCTCATCTCCGCCGCCGTCGCTCTCTACTCCCGGGCCAGCTTTCTCTACCACGGATGCTCCGGATGCCGCGGGACCCGCTGACCTAGATCTTCATATAGCTCTTCGCAAAGGGGTGCTGACGTGTACCCTACACCCCCTTGCTGCTGTTGTTTCCTATGATCGTCTTACCCCTTCTCACAGGATATTTGCACTGGCTATCTCTGCCACTGCCACACCCCGCTCCTACCAGGAGGCCCTTGCTATTCCTCATTGGAAGATGGCCATGGATGAGGAAATGGTGACCCTAACTGAGCGGGGTACCTGGACTCTTGTTCCTCCTCCCTTCGGCACTGATGTGGTTGGCTGTCGCTGGGTCTTTGTGGTCAAATTTGGCCCCGACGGCACTATGGATCGTTATAAGGCTTGCCTTGTTGCTAAGGGCTTTACTCAGACCTATGGGGTTGATTACTTTGACACCTTCTCCCCCGTGGCTCGTCTCAGCACTATCCGGGTCCTTCTCTCTGTGGCGGTAAATAGGGATTGGCCGATTTCCCAGCTGGATGTCAAGAATGCCTTCCTTTATGGTGATCTTCACGAGTCCGTTTACATGGAGCAACCTCCTGGGTATATTGCTCAGGGGGAGACACGAGTATGCCGGCTGAAGAAGGCAATTTATGGCCTCAAGAAGAGCCCTCGAGCTTGGTTTGACAAGTTCAGCGGCATCGTGGTGGCCGTTGGTTTTGCACGAAGCTCTGCCGATCACTCTCTATTTATTCGCAAAACTCCTTTGGGGCTAGTTGTTCTTGCTGTGTGCGTCGATGATATTCTTCTCACTGGCGATGAACAGGAAGGGGTAGCCCTGACAAAGCGACATCTTCGCCAACATCTGATCACGAAAGATATGGGCTCTCCAAAGTACTTTCTAGGGATCGAAATCTCTCGGAAGCCCGACTCCCTAGTTCTCTCTCAGCGTATGTATGCCATTAATCTTTTAAAAGAGGCAGGATTGACTGGAGCAAAACCTGCCCGATGCCCCATGGCAACTGGAGAAAGACAAAACCTAGACAGATGATTCGCCTCTTCTTTTAGATATTTCGCGGTACAGGCGTCTGGTTGGTAAGCTCATATATCTCACAGTGACCAGGCCCGACATCTCCTATGTTGTGGGCAAGGTGAGTCAATTCATGCAAGCACCTAGGGAGTGCCATCTACAGTCCGCCTTGCGGATCTTGGAGTATGTCAAAGCAGCGCCTGGGAAAGGATTACTTTTTCAGAAAAATGGTCATCTGAGGATTGAAGCACACTCAGATGCAAGTTATGCTGATGACAAAGGGGATCGCAAGTCAACCTCAGGTTTTTGCACCTTTGTTGGGGGAAATCTGGTGAGCTGGAAGAGCAAGAAGCAGTCTGTTATCTCCAGGTCTAGTGCAGAAGCTGAGTATCGCAGTATGGCGTCGACCACTTGTGAGTTAAAATGGCTGCGGGCTCTCATGCTAGATTTAGGAGAGGTCTACAACCATCCTCTACCTATGTTCTGTGATAACAAGGCCGTCATATACATCTCCAAAAATCCGGTCTTCCATGAAAGAACAAAGCACATTGAGGTCGACTGTCATTTCATTCGTGAAGAGATCTTAAAGGAACAAATTTGCACTCCCTTTGTCACTTCTGATAAAGAGCTGGCTAACATCTTCACCAAGTCAGTTTCCGCCTCGTTTCTTCATGTTTGTAACAAGTTGGGCATGATCGATATATATGCTCCAGCTTGAGGGGGAGTGTTGAGGTTGGTGACCGGGCGGTCTCGCGGTCTATCTTGGCGGGTTGAAGACCGAGCGGTCTAGCGGTTTGTCTCAGCCGGCTTGGATACCGGGCGGTCTAGCGGTCTACCCTGGCAATCTCTCTTTCTCTCTAGTGGTAGCCGTGCGGTTAGCCCTTCTGTCTAACTGCGCGGCTTGTGCGGTTTGTTTTGTATAGTCCTCTTAGTCCTGTAAATTTTTAGTCCCACATCTCTTATTTGTATTCTCTCATCTCTCCTCCATTCTATATAAGGGAGGGAATACCTTTGTAATAGATATCTTTTTGGATAATAAAACTTTCAATTATTCAAAACTCCGGCTTGTTTTTTGGTCGTTTGTTCGCTACTTTAACAACAAGGTACTCTATTGACCCGGCAGTACAAAGATGTACTTGGATATGAAGAAATCATTTTGGTGGCCTGGACTGAAGTGGGACGTAGCTTTGTACGTGAATTAATGCCAAACTTCTGCCTTGGTGAAGGCCGAGTGTTAGAAGCCGGGCGGGTTCCTGAAGCCTCTTCCAATCCCCGAGTGGAAATTCGATGACATCTCCATGGATTTGTGCATGGGTTACCTAGATCGCAACAGGGTAACGCCGTGATTTGGGTGATTGTGGATTGCATAACCAAAGTGGCTAACTTCATCCCAAATCGAAAGAAGGACAGCGTTGAGAAGCTGGTAGAGTTGTATGTTCGCAACATTGTGCGAGTACATGGAATTCCTAGAAGTGTAGTCAGCGATCGTGACAGACGTTTCATGTCCAAGGATTGGAGATTGGTTCAGAAGAGTTTGGTCACAAAGCTCAAGTTCAGTACGGCTTTCCATCCTCAAACTGACGAGCAAACCGAAAGAACAAATCATACTATGGAGGATATGCTGAGGATGTGTATTCTTTACTTCGACAAGAAATGGGAGGATCACCTCTTCATGGTGGAGTTCATGTACAATAACAGTTACCAAGCAAGTATAAAAATGACGCCATACAAAGCTTTGTATGGGAGGTGGTGTCGAACACCGATGTCTTGGACAGAGGCGGGAGACACCAAAATTTTGGGAAAGGAAGTGGTAGCTGATGCATGTGAGTTGGTGCAAACCATTCAAGAGCGCATGAAGGTGGCTCAAGATTGGCAAGCAAATTATTTCAATGCTCGCCATAGGAAGCTGGAGTACGCGGTAGGCGATTGTGTGTATTTAAAGATCAAGCCGTTCAAAGGCGTTTCACGGATTCGCCGACTCAAGAAGTTGAGTCCAAGGTTTTTAGGACCTTTCGAGATTGTTGAAAGGGTGGGAGAAGCAGCGTACCGGTTGGCGTTGTCCGCAGAGTTGAGTGGATTACACGACGTCTTCCATGTCTCTGTCTTGAGGAAAGCCTTGATAGAGGCTAATGTGGTGATCGAATCGGCATCGGTGCCGATAGAGGAAGACTTGAGGACGCGAGTTCGTCCAGTTGCTATAGAGGATTCAGAAATTCGGCAGTTGTTGAACAAAGAGGTCAAACTCGTAAAAGTCCGATGGGACAACTACGGTCGTGAGGAGCTCTCTTAGGAGCGACAACAGACCATGCTGGAGTAGTATCCAGAGTTTTTCCGTTCAGGCATCATTTAAGTTTTGTGTACCCCTTTTTGCTTTCTGTAATTTCGGGACAAAATTCTTTTAAGGGGGAGAAAGTTGTAACGCCCCAAAATTCGAAAGAGGGACGAACAATGTTCTATGCCAAGTTTGGGTCTTGGTGAGGGTCACACGGCCTAGGACACAGGTGTGTCCCTAGCCGTGTCATGCTCGGATTCTACGAAGAACTTGGGTGGTCGATGAACTGGTCTCGACGAAGTGTCAAGACAGTGAACACGGCCTAGGACATGGGCGTGTACATGGCCGTGTCGCGCTCGGGTTCGTCGAGAGCCCGGGAAGTCGACGATTTTTGCTCGACGAAGTGTCGAGACAGGGAACACGGCCTGGGACACGGGCGTGTCCAAGGCTGTGTCATGCGCATGTTCGACGAATTTTCCATGAAGTCGACAAGAAGGCAGTCGACGATCGTCGAGACTTCGAACACGGCCTGAGACACGGGCGTGCCCTAGGCCGTGTCCTGCTCGGGTTGTTGGCCGAGCCGTGTGAGGTGATAGACAAGGCCTAGAGCCCAGGCGTGTTCGTGTTGGACACGGGCATGTCAAATGTAACCCGGGCGTGTCGGGTACCCGTGTTCTCCTTGGGTTGTGTTTGGTCCTGTGTCGATGGAGGAACACGCCCAGGCATATGGGCGTGTACTACGTGACACGGGCGTGTCAGATGTGACACGGGCGTGTTCTGAGCCCGTGTCCTTTTCTGGGTGCGATGGTTTCAGTGTCGATTGAGGCACACAGCCTTGGACACGGGCATGTCGCAAGTCGTGTTCGGCCCAGGAGTTTTTGTATTAAATTCGGATTGTGGTCGTTCGTTTCCTTCTAGTGAGATCTGATGGTCCAGGGCTTTCCTTGCTGAGTTATGTCCGGGAATAGGGTTTGGAAACCCCCATTCTACATCAAGTAATCTCTTTCTAAGTTCCAGAGAGAAGGGAGAGCAAGGAAGAAGGTGAAGGAGATATCAGGCTACCGGAGAAGCTTCGGTGCTCCAAATTGCGAGCCGAGCCCGGATCCGTAGAGGCAAGACCGTTGTGAAGGTTTTCATCCGGCTAAGTTTCCATGGCTAGGAAGAGGGGTCGTAAGGTAACGACACTTCTCCTCTTGGTTTTAGGATGCGTGTTTAACATCTTTTCTTTCAAGCTTTTGGGCACCAAATCTCTCAAATGAGAGGGGTTTGGGTCGCCATGGTTCAAGAGAAACCTCCGGGTCGATTGAGTCCGTCCTCGGCATGTTTTTGCATTAGAGATCCGCTCCGTTAGTGGATTAGGCATTGTGGGTGAAGCCGTGGTCGTGACCGTTAGTCTGACTCGGTGATGTTGCATACGAGCTTTAAGGATCTTGTAGAAATCCGTTGCGGCAAGATGCCGTTTGTGATGTTTGTGTTTTCCCCTTTTCTTGAGTGAGTACATATAGCCGAAACCGGACAAGGTTAGCTCCGCAATGGCGGTAGATGGTTTCCTTGGTGGACAAGGTTAGCTCCTCATTGGCGGTAGATGGTTTCCTTGGTGCTTGGGGATGTTGCAGTACAAATGAGGGATTGGGGTGGGAATGATTATGGATTGTGATGTGCTAAGGTGTGGCTTTGTCTCCGTGGTCGGCTGGCTATCCCGTGACGTGCAAGTCATGTGTGGAGAGTGTCCCGGCGAGACTAGTCCCCTTCTGTGAGACTGACGAGAATGCCAAGCATGGGGCAAGCCCGGGCAATGAGGCCATGTGCTGGTGGGGTTCAACAAGGGTTCCTAGAATCGGTCAGTGTGTTAGACGGAATCCTGACATGAGAAGTCAGAGCTTGCAGGAAAGCTCGGGACTAAGACCATGAGTGGGTGGGGCCGTGGCAAGAGTTTCGTGTGGCGGCTTGTATGCCGTTAGGGGAATTGCAATACCCTTTTTGTTTGAGGCTTAATGCCACTGGGGAAATCGGAAGTACCCAGATGTTTGATGATGTGCTTGAAGCATACGCGATAGGGTACCTTGTGTGAAGCCCGGGTTTTGCATACATGCTGTATAGTAGGCCCCTTTTATTTATATGCTCAACATAGAAAACATGTATGTTGTTTGAGACATCCAAGCATGTTCTTTTAGTGCTTTACTTGTTTATATATATACGGTATACGAAGTGCTGACTTGCAGGTTGGAGGGGTACCCCAGGGTCCATTAGGGGCGGCCGGGAGGAGATGTGTTTGTTACACAGTTTGAGGTCAGCCTTTGCTGACCCACGTTACAACCAATTTTTATAGGGCAAGGATCGCAAGCAGGAGCTAGCTTGCTGGCCAATAAGGCCTAAGCTTCATGAATTGTTACCAGTTTTGTACTAGCTATATTTTGGTGGCCCTGTATGCTTGATGCTTTTGTTTTCCGGCTTGCATGTCTAGGTAGCTTAGGAGTGACTTTTCACATTGATGTGTTATGTATCAATAGAATTGTGGACTCTATTTTGTTGTAAGGCCATAAGGTCGTTTCGATACTCCTATATGTGTGGATAACTTCTAGTCTAGTTTGCTGTTTATGCTGTTGATTGTTCTGAGTTTTGAGTTGGGTAGATTATTTCACCTTTTAATGCTAAAGCTGTGGCGTCTGTATGTTGTGGGGCCCCGGCCGGACCCATATTATATGGTCATTATAGGGGAGGTGTTACATATAGCAGGGACATCTTCAACTGCAGCTACATCATCAGTATCAGCCATATCTGTCTCATCTTCTGCAGTAATCTTTGAAACTTGTCCTGACCTAGGACAAGCATGGATTATATCTACATGCACAACATTATCCTAGAGTTTAATGTTTGCTGAGGAGAGACTCAGGGATATGTCTTTCTGCAGACCAATATCAGCAGGAGGAGAGGTTCCTAGCTCAGGTTTAGAGCAGGATGAACTGTCCACTTCAGCAACTTACTTTCCCTTATCCCTTGAGGAGTCCTTTGTTGTTGAAGGTTGACTCTTGGGTAGGATCCTAGTTAATCTATCCAATGTCTTTATATCCATCCTTTTTAGGTAGTGAATCTTCACTCCATGCACCTGATTGAATGTATCAGTATAGGTGTTTACTATGTATAAATAAAGAATTATGCCCACGTTTGGAGTGTGTATACATTCTACTATTCTCTGGTAGATGAGAGAAGTCCAAGAGGTCTTCATGTTGAGGATTATCCTCTTCATGACATAAAACATTGACCTGGAGATTGTGTCATATGATCCAAGTTTGTAGATAAGGGCTTTCCCTGCAATATCTGTTAGCAGTTTACCTCTATGATCGAAGAATTTCCTCTTAAGAGACACAGGTTTGGCATCTCTGTATCCACACCACCTGAGAGTTATGTCTCTGTTCTTGTTTATGGTTTCTTTTTCCTCACTAGGGTTGATGGAGGGTAGTTGAAGGGATTTGCCTAGTCTTTGAGGGTTTACCTTAATCTTGAAGTCCTCAATCTTAGACTTAAGTGTGTTTTGAGAAGAAGACACCATAACAGTGGAGAAGAATTCTATTACCTCTTCTCTAAGAATGGTGGATGGTTCAGATAGGGTGTATTCCAATCCTGAGGACTCAATCATCCTTATGAATTCTCTAATCTCAGAAGCAGCATGAATGAATCCGTTTCTGACTATTTCATAGCCATCCTGGAGCTCCTTTGAGATCTTCGGTGCCATTGAAGCAGTGCTGCGAGACACTGAGAATGGTTTTGCCTCGATGGCAGGCGTTATGGATTTTTATAATAGTGAGGTTTTTTGTTTTATGTCGCCCTTATATATATTTTAAAAATTTTTAATTACTTTATCATAAGATTAAGTGATTAATCATGTTAGCTTAAGATTGTGCTTTAGGCTTTAAAGCTTATTCCTCGCTTCCTGTTATGAGACAGTGCACCCAACTTTGAACACAGTTCAACGAATTCTGAACTGAGTTCGACGAATTTTGAACTCAGTTCAACGAAATTGGACATAGCCAAATTTCTCAAACTCGGAGTTCAGTTCGACGAACGATTAGCTCACCTCGACGAACTCTGAACTGAGTTCGACGAATTTTGAGCTCAGTTCTACGAAATTGGACATAGCCAAATTTCTCAATCTCTGAGCTTAGTTCGACGAACGATTAGCTAAGCTCCACTAATGCTAATCTCAGTTCGAATGATTCTGAACTGAGTTCGTTGAACTCATATTCTTGCTGTATGACAAATTCCTGCCTCTCCAGCATCTTCACTTTTTGACCACCTGTCACATCACTGTTTTGATGTACACTATTATCCAAACATTTTTCATTTTTTGAGTAGAGTGAAGACCTATTATGCAATAAGGTAGTTTTTATTAGCAGGCTTATTATGTACTGGTTTACAGGTTATTTGAGCCAAAGAAAAATCTTCCAAATTTAACAGTGCAGATAATCTGATAAATAAGTAAATCATTGTTCTCCAACTGATGTGCTTGATTAGTTTTAACTTAATTACATATAACTTAATTCATGAATTTGCAAACTTAGTCTCTATACAAGAGAGAGACTTACCTTGAGGCGTGCTGCCTCTAGCTTTTGAGGATTACACACTTAACAACCTCAACCTTCATTTATCGCTTAACATGGAGCATATTTCTTGAGCAATCATCCTGTCCCAGACATTTTCCTGGAACATCCATTGTCGAAATACCAAGTCTTATCTAGACAGGTATTTAGACTAACATGCAAACAAAATCATTTATCCTTAGGCACCCAATTTCTATTGGGTCCTAGGTTCACATTAGCCTGAAAATAAGCTTGCCTTCCTGTAGTATTCCTGACAGGTTGGCTACCTCTGTACACTGACAGATTGTGCCAACAATTTACAGCAAGTGGACCACTTTGCCACAGCACCAGCACTCATGGACATTATATCTCCTTTTCTATTTAGGAGGAGCATTTGGCTGGACTGCTCCCTGAACAGTGGGAAGATGTTCTGCTGTATTTCTTTGATTTAGTTCAGCAGCAATTTGACTGAAAGTAAGTCTTTCAACTGACAGTTTTGGTCTTTTATAACAGCCACCAGCAGCATGTCTCTTTTCAGCTAACATGCATCTTATAGCATCATACATTGCCATTCCAGCCTTGCTAGAAGACTCACCTTGAGTCACTACTTTTGCTGGATGACTAAGATTTCCTTCAGCAACATTATCCTTGACTTTTGGGGCTGGGGCAACCAAAAACAAATGGTGCAGGATGGGGCATTTGAATTTCCTCATGGCAGCCTTAAGGGCCCTCACATGGCTATATCTTCCACCTTGGTTATGGCCACATTTGTCAATACCAGTGGATCTGTCATTCTCCAAGTGACCATAACAGCTTTCATGGTCATACTTGTTAGAAGGCAACAAGACATTCTGAAAAGAATCTAGAGGCAATGAGGCTAGAGGTGTAATGCACCAAAAAGGAGCAGGAGGTAGGTCGAGCGAAGCTCGAGGAGGTAGGTAGAGCGGAGCTCGAGGAGGTAGGTCGAGTGGAGCTCGAGGAGGTAGGTCGAGCGGAGCTCGAGGAGGTAGGTCAAGTGGAGCTCATTGAGGTAGGTCGAGGAGGTAGGTCCAGCGGAGCTCGAGGAGGTAGGTCGAGCTCCGCTCGACGAGGTAGGTCGAGCTCCGCTCGACGAGGTAGGTCGAGCTCCGCTCGACGAGAGGGTCGAGCGGAGCTCGACGAGACCGTCGAGCGGAGATCGAGGAGAGCGTCGAGCGGAGATCGACGAGACCGTCGAGCAGATTATGTTCGACGAACTTAATCCCGTTCGACGAACTCACTCCCGTTCGACGAATTGTGTTTGACGAACTTGACTACGTTCATCCAATTTTCAAAATAAGATATCGTGAGTGGCGACTCGTGTCAGATGCCTGGTGTGCGACCATTGAGCGGTGGTTCACTTTGTCACCTCAAACCCGAGTCATTGCTTTGTTTTGATGAGAAGAGATCGTATGGCTGTGGAAAACCCGAGACCACATATGCAGAGGGCTGGGACTGAGGAAATCATTATTTCCTTTTCTCTCTCTCTTCCTTACTTCCCGAGTTCTGAAGCAGAGAACTCTCGACTGGTGCTAGGGTTTGGGTGGAACTTGAGTTGCTGGAGAGGATCTTGTGGCTGGAATCAAGAGCCGAAGCTAGAATCACGAATGGGAAAGTGAGGAAATCATTTTCATCCGCGGAGAAAAGCTTTCTCATGGCTCCGAAGAAAACTCCATGGGTAACGATCTTCCTACTTGGACATGTGAAGTCCTTATTTTGGCATATACATGGAATCCCCCACTAAAAGGTGGAGTGTTAATGGAGTTTTGTTGGGTTGATTCATGAAATCCCCAATAAGTCTTGCATATTGATCTAGTAGTATGTAGTATGGAATAGGCATGTTGTGTGAAGCACATCTGGACAGGTTGGTCTGGATTGGTGATGCTTTATTTTGCACATCAGAGAAGACTCTGCGTATAAAGGAGTAGTTTGTGGAGTCGATGGGTTGTGCATGTGAAGTGGAGTAATAGGAAGTACTGGAATGGAGTTCCAAGAAAATACCCTCGAAATTCATATGTTGTATGCTATGAAAGTCAAGTGTTTCTGGCACTGCAGGTGGGTACAGGGTTTTCTGGATAGTTGGTCTAGATATGGTTGGGGCTGGGTACAGAAATGTGTCCTGTCACTAATGCCAGACAATAGTGGTTGTCACTGGTGATAGCTCCTAGCTAACTGGTGACTGTGAAAGCCTGTCCTTGGAGGACAGTGTGGCTATTGTGAGTTATGCGCTCTTAAAGTCCAGTGAGCCGAACGGACAAGGGGAAGCCGACCCGCGTCAGTGTAGCATTGAATTAGTGATTTGAGTAACGGGCAAGGGCTGAACTGTATCCGCATTATGGTTTTCTAACTTGAGTACCTAAGTTATTAGCTTTGTTAGGATCACATAATGAGAGTCTTGTGTTGTTCGCCATAAAGACTAAAGTCTCCAGCCGTGGGCCGTGGAGCATGAATGCTCAATGTTCACTGTTGGGTCTGGGACCTGAGAAAGGTGGTAGGACCCTAGTTTTTCGATACATCGATAATGTGCCCTGAGTGCACGATGCGTCGAGCTGTGCAGTAGACATTTGTGATATATTAAACTGAGCGTGAGTGCACGTTTTGTGATATATCTGCTTGTGAAAATGCTATGCCTGCAGGGAAGGAGTACCACTGCCCCGGGAAAGGGGTAGGGTCGTTATATATTGGTCAGCAGAATGCTGACCGTTGCTTTATTTACCACCATTACGGTGGATTGTCCCCATGCAGGTGCTGGAGAGCCGAGCGAGAAATTGTGGTTTGAATCCCTTGCTACTGTTGTGCTGGCTGATGCGTCGGCAAGTGCACCGGTCGTTGTCAAGTAATAATTTTTGGAATAACTTCCCCAAATGTCGATCTCGAGGGAATGCAGGTTGGGTATCGTGATAGCATCGCAGAAAGATTGTTACTAAGGGTTAAATGAAACAACAAAGGAGGTTGATCTTCGATTCCTAATGCTAACAAAACAAAAAGAGAACTAATGCGGCTCGTAAGCACCGCTTCACTTGGTGGGTGGAACTAATGCAGGCCGCTATGCCGTGCTTCGTGAGGCGAATGGACGGAGAGCAAGCTGATGGATTGAGCACACGCGCAGAGAGTGAGGGTCGCAATAACCTCTTCAACTACCAAGACTAGCCTTTGCTAGTGTGGTTCTAGTGCGCGAGTAGAGTGGATGTGAATGGAGGCGAGTGCATCATAACTAACAAAGAAGATGTAACTATCCCAAGCAAACTTCATTCATAGACAAAAAAGTAAGTTCAGGTTCATTACAAGATTAAGAGTACACTTCACTATGAGAAGAGGTAGAATAAACCGATAGGGGGAAAGCCTAGCCCTGGTTCTTGTCCGGAATGGTGGGTTGTCAGTCCAGTTCTTGGATCAGATCGTTGGTTGCGTCCAGTGGTAAATTGGTTGTCAATCCACTTGTCTTCCTCCATTTTCTTCTCTTTCCTTCAATATTTTCTCCCTTTTGCCCAGATGAGTAGTATCGAAAGATCTTTGTTGCACACTGCTGGTGGCCGGAAACTCTACGAAGGGTCGAAGATGGCTTCGGATCGCCGAAGAAAGCTTCCCGGAGGGTGGAGATGAGTGGAGGACCTACGGGGGTTAAAAACGGCGCTTCGCACGCAACAGCGGGGCGGAAAAACGAAAGGTGTTACCCTAATTCGCGGAGCACGAGTATAAATATTGCACCAGAAAATCAGAGCTCACGATCAGGGGTGCACGAGCAGAGGTCGTGCACACTGAATCCCATGATCGTGTGATTAGCAATGGCAAACCTCCAGAAAAATGGAATAAACGCGCATGAGCATTGGCGCACGACCCGAGGTCGTGCCCACTATGTCCAATGATCGTGCGATTTCCTGAGACAGAACTTGGAAAAATGTAGAATGGTGCGCACGATCAGTGACTCACAACCAGTGATCGTGCGCTATAGATCCAATGATCGTGCGAAGTATTCCTGTACCGTTTGGGATTCGATGAACTGACCTCGCACGACCAGCGGTCGTGCGCTAAGGAGTCCACTGACTGTGCGCGGGTAAAAATGCATGATCAGTGGTCCTTAGGCGAAAAACATTCCCAAACAATCTCGGAACACACAAATGACCTTTTTACATACAACAAAAACAAAAACGCCACTGAAATGGGCATTCCACATTATCCAGACATAGAAAAACACCAATTAGGGCAAAAGTATAATAACTACAAAATCACACTGAAAATGGGCCAGAAGTGCACTTAACTAGGAATGGACATAATAACAAATATGAACAATTATGGCTCTAAAGTGTAGTGCATCAACAAGAAAACTAGCTCAGATGAGTCCAAAAATATGTATATAACTTGGAATCATCACACCCCAAACTTAGACATTTGCTCGTCCCGTGCAAATCATCACTTAGTGGACTAGAAAATAGTTAGTTGGCTTAGTAATTTCTAATTACAGTATTGAGAGAAATCAAATATATCATGAGCATAGAAAATAGAATAGATAAACTTTTTAATTATACTACAGAATTTATATTTTTCGACAGACGTAAATAAATATTGTATCTACTCAAAATTGGAATTCCGGATAATCGTTCGGTCATATGTAGGAAGAAAGTAGGCAGACCACTCAGGTGAGCATTGTTAAAGACCGGGGCTTAGGATCACCTCCAAAGAAATCCATCAATGTCGGGGATGATACGCTTGCCCATTCACACTCTCGTCACGGTACTAGCTCGACTCAAGTGTGAATCCGTAGGACTTTAGATAATCATGGGGCTTATGCTAAGGTTTGGTAGTCAAAGATAAACATGGAGGCTACATGCAAGCTAAGAGAGCAAACAACAAGCTAAACCAATACAGCCCCTCAGAATTTCACGTGTGGCACACCCCCAGACTTAGCTTGAAAATCGAGTGTGTACACGGCCTAACCCAACCAATATCATGATAAACAAGATGGGGATTCCATTTCTCATTGTAATTCTTTTTACATTTTCTCTTTCAATTCTCTCCTTTTTCTTTTTTTCCTTTTTTTTGCAATCCCCAAATCTTTCAACTAGCAAACTTTCTTGTATTCATCTACCACATCACTAGAATTCCACACATCACACCTTGCCAAAATATTAAATTCACTGGAGCTCATGGATTTGGTTGCGATAAGAGGATTGGTTTTAGGCTTTGGTGAATGAAGGTGGAGTTGAATCAAAGGAGGGGTAGGCACAAACTTGGCTTGCAATGGTTAGCAGCTAGGACAAGGTAAACAAGGCTCAAACTAGCCAAATTGATGGCCTACGTCACACTCACGCTTGACTAACCATGCACCAATGCTTCAAGAGTAGCTTGGGGCAAGTTCTTAGTCACCGAGAAAGATGATCCTTCCTCCCAACTAGAGCAAAATGAGCTAGTGACGGCTACACACATCCCTACACTACCGTTCAATTTCACCAAATTCAACATTTCTGAGTAGTACAAACAATATTTACATCTGCAAAGATAGTATAAATCTACGAGCATAAAAAAAATTAAATCTATACTATTTCTACATAGACCATGAGTACTCGAGTAGGAGCACTGCACGAGTTTCGCACTACTCCATCCTACAATCCTAAGCCAGCACCACTATTTTAACGTTTACACACAGGCAACGCATTAGACTCAAGCCGCGTGCGTGGATAAGATCACTCTCAAGTGGGTGATTCAGTGTGTGCTACAGTGATTTTGAAATAAATAAATAACAATTGGTATGCTATAAAATATGTGCTAGTGTAGTGACCGCAGGCATGCTCTCCCCCCAGACTTGCATGTGACAACTCATAAAACTAAACATTCCAAATAATATACAGAGTTAGGGGTAAGAAGTGCCTATGCTCAAAACTAAGCATACCAGTCATGCTGTGAGGTTGTCCAATAGTGGCTGGTCTGCTGCGCTTCAAAAATTTCTAGCACCAACAAATTAGAGATCCCACGCAAAACAAGAAACAAAAAGTACATACATTTTTTTTAAAAAAATATTAATCTAGATAACTAATGGGTTTATTATCTCCCAACAGGACTTATTCAAGGACCATGCACTCTTTTAACTAATGGGCGTATGAAATTTGAAGTGCTCAGTCAGTTGTTCAAGTTCGCGTTTCAGTAGCTGGTACTGAAACGGTGATAAAACGAATACCCACATACCTGTATAGTTATACCTGTCCTGAACATTAGACATGGGTAGAATAAATGTTGTGAAGCTCTACGAGTCTTACTCCACCTGCACCCGATCTCCATCAATGCTAGGATGCATTACAGGCCCTTCCATTAAGTCGATCGGTTCCACGATGTGGTCCTGTAGAGAAGTAGGCACGGGAGCGGGGTTAGGAAATAAATTAGAAGAATGAAAAAAAGTAACCTCAATCTTTGGGATGATTCCGGTGTCATCACCCATCAGCAAAATTATGGGTGGATCTACACAGCTGTCTAGGCTGGTGCAAGTATGTGCTAGAGTTGCATCCGCCTTGTCCGCACATTAGACTTCCTTATATGGGACTGAGGCAGCAACCTCGGCCATGCAGATGTCCTCCTCGACTGGATCTGACATAATGCTACAATCACCAGCTTCTACATGCGAATCAACCTCCACAACGGTGTTAGAAATAGAAAGAATTCTTTGCAAAGTAGAGGATAGAGGAGCAGTGCTCGCAAAAAATCAAGCACAGGCTCCTCACAACTAACATACTCCATACAAGATGATATATGTACTTCAGGAGTAAAAACATCTATGTCAGGGTTTAGATCAACACATGTATCTGTGCAAATACTAGTATTTGCCCTTCAAAATCTGAATGTGGCACTAGTACGTAACCAGATATAGAAGGGGTGCTGCGAGTTGTCACAGTGGAGGCAATCCAAACATCCGGTTCATCATCCTCCTCCAACTGTGCCAAGTAAGCATCACACTCCTTCAAAGAGTGATCCCAACTCCGACAAAATAAACACTGCTTAGCCGGCTTTGTCTGTACAATGGGTACTGATGCTGAAAAAAGTAGTGTGGCAATGGATGCGTGAATGAGTATCTAACTGGCTTATGTCTTCCATATTGAGTACCAGATGAGGTTGGTGCTCCATATGTAGATCCTTGAGTGTCTTGGCTACAATACTCCTTAGGACATCTATCACTTGCATGAGAGATATCTCCACAGCAGCGGCAACAGATATTAAAACTGGCCCACATTGAAGAGATCACTAATATCCAGGATTAAACTACCTTCCATAGATTCTCAATAAAAATCTAACATTTCCAACCAACATAAAAAGAGAAAATAGACTGGGATAAAACAAATTCGAAACAAGCAACTCTGTCGTAACTCTCATAACACAACATAAATCAACAATACGCCTGCATTCCCCAACAATGATGCCAAAAACTTGATGCGTCGGCAAGTGCACTGGTTGCTGTCAAGTAATAATTTTGGAAATAGCTTCCACGAATGTCGATCTCGAGGGAATGTAGGTTGGGTATCGTGATAGCATCACAGACAGATTGTTACTAAGAGTTAAATGAAACAACAAAGGAGGTTGATCTTCGATTCCTAATGCTAACAAAATAAAAAGAGAACTAATGCGGATCATAAGCACCACTTCACTTGGTGGATGGAACTAGTGAAGGCCGTTATGTCGTGCTTCGTGAGGTAAATGGAAGGAGAGAAAGCGGATGGAGTGAACACAAGTGCGGAGATTGATGGTCGCAATCACCTCTTCAACTACCAAGACTAGCCTTTGCTAGAGTGGTTCTAGTGCGCGAGTGGAGTGGATTTGAATGGAGGCGAGTGCATTACAGCTAACAAAGAAGATGTAACTATCCCAAGAAAACTCCATTCATAGACAAAAAAAGTAAGTTCAGGTTCATTACAAGCTTAAGATTACACTTCACTATGAGAAGAAGTAGAATAAACTGGGGGAAAGTCTGGCAGTGGTTATTGTCTATAATGGTGGGTTGTCAGTCCACTTCTTGGCTAAGGCTGTTGGTTGCGTCCGGAGGTAAATGGGTTGTCAGTCGACTTGTCTTCCTCCTTCTTCTTCCCTTTCCTTCAATCTATTCTCCCTTTTGCCCAGATGAGTAGTACCGAAAGATATCTGTTGCACACTGTTGGTGGCCGGAAACTCTCCAAAGGGTTGAATATGGCTTCAGATCGTAGGAGAAAGCTTCCCGAAGGGTGGAGATGAGTGGAGGACCTGCAGGGGTAAAAACGGAGCTTCGCGTGCAGCAGCGAGGCGAAAAAAAGAAAGGTGTTGCCCTAATTCGCGGCGCACGGGTATAAATACTGCAATAGAAAATAAGAGCGTAAGATCAGGGGCGCACCACCAGAGGTCGTGCGCACTGGATCCCATGATCGTGCGATTAGCAATGGCAGAACTCCAGAAAAATGGAATAAACGCACATGAGTATTAGCGCACCACCAGAGGTCGTGTATGTAAGACCCTCCCCCCCCCCATTTTTTTCTTTTTAAAACCACGGGGTCTTAGGCCCAGAACCGCCGTTTTGCGGTGACACCTTCATGCCCGGAAAGGTCATCACTACAAAACGCCGATCCTGCCGGTCAAATCGATCACAACTGTAGCAAATTAACAAAAACAAGTCCACAAAAATCACAGAAATAGTAAATGATCTCCACGAAGGGAGTGTCCACAGATATAATAAAAATACTAAAATTTCTTGGGCTCATGCCCGGTACATCAATGTCCTCACTACAAATCTCTCATCGTGGAAGCAAAACTAATATAACTAGTAGATACCAGGACTCACAGTCCCTGCTGTCTGAACTCCGGTACTAGACTGCCCCATCTCCAAGCGCGTCGACCTCCAGGGCTGCTCCTCCATGCTGGGCTCCACGGTCCCCTAAAATGATGTGGTTCAAAAACCGTTAGTCTAAAAGACTAAGTCCTATCATCCACCGCCACTTCTCCCATGGCACCTAGGCACCGAGCGTGGAAGAGGAAAGGAGAGGACATGAAGGTGGAGAATATCAAATGAGCAGATGGCGGCGGAACTAAACTAGCAGTCCAATAGTATGTGTTGGGTACTGTATCCACAATTACCTGGATTTGAGGAAGCCACCTGTCAAGCTAAGATGAATTCACAATGTATTTGATGAATCCTCTTAAGTTGTGCTTGCAGTTCCTCCACGCTAAATGCACACCAATGTCAGGGTGCAGTAGGTCAATATACACGGGTCTGAACGACGTAATCCCTCGTTGAGCAGATCAGTGTGTTGGCCTACGTGTACTCTCTCTATTGGAGTGCACTTACTTTCAAGTACAGGGCCGTTCATATGCAAGAGAAGACAAGGAGCATGGATGGGTCAAGGAGCAGCTCCTGGGTGGAAAGACGAAAATTCGTCCAAGGAAAATTCGACGAGAATCACCAAGTGATTCTCGCCGATTCGACGAGAATCACTAGTGATTCTCGCCGAATCTACGAGAATCATTAGTGATTCTCGCCGACTCCTCCAGGCTACCTCACAACGGTGCCAAGTAAGAATCGGCGAGAATCACAAGTGATTCTCGCCGAACCAGTGGTTAAGCAGATCATGAATACCAAGTGAAAATCGTTGAGAATCAATAAGTGATTCGGCGAGAATCACTAGCGATTCTCGACGAATCGTCGAGAATCTCTTGGTGATTCTCGCCGATTCGTCGAGAATCACCTGCGATTCTCGCCGATTTTCACTTAGCGATTTCTCGGGATGCTGCTGGACCGGATTCTGCCGCTGGACTAGTTTGAACCGGATTTAGGGATTTCTATTGTGGGTCCCACAAACGGTCATATTGGAGTTATCTACAGTATATATATTCGGGTATTTTGAACAGTAAGCACATAGACAGAGAATCAAAAACCGAGCCGCGACGTAACCCTAAAATCGCGATTCCCCTCCGCCGCCGCCGTCGCGCTCGGGCAAGTTGGTCGCCGTCAACAATCGAGAATCCTTCGTGATCTCCGGCGACAGAAGCTTAGCAAAGATTGAGTCTCACGTGTCTATCCAGAGATCTCTTGTCTCTCGATTTGTTGACCGAGAAAAACTTCCCATCCGAATCGATCGAGACGACCGATCCTCGTGTGACCGTTGGTAGACCTAGTCTGCTTCGCTACGAAGATTGGATCTCTATTTTCAGCAGCCGCTCATCATCGTAGCCGCCGATCCCGAAGCTAGCCACCGCTCGTGTTGCCGCCGCCGGTTCCGGGGAGATCCTCTCCAAGAGAGACCAAGGTTGTAGACTCTTTGTTGACTTCACGAACACGTCGTCGAACGAAGAGGAACACCGCAGTCTCCAAACGAAGTTTGTATCTCGTATACATTCTATATTTACTTTTGTTGTAAAGGATCTTTTGTTCCGTGTTGTAAGGGTTGGGTGCAACCCGTTTTGTGGGAGTGTTGACTCTCACGTGTGGAAGGGTTCCTTCCGTTAGTGCAGGGATTGGATTTCAATCCTGTTGGAGAAGAGACCGAGTCATCCCTTGTTGGGAGATAGGTCGAAGGGGGAAAGTGGATGTACCCAAGTCGGGGAACCACTATAAATTGCCTGTGTATTCTGTGTGCTGTGCTTTTTATTTTTATTGTGCAGGTACATTCGTAAATTCCGCAAAAGCGCTACTCGTCACCTATTGCCCCCCCCATAGGTGCACATAGTTGACACTAGGTGGACTTTCAAGTGGTATCAGAGCGAGGTTACTCATCAAAAAGGTTAACACCTTGAGTAGAATCCTGCCACCAGTGTCAGAAGCATGGAGCTGGATTATGAGATACCGCCACTCAAACTCCCCGCCTGCACAAAGGATTATTATCCCATCTGGAGAATGAGAGTGTCATTTCACCTTGATGCTATCGATCCTCGAGCATCCTTCATCCTGGAAGAGGGTCCGTTTATTCCCATGAAGACCTCCGACTCTGGGATCCAAGTGCCCATGGGCATTGCTGAGATGTCAGAGACGGAACTATCACTATTTCACTTGGACGAGAGGATTCGTCAAATTATCATGGATATCTAGTCTGGAGCCTCTCGCTCTAGATTGGAAAAATGTAGAACAGCTAAATCTCTGTGGATGATGATCTCAGAGCTGATGGGGGGGTCAGAGAAAGCTGGAATATGCTGTCAATCAGAGGATGAAGCGTATGTGGGGGTCCTCACTTCTGAAGATGAAGGCAAGGATCCCTCGGATTGCATCAGAGCTCCAGTGTCCGTGTCAGAGACTGAAGAGGACAGTGAGGAAAGCAGCTCTGATGTGGATGAAACAATGGTCACTGGTTCTAATGACAATAACACAGAAGAGCAGGTAACTTCTTCATCCTGCCCCGTATCTCTTGAAATTTCTGAAGACAGGAACTGCCCTCCTTCAGAAAATGTTGATTCCCTAAAGAGAGCCCTTCAGTCAAGCAACCTACTTGCTGAGGAGCAAGCTCAAGAGATTGCTCGACTGAAGATCTTGTTGGTTCTCCAATTGGCGTCCAACAAGGCCAAGGACTCTAAGATCTCAGCTCTAGAGAGTAGTCTAGAGAATGAGAAAAGAATAGTATCAAACTTCTCCAAGGTTGATGCCATTAAGAGAAAGCAAGAAAACGGGTGGATCTCTCGAATTATCAATTCGTGGAGAAATGGGGAAACGGTATTCCGACCCCCCATTCCAAGTAGGAAGACAACTCATCATGCCTTCAGGTATGACCACAAGCATAGTCGTGGTCACTGCAAGGGTGATCTGTGCCCATGTGGAGACACCCGGAGTGCAAGGGCCGGCGTGGCCACCCACGAGAGAATACCTAAGGCTCATTCTGAGCCCTTTGTATTCACTGCCACTGCCTCAACACAGTGTGGGTCTGCATGTCCCAGCTCACATAAGACTTCTCACCACTCGAGGACACGGGATAGAGAGGATAGAAGTCATAATGTCAGGCTCCATGGGGCCTCAGTAAGGGAGATGCCTGAAAGAATGGCACCACCTTCCCGGGCTCATAACGCTCACAACATGCATTCTTTCCACCCTTCCACGTGTCACGATGGAAGAGGAATTTTTGTGACAAGATCATGCCCTATCCCGTTTAGACCTAGGATCGTGACTACATCAGTCACTAGATCAGGTCGGAAACGGCGATACAACATTCACCCATGTTGGTGCTGCGGCAAAGTGGGGCACTTTGCCATCGATTGTTGGCACAACCCCTCTGTGCCCACGGCAAGGGCTTATCCACATTCTCGGGACAGAAGTAGTCTTCCAGACAGGTTTTCTGAAGGAAGGCAGTTGCGTGCTTATGCTAACAGGAACCTAGGACCCAATATGATTTGGGTTCCTAAGGTAAAGTAATTCTTTCTTGCAGGGTAGTCTAGGTTCCCGTGAATATGATGGAAACTAGACAGCAGGTGGCTCAAGACTAAATTGGAACAATCGTCTGCAATAACAGATGTGATATCAATTTGAGAATACTCACAGTGAGCTTCTAATATGTTCTACCTGTGGGGCTAAAACGATGACTCTCAAAATCCCAGGTACTCATGATCAGTTCCAAGACTTGAGTCGTTTTCAATTGACAATTACCTATATATATATCCTTATATTCAGATACATCTTTGTATATTAGTGTATCTATGCACATCTAAGGATAGGTTAAATCTATACATGCAAACCTTTATACTTCAAAAATTAACGAAGATATGTCATTGTGAATCTCGACAACTCACAATTGACATCAAGAAGTGTTTGATGAAGCCTCGCTCAAATCCAAATAGATTGTCTGTACAATAAATATGTATTTATCGTTCTTATATTGACTTGACATCAGAAGAATTCGAAAATGTTGCAATGCTTCCTAACGTGAAAATTCCCAGTAGAGAAACCTTTCAATTTCGGATTAGACAAATCCCGCCGACCCATTAAATACTCGGAATCTTGGTATCATTTTTATACTTAGTCAAGAAAACCGCCGAAAACTCTTCAAATTTGGAACCTTTCAATTCCTAGTAAAGAAAACCCTTCACTTTCGTCTTTATATACTAAGAATCCCACCGAAGAATCCCGCCGAATCCCGCCGAAGGAGCTCGCCGACTGTTCAACTTCCTTAAGAACCCCGCCAAAGAAGCAAGGCCTCTTCCGCAAGGTCACCTCCGCAAGGTCTCATTGCTACACGAATCTCGCCGACCTTCACAGAAGACACGCCGAATCGCAAGGTCTCTTCCCCCGACCCGCAGGAAGCTCGTCGCAACGCCTTCGCAAACTCCCGTCGATTCCCGCCGAACCTTGCAGGAAGATCATCACTACACGTATCCTGCTCTCCATCTTCTTCCCGTAAGATTCTCGCCAGGCTCTCGTCGAATCGCGACGTGTCACTGTGACCGCCAGGTTCTCGCAAGGTTCTCGCAAGGCCGAACCCCGCAGGATACTCTCCTATCCTCCGAAGGTCTTCCCGATTCGTAGGAAGCTCTCCAACTCACTTCCGTCTACGCCTTTAGGTAACCTCTTCCTCACCCGTACTTGGACACTCTCACTAGTGACGCTTTCTTTTTGAATGTTCATTAACGCTTAGAGTAGGGCTTCTCTCTCTAGATCTACGATGGCTCCACGGACAACTGCTGGGTTGATCACTGGTTGCGAGCTTGTTCGGACAGGGTTCTCTCACGCTTCGGACGAATTCCGCAACATCATTCTGATGCTGGAAGAGGCTGGGCTAACATTCATCTTGGAGCACCCTTGCAAAATTTTGGACAAAGCGGTATTGGAGTTCTTCGCCACCGCAAGACTTCGAAATGGCGACTCACTAATCAAAAGCAAGGTGGCTGGGGCAAAGGTCAAGCTGTCTGCCAGCAAGCTGACTCGCTACCTGCAGCTTTCTAGCTCGGAGCATGAGGACTATCTGGAGGACGAGGACAAAACCAGAACTCTCTTATTCTGCGGTCTCCCACGAGGAACTCGGTCCATCAAGAGAAAGGATATGAATGAAGAAGGGAAGCTCCTGTCTGACATTATTGGAAAGGTGCTCATCTGCAAGCCGGGCTCTCATGACCATATCTCAGGAGATATGTTCAAGATCCTGATAGCTGTTGTCTGCCGTAAGAGGTTCAACTGGGGGGAGTTGCTATTCGAGAAGATCAAGGACACCTTGGGCACTCCGAGTTTTGGCCGCATCATAAGTATATATCTAAACCAGCTAAATGGAGACAAGTTTGACATGAGCAAAGGTGTCCCTCTCCACTACTTGAAGAAGATGGACACAAGTGTGTTTGATCGATGGGAGAGGCGTATTGGGCAGACTGCAGTGGAAGAGCAATAGGGAGTATCTCCAGCAGTCACCCCCGGTGAAATTCCTGATACCTTGACTGCAGGAATCGAGGGGGAGCCTCTACCCCCTCATACGGATGTAGTATCTGAAATCGCCCAGGTGGCCAGGGATGCTGTGGCCGAAATTCAAGAAGAAAGTGACGCTGTACTGGAGACTGCTGACCAAGAATTGGAAGAGGCTGCTGATATAGATGATTTCTTGGATGATGACGGAGAGGAAGACGGGCATGAGGGGCATGAAGTATTGGAGCATCCGGGTCTTGTTGAACCTCCATCTGCAAAGCATGCACCAATGGAGGGGGAGTCAGATAAATCTCCAGAGGCCGCCAGCATTCCTCCATTAGAGACTGTGATTGTATCCAGCTCTACAGATGCGTCTGCTGAAGATCAAGGCCAAGAAGTACCTCCGCCTATACCGTTACGAGATGAGCTAGCCACTCACACTGTCAATGTCATCCAGGGTATAGTGAATGAACTTAAAGCCTCTTTTGATAAAGCTCAGAAAACACTGCTGAAAAGGATTAAGACTTCTGAAAATCTCATGCTTAAGAATATGGTGGAGATCAACCATAAACTGGACGTAATGGAGAAGAAATTCGAAGAAAAGTACACCGAGGCCGGCCAAGCTGTCACACTTCTCATGGCGGGATTGAAGAAGAATACTGATACTCTTGCTGTCGTAAATCAGAATGCACATGTTGTCGCCAACAACATTCAAAAGTTTGACGGTAATATGGTAACTCTTAACGCCAATCAGCAAGCCTTAGTTACTGAGTTCTCCCGGACCACCAAGCATATTGATGACTCCCTGCACTCATATGCAAACTGCATCGCTGTCGAAGACAAAAAGGGGGAGAAAGAGTATATCGCTAAGTTGGCCGAGCTTCAAGAAAGCATGAGCACAAACTTCGCACAATCAAGCAAATATGTCTATGAGAGCTGCTGGTGGATGCTCCAACAGGCGTTAGGTACGTTAGGCGTCGTTCTGCCTGACAATCCTGCAGGTATTCATGTTCCTGAGACATCTACGGCCGCTGAGGGAGTAGGTGCTGCTGAAGGAATAAGTGCAAGTGCTGCAGATGTTCCCACAAATGAAGCTGATGCTAGGGCTCTCTCCAAAGCTAAACTGAGGAGCATGTTTGACCAAGAGGCTTTAGCAAAAGCCAGAGGAAAGAGAAAAGCTCAAGAAGGGACTTCCAAGGAGACACAGGCTGAAAAGAGAACTCGAATGAGTGAGGAGGATGTACGAAACGAAAAGTGGAGTCCAGTTTCAAGGAACATCATCTTAGACACCTTCTGGCTGCAAGAAAGAGGAGAGATCAATCGGAACGAAGTATACAGCCAGTATGAGTGGGAATTGCACAAAACGTTTGAAGCGAAACGCAACATCTTTTTCAGAAACAACTCGGATGCAGATAAAGTTCCTCCTCCTAGGTATTACCCGAAGCCCAAAGAATACATGGAGAGGCAAAGCAAGAAGTACTTGGCTCAAAATCTTAAGGGTGACTTAGCCAAGGAAAAATAGTCAATAATTTATAGCTTGTCACTTTGTCTTAAGAACACTTAATGATTATTGTTATCATATAAACAATTCTGAGATTATATGTGTATATATTTATATTGGTATATATATTTGAATTTGTGAATGACTCAAGTCCTGATCTGTTTGCTCATACTCTCTTGTGCTGTGTGTTTAGATTCTGAATGCTATAATTATTATTTGATTGGTGTTATTCATCTTAGCTAGTAGGGTTTTGGCTTCGTCAAATAGGGGGAGATTGTTGGGTACTGTATCCACAATTACCTGGATTTGAGGAAGCCACCTGTCAAGCTAAGATGAATTCACAATGTATTTGATGAATACTCTTAAGTTGTGCTTGCAGTTCCTCCACGCTAAGTGCACACCAATGTCAGGGTGCAGTAGGTCAATATACACGGCTCTGAACGACGTAATCTCTCGTTGAGCAGATCAGTGTGTTGGCCTACGTGTACTCTCTCTATTGGAGTGCACTTACTTTCAAGTACAGGGCCGTTCATATGCAAGAGAAGACAAGGAGCATGGATGGGTCAAGGAGCAGCTCCTCGGTGGAAATACGAAAATTCGTCCAAGGAAAATTCGACGAGAATCACCAAGTGATTCTCGCCGATTCGACGAGAATCACTAGTGATTCTCGCCAAATCGACGAGAATCATTAGTGATTCTCGCCGACTCCTCCAGGCTACCTCACAACGGTGCCAAGTAAGAATCGGCGAGAATCACAAGTGATTCTCGCCGAACCAGTGGTTAAGCAGATCATGAATACCAAGTGAAAATCGTTGAGAATCAATAAGTGATTCGACGAGAATCACTAGCGATTCTCGACGAATCATCGAGAATCACTTGGTGATTCTCGCCGATTCGTCGAGAATCACCTGCGATTCTCGCCGATTTTCACTTAGCGATTTCTCGGGATGCTGCTGGACCGGATTCTACCGCTGGACTAGTTTGAACCGGATTTAGGGATTTCTATTGTGGGTCCCACAAACGGTCATATTGGAGTTATCTACAGTATATATATTCGGGTATTTTGAACAGTAAGCACATAGACAGAGAATCAAAAACCGAGCCGCGACGTAACCCTAAAATCGCGATTCCTCTCCACCGCCGCCGTCGTGCTCGGGCAAGTTGGTCGCCGTCAACAATCGAGAATCCTTCGTGATCTCCGGCGACAGAAGCTTAGCAAAGATTGAGTCTCACGTGTCTATCCAGAGATCTCTTGTCTCTCGATTTGTTGACCGGGAAAAACTTCCCATCCGAATCGATCGAGACGACCGATCCTCGTGTGACCGTTGGTAGACCTAGTCTGCTTCGCTACGAAGATTGGATCTCTATTTTCAGCAGCCGCTCATCATCATAGCCGCCGATCCCGAAGCTAGCCGCCGCTCATGTTGCCGCCGCCGGTTCCTGGGAGATCCTCTCCAAGAGAGACCAAGGTTGTAGACTCTTTGTTGACTTCATGAACACGTCGTCGAACGAAGAGGAACACCGCAGTCTCCAAACGAAGTTTGTATCTCGTATACATTCTATATTTACTTTTGTTGTAAAGGAACTTTTGTTCCGTGTTGTAAGGGTTGGGTGCAACCCGTTTTGTGGGAGTGTTGACTCTCACATGTGGAAGGGTTCCTTCCGTTAGTGCAGGGATTGGATTTCAATCCTGTTGGAGAAGAGACCGAGTCGTCTCTTGTTGGGAGATAGGTCGAAGGGGGAAAGTGGATGTACCCAAGTCGGGGAACCACTATAAATTGCCTGTGTATTCTGTGTGTTGTGCTTTTTATTTTTATTGTGCAGGTACATTCGTAAATTCCGCAAAAGCGCTACTCGTCACCTATTCCCCCCCCCCCCCATAGGTGCACATAGTTGACACTAGGTGGACTTTCAGTATGTAAGGCAATAATAAAAGGATGAAGAATTAAACAAGAAAAGTAACCTTAACTTATGTGAGAACACATAAGCCAAGGGATCTTTTGCAGGGCTCCCATCATATAAAGAGTCTCATACCTATTTATACGATAGGGTGTCGGTTTTCTAATAAACATACCTATAATGATTTCTGAAATAAACCTTAACTTATAAGCACTCTCGCACAAACTTATAAGCCAAGGGGTCATTTTGCAGGGAATATTGTATAAAGCGTCCCATACCTCTTTATACAATAGGTTTCAGGGTTGAATGCAATGGTTATGCTATGAAATATAATTATGCCATACTGTTTGCATACAAGTGCAACACACCCACTCGACTCTGTGTACACAGACCTTTAGTTCCCCTTTTCTGGAGCCAAACCTCCCAGGATACCTCCATAGTGGCAAACGTAAGCGGTGGGTTGGGCCTCGCCGACCTCTAAACCGGTAATTGCACTATCAGTCAAACCTATCATACGCCTCAACTCTGGTGCACTAAGCGGAGCTCCTGCGTACTCTTGCCGGCTGGCGCACCGGACTTTACTTGGCCAAGTGCTAAACCACACTTGCTGAGTCAACGTATTGGCGTCGGTGCATCGACTCACCAATACCGAAGACCCACCACCTTTACTTTATGCACATGCAACCTTGATGTATAACAACTGAGGCAAAGCTCCCCGGACCAACCCGTCCGTCACCAACTGAAACCAAGCCAAAGCTCGTCGGGCCAACCTGCCCATCTCCAAATCCACCGAGCCTACTTCCCGAGAGACCCAACCTCACTCCCACAACCCCGGCGAGTGTGAGTGCAACCCTAGGTTATTTCTACTTACTCTTGCATTTCAGTTTTACCAACTGTTTAGGTTAGCCCAGGACTGCACAAGGTATACCCCGTGAAGGACTCTCGAAGGCACTAGGAACTACGATGAGATTACGCCCAAAGCTCTCTTTCGCAAGGCACTTACTATTATTGGTTGCTACCAGATTTCCCAACCCTTAATTATTTTACTGGATCTAACCCTAGAGCATAAGACACTTCCTCCCTACGGGAAAGACGATCTTTCGTCGATCCCGAGCACTACCGGACACTAGGCAATCCAACCCCTTTCTCATCCCAACTTCCAACGATGAACTCATTTTCAAACATCCAAGTCAGCAAACATCTAACCCCAACTCATGTGCCCAAATTCATACTCCTACACAATTTCTGCAGTTTTACTAAATGCAGATCATGATATGTCATATGACATTTAAAATGGGAGGTACACAAAATAATCACCCAGTACCCCATTGATAATTATTAGAGGGCTTTAATGACATTTTAACCTAAATCCAGAAATTCATAATTTTCCTAATTTATCTGATAATTTATTTATTTATTCTAGTAATCCAAAAATCACAGTTTGAACATGAAGTACCCATTTCAAACAAGAAAATACTCTACGAAATTTAAGATAGATTCAATATGAATATTTAACATAAAATCTAGTGTCTCCCAATTTTTTTCAGCAGGAAATAAGCTCTGAATAAATTTTACATCAGATTACCAAAATTATGGGTTTGTAAAGTATATACTGCAAATAATCATCTAAAAATCATGGATTAATTTCTCCAAGTGATTATTGACCTAAAATTATCAGAGACCAAATTCTCCAATTTTTGCAACAAGTAAATAGCTCTAAATAATTTATTGACCGTAATTGCACCTTTTAAAACTTGTGAAGGAAGTACCAAAGTTGTTCAACTAAAATTTATAACAAAATTCAGGAATAATCATTTTGACTTAAAACATCTTCTACCCAAAATTCATGAGCCTCTAATGAACAGTGTGATCATAATAAATAAAAATACCATTTAGGGCCACATAATGTATAACAAAGGCAGTGCTAGTAATATTACTCATAACATTCCAATAAATTCACCAGAAGTCCTTTCTAATTTAGAGACCATGCTACCTAAGTTTCACACCTTTTTAGTAAGTTTTGTTGGCTTGTTCCACACAAAAGGTGGTTATGCCCTAAGCTAGGGTTAGGGATTTCAGGGGTCTATCCATCTCCAAATCCTCTAAGATTCATCCCAGAGGACTTAGGCTACCCTAGCATCATTCCTACCAAGTTGCAAGATCACACAAGGGCATTTGACCCCAAGCCCTTCACAACACTAAAAGCCCCTCCTTAGGGTTTGAGTTTGGATCCTAGGGCAAAGCTGCACTAGACCACCCCATAATCCCTATGAGGGTGTTAAAGGTCATGTCAAGTCAGTGGTCAAAATCTCAGCCTCTGTTGAGGTGATTTGACCACTCCACCTCAAAGTGCACTTTTTACTTAAGAATCCCTCATTAAGGTAAAATTTGGGTTAGGCCATTACCTATCCAAAATACATCCAAATGAGGTAAAACTTTATACAGAGACATATCATGAGGCCAGGGACCACTCTCCAAAATATGGGAGGGTTTGGAGGTCATTAGACCACCTAATTAAATTACCCTAGTATAATTAAATAAATACAAAACCATAGCCAAAGTATCTCCAAAAATTCCTTTTTTTGGACAGGCCCTAGGTATACCTACGGGTGACCCCCTGCCCAAATTTTAGGTCATTTGGACAAGGGATGAATGGTGTGCACCCATTTTCATTTGACGATATCCCTACGTTTAGGTCCCACTAAAATGGGTGCCCTAGTCCAACCAGAGGTCCAAATTGGTTCAAATCACTTTTGAATTAAAATATGCACTTAGGGATACAAACATCATATTGGTGACTTTTTCATTAGAGGAGCCTAAGTATTTTTAAAAATTAAAACTATCTACAGCAAAAAGTGTGACAGAAATGATATAAAAATGAAATTAAATGATTCTTATCAATCTGACGCACGAATCTTGGAGCAGATCCAGTGGTCCGGGCTCATCGTCTATATCCAGCCAACGGCTGAGATAGCCCGAGCCTGGACCCACTTCCAACCGCCGCTGCCGCCCATCCAGACACTTCCCCGGCCGGCCCCCACCACCAACACATCCACCGAGGTGGTGACTATCGACTGGCGGCGACACATCCGCCGGAGGGGCGGATTTCGGCGGTTTTACCAAGAACATTTCTCGGCTCGAAACCATGAAAACCAGGAATTGGTTCGGGCTCAATTGAGCCCGAACCTTGAACCTAATCATTGTTTGATCTAGCCATGAGGTAAGGAGAGGAGGAGGACCTTGCTGGCGCCCTGAAGTCGAGAAGATCGCCAGGAAGACATTTTTGAAGGTGGCGCCGCTCGGTTTCTGCAACTACACAATGGGGGGGGGGCTCGATTTCATCAGGTAAGGCTTGGGAAAATCTTCTCTCGACCGACTAATGGTGTTCAAAGACTCAGTTGGGGAGGGTAGGGGCTGCATTATCAATGCCCATTAAAGCCATTAATGGCTAGGCTTGGCCATGGAGGAGTGGGGCTGAACCAGGCCTTGGTGGTCGGGGAAATGACTGGAAACTTCTCCCCTTCCTTAGGGGAGTTGAATTCAGCCATTAAAGGTGGCCTTTGGCCTCCCCTTGGCCGAGCCCCCTTCATTCCCTCCTCCCTCTTCTTTCTCTCTCCTCCATTAACATGGAATGGAGCTCACCCTCTCTCCTAGTCACCAAGTTGACTTGGTCAACTTGGGGAACTATTTGCAGGCAATCCATGCACATTATTCCCAAAAGGAGCCACATGAGGAGGCTTGGGCTTGGGCTAGCCCTTTGGGCTAGGTTGACCCAAAGTAGGTTTGGGTTGACTTTGGTCTTTTTAACCTTTTGGGTTGCCCCCAATGGATCCTTGGTGACCCATTGATCTCCCCTAAGGCCTAGGTAGGGTTGGGTAGGGCTGACTTGGCACTTTGGAGGTCACCTGGCCTTAGGAAGGGTACTTTGCCCAAATTAAGGTTAAGGTTGACTTTTGTCAAATTAGCCACTATGGCTGACCCCAATGGGTCCTTGGTGACCCATGGACCTCACCTTAGGGTTAGGAGGTATAAGTGGGGTCCCTCTGGCTAGGGGATGGTCAATTGACCCAATATAATTCAGTTTGACTCATTTAGGGCTAAAGTTGACCTTGGTCAACTTAACCACCTTGACTGTCCTCCATGGGTCCTTAGTGACCCTTTGACCCCATTTTAGGTCTAGGAAGACCCTGGTAGTGTTAGTTGGGCTTAACTAGGGTACACTGTCCTTAATTAGGGCCCCTTGCCCAATCTAGGCCTAGAGTGGTCCTAGGTCATCTTGGCCACCCTGATTCGACTCCAATGGACCCTTAAGGTTCAGATGAACCTTACAATGGATTGGTGAGGCGATGGTGGGGTCTTGAAGTCTTGGTGAAACCCTATAATCACCTTAAACTAGGGTTCATAAATTTATTATTTACAGACCATAGTGGTCTCACCTACATCCCTGGGTTCACTTGGCCGTTTTGGGCTTCCTAGGGTTTTGTTATGACCTAGTCATGCGAAAAACCACACCTAGGGGTCTAGTTGTTTAAGGGATGTTACAAATCCCAATATATAACAAAAAAACATTTTGTCCTCGAAATTCTAGTTAGGCCTACGTGGTTTCAAATATGAAAGGAAAATTGTAACATCCCGAGAGGCTGTGAGTAATACCTGACTGAACAGCTCCGGGTGCCTTTTTTGCATCAAGTCCTGGGGATCCCATGTGTACTCCTCTCGCCCATGATTCCTCCACAGGACCTTGACCAATGGAACCTTCTTGCGGCGCAAGACTCGTATTCCCCTGCCGTCAACCCGGACTGGTTCCAGGTGAACTGACCGATCAGAGGCTACTGGCCCATCCGTGGCCGTAATCAATGATAGGGGGGTCCTACATAGAACAAGTCGTGCAGGCTTGCCAGCTCCGGTGGCAGCTCTAGCCTGTATGCCAAGGGACCGATCGGCTCTCGGATCCTATAAGGCCCCATATATCTTGGGATGAGCATCCTCTTCCGACCGTGCAACCATGAAACCCCATTGATTGGTCGGATCTTCAAGAACACTTGGTCCCCCACTTGGAACTCCACCTAACGATGTCGAGCGTCATAATACTAGCCTGTCGGCTCTGTGCCTATAGCATCCTATCCTGTATCAATCTCACATGAGCCTCGGTGTCCTCAATAAACTCCAACCCAAAGCCTTTGGATCCTCGTCCTATATCCATGACAGGGGAGTCCTACACCTCCGCCCGTACAGGGCCTCATAAGGAGCCATACTTATGCTGGACTGGTAGCTATTATTATATGAGAACTCGATCAGTGGCAACAGTTTCTCCCAGGGCTCACCGCGATCCAGTATGCAAAGTCGCAGCAGATCTTCCAATGTCCGATTGGTGCATTCCGACTGTCCATCAGTCTGGGGATTAAATGTTGTACTGAATGTCAGCCGAGTTCCCAAGTACGTCTGCACAGAACTCCACTCCCTGGACGTAAACCGTCCATCCCAATCCGATACAATCGACCTGGGTACGCCATGATAACGGATGAACTATTCCACGAACTTTCGAACCAGCACACCAACCGAGTCATCCTTCCTAATCGGAATAAATCTGGCTACCTTCGTCAGCCGGTCGACGATCACCCAGATTGAATAGTTTCCCGTCCGCGATAGGGGAAGTCCATGTATGAAGTCCATCGCGACATCATCGAACTTCCACTCCGGTATTGGGAGTGGCTGCAATAATCCTACGGGGTTCCTGCACTCTGCCTTCAGCAACTAGCATGCCTCACAATGAGTCACGAAGTAGGTGATATCCTTTTCATGCCTGGCCAGTACATGCTCTTCTTCAGGTCCGCAGTCATCTTCGTAACACCCGGATGTACTGAATATCGACTGAAATGAGCCTCCGTCATGATATCTTCCTGGACCTGTCCTCCCTCTGGTATGTAAATCCTTCCTCTAAAATACACTAGATCATCCCTCAGTGAGTAGTCTCCAGCTGTGCCTGCTTCTAAGGCCCGAAATATCGGCTCAAGCTGGGCATCCTTCCTCTGCCCATCTCTGAATCGGTCTCGAATGTCAGATGGGGCAATTAACGATGCTAGGTACTCCCGAAACAACTCAGGGTGATCCTCGGACACAAAGGATATCTGCATCTTTTCGAACATCTGGACCAACTCCAAGGCCATCAATTGTGTTCCTGCTCTAGAGTTTTTGGCCTTCCGGCTCAGTGCATCTGCCACCACACTCGCCTTTCCCGGGTGGTAGTGCATCTCGTACTGGTAATCTACTACAAACTCCACCCATCGCCTCTGTGTGATATTCAGCTCCTTTTGTGTGTCCACATACCTCAAGTTCTTATGATCGGAGTAAATGTCTTCGTGGACACCGTACAGATAGTGTCGCCAGACGTTTAGCGCAAATATGACCACTCCCATCTCTAAGTCATGAACTAGGTTGTTCAGCTCAGGCTTATTTAGCTGCCGAGAAGTGTATGCTATCACATGAACATTCTGCATTAGCACCGCACCCATGCCCTGGTAGGAAGCGTCGGAATCCTTCCTTTCCCGAAGGAAGGGAAAGTATAGGAGACGAGGTGAGTCGATCCTTTAGATCCTGGAAGGCCACCTCGCACTGCGGGGTCCAGACAAAGGGCACATCTTTCCTCGTCAGGGATTTGAGTGGCAGGGCAATACGAGAAAATCCCTCCACGAACTTCCGGTAGTAACCGGCAAGTCCTAGAAAACTCCGCACATCTGAGGCCGACTTCAGCTGCGGCCAATCCCGAACTGCCTGAATCTTGGCCGGGTCCACAACCAACCCAGAACCACTAATGATATGGCCTAGGAAGGCCACCTCCTTCAACCAGAACTGGCATCTGCTGAACTTCGCGTAGAGCTGGTGCTCCCGTAGTCTCTCTAGGGTCAGCATCAGATGTCGTGTGTGCTCCTCCTCTGTCCTCGAGTAGATGAGGATGTTGTCAATAAATACAATGACGAACACATCTAAATATGACTCGAACACCCGATTCATGAGGATCATGAATGCCGACGGTGTATTTGTGAGCCCGAAGGGCATCACAGTAAACTCGAACAGCCCATATCTGCTACTGAAGGCAATCTTCGGTATGTCCTCCTCCTGGATCCACAACTAATAGTAGCCCGACCTCAAGTCCAATTTTTAAAATAAATGTGCGCCCTCCAGCTGGTCAAACAACTCATCTATCCTTGGCAGTGGATATGTATTCCGGACTGTCAGTCGGTTCAGTGCCCGATAGTCGATGCACAATCTGAGTGTCTCGTCCTTCTTCTTGATGAATAACACCGGGGCTCCCCATGGTGAAGAGCTTGGCCAGACAAAACTGGCTTCCACCAGTTCATGGAGCTGGTTTCGAAACTCTATCAGCTCCTTCGGGACCATCCGGTAAGGGGCTCTAGAAGCTGGCTTAGCCCCCGACACCAGATTTGTAACGTCCCGAATCGCTCTAGGCCCCTAGTGTGTGTGTTTTGAGTCAGGAGGGTTGACTTGAGTCCTGAGAGTGCAGGGAATGGACTGCACTTGTGGAGAAGTGGAGAATCAGTGTAAAAAGGAAGTGACACGGGTAGGGACACGGCCGTGTGCCTACCCGTGTGCGTCGAGTTGAGCTCGACGACCCGTGTCGAGATCGTCGAGCTGTGTCGACACCTAGGGACACGGGTAGGGACACGGCCGTGTGCCTACCCGTGTGCGTCGAGTTGAGCTCGACGACCCATGTCGACATCGTCGAACTGTGTCGACACCAAGGGACACGGGTAGTGACACGGCCGTGTCCCTATCCGTGTGCGTCGAGTTGAGCTCGACGCCCGTGTCGAGATCGTCGAGCTGTGTCGACACCAAGGGACACGGGTAGTGACACGGCCGTGTCCCTACCCGTGTGCGTCGAGTTGAGCTCGACGGGAGGTGTCGAGATGCAACCCGAGAAGTACACGGCAAATGACACGGCCAGGCACACGGCCGTGTCATGTGAACACGGGTTGGGACACGGGCGTGTCCCTACCCGTGTCAAACATTGAATCGACATGGAAACCGCCACGGCCGTTTCGCGGAAGCGGGACACGGGTATGGACACGGCCGTGTCCCTACCCGTGTCAAATTTTATTTATATAGGGGACAGAAAACCCTAGCCGTTTTCATGCTCTTTTCATCCCCTATTTCCAGTGAGAACTCCTGTGAGAGGGAAAACTGCAGGAGCAAGTCTTACCGAAGGAGATCCGCCATCGCCGTGAAAGAGGAGATGCCGCCGAGGAGAACTACGCGATCCATGGCGAGAAATGGTGGTACCGCTGGAGCCGATGTGAGTTTCCTACCCTCTCCCTTGGTGCTAGATCTATAGTTATTTTCCTAGGCGAGACATCGACTCAAGAGAGTCTTGATGGTGAGGAGGAGTTTTCTAGGAAAGGTCATGCTAAGACTTGTGTCTTAGGTTTTAGATCTCTTCAACCACGCCCCTTTTCAATGGATGATAAGGGATGGTTTCGTGAAGGGTTTTGCCTCTTGAGGGTGAATAAGGGAGGAGGTTTTCTGGAATGATTTTTGGAAGATCGCCTTGAGGAGGAAGATGAACCGATGCCGTTCATTCCGCCTTAAGATGCGTGCAGAATCTGTATTCTGCGCGCAGCGAACTTCGTGACCATTTTTAAGTGTATTATGGTCAGATCTGGGCTTTTGACTAAACACGAAAGTTGAAGCCCTTGAAAATACCTTTCCAACGAGTGGTTGCACGACTTCTAGCGAAGTCTGTAGCCACGGGAAAATCCAACGAAAATGGTGTTTAATAAATCCTGCATGCAGAAACTGTGTTCTGTACGCAGCGGACTTCAAGTCCGATTTCAAATAGGATAATGTCAAATCTGGGTTGAGCTCTGAATATGAAAGATGTAGTCCATGGAAATACCTTTCCATCGAGGGGTTTACACAACTTCACCGATTCCTGTAGCCTCGGGAATCTCCGGTCGAAGTTGCTGACCAGATTCAACCTGCGCCTAAATTCTGGGCTTAATGGAAAAATGGATTTTGTTTCGGTGAAATTATTAATGCAAGATACTTGTCTTGGATGAACCCTTATGATTAATCATTTGTTGTGTGATTGAAGTATCTTATTAATCATATTTCATATTACCAAATTGTGAAACAAACTTGTTTAAAAGAATCGAACTGGTAAGGATTGAAAGATTGAATATGGTGCACTTCATGTTTAAGTTATGATAGTACTAAAAAGGAAGATGTGATAGATCTTATATGCGCATTACGTTATTTTACATTGTCATCATTGGGAAGTCATATAGATGAATAGATCATGGCCATGGATATGTTCGATTAATGAAATGAGTCTAGTGGACCAATACTTAGAGCGTTGTCTCCCTACGGGTAGTATTGTGAAGGGATGTAAGTGCGGGGTTGACCGCCACTTATTTTGGTTGTGTTGAGATAGGGTGCGGATGGATGGTTGGGCTGTGCCCTCGTGTTTACTTCCGAGGCCCCTTCCATGTTGTGTTGATATGGTGTTTGCATGTGGTGTGAGTCGACACGCGGTGTCGTAATCCCGGGTTAAGGATAGTGTGGCAGGTCTACGGGCTCGCCAGTCGTCACACCGACGGGAGTTGGCAGTTAGTTAGACTTGGTCGTTTGGGCTGTGTCCTCGGTGTTCACTTCCCGAGGCCCCTCCGACCATGTGAACGGTTGGGCTGTGTCCTCGTGCTTTCTTCCGAGGCCCCTTCCGGGTCACGCAAGGCCAGTTCGGGCTGTGTTCTTGGTGCACATCTACCCAAGACCCCGCTGGGCCATAGTACGCATGGGCTCCGCTGTTGTGTTCTTAGCGTTGAGGCGTACGGAGGCCTAGGTGAAGTAGTGTGATACCCGCCTAGTAGTAGAAGTGCCCGTTCTACTGTCACCGCCCGGCCACGGCGGCTGATGCCTGAGAGGTTAGCTACCTGCTCGAAAAGTGGGAACTACAGTCTGTGTCGACATAGCAATTGCATGGGTGTACATGGGTGAGTCATTGCATAGCATTCATAGCATTTCATATCATTGCACAACAAGATCCTCATCGTATAAGTTTGTATGGGCAACTCTTATACGATGAGTTACTTTATGTAACCCGATCCTTAACTTATAGTTTGTATGGGCATTCTTATAAGTTAAGTTACTTTCCTGCTGTAGTTTTCTTACACTTGTTATTATACCTTGATAGCTTTGTAGAACTGCTAGTTATACATTGATACTCATGTACCTTGTCACCTGATTGTACTTTTATACTTACTGATATATATTATACCCTTGTTTCTCTTTCTCCGCCCGGTGCCGAGGAGTCGCCGGGGGAGCGGATGTGAAACACTTAGTCGTTTCGACTAACGGTTGCTACGTCTTCCTTTTTAGGAGGTCACGCCACAGGTAGAGCAGCCGCAGACTACGCAGCAGGACAGCCAGGCCAGGACGACAGGGCTGATGTGACGGTGCCGTCGATACCGTCTGTTACTGATGTTAGTTTGATTACTCTGATGTAGCCCGTTTGGGGCAATGTTTAGCTGTACTCTGATATATAGTAGAAGCATGTTTTAGCTTCTCTTTATTGATGTATTTGGACTTTATATAACTTAATGTGGTTTTGACTTCTCTTGCTTACTTATTTGGTTGGGTTGGCATGTTATATTGATATGGTTGTAGCCGGCGGGATGGGCGTCTTGTGGTACAGGTTAGCCCGTGTGCTAATGCTACCGCAAGGCGGCTGTCCGGGCATAAGACTCCCCCTTCGTGCCGTGTTTTGGGATCGGGGAGGGGGGGTCTTACAAATGGTATCAGTTTGCCACGATCCTCAACTAAGAAGTCATTCAACAATGGTGCCACCCCCGTTTGGTAGTCAGTTTGGGGACAAACTGACTTAGCGGAAGCAGTGGTGTGCCATATGTAATTCACATTAAGTTTGTCCAACTTTGACCTTAAGTTTAGCCAACCTGACCACAAATTTGTCGTGTATGTGTAGGATTACCACTGCATGTTGAGCCGATGGGGGGTACTCCTACCCCTCCCATACCCATGACAGTTCCAACAGTCTGAGTTGGGGCAAACGCTTACCGCCATTCTTGATGCTTTTAAGGGCACAGCAGGCTCCGGTGCAACAACAAGCTCCGAGCTCCAACTGGCTGAGCACCTTCCGGGCTCTCTCCCCTCCCGTCTACCTTGGGACGGAGTCAGCCATACGTACAGAGGAATGGCTAGACACGATAGAAGAGTTGCTGGCTGGTATCCGTTGCCCGGCCAACATGGCCGTGACATTGGCAGTGTCCGTCTTGGACTTACATGCGAAGAGGTGGTGGAAGTCCCTCATGGGCTCTACCTTCCAAGGCCGGATCTACACAGAGATAAGTTGGAGTGAATTCTCGGGTGTTTTCTTGGAGCACTTTATCCCTACATCGGCCCGAGATGAGCTTGAGCAGAGGTTCCTTCTATTAAAGCAGGGATCAAAGTCGGTTACAGAATACCAGCGGGAATTCCAGCATCTCGCAAGGTTTGCGGACTCTTATGAGTTGGATGACAGAGGTTATGCCAAGCGCTTCTATAAAGGGCTGCGAGATCCCTAAGGCAGTCCTTTTGTTTATAGCGGATGGTAGCTTGGCGGAGATCATTGATATGGCGAAAAGATTGGAGGCAGACCACATGGGTTGTAGCAAGAGGCCTGCGGAGGACGCGATGGAAGCCGGCCCAAGTAATAGAAGGAGACGGGACTTCAGAGGAGGACGAGGTTATCAAAGAGGTGGAGAGCGTGTCCACCGAAACTATAGGGTGGAGCATCCAGTTCCGCAGCCGCCTGCGTTGCCTCCACCCCCACAGCCTCAGCGATTCCAACAACCGGAAGGGCGGCGTGGTCTGGTGTGCTTCGAATGCAACCAGCCGGGCCACATCCGGCGTTTTTGCCCGCAACTATATGGGAACACCCTCCTGCTCTCCCTCCTGCTCTCCCTCCTGCTCTCCCTCCAGCAGCTCCACGAGGGCGAGGATATATGCGCGGTCTCGGGACGAGGACCGCCAAGAGGAAACCCCGGACCAGCCCGGGATCAGGTGTACGCGCTTGACATGGCGCAGGAAAGGAACCCACAAGATGTGATTGCAGGTATGATTAATTAATTTACATATTTGCATGATCTAGCTTGAATTGATTAGAATTACTAGCCACTAGCAATAAGTTTTGGTTATGGTACTTAGGCACCGTGATTGGCGGGAAGACAGCCTATGCGCTGTTCGATACCGGTGCCTCACACTCCTTTGTGTCCGAGGATTTCATAAAAGACTTGGGGGTGTACAGTACTTCACCGGCATAGCCCGACGTGTACGCCTTCCGGACGGCTCGGAGATGATCGCGACCGCCAAGTGCGAGTTGGAGTTATTTATTGATGGGAAGGCCTTTGATACGCCCGGCCACGGTTCTGAGGATGCCGGAGTTTGACATCATTTTGGGCATGGCATGGCTGGACTGGCACTTCGCGAGGATCGACTGCGCGGAGAAGCGGATCTATTTGAGGCATGGAGACTCTGACGTCATCTTCCAAGGTATTGGCTTCGCGCCACGTATGATATTATCTTCTATTCAGGCTGTAAAGGCTCACATGAAGGGGGATGAGGTCTTCATGATCTGGTTCGAGTTGAAGGAAGCAGCGTTGGAATTAAAGGATGTACGGGTAGTGCGGGATTTTCCTGAGGTATTTCCCGAGAAGCTACCAGGATTACCCCGCATAGAGAGGTTGACTTCCAGATCAATCTAGTACCAGGTGCCAAGCCTGTGTCCAAGGCTCCGTACAGAATGGCTCCGAAAGAACTCGCGGAGTTCAGAGTTCAATTGCAAGAACTGGTGGATTCAGGGTTCGTTCGCCCAGTTCATCACCATGGGGAGCCCCTGTGCTGTTCGTGAAGAAGAAGGATGGAACACTGCGATTGTGCATAGATTATCGGGAACTCAATCGGTTGACGGTGCGGAACACTTATCCACTACCGCGGATCGATGAGTTGTTCGATCAATTAGTGGAGCACATTGGTTTTCTAAATTGGATTTGCGCTCCGGGTACTATCAGTTGAGGATACATGAGGGGGACATTCAGAAAACAGCATTCAGTTCGAGATATGGTTTGTATGAGTTCACAGTAATGCCGTTTGGGCTCACAAATGCCCCTTCGGCCTTCATGAGTTTGATGAACAAGGTGTGTTGAACCGTATTGGACATCTTCGTCATTGTTTTCATCGACGACATCTTGGTCTACTCAAAGACGGAGGAGGAACATGTCGAGCACCTGACCTTGGTTTTGAAGAAATTGAAGGAGCATGCCTTGTATGCCAAGTGTTAGCAGTGTGAATTCTGGCTTAAGGAGGTAGCCTTCTTGGGGCATGTGATCAGTGGAGCAGGATTAGCGGTGGATCCAGCGAAGGTGCGAGCCGTGAAGGAGTGGTCGCCCTTGAAGTCGGCGGCTGATGTACGAAGCTTTCTTGGACTTGCTGGCTACTACCGCAAGTTCGTGAAAGGATTCTCCAAGATTGCCCTTCCTTACCTCCTTGACGAAGAAGGGAGTGCCATTTGAGTGGACACCTAAATGTGAAGCAGCATTTCAAGAGTTGAAGGATAGGCTTACTCCGCCCCCATCTTGCACTTCCGTCGGGAAGGAAGGATTTCAAGTTTACACGGACGCTTCATATCAAGGATGGGAGCGGTATTGATGCAGCATGGGCACGTGATCGCATATGCTTCAAGGCAGTTAAAGAAACATGAAATTAATTACCCGGTTCATGATTTGGAGTTGGGAGCAGTGGTGTTCGCTTTGAAAGTCTGGAGGCATTATTTATATGGCGTGCACTGTGAGATCTTTTCCGATCAAAAAACTTGAAGTATGTTCACACTCAGAAGGAGTTGAACCTGAGGCAACGGCGGTGGTTGGAATTTCTATGCGACTACGAGTTCACCATGAACTACCACCCCGGGAAAGCGAACTCGGTAGCCGATGCCTTAAGTAGAAAAGTGCCAAGCTCTAGCCCAGAGTCTCGGCTGATGAGCATGGAGTTGGCTCGGATGATCGAGGAGATGGAAATTACTCTAGTATTCAAGGATCCTTCGGCAGAGTATGCGAGTATTTGCCAACATGAGCATAGTTTGTGATATCCGAGACGGATTCGGGTGGAGCAAGGAATGGATGCGGCCTTGGCCCCGGCAATCAAGGCAATTGAAGATGGGACCACCGATGAGTACATACTCAAAGACGGCCTCATTTATTTTCGTGGCCGACTCTATATCCCAAGGGCGGCAAAATTCGGGAAGATATATTGAGAGAGGCGCATTCCTCTCAATATTCAGTGCATCCGGGTATTGCTAAGATGTACGCCGGACTGCGGAAGACCATGTGTTGGCCGGGAATGAAGAAGGATGTCCGCTACTATGTTACACATTGCGAGCTTGCCAAAGAGTGAAGGCTGAATGCAGGAGTCCCGGTGGTTTGTTGCAGTCATTGCCCATCCCCGAATGGAAGTTCGAGGATATCTCCATGGACTTTGTTCATGGGTTACTCGTTCCCGCCGGGAATGATTCAGTATGGGTTATTGTGATCGACTGACAAAGGTGGCCGGTTCATTCCAATGAAGAAGGAAGCACACGTGGATGCTTTGGTACGCCTTTTTGTGGAGCAATTTGTACGGTATCATGGCGTGCCCAAGACAATTGTTTCAGATCGGGATGGTCGGTTTACATCCAATGAGTGGAAGGCGGTACAGGCGTATTTGGGCTCACGCCTAACCTTTAGTACCGCATTTCATCCACAGACGGACGGGCAGTCAGAGCGGACCATCAGAACACTGGAGGATTATTGAGGTTATGTGTGTTGGACAGAGGAGAGCCATGGGAAAGGCTCTTGCCACTAGTGGAATTCTCCTATAATAATAGCCATCAAGGCGAGCATCGGCATGGCGCCCATGAAGCCCTTTATGGAAGAAGGTGCAGGACTCCTTGTCTTGGGTACAAGATGAAGATCCGAAGGCATTGGGAAACGAATATAGATGATACTGATGCGGCGGTCAGATTGATACGGGATCGCATGTTGGAGGCTCAAAGTCGACAGGCGAAGTATTACAATAAAAAGCACCGGATGGTGGAGTTCCAAGTGGGCGAAAAAGTGTTCCTTAAGATTCGGCCGATGCATGGAGTTTCGCGGGTGCGTGGAGTGAAAAAGCTCAGCCCGAGGTATGTTGGGCCTTATTACTATTTTGGAAAGGATTGGCCCGTTGGCCTATCGGTTGGAGTTACCACCGGAATTGGAAAATCTTCACGACGTGTTCCATGTATCGTCGCTTCGAAAAGCACTGTTGCGGCCCGACCAGTATATTCCCACTACTGATGGTGCGGTGGCATCAGATAGGACTGTGCGACTAGAGCCGGTACGAATTGTTGACAGCGAGACAAGAACATTACGCCGCAAAAGTGTTCCCTTAGTGAAGGTGCAATGGATGAATCATGGGAAGGAGGAGTACACTTGGGAGCCAATGGATTTAATGCGGCAACGCTACCCGGAGTTGTTTGCTCAAGGTAATTTTATTTAAAAGCATATGTTAAATTTCCTGTTATACACTCTCCCCACAACCTAAGCCTGATTTCGGGGACGAAATCTTTTATTTTGTTTATAGGATTTGTAACGTCCCGAATCGCTCTAGGCCCCTAGTGTGTGTGTTTTGAGTCAGGAGGGTTGACTTGAGTCCTGAGAGTGCAGGGAATTGGACTGCACTTGTGGAGAAGTGGAGAATCAGTGTAAAAAGGAAGTGACACGGGTAGGGACACGGCCGTGTGCCTACCCGTGTGCGTCGAGTTGAGCTCGACGACCCGTGTCGAGATCGTCGAGCTGTGTCGACACCTAGGGACACGGGTAGGGACACGGCCGTGTGCCTACCCGTGTGCGTCGAGTTGAGCTCGACGACCCATGTCGACATCGTCGAACTGTGTCGACACCAAGGGACACGGGTAGTGACACGGCCGTGTCCCTATCCGTGTGCGTCGAGTTGAGCTCGACGCCGTGTCGAGATCGCGAGCTGTGTCGACACCAAGGACACGGGTAGTGACACGGCCGTGTCCCTACCCGTGTGCGTCGAGTTGAGCTCGACGGGAGGTGTCGAGATGCAACCCGAGAAGTACACGGCAAATGACACGGCCAGGCACAACGGCCGTGTCATGTGAACACGGGTTGGGACACGGGCGTGTCCCTACCCGTGTCAAACATTGAATCGACATGGAAACCGCCACGGCCGTTTCGCGGAAGCGGGACACGGGTATGGACACGGCCGTGTCCCTACCCGTGTCAATTTTATTTATATAGGGACAGAAAACCCTAGCCGTTTTCATGCTCTTTTCATCCCCTATTTCCAGTGAGAACTCTGTGAGAGGGAAAACTGCAGGAGCAAGTCTTACCGAAGGAGATCCGCCATCGCCGTGAAAGAGGAATGCCGCCGAGGAGAACTACGCGATCCATGGCGAGAAATGGTGGTACCGCTGGAGCCGATGTGAGTTTCCTACCCTCTCCCTTGGTGCTAGATCTATAGTTATTTTCCTAGGCGAGACATCGACTCAAGAGAGTCTTGATGGTGAGGAGGAGTTTTCTAGGAAAGGTCATGCTAAGACTTGTGTCTTAGGTTTTAGATCTCTTCAACCACGCCCCTTTTTCAATGGATGATAAGGGATGGTTTCGTGAAGGGTTTTGGCCTCTTGAGGGTGATAAGGGAGGAGGTTTTCTGGAATGATTTTTGGAAGATCGCCTTGAGGAGGAAGATGAACCGATGCCGTTCATTCCGCCTTAAGATGCGTGCAGAATCTGTATTCTGCGCGCAGCGAACTTCGTGACCATTTTTAAGTGTATTATGGTCAGATCTGGGCTTTTGACTAAACACGAAAGTTGAAGCCCTTGAAAATACCTTTCCAACGAGTGGTTGCACGACTTCTAGCGAAGTCTGTAGCCACGGGAAAATCCAACGAAAATGGTGTTTAATAAATCCTGCATGCAGAAACTGTGTTCTGTACGCAGCGGACTTCAAGTCCGATTTCAAATAGGATAATGTCAAATCTGGGTGAGCTCTGAATATGAAAGATGTAGTCCATGGAAATACCTTTCCATCGAGGGGTTACACAACTTCACCGATTCCTGTAGCCTCGGGAATCTCCGTCGAAGTTGCTGACCAGATTCAACCTGCGCCTAAATTCTGGGCTTAATGGAAAAATGGATTTTGTTTCGGTGAAATTATTAATGCAAGATACTTGTCTTGGATGAACCCTTATGATAATCATTTGTTGTGTGATTGAAGTATCTTATTAATCATATTCATATTACCAAATTGTGAACAAACTTGTTTAAAAGAATCGAACTGGTAAGGATTGAAAGATTGAATATGGTGCACTTCATGTTTAAGTTATGATAGTACTAAAAAGAAGATGTGATAGATCTTATATGCGCATTACGTTATTTTACATTGTCATCATTTGGGAAGTCATATAGATGATAGATCATGGCCATGGATATGTTCGATTAATGAAATGAGTCTAGTGGACCAATACTTAGAGCGTTGTCTCCCTACGGGTAGTATTGTGTGAGGGATGTAAGTGCGGGGTTGACCCGCCACTTATTTTGGTTGTGTTGAGATAGGGTGCGATGGATGGTTGGGCTGTGCCCTCGTGTTTACTTCCAGGCCCCTTCCATGTTGTGTTGATAGGTGTTTGCATGTGGTGTGAGTCGACACGCGGTGTCGTAATCCCGGGTTAAGGATAGTGTGGCAGGTCTACGGGCTCGCCGTCGTCACACCGACGGGAGTTGGCGTTAGAGGGGGGGGGGTCCTCGTGTTCACTTCAGAGGCCGTCCACCATGAACGGTTGGGCTTGTCCTCGTTTTACCCCTTGGTCGGTGTTGGGCTGTGTCCTCGTGTCACTCCGAGGCCCC